>CM069160.1:1716112-2316112 GCA_035221665.1 Okamejei kenojei | reverse complement strand
AATGTAGAAGAGCTTATTAAAATCTTCTTGCACTAGCATGCATGCCTTACAACAAGAACAAAACCAAAAATGTACAGCAGGTGCATAAATCCTTGTAGGAGGAGGGGCAGCTTGACAGAGCAATTAATAAAGCAAATAGGATGCTGGACTTATTAACAGAGACATTAATATAAAAGTAAAAAAATGAAGTAATATAATATAATACATTGTTGGGATCATAAGAATAGAATTGTATATAGTTATATGTCATATGTATATGGTTACAGTCATCATACATTGGGAAGGAAATTAAGGCTTTAATGTGTGCTACTCATGGCATGTCATTTGTTCCCTTAGATATGGGAGCTGCACAAGTGCAACAGTCTAGATCAAAGATCATAGTCCCTTCTAAGATCTTTGGCTTAGACGTTCAGCTGAATTTGTATGAGAGGCAGAAATAAATTACTTTATTTAGCCTGCCCAATCTCTCCCACTTGATAGCTCAGATAGTCGAGTCCTGGCAACGATTCAACTATCTGAGCTGTAGGGAGAGATTGGGCAGGCTAAATAAATATTTTCACTACACGACAGAAAGTAATCCATTTTTTCTCACCTTTCGTTTTTTGTGGGGAACCAGAAGAAAGGCAGGTCAGGTCATAGCAGAGCAGTACGCTCCGCTTATAGATGTGGTCACCATGACAGAAGCCAGTTACGGAAATGGCACTGAGGATTACCCAGCAGCTACTATGGCTTTTTCGCAGAGTGAACCATCTAGCTATGCTCTATAATCTTTGGTGTGAACTGTGAGGAGGATGCTATGAGAAAACATGCCATTGTGAGCTGTGGGCTAGGTGAAATCGAGTTACAATGAGACACAACAAATTTTCCTTCACTCCATAGATGCTGCCTCACCCGCTGAGTTTCACCAGCATTTTTGTCTACCCATGAGACTCAACAAGATAACTTTGAAGCTGGTATGACTTGGGTGGGGGAGGGATGGAGAGGGAGGGGATATAAGGGTTACTTGAAGTTAGAGAAATCAATATTCATACTGCTATCAATAAAAGGGAGGTAGGTTGTTGGATAGTTAAGAGTTGATAGTTGAAGTCAGAGAAGGACATTTCTTAACTCGAACAAAGTTTGACAAGTAGCCAAGGGTATTGACCTGAAATGTTGCCCATAATTTTCCCCCAGCACTTTGTGCATATCTTTTGTAGACACAAGGAACTGCAGTTGCTGGTTCATACACAAAAAGACACAAAGTACAGGAGGCAACATCTATGGAGAACATGGATATGTGATGAGTCAAGAGTCAAGAGTATTTATTGTCATATGTCCCAGACAGGACAATTGTATTGTATTGTATTGTATATCTTTATTATCATTTTTCCTGAGTACTTACATACCCAGAGGAAACGAAAAAACGTTAAATATAAATATAAAGAAAAAAAAATAAATATAAATAAAAATCAAAATACATATATCATGAGTTCCAATCGGCAGCGGCACGACAATGGCTCTGCTTCAGTGTGTCCAGGTTGGTGGTTGGTACGCGATACTTTGGCAGGGGGCTAAGTCCGTTTATCAGTCTTATAGCTTGCGGGAAGAAGCTGAGGAGCATCCTGCTGGTTTTGCAGCTGATGCTCCTGTACCTCTTCAATGAAATTCTTGCTTTGCATCAGCACAATGGAATATAGTCGGCACGAATACAGAACATGTCATATCAGTGAGTCCATATACCATTATATAAATATATACACACATCAATACATAAGCAGATAAAGTGCAAATAAACAGATAATGGTCTATTAGTGTTCAGAAACATAGAAAATAGGTGCAGGAGGAGGCTATTCGGCCCTTCGAGCCAGCATCGCCATTCATTGTGATCATGGGTGATCGTCCGCAATCAATAACCCGTGCCTGCCTTCTCCCCATATCCCTTGACTCCACTAGCCCCTAGCAAAGATACTAGAGGAGCAAGATAGACCACTCATCTGAAATCCAATGGACTGGTGTGTAATACGTAACGGAACGTCACGGCCGCCACTTTGGCGGATGCCTCCCGCTGTGTAATCCGCTCCAAAGCTACAGAGCAGTTGCAAGCACCGATTATAGAGGAGCAAGATGCATTAGAAAGTTATTAGATTTATTTGTAATACATCTTTACTTACCTCTTGATCTCTCTCTCTCTCTCTCCCTCCCCTTCCCCTCTCTTCTCTATCTCTCTCTCCACTCTCTTCTCCCGATCTCTTTCTATCCCCTCTCGATCTCTCTCTCCCCTCTCGATCTCTCTCTCTCTCTCCCCTCTCGATCTCTCTCTCTCCCCTCTCGATCTCTCCCTCCCTTCCCTCTCTCCCTCCTTTCTCCCTCCCTTCCCTCTCTTCCATCCCTTCCATCCCTTCCCTCTCTCCCTTCCCTTTCCCTCCCTTCCCTTTCTCCCTCCCTTCCCTCTCTCCCTCCCTTTCCCTCTCCTCTCTCCCTCCCTTCCCTCTCTCTCTCCCTCCCTTCCCTCTCTCCTTCCCTCTCTCCCTTCCCCTTCTCTCCCTCCCTTCCCTCTCTCCCCTCCCTCCCCTCTCCCTCCTTCCCTTCCCCCTCGCTCTCTTTCCCTTCCCTCTCTCTCCCTCCTTCCCTCTCTCTCTCCCAACTTCCCTCTCTCTCCCTCTCTCCCTCCCTTTCCCCCTGTTCCCCCATTTCCCTCCCATCTTTCCTCCTCAGCCCCAGCGTTGCATAGTTGCATTGTATTGTGCAGCTTCCCTTGTATTGCTTTCACACACACTGCACAAAACTACAGGCACACAAAAACACACATTCATATAAATATATGGTGGGACAGGCCCTTGAGAGATAAATACATTTCCTTTTCATGGATCAGAAGAAACTTTGATTTAAAGCGTCACTATTGCTCTCTATCTTATTTGTCAGATGATGTACATAAACCATATATGCATACATACATATGCATATACATACATACATACATAGGCATACATATATATATATATATATATATATATATATATATATATATATATATATATACACACACACATATATACATACATATATATAAACACACATATATATATATATATATATATACACACACACATATACATACATATATACACATACATATACATGCAGATATACACATACATATATACATATGATCATTTTCCAATGCTCAATAGATTTAGGATCAGTTCCTGTGGATTGGAGGATAGCTAATGTTATCCCACTTTTCCAGAGTCCAGAACCAGGGGCCACAGTGTTAGAATAAGGGGGAGGTCATTTAGGACTGAGGTGATAAAAAAACCGTACTCTGTGTTTTTCGCAGGAGTGGTCCATCTTGCTCCGTTATAGGATCTTTGCTCTTAGTGGCTCTCCCACAGAATATCCATTCCTGCCCATTAGGTTCCCATTGTGATGAAGAACACACAGGCATGAAAAGTGGAAAAAGGATTTATTAAAGTTTAAAATGTGAATAACTCTTAAAATATAAGAACAATTTAAATGTCAAAGAGGAGAATTATTAAGTTATTTCTTGTTGTGTCTCTTGTTGCTGCCCACAGCGTCTTTATATCGCTTTGCCGCGGTCAAATTTTAACCAAGATAATCTGATAATATATCTCAGAAGTCATCATTCAACGAAGCACGCTTTTATATAAGCACGCATATATACATACACACACACACACAGATCCACACACAGAGACTCGCACACACATACTCACACACAACTGATTCTCACACACACCACACAGACTCACACTCAAACGTTTAAAGCCTCCTGTAGAGGCTGCTACTGCTGAAGCAAAAGTCCCGTTTATATCAACGGGTCGATGGTTGAAAGGTTCAAGAGCTTCAAATTCGTGGGCATGCACATCTCTGAAGATCTTTCCTGGTCCGAGAACACGGATGCAAATATTAAGAAAGCACATCAGCGCCTCTACTTCCTGATAAGATTACGGAGAGTCGGTTTGTCAAGGAGGACTCTAACCTCTACAGGTGCACAGTAGAGAGCATGCTGACCGGTTGCATCGTGGCTTGGTTCGGTAACTTGAGCGCCCAGAAGAGGAAAAGACTACAAAAAGCAGTTAACGCTGTCCAGTCCATCATCGGCTCTGACCTCCCTTCCATCGAGGGGATCTATCGCAGTCGCTGCCTCAAAAAGGCTGGCAGTATCATCAAGGACCCACACCATCCTGGCCACACACTCATCTCCCTGCTACCTTCAGGTAGAAGGTACAGGAGCCCGAAGACTGCAACGACCAGGTTCAGGAATAGCTACTTCCCCACAGCCATCAGGCTATTAAACATGGCTCGGACAAAACTCTGAACATTAATAGCCCATTATCTGTTATTTGTACTTTATCAATTTATTTATTCATGTGTGTATATATTTATATAATGGTATATGGACACACTGATCTGTTCTGTAGTCAATGCCTACTATGTTCTGTTGTGCTGAAACAAAGTCAAGAATGTCATTGTACCATCAGGGACACATGACAATAAACTCACTTGGATTTGATCTTGAATAGTATTACTTCAAATAAATACATTTTGAAAATTATGCACTTTACTTATGTTCCACTTTTAGAAGTTTTTTCATTTCCTTTTAAGTCATGTTATGCATTTTTCTATTCTTCAATTTGAGTCCTTAGTGCATGTGGATACACACGAAACATAGAAACATAGAAACATAGAAATTAGGTGCAGGAGTAGGCCATTCAGCCCTTCGAGCCTGCACCGCCATTCAATATGATCATGGCTGATCATCCAACTCAGTATCCCGTACCTGCCTTCTCTCCATACCCTCTGATCCCCTTAGCCACAAGGGCCACATCCAACTCACTCTTAAATATAGCCAATGAACTGGCCTCAACTACCCTCTGTGGCAGAGAGTTCCAGAGACTCACCACTCTCTGTGTGAAGAAAGTCTTCCTCATCTCGGTCTTAAAGGATTTCCCCCTTATCCTTAAGCTGTGACCCCTTGTCCTGGACTTCCCCAACATCGGGAACAATCTTCCTGCATCTAGCCTGTCCAACCCCTTAAGAATTTTGTAAGTTTCTATAAGAATCCCCTCTTAATCTCCTAAATTCCAGAGAGTATAAACCGAGTCTATCCAGTCTTTCTTCATAAGACAGTCCTGACATCCCAGGAATCAGTCTGGTGAACCTTCTCTGCACTCCCTCTATGGCAATAATGTCCTTCCTCAGATTTGGAGACCAAAACTGCACGCAATACTCCAGGTGTGGTCTCACCAAGACCCTGTACAACTGAAGTAGAACCTCCCTGCTCCTGTACTCAAATCCTTTTGCTATGAAAGCTAACATACCATTCGCTTTTTTCACTGCCTGCTGCACCTGCATGCCTACTTTCAATGACTGGTGTACCATGACACCCAGGTCTCGCTGCATCTCCCCTTTTCCTAATCGGCCACCATTTAAATAATAGTCTGCTTTCCTGTTTTTGCCACCAAAGTGGATAACCTCACATTTATCCACATTATACTGCATCTGCCAAACATTTGCCCACTCACCCAGCCTATCCAAGTCACCTTGCAGTCTCCTAGCATCCTCCCTCACAGCGAACACTGCCCCCCAGCTTAGTGTCATCCGCAAACTTGGAGATATTGCCTTCAATTCCCTCATCCAGATCATTAATATATATTGTAAATAGCTGGGGTCCCAGCACTGAGCCCTGCGGTACCCCACTAGTTACTGCCTGCCATTGTGAAAAGGACCTGTTTACTCCTACTCTTTGCTTCCTGTTTGCCAGCCAGTTCTCTATCCACATCAATACTGAACCCCTAATACCGTATGCTTTAAGTTTGTATACTAATCTCTTATGTGGGACCTTGTCGAAAGCCTTCTGGAAGTCCAGATATACCACATCCACTGGTTCTCCCTTATCCACGCTACTAGTTACATCCTCGAAAAATTCCACAAGATTCGTCAGACATGATTTACCTTTTGTAAATCCATGCTGACTTTGTCCAATGATTTCACCACTTTCCAAATGTGCTGCTATCCCATCTTTAATAACTGACTCTAGCAGTTTCCCCACTACCGATGTTAGACTAACTGGTCTGTAATTCCCCGTTTTCTCTCTCCCTCCCTTCTTAAAAAGAGGGGTTACATTTGCTACCCGCCAATCCTCAGGAACTACTCCAGAATCTAAAGAGTTTTGAAAGATTATCACTAATGCATCCACTATTTCCTGAGCTACTTCCTTAAGTACTCTGGGATGCAGCCTATCTGGCCCTGGGGATTTATCGGCCTTTAATCTATTCAATTTACCCAACACCACTTCCCGACTGACCTGTATTTCACTCAATTCCTCCTTTGACCCACAGTCCCCTGCTATTTCAGGCAGATTATTTATGTTTTCCTTAGTGAAGACTTTTCCTTAGTGAAGACTTTTCCTTAGTGAAGACTGCTATAATTCTAACCTTGACTCTATTGCAGCACAAGTTCATGTCTTTGTATTGCTGTGTGTTATGTATTGCTGTGTTTATTAGATGGGAAAGATAGAAGAGCTTATTAAAATCTTCTTACAAAGACCTTTAAGTAATTTCTATCTATCCTCTTTTGGACCTAAGGCATAGCAGGGCTGCCAACTCTCACACAGGGAGAGAGGGATGGAGGGGAGAGAGAGGGAAGGAGGGAGAGCGAGAGGGAAGGAGAGAGAGAGAGAGGGAAGGAGAGAGGAGGGAGGGGAGGGAGAGAGGGAGAGAGGGGGAGGGGGAGGGAGGAGAGGAGAGAGAGAAGAGAGGGGGAGAGAGGGGAGGGAGAGAGGGGAGAGAGGGGAGGGAGAGAGGGAAGGGAGGGGGATCAAGAGAAGAGGGGAGAAAGAAATCGAGAGGGGAGCGAGAGATCGTGATAAGAAAGAGATCGAGAGAAGAGAGGGGAGAGAGAGAGGTCAAGAGGGGAGAGAGAGATCGAGAGGGGAGAGAAAGAGATCGAGAGGGGAGAGAAAGAGATCGAGAGGGGAGAGAGAGAGATCGAGAGGGGATAGAGAGAGATCGAGAGGGGAGAGAAAGAGATCGAGAGGGGAGAGAAAGATCGAGAGAAGAGGGGAGAGATGGAGAAGAGAGGGAGATCGAGAGAAGAGAGGCGAGAGAGAGCGATCGAGAGAAGAGAGGGGAGAGAGAGATAGAGAGGGATTGAGGGAAGAGGGGAGAGAGATAGAGAGAAGAGAGGGGATAGAGAGGGATCGAAATGGGAGATAGAGAGAAGAGAGGGGTGGGGGAGAGAGAGAGAGGTCGCGAGGTAAGTAAAGATATATTACAAATAAATCTAATAACTTTCTAATGCATCTTGCTCCTCTATAATCTTTGCTTGCAACTGCTCTGTGGCTTTGGAGCGGATTACACAGCGGGAGATCGAGAGACAAAGATTATAATAATAATAATAATAATAATAATAATAATAATAATAATAATTTTATTACGGACTTAAGGTCCAGACAAGGGGCAACATTACATTAATAATGGATTGCATATCAAATATCATAAATATATATAAAATCATGGTAAATTACATAAAAACATCCTAATTTATATATTTTAAAACCCACAATACTTAAGTTAAAAATCCAGAGTAAAAGATGATCAATGTCGTACAACGAGACAACGATACCAGTGTCTCCACAACTGGGATTCGTAGCGTGTAGTGCTAACCCTTATGTTAGTCAAGGCCACAATAAGCACATTTTTAGAGTCATTTATCCTGCAAATGAATTTATACATGTGGTGTCATAGGATAGCTTCTAAAGTACTGACTCCTGCAGCCACAAACATATTACTGGCACTACACCATCTTGGTTGCCTTAGCAGTGTTCTCATGGCATCGTTATATGCCACCTTTAGTCTCTGCATACTTGTCTTGAAATAGTTCGACCACAGGTGCGCAGTGTAGAGGGGTGTGCAGTATGCTCTAAATAGCGACATCTTCACATCTGCACACGCACCAAATTTACGCAAGAGGATATTCGCCTGTATATACAGCATGCGTCGTTGCCTATAAATATCCTCATCATGTGTCATTTGTTCTGTAATAATATACCCTAGATACTTTATCTTATTACAGACACTACGATTGTTAGACAATTTAAAATCAGGATATTTTAGGCTTTTATCCTCTTTGTTTCTACAGACCATAACAGCACTCTTACTAGCATTATATTTAATGTCATGTTCCACACCATACACGGAACATGCAGTAAGGAGCTGCTGGAGACCAGCGCTAGATGGACTAAAGACCACAAGATCATCTGCATACATAATATGGTTCACTAAAATATTACCAATCACGCACCCAGTGTTACAGGCTTTCAATTGTTTAGACAGATCATC
Organism: Okamejei kenojei; assembly: GCA_035221665.1. NCBI lineage: Eukaryota > Metazoa > Chordata > Chondrichthyes > Rajiformes > Rajidae > Okamejei > Okamejei kenojei. Next base: position 2,307,770 of record CM069160.1, on the reverse strand, counting down.
AATATATAGATTAAAAAGGACTGGGGACAAAATTCCCCCTTGTCTAACACCATTGCTAACCCCAAATGGGGCTGAGACCCTATTGCCCCATTTTATTTGCATAGTCTAGTGGGCATACCAGTAGGCCAGTATTCTCACAATGTATTTAGGCACCCCTCTTTGACTCATTTTACCAAACAGCTTTCTGTGATTATGGAGGAGCCTAGTTTCCCAATGATGTAGACGCCATAGTCGACGCCATCTTTGGTCCGCTAACATGGCGTCGACAATCACACATGTGATACTAGGTCCTTTTCGCTGAGTGGCGCATCTTGCTCCTCTATAATCTTTGGCCCCTAGAGCTCTATCCAACTCTCTCTGAAACCCGGGGTACAGAAAAGGCTGGAGAAACTCAGCGGGTGCAGCAGCATCTAAGGAGCGAAGGAGATAGGCGATGTTTCGGGTCGAGACCCTTCTTCAGACTGGTCAGGGATCAGGGAAACAAGAGATGTAGAAGGTGATGTGGAGAGATAAAGAACAATGAATGAAAGATATGCAAAAAAGTATCGATAATAAAGCGGACAAGCCATTGTAAGCTGTTTGTTGTGTGAAAATGAGAAGCTAGTGCGACTAGGGTGGGGGAGAGAGATAGAGAGAGAGGGAATGCAAGGGCCCAAGGGCTGAGGGAGAGGTGGGAAGGGGAGGAGACAGCAATGGTTTACAGAATTGAGAAAATTCAATGTTCAAGCCCAGAGTATGCAGACTTCCAAAGCGGAATATGAGGTGCTGTTCCTCCAACTTGCGGTGTTGCTCACTTTGGCCGTGGAGGAGGCCCAGGACCGAGAGGTCGGATACGGAATGGGAGGGGGAGTTGAAGTGCTGAGCCATCGGGAGGTTGGGTTGGTTATTGCGGACTGAGCGTTGGCGTTCGGCGAAACGATCGCCAAGCCTCCGCTTGGTCTCACCGATATAGATCATCTGGCATCTGGAGCAGCGGATGCAGTAGATGAGGTTGGAGGAGGTGCAGGTGAACCTCTGTCGGACCTGGAAGGACTGCTTGGTCCCTGAAAGGAGTGGAGGGGGGAGGTGAAGGGACAAGTGTGGCATTTCTTGTGGTTGCAAGGGAAAGTACCCGGGAAGGGGGTTTAGAGCGGGAGGGAAGGAAGAATTGACAAGGGAGTTGCGGAGGAAGCGGTCTTTGCGGAAGGCAGACAGGGGGGGAGATGGGAAGATGTGGCGAGTGGAGGGGTCACGTTGGAGGTGGCGAAACTGGCGGAGGACTATGTGTTGTATTTGCCGGCTGGTGGGGTGAAAGGTGAGGACCAGGGGGACTCTGCCCTTGTTGCGAGTGGGGAAATGGGGAGAGAGGGCAGTGTTGCGGGGTATGGAGGAGACCCTGGTGCGAGCCTCATCTATAGTGGGGGAGGGGAATCCCCGTTCTCTGAATAATGAGGCCATTTGCGATGACCTGGTGTGGAACACCTCATCCTGGGAGCAGATGCGGCGTAGACGGAGGAATTGGGAATAGGGGATGGAGTCCTTACAGGAAGCAGGGTGGGAGGAAGAGTAGTCCAGGTAGCTGTGGGAGTCAGTTGGTTTGTAGTGGATGTCGGTCAGGAGTGTATCACCTGCAATAGAGATGGTGAGGTCAAGGAATGGTAGGGAAATGTCGGAAATGGTCCAAGTGTATTTGAGAGCCGGATGGAAGTTGGTGGTGAAATGGATGAAGTCAGTCAGTTGTGTGTGGGTGCAGGAGGTGCAGGAGCTGACACCAAAGCAGTTGTCGATGTAACGGAGGTAGAGGTCGGGGATGGGGCCCTGGTACGCCGAGAACAAGGATTGTTCGACGTACCATACAAAGAGGCAGGCGTAGCTGGGGCCCAAGCGTGTGCCCATAGCTACGCCTTGTGTTTGGAGGAAATGGGAGGAGTCAAAAGAGAAGTTATTGAGGGTAAGGACCAACTCCGCTAGGCGGAGGAGGGTGTCAGTGGACGGGTATGGGTTGCTCCTCCGGTCGAGGAAAAACCGGAGGGCTTTGAGCGTCTTGGTGGGGGATGGAGGTGTAGAGTGACTGGACGTCCATGGTAAAGATGAGAGGATGGGGGCCTGGAGAATGGAATGAGCGGAGCCGATGGAGAGTGTCTGAGGTGTCTTGAACATAGGTGGGGAGGGATTTAACAAAGGGGGATAAGATGGCGTCAAGGTATGTGGAAATGTGTTTGGTGGGGCACGAACAGGCAGAGACAATGGGTCTGCCGGGGCAGTCGGGTTAGGGTCAACTCTCTCTGAAGCCCATCCAGGGACTTGGCCTCCACTGCCCTCTGCTCCACCTGTAGGGCCGGGCCGCGCTCCCATTGGCCGCTGGCGCTGTCCGTCAGTGGGGAGGCGGGACCGACCTGGTCGTTTGTGACGTCGCGGCCGGGCCGCGCTCCCATTGGCCGCTGGCGCTGTCCGTCAGTGGGGAGGCGGGACCGACCTGGTCGTTTGTGACGTCGCGGCCGGGCTGGGCTTCCATTGGCCGCTGGCGCTGTCCGTCAGTGGGGAGGTGGGACCGACCTGGTCGTTTGTGACGTCGCGGCCGGGCCGCGCTCCCATTGGCCGCTGGCGCTGTCCGTCAGTGGGGAAGCGGGTCCGACCCGGTCGTTTGTGAGTTTTAAAAGAAGGAACTGCAGATGCTGGAGAATCGAGGGTACACAAAAAGCTGGAGAAACTCAGCGGGTGCAGCAGCATCTAAGAGCGAAGGAGATAGGCGACGTTTCGGGTCGAGACCCTTCTTCAGACTAGTCAGGGATCAGGGAAACGAGAGATATAGACGGTGATGTGGAGAGATAAGGAACAATGAGTGAAAGATATGCAAAAAAGTATCGGTGATAAAGGGAACAAGCCATTGTAAGCTGTTTGTGGTGTGAAAATGAGAAGCTGGTGCGACTAGGGTGGGGGAGAGATAGAGATAGAGGGAATGCCAGGGCCCGAGGGCTGAGGGAGAGGTGGGAAGGGGAGGAGACAGCAAGGGTTAACAGAATTGAGAAAATTCAATATTCAAGCCCAAAGGATGCAGACTCCCCAAGCGGAATATGAGTGCTGTTTCCTCCAGCTTGCGGTGTTTGCTCACTCTGGCCGTGGAGGAGGCCCAGGACCGAGAGGTCGGATGTGGAATGGGAGGGGGAGTTGAAGTGCTGAGCCACCGGGAGGTCGGGTTGGTTATTGCGGACCGAGCGGAGGTGTTCGGCGAAGCGATCGCCAAGCCTCCGCTTGGTCTCACCGATATAGATCATCTGGCATCTGGAGCAGCGGATGCAGTAGATGAGGTTGGAGGAGGTGCAGGTGAACCTCTGTCGGACCTGGAAGGACTGCTTGGGTCCCTGAAAGGAGTGGAGGGGGGAGGTGAAGGGACAAGTGTTGCATTTCTTGCGGTTGCAAGGGAAAAGTGCCCGGGGAAGGGGTAGAGTGGGAGGGGAGGGAAGAATGGACAAGGGAGTTGCGGAGGGAGCGGTCTTTGCGGAAGGCAGACAGGGGGGGAGAGGGAAGATGTGGCGGGTGGAGGGGTCACGTTGGAGGTGGCGAAACTGGCGGAGGACTATATGTTGTATTTGCCGGCTGGTGGGGTGAAAGGTGAGGACCAGGGGACTCTGCCCTGTTTGCGAGTGGGGGAATGGGGAGCGAGGGCAGTGTTGCGGGATATGGAGGAGACCCTGGTGCGAGCCTCATCAATAGTGGGGGAGGGGAATCCCCGTTCTCTGAAGAATGAGGCCATTTGTGATGACCTGGTGTGGAACACCTCATCCTGGAGCAGATGCGGCGTAGACGGAGGAATTGGGAATAGGGGATGGAGTCCTTACAGGAAGCAGGTGGGAGGAAGAGTAGTCCAGGTAGCTGTGGGAGTCAAGTAGGTTTGTAGTGGATGTCGGTCAGGAGCGTATCACCTGCAATAGAGATGGTGAGGTCAAGGAATGGTAGGGAAGTGTCGGAAATGGTCCAAGTGTATTTGAGTGCCGGATGGAAGTTGGTGGTGAAATGAATGAAGTCAGTCAGTTGTGTGTGGGTGCAGGAGGTGACACCAAAGCAGTCGTCGATGTAACGGAGTAGAGGTCGGGGATGGGGCCCTGGTACGCCGAGAACAAGGATTGTTCGACGTACCCAACAAAGAGGCAAGCGTAGCTGGGGCCCATGCGTGTCCCCATAGCTACGCCTTGTCGCCGAACACACTCCGCTCGGTCCGCAATAACCAACCCGACCTCCCGGTGGCTCAGCACTTCAACTCCCCCTCCCATTCCACATCCGACCTCTCGGTCCTGGGCCTCCTCCACGGCCAGAGTGAGCAACACCGCAAGCTGGAGGAACAGCACCTCATATTCCGCTTGGGGAGTCTGCATCCTTTGGGCTTGAATATTGAATTTTCTCAATTCTGTTAACCCTTGCTGTCTCCTCCCCTTCCCATCTCTCCCTCAGCCCTCGGGCCCTGGCATTCCCTCTATCTCTATCTCTCCCCCACCCTAGTCGCACCAGCTTCTCATTTTCACACCACAAACAGCTTACAATGGCTTGTTCCCTTTATCACCGATACTTTTTTGCATATCTTTCACTCATTGTTCCTTATCTCTCCACATCACCGTCTATATCTCTCGTTTCCCTGATCCCTGACCAGTCTGAAGAAGGGTCTCGGCCCGAAACGTCGCCTATCTCCTTCGCTCCTTAGATGCTGCTGCACCCGCTGAGTTTCTCCAGCTTTTTGTGTACCCTCGATTCTCCAGCATCTGCAGTTCCCTCTTTAAAACTTTGTCTACTCCACTGCGATATCTCCTCAAGGTACGCCTACATTGAAGAAGTTCTCCTCCTCCCTACGGAGACAGTTTCACAACCTCCTCTCTAACTGCTCCCCCTCTGTGATACCCCCTTCCCTCCAACTCTACGACCACATCCTCACCCAGACTCGATACCACAGCCACATCTGCTTCCTCGGGGCTTGCCTGCGCCTCCATCTCATACCCCGTGGATTCCAGCTCCAATTCCCTGCGTCCCAGTTCGGATCCCAGCCGGACTATCGGTACCGACGGGCCATCTGCCGCCACACTGTACAATTCTCCAACCGGGCACTAAGATCCACCCTGGTTGCAATGCGCCGACACCAGCAGGACCTCGCATTGACGCTCCCGAAACTTCGGGCCTCTCTCACCCAGACCTGCAACGGACCCCAACTACACAACATCCTCCGGAAGATCCACCGCTTCAATCAACAATTCCTGTCCCACCTTACCTCCACCAAGGACCTGAAATTAGCCCGCCTCCAGGCCGTTCCAGCCATCGACAATCGCCGACTCGACCGCCCCGCAGGCCCGGGCCCCAACTCTGGCCCGAGCCGCCGGCCTGAGTCCCCCGACGCCATCTTGTCCACGAGGAGCGCCTCCAGGACTCACCAGGACGCCGCCTTCACCGACCTCCACGCCGATGCTGCCGCCGACCTGCACCTGCCTACTGATGATGCCCCAGCCCCGCTGCCTGCCTGGTAACTCTGTTTATCTCCCCCTCCCCGATTCCACCGCCCTTCACCAGCGCAACGCGACTGCCGAACCTCGCCGCCCCCCGGGACCACCTAACCCCATCGCCGCACCGGGCCCATCCAGCATCGCCAGTGTACTAGGCCCGCCGAAGACCACAACCGCACCCGCCTCACCTTGCATCGCCGCCGGACCGGGGCCACCCGAACACGGCCGCCGCACCGCACCCCACTCATCTCGCCGCCTCACCGGTCGGACCGCCCACCCCGCCCACCGGGACCTCCAACGCATCGCCCGCCGACCCCGACTCCACTGCCCGCGGACTCCTACCTTCGGGTCCGCCGACCTACGACTCTCCACCGCCCTCCAGCAGCCCGCAGCCGTCGCCTCACCTGCAGACTGGACTCTGCAGTGGGCCTGAAAGCCTCCACGTTGCTAACGCCCCACACGCCCCCCACCACTCTGGTCTTTAAAACGGCACTGGGTCCTAGTGCCCGTCTCCCCAGCCCCAGTAACCTTAGTGGCTATTCCACTGGTCTTCCCCTTTATTCCCCCCCCTACCATGTAACCCCTGATCTTCCCCACCCACAACACAGCCCCCATACCCCCCTACCGCCTGACCACCCTCCACCCCCCCACCACACAACGCTTCGTCCTCAGTCCACTCACCTGCCTTCCTCTGGCCACAACCCCCATCCTTGCCGCGTGTTCACCATCCCCCCTGACCTCCCCCTCATCTCCGACATCGAACGGTCTGTCCTCAGCAGAGGTCTCACCTTTGTCCCCCTCCGTCCCCACCTCAATGAGTTCACGCGCCCACCACGACTTGGAGCTCTTCTACCGTCGCCGTCCGCCTCACAGCGTTCTTCCACGGGAAGAAGCCCTCGCCCCCCACTGATGATCCCTTTTCCTGTCTCCCACGCACCGCCTCCACTTGGAACCCCCCTCGTAGCCTTCCGGCTGTAGAAACTATTTATCCAGAACTGCCGTCGGGACATCAACCGCCTCGACTTCTCCACTCCCCTGTCTCACTCCAATCTCTCCTCTCCAGCCCTGAACGTACTGCCATCGACTCACTCCGTAACAACCCAGACTGGGTTATCAAACCCGCTGACAAGGGAGGTGCCGTGGTAGTCTGGCGCGTTGATCTCTACAAAGCGGAGGCCGCGCGCCAACTCTCGGACACCTCCTCCTACTTACCCCTGGACCATGATCCCATGACGAACACCAGGCCACCATCTCGAGCACCATAACCGACTTCATCAGCTCCGGCTCCCTACCCCACCGAGCCTCCGACCTCATCGTTTCCCAGCCCCGCACGGCCCGAAGCCACGGAACCGATTTTACCTTCTCCCCCCACCCCGCAAAATTCAAAATTCAAACCCGACTGCCCTGGCAGACCCATTGTCTCTGCCTGTTCGTGCCCCACCGAACACATTTCCACATACCTTGACGCCATCCTATCCCCCTTTGTTAAATCCCTCCCCACCTATGTTCAAGACACCTCAGACACTCTCCGTCGGCTCCGTGCATTCCATTCTCCAGGCCCCCATCCTCTCATCTTTACCATGACGTCCAGGTCACTCTACACCTCCATCCCCCACCAGGACGGTCTCAAAGCCCTCCGGTTCTTCCTCGACCAGAGGAGCAACCCATACCCCGTCCACTGACACCCTCCTCCGCCTAGCAGAGTTGGTCCTCACCCTCAATAACTTCTCTTTTGATTCCTCCCATTTCCTCCAAACACAAGGCGTAGCTATGGGGACACGCATGGGCCCCAGTCTACGCTTGCCTCTTTGTTGGGTACGTCGAACAATCCTTGTTCTCGGCGTACCAGGCCCCATCCCCGACCTCTACCTCCGTTACATCGACGACTGCTTTGGTGTCACCCGTCCTGCACCCACACACAACTGACTGACTTCATTCATTCAAACCACCAACTTCCATCCGGCACTCAATACACTTGGACCATTTCCGACACTTCCCTACCATTCCTTGACCTCACCATCTCTATTGCAGGTGATACGCTCCTGACCGACATCCACTACAAACCTACTGACTCCCACAGCTACCTGGACTACTCTTCCTCCCACCCTGCTTCCTGTAAGGACTCCATCCCCTAATCCCAATTCCTCCGTCTACGCCGCATCTGCTCCCAGGAGAGGTGTTCCACACCAGGTCATCACAAATGGCCTCATTCTTCAAGAACGGGGATTCCCCTCCCCCACTATTGATGAGGCTCGCACCAGGGGGACTCCTCCATACCCCGCAACACTGCCCTCGCTCCCCATTCCCCCACTCGCAAACAGGGCAGAGTCCCCCTGTTCCTCTCACCTTTCACCCCACCAGCCGGCAAATAGCAACATATAGTCCTCCGCCAGTTTCGCCACCTCCAACGTGACCCTCCACCCCGCCACATCTTCCCATCTGTCCCCCCCCTGTCTCCTTCCGCAAAGACCGCTCCCTCCGCAACTCCCTTGTCCATTCTCTTCCCTCCCCTCCCACTCTACCCCTTCCCCCGGGCACTTTCCCTTGCAACCGCAAGAAATGCAACACTTGTCCCTTCACCTCCCCCCTTCCACTCCTTTCAGGGACCCAAGCAGTCCTTCAGGTCCGACAGAGGTTTTCACCTGCACCTCCTCCAACCTCATCTACTGCATCCGCTGCTCCAGATGCCAGATGATCTATATCGGTGAGACCAAGCGCGAGGCTTGGCGATCGCTTCGCCGAACACCTCCGCTCGGTCCGCAATAACCAACCCGACCTCCCGGTGGCTCAGCACTTCAACACTCCCCCCTCCCATACCACATTACCGACCTCTCGGTCCTGGGCCTCCTCCACGGCCCAGTGTGAGCAAAACACCGCAAGTTGGAGGAACAGCACCTTCTATTCCGCTTGGGGAGTCCCTGCATCCTACCTGGGCTGGGACCATTGAATGTTCTCAATTCTGTTAACCCTTGCTGTCCTCCTCCCCCTTCCCACCTCTCCCTCAGCCCTCGGCCCTGGCATTCCCTCTATCTCTATCTCTCCCCCACCCTAGTCGCACCAGCTTACTCATTTTCACTACCACACAACAGCTTACAAGGCTTGTTCCCTTTATCACCGATACTTTTTTGCATACTTTCACTCATTGTTCCTTATCTCTCCACATCACCGTCTATATCTCTCGTTTCCTTCCCTGATCCCTGACCAGTCTGAAGAAGGGTCTCGACCCGAAACGTCGCCTATCTCTCTTCGCTCCTTAGATGCTGCTGCACCCGCTGAGTTTTTTCTCCCAGCTTTTTGTGTACCCCCGGTCGTTTGTGACGTCGCGGCCGGGCTGGGCTCCCATTGGCCGCTGGCGCTGTCCGTCAGTGGGGAGGCGGGACCGACCTGGTCGTTTGTGACGTCGCGGCCGGGCCGCGCTCCCATTGGCCGCTGGCGCTGTCCGTCAGTGGGGAGGCGGGTCGAGGCCTTCACTCAGCGCCGGGAACTCAGGTGGGAACATCCGCCGCCGCCGCTCGGTCCCGCGTCCTCTCACCCTCCCCTCCGCCCTCCTCCATCCCTCCCTCCTCCCCGACGGCGATCCTGCGGCCGGCGGCCCGAGGAGCCCGAGGCTGGCGACCGCGGGGCGGAGGATGTGAGTGAGTTCGGGCCGGGCGCAGCGCCTCTGGTCCGCCCGCAGCATCGCCCCCTGGCGGCGGGAGGTCGCGTCGCAGCGTCTCTGGTCATCCGGCAGCATCACCCCCTGGCGGCAGGAGGTCGCGGCGCAGCGTCTCTGGTCCTCCGGCAGCATCACCCCCTGACGGCCGGAGGTCGCGTCGCAGCGTCACTTGTCCGCGGTAACGCGCCCCCTGGCGGAAGGAGGTCGCGGCGCAGCGTCTCTGGTCCTCCGGCAGCATCGCCCCTGGCGGCGGGAGGTCGCGGCGCAGCGTCTCTGGTCCTCCGGCAGCATCGCCCCCTGGCGGCGGGAGGGTTGAATTTAGTTGATTGTCACGTGTAACGAGGGACAGTGAAAAGCTGTTAAAGAAGGAACTGCAGATGCTGGAAAGTCGAGGGAACACAAGATGCTGCAGAAACTCAGCGGGTGCAGCAGCATCTATGGAGCGAAGGAGACGGGCGACGTTTCGGGCCAAAACTCTTCTTCAGAGAGTGAAAAGCTTTTTTGTTGAGTGGTAACCAGTCAGTGCACGGACTATACATGATTACAATTTATCCGTCCACAGTGTACGGATACGGATAACGTCGAGTAAAAGATTTTGTGTGACAAGAATATAAAGGAGAATAGTAAAAGCTTCTTTAGGTATGTGAAGAGGAAAATAATAGTTAAGACCAAATTTGTACCCTTGAAGACCGAAAACGGTGATTTTATTATGGGGAACAAGGAAATGGCAGCTGAGTTGAACAGGTACTTTGGATCCATCTTCACTAAGGAGGACACAAACAATCTCCCAGATGTGCAAGTGGCCAGAGGATCTGGGGTGATGGAGGAACTGAAGGAAATCCACATTCCGCAGGAAATGGTGTTGGGTAGACTGATGGGACTGAAGTCTGATAAATCCCCAGGCACTGTTGATCATCATCCCAGAGTACTTAAGGAAGTGGCTCTTCAAATCGTGGATGCATTGGCGATAATTTTCCAATGTTCTATAGACTCAGGATCAGTTCCTGTGGATTGGAGGGTAGCTAGTGTTATCCCACTTTTTAAGGAAGGCGGGAGGGAGAAAATAGGGAATCATAGACCAGTTAGCCTGACATCGGTGGTGGGGAAGATGCTGGAGCTAATTATAAAAGATGAAATAGCTGCACATTTCGATAGCAGTAACAGGATCGGTGCAAGTCAGCATGGATTTACTAAAGGGAAATCATGCTTGACTAATCTTCTGGAATTTTTTGAGGATGTAACTAGGAAAATGGACAAGGGAGAGCCAGTGGATGTGGTGTACCTGGACTTTCAGAAAGCATTTGATAAGGTCCCACATAGGAGATTAGTGGGCAACATTAGGGCACATGGTATTGGGGGTAGAGTGCTGACATGGATAAAGACATGGTTGGCAGATAGGAAACAAAGAGTAGGGATTAACGGGTCCCTTTCTGAATGGCAAGCAGTGACTAGTGGGATACCGCAAGGCTCAGTGCTGGGACCGCAGCTATTTACAATATACATCAATGATTTGGATGAAGTGATTCAAAGTAACATTAGCAAATTTGCTCAGAGTCCCATCGGCCGCTGGCGTTGCCCGTCAGTGGGAGGAGAGGGTCACGTCAGACGGGCCGGTGCGTAGCTGTGGTTGACGGGACCCGAGAGCTCAGATGGGAACAGCCTCCACCGCCGCTCAGCCCCACGTCCTTTCCCCACCCCCTCATCCCTTCCTGACAGCGATCTTGCTGCCGGCTACCCGAGGAGATGGAGCTCGAGGAGTGTAGGCAGGGGGGTGTGATGTCAGTGAATGAGGGGGGTAAGGCGATCTGGGCGTCCTCTGATCCTCCGACTGCAGCGTGCACCTGGCGGCGGTGTCTGGTCCTCCGACTGTGGCGCCCCCTGGCTGTGGGAGGCCACAGTGCAGTGCCTCCTGTCGGTTGAAGGCCGCGGTGCAGCCCCTTTGGTCCTCCATTGGATTGGCGGTGACGTCAGCGCGCCGGTTGTATGTGCCGTCTCTGCAGGCGGCTGGCGTCATGATACCAAGTGAGCGGCCGTGTTCCCGGATGCTCGCCGTCCCCAGGCCGGATGCTCGCCGTCCCCAGTCGGTGCGGCCCCCCCCCACCCCCCCCACTCACCTCTCCAAACCCATTTCCCCTCCCCCCTTCAAGCACTGGTAATGTTCACGTGTTAGTAATGTGCTGTTTGCCAGCTTGTTGACCCTCTATGTTCCCCTCCTGCAGGGTTTAGGAGCCATTGCTGTGGACAGAGAGACGGGGATGTGAGCGGCCATTGCAGACGGGCAGGGTGCAAGTAGCCCCCCCCATTTGCTCGGTGTGCGGACTGCGCATCAAGGGGCTGAGCTTCGATGGAGGACCACATGACGGGGTACAACAAGGAGAAGCGTTATGAGTGCGACATGTGTGGCAAGGCCTGGCAGAAGCCGAGCCAGCTGGAGATCCACCGGCGAGTGCACACAGGCGAACGCCCCTTCGACTGCTCAGAGTGTGGCAAGAACTTCACCTGCCACGCCAACCTGCTGCAGCACTACCGCGTGCACTCCGGCGAGAGGCCCTTCGACTGCTCCAACTGCGGCAAGAGCTTCAAGACAATGAATCACCTGAAGATCCACCGGCAGGTGCATACGGGTGAGAAGCCCCATGGCTGCTCCACCTGTGGAAAGAGCTTTGCCCGGTTGTCGGGACTGCGGGATCACCAGCGGGTGCACAGCGGTGACCGGCCCTGCACTTGCTCCGACTGTGGCAAAGGCTTCAAGTCGTCCACGGACCTAAATGTGCACAGGCGTCTGCACACTGGGGAGCGGCCCTACACCTGCAGCAACTGCAGCATGGGTTTCACCCGCTCCAACAGCCTGCTGCAGCACCAGCGCACCCACACTGGCGAGCGCCCCTTCACCTGCGCCCAGTGCGGCAAGGGCTTCACCCGCTCCTCCAGACTGCTGTCCCACCAGCAGGTGCACAACGTCAACCGTCCGTTCCGCATGCCCTTTGGTTGCTCCGACTGCGGCAACGACTTCAAGACAGCGTATTACCTGAAGGTCCACCGGCGAGTACACACGGGCGAGAAGCCCTTTGGCTGCTCCAACCTGCGCAAGAGCTTTGCCCAGTTTGTCGGGGCTGCGGGAACACCCTACGGTGCACAATGTGAGCGGCCCTTCCACCCTGCTCCGAGCGCAACAAAGGCTTCAAGCATCCGCGCACCTGAAGGTACACAGGCGCCTACACACCCCGGGGGGGGGAAAAAAGAGCCCTACCCTGCATCGCCTGCGCGGCAAAGGCCTTCACCCCCTCCACACCAGGCTTGCTGGTGGCACCAGCGCACGCCACACCGGCGAGCGCCCCTTCAACTGCGACCCAGTGCGCAAGGGCTTCACTCCTGCCTCCACCAACTGCTGTCCGGCCACAGCGGGTGCACGCGGCAACAGTCCTCCCCAGCCACAGTGGTGCAATAAGCGCTTTGCCAAGGCCCCCCACGCCCTGTCTCAACCTGCACGTGCACACCACGGCGCAGCTCTACGACTGTGGTGAGGCGTTTTGACAGCTCGCAGGGGTTGCATCAGCACCGGTGGGCTCACGCCGGCGAGCGGCTGCTCCCACCGCGGCAGGTTTTGCAAGAGCGCTCGGGCTGCGGGAGCACCAGTGGATACACACCAGAGAGAGACCCTTTGTGTGCGCTGTATGTGGCAAGGGTTTCACCCGCTTGTCCAGCCTGTGGCAGCACCAGCGTACCCACAGTGGTGATCGTCCCTTCCCATGCCTGTCCTATGGTAAGGGCTACACCCTTCTTGAGCACCTGCTGGAGTCCACACCGGCCTGTTCACCTGCTCGCTCTGTGGCAAGGCCTTTGCCCGCTCCTCCCGCATTTTGTGGTCCTTTTTATGTAAACCCAGCATCCTGCAGTTTCTTGTTTCAAACTATTTCTGGTTAGCCATTTCTCACCTCCCCAAAGCCCCACATCATCCTGTAATGGAGTGATCAGAACTGTACGCAATACTCCAAATGCTACCTGACCAATATCCCTTAAAGCTGCACATTTTCCTCTCTCTTTATCTCACACCCGTTTATACTCCCTTTTTTCTCTCAGTCACTGTCACTCACTTCACGATCTGCGAATCACCCTCTCATCTGTTAACATAATGTCCGTCTGAAGATGGGCTCCCGATCCGAAATGTCTACCTACCCATGATCTCCACCGATGCTGGCCAGAACTGCCAAATTACGCCAGCATCTGTGAAACATTCACCGTCCATTTTCTCCACAGATTGCTGCTGGCCTGTGCCGAGTTACTCCAGCACTGTGAAACGTCACCTGTCCATGTTCTCCACAGATGCTGCCTGACCCCTGAGTACTCCAGCAATACTATCTCTCTATGTTCTCCACAGATCTGCCTGGACTGCCGAGTTACTCATAGCACTCTGAAACGGCACCTGTCCAAGTGCTCCACCAGATGCTGCTGAACCCACTGAGTACTTCCAGCACTCTGCGAAACAGTCACCTATCCATGTTCTCCACAAATGCTGCCTGGCCTGCCGAGTTAGTGCAGCACCTTGTGTTAGAGTCATAGTGGGATACAGTGTGGAAACAGTCCCTTCATCCCAACTTGCCCATACCGACCAACATGTCCCAGTTGCATTGGTCCCATCTGCCTGCGTTTAACTAAAAGTCCTCCAAACTTTTCCTATGAATGTACCTGTCTAACATTTTTAAACATTAGGATAGTCCCAGCCTCAACTACCTCCTCTGGCAGCTTGTTCCTTACACCCGCCACCCTTTGTGTGAAAAGGTTACCCCTAAGATTCCTATTAAATCTTTTCCCCTTCACCTTGAACCCATATCCTCTGGTCCTCGAATCCCCCACTCTGGGCAAGAGATTCTGTGCATCTAAAGGGCCTGTCCCACTTTCACGACTTAATTTACGACCTCTGTCGAGTTTGCCCTTGACTCATACTCACAGCATGGTCGTCCCAATGTCTTAGGAGGTCCGTAGGTAGGTCTGATGCTAAGTCGAAGGTACCGTGCATCACGTAGGTCAGGGTGTTTTTCTAGCCTGATAAAAAATGTCCACAGTAAAAAAGCGAAGATAAAGTCGTGAAAGTGGACAGCCCTTTACTAAATGTGTTCTATCAGGATTCCAGCGTCTGGCTTCTTGTGTCTCCTCACCTACTCTTCTGAAGAACAAGCCCCAAACTTGAAATGGTTCCCACCCATTCCTTCACTCTGGAGATGCCCTGCCTGTCCTGCAGAGTTACTCCAACGTTTTGTATCTACCTATCACTTTCGCAGGCTTTCTCCAGCCCCCAATCTCTCTTTTCCAGCGTCTTCTCCCCATCCTCTCCAATCAGGTCTTGAAGAGGGTCCTTCTCAAACGTCGTCTGTCCATTCCCTCTGCAGCGGTGGAGGAACTCAGGGGTCAGGCCGCATCTCTAAGAGGGAAGGGAATCTAAGGCAACCACTCCCACCATTCCTCTCCAACTTTCCTCCACCCCCCACACAAGCAGTCTGAAGAAGGCCTGAACCTAGAAAGTTGCCCTGACAATGCTCTCCAAGGTGCAAGTTACTCACAGAATGTGTCTCTTTTGTAAACCAGCATCTGCTGTTCTGTGCATCCTAGACTGGCAGTGCAATTTCACCCGTCACTTATCAGTGCTCTCCGTTCCGCCATGGCCTGCTGGATCTCTCGGTTGCCCAACCACTTTAAACCTCATCTTCCCACTCACCACTCGTATTTACTGTCCTAGGGCCTCCTCCATTGCCAGAGTGAGGTGACACCACAAACAGGAACAGCACATTCATACTTACACCCAAGGACATGAATTCTCCAAATTTAGGAGACAACCTCCCCCCCCCCCCTCCAATTCAAGATCCTGGGTCTGTCCGACTCCCATCTCTTTTTTCCCGCTTTCTTCCCCCAACACCATCAGTCCCCAAAGAAGGGTCCAGACGCCAAAACATCGGCCCTGTCCATTTTATCCCCTCCAAAGTGCTGGTAGAACTCAGCAGGTCAGACATCCGTTGGTGGGAAACGATGGAAAGTTGGTTCCCTAATATAAGCCCTCCTTGGCCCTGTCGAAATGCACGGGTCCCGAGCTGACCAGTCATCGCAGCCCCCCCCCACCCCCCCCCCCATCATGGGCCTTCTCTTGCGTCATTCCTCTGTCTTCTGGGCTGGCAAAACTCCAACCAGGTTAATCCGGATTCAATCGGCTTCCGGTCCCGGCCGTTCCCCCTCAACTCCGAGTGGTGGGATCTCGCTCTCCGCCCTTGGACGTCCGCAAGACACCAGCTGCGGTAAACAAGGACTTTTGCTCGTTAACCTGCTGGAGCCAAGTTCTATTCCAATGAAATAAATGGGTTTTTTTAAGCAAAAGAAAATGTAGATTGGCCCCCAAATAATCATTGTCATCCCATGATAAGCTTTCTTTATATTAAAAAAAAGAATAATGCTAACGGATCATGCACAATTGTGACGGCTTGATTTCAAAGGCAGGGTGGGGCATTTCCTGAGGGATTCAGGTGCTTGGAAGAGGTTTCTATGTTTTTTCCCTCGATTACTGTCTGGAGAGGAAGGCGGCGGCACTCGGCCCATCGGGGCTTGGGTGCGCGGGAGGAGGGCTGAGTTTGGATTGAGGCTTGGAAGCATGCACCACCTGACACAGAAACAGCTTCTTGCTCTCTGTTATCAGGCTTCTGAACGGTCCTTCCATAAGCTAGGCCACTGTCTGATTCACCTCTACCTCATGACAGCTTTGGACTTTGTCGATGAAACTGATGCGCTAATATTCTGCACTCTGTATCTTACCCTTTGTTCTACCTATTGTACTTGATTGTATTCATGTCTAGTATTATCTGATTATTACATATAATATTATCTATGTATTCCTGTCACCTGCCTGCATGTCGCCCATAATCTTTCCTAACCACAGACCTGTCCTATTTCTTTTAAATATTGCTATCGTAACCTGCCCTCCTTTCTAGTAAATATTTCCCCTCTCAAACCTTAAAACTAAGCTGTTCTTTGATTGCCTCACTAAAGTAAAAGACTCTGTGCCTTCACGCCCATGATTCATCCCTATGATTTTTATACATCTCTTTAAAATCACCCCTCATCCTCATGCGCTCCAAGGAATGAAGTACAAACCTGCTAAATCTGTCCTTATAGCTCAGGCCCTGAATTCCTGGCAATATCCTTGTAAATCTTCTCTAAACTCTTTCCACTTAATAACATATTTCCTAGTGACCTAAACTGAACAGCACTCTACTCCAAATGTGGCCTCACCAATGTTTGGTTCAACTGTGACATGATATCCCAACGTCTATGCTCAATACACTGACCGATGAAGGCCAATGTGTCAAAAGCTTTCATGACCACCCTATCTACCTGTGACCCCACTTTCAGGAAACTATGTACCTGCACTCTTCGATCACTCTGCTCTACAACACTCCCCCAGCGCCCTGCCATTCACAGTGAAGATCCTGCCCCTGGTTTGACTTCCTAAACTGCAACAACCTCCCCACCCCCAAACAATGTGACTTCCTATGGCTCCCTGCCCCTTATCCCTGCCGCCTCCTGCTCCTTCCCCTCTCACTCCCCCCCCCAATACCCCCCACCCCCTCCGGCTCCCTACCCTCCTTCCTTCGCTCACTTTGTCCCCACCTCAGTCCCGGCCCCCCATTCATCCCCCTCGCCTCCATACCCACTACCCCTTGAATACCTCCCTTTGCTCCCTGCTGCTCCCTGCGACTCAGTTAACCCCTTTTCCACACCACCTCTCACGCCCCACCTCCCTCCCCACCTGACTCTCTCCCTCCTCTCTCTCTCTCTCTCACCCTCTCCCCTCATTCCTGTCCCTCTCAGCCTACCCTCTCCAGATATCTTTCTCCCTCCTGACTCTCTTCTCCTCTCTTCCCTCCTGACTTTCTCTCTCCACCCCTCCCCACTCGCTCTCTCTCTCTCTTTTACCCTCTCCCCTTATGGACCTTCAGCCCAGAGACATTAGGTTGGACGAACAAGGTACCAATGTCTGACTATGGGAGTGTGTAGGGGGGTCACTTGAAATGAACATTATTGGGAGTCTGCCGGGTACCGCCCACTGCATGTAGACCTGGGGGAACCCCCAAGGGTCAAAAAATGGGTGCTAAATAGATGACTGAGGTACCACTTAAATCCACCACCATGGTGTGCTCACTGCCACGCCTATATAAACAACACAAACGGCAGACATTTTGCCAGCTGCAAAAGGTTCGCCAGAACCCCCACAGAGGGCCTAAAAAATGAGCTAACATATACACGAGCAAGGTACCACTCAAAAATAATCCGAAATGAACAAGTTGAGTTCATAGAGTACAAAATGGGTTACGCCAGACAAATAGTCCGCTGCAACCTACAGGTACCAGACACCCCTCAAAAATGACACCCTATCACCCGGCTGTCCCAACAGGCCAGCCTTGATTTTGTCGGTAACCCAAGTAGCCAAGTTTAATTTATCTATTCCCACTTTGGGAATGAAATTGACCTCGACAGAACAATTATTGCTGCACATCGAGACCTTCCAGACCACCCGCTAAATTGGGCCCTTAGGCCAATCTAGGCTAGCCAAGATATTAAAGGTACCAGGTAAAATCAGGTTTAAATGATCAATCACAGGCTAGGAAATACAAAATGACCCATGCTAGTATGATAACCCATTGCCTTGGCCTTACCAGGACACTCCCCCCCCCCCCCCCCCCCCCCCCCCCCCCCCCCCCCCCCCCCACCCCAATAAGTACTTGGGCCCAAGTAGGCTAGTCCAGGTATTAAAGATATGTTGAATCAGGTTTATATGATCAACCACAACCTTCGGCTCGTGAATACAAAGTGACTCATGACAAAATATTAACCACTTTATCGACCATTTCCACAACAACCCATTTCAATGGGAAAAGAGAGACAAGAGGTCCAAGTATTGGTGTGTCCTATGTGGCTTTCTATATATTTGGCCATTTGGCTGAATGCAGCGACAAGCTCTCCTTAGCTGCAGCCAAACAATATATCAACATGGTTTTTGCTGTAAAGAATCACAGTTTACGGCTGTTTGAGGTGAGTTGTGTTACTTTGCTGCATATAGTTTGCTATTACAATGCAGGGATGTCATGCATGTCTCGGTTATAGTCTGAAGAAGGGTTTCGGCCTGAAACGTTGCCTATTTCCTTCGCTCCATAGATGCTGCTGCACCCACTGAGTTTCTCCAGCATTTTTGTGTACCTTAAAATATTAAACTCAATAATGTTGTCTATTGTCAGGCTCAATTTGTGCCATTAGAGGATCTCTGGCATGGTCAGCAAATAGTTTGAAGTTACTTGTTCTGTACTTTTTCTGTACTGTTTCTGTACTCAAATGTTCCCAGTGTTGGGTGAGTCCAGAACCAGGGGCCACAGTCTTAGAATAAAGGGGAGGTCATTTAAGACTAGGGTGAGAAAAAACTATTTCACCCAGAGAGTTGTGAATTTATGGAATGCCCTGCCACAGAGGGCAGTGGAGGCCAAGTCACTGGATGGATTTAAGCGAGAGTTAGATAGAGCTCTAGGGGCTAGTGGAGTCAAGGGATATGGGGAGAAAGCAGGCACAGGTTATTGATAGCGGACGATCAGCCAAGATCACAATAAATGGCGGTTCTGGCTCAAAGGGCCGAATGGCCTCCTCCTGCACCTATTTTCTATGTTTCTATGTTACTCGTGTTTAAAATTGTACGTATGAATTTTCAAACATTTGCAATATTTACTTACCATATATCACAGTGGAACATTTGCAATATTTACTTACCTTATATTGCATATCAAGAAGATAGTTGCTACAATAATGTAGATTTTTTAGTGATTTATAAACTGATAATTTGTTATTTATGTTTATTAGGTTTACCACCCTGAATCACTCGAATAAAAACATACTTCGATGACCTAGGTTTTTAAAATTTTCTACATTCAAATGGAGGAACAAGCTTTGAAGGAGAGTATTTTTAGTCCACACTGTTCTCCCATTAAAAGCTTTTTAGTACAGTTCTGGCTAATATTATCCTGGGCAAATTACCAAACCTAGCTAGTACTAGTAGTAAGAAAATGTACATGGAGGGTCCTGTAAAATTTTGGGGCATATTTATGATTTTTCTTAACATCTTGATGCGTGGACTACAGGAGACAGCAGGGGAGGAGACACCTCCCCATCCATATCGGTGATGCTGAGGTTGAAAGGGTCAGGAGCTTCACGTTCCTCTGTGTGCACATCACTGAGGACCTCTCTTGGACACTGCACACGGACACAATAACTAAGAAAGCCCGCCAGCAGCTCTTTTTCATGAGAAGACTGAGGAAGTTTGACACGAATGCCAGCATCCTCATAAACATCTACAGTTGCACCATCGAGAGTCTGCCAATGGGCTGCATCACAGTCTGGTACGGGAACTGTTCTGTCCACAGCCACAAATCACTACAGAGAGTGGTGAAGGCGGCACAGCACATCACTGGCAACTGTCTCCCGGCCATTCAGGACATTTTCCACCGGCGGTGCCTGTGGAATGCACACAGCATCATCAAGGACCACAGCCTCCCAGCACGCAGACTGTTCTCCTTGTTACCGTCAGGCAGACAAATCAGGAGCATGGCTGCACGTACCACCAGACTTAAGAACAGTTTTTACCATCATGCCATCAGGCTTCTGAACTCATAAACACATCATATATGTTGATTGTTTTATTTTGAGAGTTTATTGTCATGTGTCCCTGACAGGACAATGAAATTCTTTCTTTGCATAGCACAAAGAACATAGTAGGCATTGACTACAATTATATACGTAAATACACACATGAATGAATAAATTGATCAAGTGCAAATAACAGATGGAGGGGTATTAATGTTCAGAGTTTTGTCCGAGCCATGTTTAATAGCCTGATGGCTGTGGGGAAGTAGCTATTCCTGAACCGGGTCGTTGCAATCCTCAGGCTCCTGTACCTTCTACCCGAAGGTAGCGGGGAGATGAGTGTGTGGCCAAGGTGGTGTGGGTCCATGATGATGCTGCCAGCCTTTTTGAGGCAGCGACTGTGGTAGATCCCCTCGATGGAAGGAAGGTCAGAGCCGATGATGGACTGGGCAGTGTTTACTACTTTTTGTATTCTTTTCCTCTCCAGGGCACTCAAGTTGCTGAACCAAGCCACGATGCAACTGGTCAGCAAGCTCTCTACTGTGCACCTGTAGAAGTTAGAGAGAGTCCTCCTTGACAGGCCGACTCTCCGTAATCTTCTCAGGAAGTAGAGGCGCTGATGAGCTTTCTTAATAATTACATCTCGGACCAGGAAAGATCTTCACAGATGTGCACGCCCAGGAATTTGAAGCCGTTGACTCTTTTAACCATCAACCCGTTGATATAAACAGGACTGTGGGTCTCCATCCTACTCCTTCCAAAGTCCACAATCAGTTCCTTGGTTTTGCTGGTGTTGAGGGCCAGGTTATTGTGCTGCCACCATATGGACAGTCGCTCGATCTCTCTTCTATACTCTGACTCATCCCCATCAGTGATACGTCCCACAACAGTGGTGTCGTCAGCAAACTTGATGATGGAGTTCGCACTATGACCGGCTACGCAATCATGTGTATAGAGTGAGTACAGTCATATAATTTATATTAAAACATATATAAAACTTACACAGCCACTCACACAGACATACAGTGGCTTGCAAAAGTATTCATACCCCTTGAACTTTTCCACATTTTGTCACGTTACAACCACAAACGTAAATGTATTTTATTGGGATTTTATGTGATAGACCAACACAACGTGGTGCATAATTGTGAAGTGGAAGGAAAATGATACATGGTTTCCAAATTTTATTACAAATAAAAAACTGAGAAGTGTGGTGTGCAAAAGTATTCAACCCCCCTGAGTCAATACTTTGTAGAACCACCTTTCGCTGCAATTAGAGCTGCAAGTATTTTGGGGTATGTCTCTACCAGCTTTGCACATCAAGAGATTGAAATTTGTGCCCATTCTTCTTTGCAAAATAGCTCAAGCTCAGTCAGATTGGATGGAGAGCGACTGTGAACAGCAATGCTCAAGTCGTGCCAGAGATTCTCAATTGGATTTAGGTCTGGACTTTGACTGGGCCATTCTAAGACATGAATATGCTTTGATCTAAACCATTCCATTGTAGCTCTGGCTGTATGTTTAGGGTTGTTGTCCTGCTGGAAGGTGAACCTCCGCCCCACACTCAAGTCTTTTGCAGACTCTAACAGGTTTTCTTCAAAGATTGCCTGTATTTGGTTCCATCCATCTTCCCATCAACTCTGACCAACTTCCCTGTCCCTGCTGAAGAAAAGCATCCCCACAGCATGATGCTGCCACCACCATGTTTCACAGTGGGGATGGTGTGTTCAGGTTGATGTGCAGTGCTAGTTTTCAGTGTCAGATTCTCCCACCTGAGCTGTGGATCTCTGCAGCTCCTCCAGAGTTACCATGGGCCTCTTGGCTGCTTCTCGGATCAATGCTCTCCTTGCCCGGCCTGTCAGTTTAGGTGGACGGCCATGTCTTGGTAGGTTTGCAGTTGTGCCATACTCTTTCCATTTTCGGATGATGGATTGAACAGTGCTCCGTGAGATGTTCAAAGCTTGGGATATTTTTCTATAACCTAACCCTGCTTTAAACTTCTCCACAACTTTATCCCTGACCTGTCTGGTGTGTTCCGTGGGCTTCATGATGCTGTTTGTTCACTAATGTTCTCTAACAAACCTCTGAGGCCTTCACAGACAGCTGTATTTATATTGAGATTAGATTACACACAAGTGGACTCTATTTACTAATTAGGTGACTTCTGAAGGCAATTGGTTGCACTGGATTTTATTTAGGGGTATCAGAGTAAAGGGGGCTGAATACTTTTGCACGCCACACTTTTCAGTTTTTTATTTGTAAAAAAATTTGAAAACCATGTATCATTTTCCTTCCATTTCACAATTATGCACCACTTTGTGTTGACCTACCACATAAAATCCCAATAAAATACATTTACGTTTGTGGTTGTAACGTGACAAAATGTGGAAAAGTTCAAGGGGTATGAAAACTTTTGCAAGCCACTGTACACTCACACACACACTCACACACAGACACACACACACACTCACATACACACCACACACACACACTCACATACACACACACAGACACTCACAGAGTCACACAGACAGACAGACACTTCCAAACACACAGACACACACACATACACACTCACACACACTAACACATACACACACACACAGATACCACACACACTCTCACACACACATACAGACACACACACACACACTCACAAACAGACACACAATCACACACACATACACTAACGCACACTCACACATACACTCACTCAGACGCACACACATACAAACACTCAAGCAGACACTCACACACACTCACACATACACAGGCACTCACACTCAAACACTCACACATATATACACACACACACAGACACACACACACTCACGCTCAGGCAGACACACACACACTCACAGACATGCACACACACAGACACTCACGCAAATACTACCACACAGACACTACCACGCAGACACTACCACACACACACTCGCACACACACACAGACACTCACACACACACAGACACTCAAACACACTCTCACGCACAGACACTCACACACACACATACACACTCACATATACAGACACTCACACACACACTCCCAAACACACAGGCACACACTCACACTCACACACTCACACACAGACACTCACACTCATAAACATACTCACACAGACACACTCATACAAACACACTCACACACACACAGACTCACACACAGACACCCCCACACGCACATACACACTCACACACAGACACTCACACATACACAGACAGACACTCACACAGGCACTCACACACAGACACTCTCTCACACAGACACACATTCACAGTTACCACACGCGCTCACAAACACACACTCTCACACACACATACACAGACACTCTCACACAAACAATCACAATCACACACACACACTCTAACTCACACAGACACTCACACTCGTTCATACGCTCACTCACACAGACACACACACTCAGCCACTCATGCAGACACACACACACACACACACACACTCACACACATACACTCGCACTCTCATACACAGACAGACACACACACACACTCACAGACACACACAGACACTCAACATACACTCACACTCACACACACCGACGCACACTCACACACAGACACTCACCCACACATACACACAGACACACACACTCACACATACACAGACAATCACTCAAACACACACTCACACACACACATATATACTCACACATACACTCACACAAACACACACACTCTCAAACACATACACACATACAGACACACTCACACACAGACACACACACGCAAACACTTACACACACACACTCACAGACACACACTCTCAAAACACACATAAACACACACTCACACATATACAAACAATCACGATTAGACACACACAGACTCACTCACAGACACTCACGCATACACTATTACACACACACACATACTCACACACACACACATACTCACACATACACACAGACACTCACACATAGACACACACTCACGCAGACACTCAGACACTCACACACACTCACGCACAGACTCACACTCAGACACAGACACACACACACTCACACTCACACACATACGTTCTCACACAGACACTCACACATAGACACACACACATTCCCACGCA
Organism: Okamejei kenojei; assembly: GCA_035221665.1. Taxonomy (NCBI): domain Eukaryota; kingdom Metazoa; phylum Chordata; class Chondrichthyes; order Rajiformes; family Rajidae; genus Okamejei; species Okamejei kenojei. The sequence continues at coordinate 2,283,901 of CM069160.1, read as the reverse complement.
GACACTCACACAGACTCACACACAGACTCACACAGACAGACACTCACACACATTCACACAGACACCACATATGCTCACAAACACACACATATGCTCACAAACACACACTCTCACACACACATACACAGACACACACACTCACAATCACACTCACACATACACAATCACACACACACATACTCACATTAACTTACAGACACTCGTGCATACACTCACTCACACACACTCACATGCACTGAAACCCACGCAGACACACACACACTCACATATACACACAGACACATACACTCACACATACACACACACTCACACATACACACACACACACACTCTCACACACAGTCACATACAGTCACACACAGACAAACACACACACATACACTCACACACATACACACTCACAGACATTTACACACACAGACACTCAACATACACTCACTCACACTTTCACAGACACACACTCACAGACATTTACACACACGCAGACACTCAACATACACTCACACTTTCACACACACAGACACACTCACAGACACTCACCCCGCCTGGAGGACCATCACTGCTTGGCTCACCCCGCCTGGAGGACCATCACCGCTCGGTTCACCCCACCTGGACGACCAGCTCGGAGGACCATCACCGCTCGGCTAACCCCACCTGGAGGACCGGCTCGGAGGACCATCACTGTTCGGCTCACCCCGCCTGGAGGACCGGCTTGGAGGACCATCACCGCTCGGCTCACCCCGCCTGGAGGACCGCCTCGGAGGACCATCACCGCTCGGCTCACCCCGCCTGGAGGACCGCCTCGGAGGACTATCACCGCTCAGCTCACCCCGCCTGGAGGACCATCACCGCTCGGTTCACCCCGCCTGGAGGACCACCTCGGAGGACCATCACCGCTCGGCTCACCCAGCCTGGAGGACTGCTGGCTCCCACCACGGAGTGATATTGCTCTGTATCGTCATGTTTCCTTCTCTCCCCCTCTCCTTTCACCCCCTCCCTCCCTCCCTCCCTCCCAACTCTGTTCCCTCCTATCTCAAACCTCCCTCACTCCATCCCAAACCAATTCCTCTCATCCTTCCCTCCACTGTCCCCTCACTCTCTCATCCTTCCCCCCTCACGCCCACTTTTATCTCAATTCCTCCCTCCTATCTAGTCTTCCATCCCCTTGTGAGGGATAAAGTGATTAAACCCCACTATTGTAAGGGACTTTAAAGAGAATTCAAACTGATAGGGGACAGGGAGAGGGTTCTGACACAGCTGTGTATCAAAAGTTACCAGACCCATCCTTGAGTAAGAAGTGATAGCATTGTATAGCGGTAAAAGGGAGTGATGTAGATAGATCCCTATCAGTAGAAGGGAGTGATAGAAGGGACCCTTGTCACTATTGCTTAGCTTTAGTGCTGATATAGGAGGACTGAGAGAGTTCACTTGGAGGTGAGTAAAACTAGGGTAGGTCATGAGCAACTGAGCATGCTTAATAAAATAAATGAATATTACAACACACCCCTGGTCAAGAAACTGCTCATTACCATGCACATGTCTGGACATGCGAAGTATGATGTGGGAGGTACTGGGGGGATGTACGTACAGATTGTGCACCACAGACTCTGATTGGAGAAGGGTCCGGAGGGGAGGTTGAATATAGAATCGTGTGTATAAAGGGGGTTTACCCTTCTGACTTTGGTGTGTCTCAACTTGGAGAGGCACCCAACTCTGCAGACTCGCAAATAAAGAATCTCTTGCTTCCACGAGCAGTGATTGTGAGCACAGTGCATATCTCACAAACTGGGGGCTCGTCCGCGATCGCCACTCCGGCTGCTCGGTGGAGGCAAAGAAGGAAGGGAAGGTGCACCCTGCTGATTTCAGCAGTCTCTGATCTCCTTGCTTGCCATCAGCGGTTTGAGCGAGTGATATTCGGACAAAAGACTCAAGAAGCAAGAGGGAGTGTCAGATAAATAAACAAGGGACGGTCTAGCGATTCTTGTGCACAAGACCCGGGTAAGAAAACTGACTATTAAGTATTGCCTGGGCGACCGGGGGTCTGTCAGGCGGGAATAGTCCGATAACATAAAGATAACCGGAACAGGAAAAGTAAGAGTCCGGGGGGAAACAGGACAAGGCTCACACTGGTGAAGAGCCGCACATTCTGCCTGATAGTCCATTGGGGCGAATGTGGCAATCTTGGGGAGAAGGAAGCCCCGGGGGTAAAAGTTAAGGAGACTATGATTAAGTTCTGTTATTTTTATTAACCAAAGGAACCAATAAGGGGGAGTTCAGTCTGGTGGCACTGGGCTGTACAGAATATTCAGGGTATCTAAGAAAAATCTAAGGAAAATCACAGTGCCAAATGTTTTGAGTACGAAAAGTTAAAAAAGGAAGGAGCAGCACATGAAAGAAATATTGAGTTGTTTCACACAATTTATAGAAGAAACTCATATACAGATTGGTCAGGTACATGAAGAGTTAGTGCAAAATACGTTAATTTTAAAACTTTAATCTGTGTAGGAAATTGCATAATTTCATTGAAGTAAGAATGGAACTAATGTGATTTGTGTGTAAAAATCGGTTTTGTATGAATGAGGAAGTTTGTATATGTGATAGGTTTGTTTGCTGTAGGCCACATGCTGTAAGGGTAGGTGTGTGTGTTCCTTTAAGAAATTGTAAGCAATGGGGGAGGTTACGAACAGCTGTAAGGTAACGGGCGACGCTTTGTATCATCGCAACTTAAAAGAGGAAAGTTGGAAAATATAGGTTGCTTGGCTTCTATAGATTTCTTTTCAGTAAAGTTAATTTGGAAAACTGTTACATACGACTAACAATTTTCCAAATTATATAACCATATAACCATATATGGTTATATGGTTATATAATTTGGAAAATTGTTAGTCTTATGTATTTAAACTAGGAATTGGAATTTGGGAATTGTAGGGAGAATGGTTTGAACAAAATTAGAAATAAGTTAATTGCTGAACAACAAGCAGCTTTTAAGGTTTGTTTAGATAAACATTCTGGTTGGAGAAGGGTAATAAATTAATGGGGCACAGGGGAGAAAAAAAAGGAGTTGGCAGACAATGAGTTAAACATGAGTTAAAGAGGTATTCACCTTTGATCGCCCATGTTCGACAGAAAAAGTGAAGGTTGTATGGTTTGCTTTAATATGTTGTATTTTACCTGTTTTTAAGATGCAAACAATTGATATAGTGCACAAAGAAAGATAATACAATAAGTAAGATAACTGCAGTTGAATTGCTAAGTAAAAAATTCCCTGTATCTAAAGAAAGCACTCTGAGAAATGAGGAGAAAGAAAGGAAATTGGTGAGGAAGTGGCCCAAGGAAGATACTGTCAAGATAAATGTGTGATAAGATGGAAGTGTTAATTATGAATTATATGCCACAGATAAGTTGGAAAGGTGGGAAAACAGAAGGGACAGGCAAAAATGATGTTGCAGGCAGTACAGCAAGGGGTAAAGAAGAAGGGAGACGAAGGTGATAGAAGGCCGGGCACACATGGAGACCGGGGAAGGGAAAGAGGCAGAGACAGAGGACGAGGAAGAGGTGAATGGAGGGACCGAAGTTGGGGTCCCCGGGAAAACAAGGAACCAGGATCAGGAGGGTGGTACACGGGGCCATCCCGGTGTTACCATCGTAACGAGGAGGGTCATTTCAAGAGGGAATGTCCCAGGCTACGACGGGAGGTGCAGTCGTACACACTCACGGAGGAAGAATAGAGAAGTCGGGAGTCCCGCTCCCTGGGGTGTATGGGATACACACGGGAACCTCTGGTAAACTTGAAATTAGGACCCCAGGGAGAGGATATGGTATTTATGGTAATTCGGGAGCAGAGAGATCAAGTGGAACTAAAGTACCGGAAGAAATCGGATTGGGTAAAAAACAAGTCAGAATCTCGGGGGTAGGAGGGAAAGTGATGACTGCTCCCGAGGTAGAAGGGGTGGTGGTAAAATATGAGAATCGAGAAGTCAGTGGAAGATTTTAAAAGGAAGGAGAATAAATTTGCAAAGGAGGATAAACTATCTAAGAAGTAAGACATTGAGGTTAGAATGAGAAAGAAGGCAGATCTGAAAGGATTAAAGTGGGAAGCAGAGGGATAAATTGATGAGACTGCTTTTAAAAGATAAGAGCAGGCCAGACACAGATTATCCTTTAGGACACCCATAAACTGAGAGGGCTAAGAAATACCTTACCCAATATTCCTGATGGGGCAGGAAATGGATTATGGCGTTGGAGGACGATTATTGGCTATGGGAGATTTGAAGGCACTGTTGGTGAAAGTGATAGGAACCACTAAACTGACAGAACCCCTGAAGATGGCTGGTATAAAAATGCTGTGAACAATGCAATAAACAATGGCATGCTGTTTGACACAGTCAGGCAGGGGGTATGGCAGGTCCTTAGACAAAAATCCAGCAGCCTATCTGGAGAACAAGCTGAAAAGGTGGAGACTGGAAACTGAACAAAAATAGAAGGCAACCAGTTAATGAACACTATATTTTGAACCACTGTGGTGGATATCATTCCTCCTAAAGTCAAGTCTAGATTGAAGGAGGTGGTGGGATTGTCATCTATTTCCCACCCCTGATTCAGTGATCATTTGGTCAATGAGGTTGAGAAATATCGCAAAGATAGGAAAAAGACTTGCAGACCAGCAGGAAGAGGTGCAGAGAAAAATGATGCAAATGTAACTTGAAGAGCTCAAAAAGAAAGAGCGTGAAAAAGGAAAGACAATGTTGTCAGTAACAACAGACCTGGTTGAAAAGTCTGAAATAAGTGATGCACTGACACGCAGTGAGTCCTATGACAGAGCCAAACAGGGGCCAGAGATTCGATGCCAATAATAAATGTATTTGGGAGAGTGTTTCCTCAAATGCCCTATCAGGAGTGAGATAAATCTGGATATAAGCCCAGACAGGACTGGGGTCCCCAAGGGAGGGAGGGATCTCAAGGAAGAGGTCAAGGAAGGCTAGTAAGGAGATAGGTAATGGATACGGTGTGTTGGGGGTGTGAACAGGTATGGTAATTAGGAAATAATAATAATAATATTAAGATAAAATAACGGAAAAGCGGCAGGCCCTGATGGCTTAGGTGTTGAATTTTATGAAGTTTCATGATCTGATCTCTCCACGTTTACATACAATATATAAATATGCTTATGAACAAGGAAAGTTACCAGAATCATTAAACGAGTCTACAATTACACTTCTCCCTAGAGCTGATAAAGATTCGGAGGACCCTGGATCATATAGAGCAATAGCTCTTTTAAATACAGATCAAAAAATACTAACTAAAATTTTATCTCGGAGGCTAAGTTTAGTGATTAATAAATTAATACATCATGACCAAACAGGTTTTATTCCAAAACGCTATTCATCATATAATCTGAGACGTCTATTCAATGTCATGTACTCAAAAAGAGTGAATGATACTGAACTAGCTGTCATATCCTTAGATGCTGAAAAAGCATTTGACCAGGTTGATTGGCCATATTTATTTAAAATAATGCAGAAATTTCAACTGGGGGATTTATTCTCCAAATGGGTAAAAATCATATACTCGAATCCAACTGCAAGAATATATTAACAAATCAAATGCTATCAGCAAAATTTAAACTCTTTAGGGGTTGTAGACAAGGATGCCCGTTATCACCATTATTATTTGCTCTGGTAATAGAACCATTAGCCGAAAGGATTAGATCAGAACCAGAAATATATGGATATAATACCAAAACTACAACGAATAAAATATCTCTATACGCAGACGATATCTTAATTTATATTACAAAACCGGAGATTAGTATTCCTAATCTATTTAATGTTATAAACTAAGTTTAGTACATTTTCTGGTATAGAATTAATTGGAATAAAAGTGAAATTATGCCTATAACTGGAATAAAATTAAATATATTAGAACAATTCCCACTTAAAATAGTTACGGACAAACTCAAATATTTAGGAATTAATGTATCTAAATCGTATAACTGTCCTATTTAAATATAATTACCCTCAATTATTAAATAAACTAAAGAAATATATTTTATATTGGAAAACATTACCTATATCAATGATCGGTAGAATAAAATGCTATAAAAATGATTTTTTTACCACAATTGTTATATTTATTTCAAGCAATCCCCTTATATCTCCCTAAAATGTTTTTTAAAAATATAGATACTTTGGTTAATAGTTTTATTTGGGACTATAAAAACCATCGAATAAGTAAAAAACATCTATGTAAATCTAAAATAAATGGTGGACTAGCACTACCAAATTTCCTATATTATTTCTGGGCAGTTCAGATTAAGAATATGAATTTTTGGTTGGTAAATTTAGATCATGAACCAAGCTGGCTAAAGATGGAAAAGGAAGACTGTTTGCCTTTTGATGTAGGTTCGATTCTTTTTGCACCAAGGGAAGTACAAAAAAAAAAATGTATGGTAACAACCCTATAATTCATAGCAATAGACGTATTTGGAAACAAATAGTTAAGACCCTACATATGGATAATTTGTCACGTTGTTTGCCAATTATGAATAATCCTTTGTTTAAGCCCTCTGTATTGGACAAGGGGTTTAAACATTGGAATGATTTAGGAATTAAAAGAATAGAACACCTTTATAAGGAAGGAAGATTTCTCTAATTTCAAGAGTTACAGGATATCTATGGATTGCAGTCAAATAACATATTTAGGTATTTACAAATTAGAAATTATATTAAGTCAAATATGCAAGACTATAAAAATAGAAAACCAGGATTATTAGATGAATAGTTTAATAAACACCCAAATACAGAAAAATTAATAGCGTATATATATAATACTATTTTGGATAAGGAAATCCCAACTTCGGAAATATATCGACAAACATGGGAAAATGAAATGGGTTTATCTATAACGAAGGAAATTTGGGAAGAAAGTCTACAATGCATACATCGTTGCTCATTAAATGCTAGACATATATTGATACAATTTAAGGTATTACACAGATTACATTACTCAAAAACGAAATTAAATAGAATTTATTCTAACATTTCTCCTATTTGTGATAAATGTCAGAACTTGGAAGCTAATTTAACGCATAGTTTTGTAACATGTATAAAACTTAATTATTATTGGATAGAAATCTTTAGAGTTATTTCTGAAGTTCTTAAAATTAAACTAGACCCAGATCCAAAATTAATAATATTAGGAGTTCCGGATTCAAATCTAACATTAACAGTAAACCAAAGAAATTTATTGGATTACTGTTTGATAATAGGGAAAAAATTAATATTGAAATTTTGGAAGGGAACATTATCCCCCACAATTAAAATGTGGACAGTGGAAATGTTGGAGACGTTGCATTTGGAAAGAATCAGATTTGTCCTAATGGACAAATACGAACTCTTTGAACAGATATGGTCCCATTTACAGAATATTTGAAGGGGTAGCTGTTCTTGGCATCACAACTCAATGGGTACCCGGCAGGATTAGATGAAAATAACTCTTTGTTTCTCTTTTGATTTGTAAACATGTCTCCATAATATTGTATTTGAAATTGTTATTCACTATTAAGATGTATAGTATATAATCTCTCTCTTTTTCTATATAATACTTTATTTTAATTAAATATAAATAACAAGAATATATACATATACATATATATTTTTTCTCCTCTTTTTTCTTTTCCTCTTTTTTTATAACCAAAATTATTATTTAATCACCACTTTTATTGATTAAAATCTATTCTTTTCTTTTTCTACTTTAAAAAAAAATAGTAGTTTATAAGTACTATTCGTAACATTCGTATACTTATTGAAACAAGTTGGTTGTGTATTGGAAAAGTTGTAATACCGTTGTTATGATGGATTCTTTTTAATAAAAATATTATTACACAAGATAATGGTGAACATAGCTATGGTAAGAACATTAAGAAGAGGTATTAAATACACCTAGGTTAGGATGCGGCAGGGTTTTAAATACTAGCCCCATGTTTTTAATCAGATGTTGTAGGCAGATTTGGAAGGTGTTGATATAGTATGTGGATGATTTGTTGGTTTGTTCCACAAGTGAGAAGCAATGCGAGAGAGAGACATTGTAATTATCTTGGAAAAGATGGCACAGGAGGTCATAATGTATCAAGGAAGAAGTTGTCGTTTTGTCAGCAGCAGGTAGACTATTTTGGACGAGTAATATCTAAAGAAGTAAAAGCTATAGCGCAGGATCAAATTGAAGCGATAATTGAAGTTCCCAAACCTCAGACAGTAGAACAGGTGATAATGATATTGGGAATGGCAGGATATAGTTCAGACTAGATTGGGAAGTATGTTGAAATTGTGATGCCATTAAGAAAAATAATGAAGGAAGAAGGACACCCAAGTCTGAGAAATGTTTTACAGTCAGAGCCTTTGAATGAAGGACAAAAAGGTTTTGCTTGTCGATGTTTCTTGTTAAAGGGATCATAATAGCTAGTATGCAGGGTTTGAAGTGATGCATCAGGATGAATTAGACTTTAAGGTAATCAAATTGGAAGCTTGCCTGCAATCTTGCTTAGCTCAATTGGCAGACATTAAGGCTTTAAGAGCAGCATATATACATGGAGTCTGGCACATGTTTGGAGCAGTAGGGAAACAGAAAGGCTTTGAGAAAAGCAACGGAGACCCCATGCAAAGTTAGCAGTGGCCCCCTATGAAATGTTGTTTAGGTTACCTTATTTGGGAAAGATAGAAGGAATACCCACCATAGAGGGCAGTGATGTATTCTTAAGGAACTATTTACTGGCAGTATCTCGTTCCCTTACAGAATTAAAAGCTAAAGGATTATTGGCTCAAAGCCCACCACTCGACTCCAATACATGCTGTAAAGGACGGCGACTGGGTACTGGTCAAGAATTGGAAGGAGAAACTCCAGCCCAGGTGGACCGGCCCATACCTAGTATTACTGACAACCGAGACAGCAGTACGAACAAAAGAAAAAGGGTGGACCCACGCAATTCGGGTTAAAGGACTCGTTGATCCACCCGCTCCGGATAAAGAGGAGCAGTGGATGGTGAAATAAGCCCCTAACATTAACTTTTAGAACAAAAAATTAAATGTATAACTAGCAGTATGAAAGGAGCATTTGTGGTATTGTTTGCTCTGCATGTAATTATGGTAAAAAGTGTTAATAACTGTGATAAATGTTATCATCCTATCAGATACGGAGGGTGGACAACCAGATCATTTACTTATTATTCCTATGTGAACGATGCTTGCTATAATCTGAGGACTAGAACTATTTGTGAGGACGGGGTAAAGAAGTATTATAGGGTAGAGAATAGAGGATATGTAGTGAGGTTTGGGTACGTTACCTGCCCAAAGGGGGAGAGATGGGTTTGTATGACTAGGACAGGGCAGTTAGGTTTCCATGCCTTAAGATGGACATTAGACAAAATGAAGGAGGAAGTAATAACAAGGTTAACGAAAGTAGTGGTCACCAAGCCTTCCCCTCCCCCACCTACTCAGCCTCAATTGCACCAGACATTGTACGAAGAAATAAAGAAGCAGATTGAGATCCCTGAAGGAGGAAAAAAACTTGTTTGTGGACTTGGCCCTCCGGATAGCTGGAATCCTGAATGTGACTAACTATTCGGACTGTGGCGGACCACTGATGAGCTTACGTTGGCCGTGGAGAGGATCCATTGTTGAAGTATGGGACCTGATGGAGTGGAACCTGACAGTTGGACAAGACCGAGATCCCCAGGCATGGGTCCTGACAGACGCTCCGGTTGGGACTGAGTGTATCGCTAGGCCCTGGGCAAAGGATGCCATCCTAGTAGGCAGCAGCCCCTGCCAGCGCATCGTCACTCAGTGGCCAAATCAGTCCCGAGTGTGGTGGCCAGAGGAGCCTAAATGGTATCCAACTAAAAAAGACGGGAGAAACTGCACTATCTGGATGAAGACCGATGGAATGGAATTGACTGGACTATGGAACTGCACCGGGAACAACCCTTATCAAGCAATCCCGGTGTTGCGAGACATATGGAACAAGGTTACCTCTAGTGGACCAGCCCCTGAAGGACTGTTATGGATATGCGGACACAAGGCATACTCGGTGTTACCGACAAATTGGAGCGGGACTTGCTTTATTGGACTGGTACAACCGGGATTTTTCCTGTTAAACACCGAAGAAGGGCGGTCGCTAGGAACACCTTTATTTGACGACCTATATCGGAAGAAGAGGAAAATAGACATTGGAGAATGGGAAGATGATGACTGGCCACCCGCAAGAATCTCATACTATGGACCAGCCACTTGGGCACAGGATGGATCCTGGGGCTACCGAACCCCGGTATACATGTTAAACCGGACCATAAGACTTCAGGCAGTACTGGAGGTAATTACCAACCAAACTGCGGGGGCACTGGAGATGCTGGCACACAGATGAGAGCAGCAATATACCAGAACCGGTTGGCCCTAGATTACCTCCTGGCAGAATGAGGGGTATGCGGGAAATTCAACCTCCCTAATTGCTGTTTAAACATCGATGACAACGGACAGGCAGTGATGGACATATCAGAAGGAATCCGTAAGTTGGCACATGTTCCAATACAGAAGTGGAATTCGATCATGGGAACCCGAGGGTGGGGTTCCATCCTCGGAGGAACGTGGTGGAGAACGGTGGGACTCGTGTTTCTATGTGCAGTGGCTGGACTGATCTTTATCCCCCGTTGCATCCCTTGTTTTAGGGAACTTATTACAAGGAGTATGTCAGATGCAGGCTGTAGTCGTGCCTATGGGAGAGAAAGGGGTAATACAGAAAATAATTATAATGCGACCATGGAAGGTCCATGATCTACAGGAAAAGGAGATTAGGACAATGTCAATTTGAACTGAAGGAGCTTGAAATTGAGCTTTAATCAACAGATGCGTAGCAAAAGAAAAAGGGAGAATTGTGAGGGATAAAGTGATTAAACCCCACTATTGTAAGGGGCTTTAAAGAGGATTCAAACCGATAGGGGCCAGGGAGAGGGTTCTGACACAGCTGTGTATCAAAAGTTACCATCCTTGAATAAGAAGTGATAGCATTGTATAGCGGTAAAAGGGAGTGATGTAGATAGATCCCTATCAGTAGAAGGGAGTGATAGATGGGACCCATGTCACTATAGCTTAGCTTTAGTGCTGATATAGGAGGACTGAGAGAGTTCACTTGGAGGCAAGTAAAACTAGGGTAGGTCATGAGCAACTGAGCATGCTTAATAAAATAAATGAATATTACAACACACCCCTGGTCAAGAAACTGCTCATTACCATGCACATGTCTGGATATGTGATGTATGATGTGGGAGGTACTGGGGGGATGAACTTACAGATTGTGAACCTCAGACTCTGATTGGAGAAGGGTCCGGAGGGGAGGTTGAATGTAGAATTGTGTGAAAAAATGGAGTTTACCCTTCTGACTTCAGTGTGTCTCAACTTGGAGAGGCACCCGACTCTGCAGACTCGCAAATAAAGAATCTCTTGCTTCCACGATTTAGTCTCTGAGCAGTGATTGTGAGCACAGTGCATATCTCACACCCTCACTCCCTTCCACCAGTTCCTTCCCTCACTCCTCGCTCCTCCTGTTCCTTCACTCCTCGTCGCTCCCTCCACCCGACTCCTGTTCACTCCCTCGCCCTCCACTCCCACTGTGTTCCCTCATCACCCTGCTCCTCTCTGGCCCAGCTCCCTCCCTCCCCTCTAGCCCACCTCACTTGTTCCCTCCCTCCCCCATTCTAGCCCTCATCTCTCCACTCCCTCTACTGCCTTCCCCCACACTCCCGCTCTCTCGGCCTCCCCCCTCCACCCCCCACACATATTCCCTCACCCCCTTCAACGACTCACTCTCTGCTTCAGTTTGAAGCTTTATTTTATTTCAAAAATAATTTATTGAGGAAATATAAATCTGAAATATATAAAGACAGAATATTCACCAGCTTGCACAAGTAGTGAAGTGTTTCCATCACCATTCTTTGGCAAAGGGAATGCGAATAGGCGGTGGGTTTTAACATTAATTGTATGCAGAGACGGGAGGGTGCTCTGTCCACCCCTCCACCCCCACCCCTTTGTCTCTCCCCTTCCCCTGTCCCTGTCCCCTCCGGCTTGCCCCCATCTCTCCTACCTGTCTCTCTCCCCCACCCTCCGTCACCCCACTCTTCTGTCACCCCACCCTCTGTTCTCATCCCCTCTCACCACCCATCATTCTCTCACCCGATCTCACACCTCTCTCTCTCTCCCCCCCCCCCCCATCTGTCTTTCCACCCTCCCAACCCCACTAGTCTCTCCCCCACCCCACCCCACCCATCCTCACAGCTCTGCAGGGTATTTATGTGCAGCAACTTCATGTATTTACAGCGTTGACCACAGATTTATTGATGCTTAACCCGTTCCTCAGGGCAGCAAGGATTCCAACCCTCTGAGCCCACTCCCCGGGGCATCCGGGTCTGGAGGAAAGGGCTAGCAGCGTGTGGCCCGCAAGCGCCCACCACCAACACAGGGCTCGGTAGCAGACCAACGCGAAGTTCTGCTTGGTGACCAGCCTTAGCTCTGCCTGGGGACCGCTTAGTGACCGAACCAGTCTTAGCTCCGCGAGGAGGAAGAGTACGCAGGGCAGCACCATGTGGAGACCGAAGATAGACACAAAATGCTGGAGTAACTCAGCGGGTCAGGCAGCATTTGTGGAGAGAAGGTACGGGGGACATATCGGGTCGAGACCCTTCTTCAGGGGAGAGGGAGATACAGAGATAAGGAAGTGTGAGGTGTGTGAACGAAAGGGGATGGTGATCAAGGAAAATGTAGGATAGAGCTTAACTGGAAAAGAGAGGGTGGGGGCGGGATAAAGTCTGGTGAGTGATAGGTGAGAGAGGGCGTGATAGGCGGATGGGTGGAGTGAGTGACTAAAACTGGGGGTGAAAAGTAGACCAAAAGGGGGTCAGATAAGGAGGGGAGGGGTCATAGAGTGATACAATGCGGAAACAGGCCCTTCGGCCTAACACGTCCATGCTGACCAAGATGCCCCTTTGGCCCACGTTGGGTACATATCTTGCCACAGGTACAGGCCCTTCGGCCCATTGACTTCAATGTGACCACCAAGTACTTATCCCAGGATTGAGCAATGTTGGACAGGAAACCTTCGTCCCATCTAGTTTGTAGTGACCAATAAGGCTAGCGCAACATTGAGCAATGTCGCAAGGAAATAGGCTCTTTGGCCCTTCGAGTTCATGGTGACTGTCAATAACCTATGCCAATATTGAGATGTACAGGGCAAGACCTGGCCCTTCGGTCCATCCAGCTGGTAGTGACCCAAAAGGCTAACCTTACATGGAGCTATACAGCAGGTAAATAGGCCCTTCAGCCCCATCGGGTTCATGGTGACCACAAAGTATCTATCCCAACCTATAGAGACATGCAGTACAGGACAGGCCCATCGGTCCATCACCCCCATGATGGCCAATTGCGCCGGCTGGCGGCTTTCACCATTAAGGGTGCAGCGGGCCGGAAAGGGAGGGGAGTGTGGGGATGGAGGGTAGGGAGGAGTGAGATAGGAGAGAGGGGAGGGAGGGGCAGGAGGGGATGGAGGAGAGAGAGGGCAGAGGGGAGGGGGGAGGGAAGGGGAGGGAGGGAAGGGGAGTGAGGGGAGAGAGGGGAGGGATGGGGGAGAGGGGGGAGGGAGGGGAAAGAGTGGAGAGCGGGGAGGGAGGTTAGGGAGGGACGAGATATGCGAGAGGGGAGAGAGGAAGGAGAGGGGAGGGCGGGGAGAGAGGGTTGGGATGGGTGAGAGGAGAGAGTGGGGGAGGGGATGGTGGGTTGGGAGAGGGGCTAGAGGGGCAGGAGGGGAGGGAGGGGCGGGATGGGCGAGAGGGGCCAGAGATTGAGAGGGGAGCAATGGGTGAGAGGGGATGGAGTGTAGGGAGCGGAGAGAGAGTGGGGAGAGTGGGGAGGGATGGGTGAGAGGGGAGGGATGGGTGAGAGGGGATGGATGGGTGAGAGGGGGTGGAGGGGAGAGTGGAGAGAGTGGAGAGGGGGGAGGGAGGGGAGAGTGGGGAGAGGGGAGGGAGGGGAGGGATGGGAGGGGACGGAGCCTCGGCGTCTGCCTTCCCCAGACGTTCTTAAGCTGAGCCCAGGAGAATGGTCGGAGGCTGGGCTCGGTCGGCCACTCCAGGTAGGTTTGTAGTCGAAATGGCAGCGGAGGCCAGAACCAGAGGCCACAGTTTAAGAATAAGGGGTCGGCCATTTAGGATTGAGATGGGTAAAAAACTTTTTCACCTGGAGATTTGTGATTCTGTGGAATTCTCTGCCACAGAAGGCAGTGGAGGCCAATTCACTTTTCAAGAGAGTTAGAATTAGCTCTTAGGGCTAAAGGAATCAAGGGATATGGGGAGAAAGCTGCCACAGGAGGTGGTTGAGGCTGGGACTATCCCAAAATTTAAGAAACAGTTAGACAGGTACATGGATACAACAAGTTTGGAGAGATATGGTCCAAATGCAGACAGGTGGGACCAGTGTAGCCGGGGCATGTAGCTGTGGGCAAGGGCCTGTTTCCACACTGTATCACTCTATGACTCTAACACGAAATGTTGCAGTAACTCAGCGGGTCAGGCAGCATCTGTGGAGAACATGGATAGGTGACATTTCAGGTCGGGACCCTTCTTCAGACTGACATTATGTTAACAAATGAGGGGGTGATCGGCAGGTGAGTGGAATAAGTGACAGAGGCAAGCGAAAATAAGGAGATAAAAGGGTGTGAGATAAGGAAAGAGGAATATGTGCAGCTTTAAAGGACATTGGCAGGTAGCATTTAGAGTATTACATACAGTTCTGGCCACTCCATTACAGAACTGATGTGGAGGCTTTGGGGAAGAGATGGTGAACCAGAATGGTTTAAAAACGGGGAATAGCTGATGCTGTTTTACAAAAAAGATACAAAATGCTGGAGAAACGCAGCGGGACAGGCAGCATCTCTGGAGAGAAGGAATGGGTGATGTTTCGGATCGAGTTTGAAGAAAGGTCTCGACCCGAAACATTATCCATTCCTTCCACCATTTTGTGCCTACCTAAACAATGCCTATCCACGTCGTGGTGTACCAGCAGGCTGGAGGAGCGGGCAAAGGCCTTGCCACAGAGCGGGTAGGTGAAGGGGTGCTGGTCGGTGTGGACTCGCTGGTGCTCCAGCAGGTGGTCAAGGTGGGTGAAGCCCTTACTACAGGCCGGCAGGGGATGGGATGTTCACCACTGTGGGTACGCCGGTGCTTCCACAAGCTGGACATGCGGGTGAAACCCATGCGCACTTAAAGGGTGTCTCTCCGGTGTGTATCCGCTGGTGCTCCCGCAGCCCCCGTACGCTCTTGAAACACTTGCTGCAGTGGGAGCAGCCACTCACCGGCGTGGGCCTGCAGGTGCTGCAGCAACCCCCACGAGCTGTTAAACACCTCACCGCAGTACGACAGTCATAGGGCTGGCCACTGGTGCGCACGCGCCGGTGAGACAAGGCATGGGTGGCCATGGCAAAGCGCTATCCATGCACTGGGCTGGTGAAGGGATGGTCCTCAGCGTGCACCCGCTGGTGGGTCAGCAGATAGGTGGAGCGGGTGAAGCCCTTGCCGCACTGGGCACAGGTGAAGGGGCGGTCACCGGTGTGGATACGCTGATGCTCCAGCAGGGTGCTGGAGCGGGTATAGCCCTTGCCACACTGGATGCAGGTGTAGGGGCGCTCGCCGGTGTGGATGCGCTGGTGCTCCACCAGGGTGTCGGAGCGGATGAAGCCCTTGCCGCATTGCGAGCAGGTGTAGGGTCGCTCGCCGGTGTGGGTGCGCTGGTGCTCCAGCAGGTTATTGGAGCGGGTGAAGCCCTTGCCGCACTGGGCGCAGATGAAGGGGCGTTCGCCCGTGTGAGTGCGCAGGTGCACCAGCAGGCTATCGGAGCGGGTGAAGCCCTTGCCGCAGTCGCTGCAAGTGTAGAGCTGCTCCCCAGTGTGCTGGCGCCTGTGCACCTTCAGTTCCGTGGATGACTTGAAGTCTTTGCCACAGTCGAAGCAGATGAAGGGCCGCTCACTGCTGTGCACCCGCTGGTGCTTCTGCAGCCCTGACAACTGGGCAAAGCTCTTGCCGCAGGTGGAGCAGCCATAGGGCTTCTCGCCTGTGTGTACTCGCTGATGGATCTTCAGCTCATTCTTCCTCTTGAAGCTCTTGCCACAAGTGGAGCAGCCATTGAGCTTCTCGCCCGTGTGCACCAGCCGGTGCATCGCCAACTCATCCTTCGTCTTGAAGCTCTTGCCACAGGTGGAGCAGCCATAGGGCTTCTCGCCCGTGTGCACTCGCCGGTGGATCTTCAGGGCCTGTGCTGCCTTGAAGCTCTTGCCACAGTGGGAGCAGTCGAAGGGCCTCTCGCCGGAGTGCACGCGGTAGTGCTGCAGCAGGTTGTCGTAGCGGGTGAAGTTCTTGCCACACTCCGAGCAGTCGAAGGGGCGTTCTCCCATGTGCACCCGCCGGTGGGTCTCCAGCTGGCTCGGCTGCTGCCAGGCCTTGCCACAAACCTCGCACTCATAACGCTTCTCCTTGTTGTGCCCTGTCACGTGATCCTCCATCAAACCTCAGCCCCCTCGAAGCTCAGCCCACACACCGAGCAAATGGGGGGGGCCTCACCGGCACCCTGGCTGCCCTCAATGGCCGCTCACGTCCCCGTCTCTCCGTCCAAAGCAACGGCTCCTAAACCCTGCAGGAGGGGAACACAGAGGATCAACAAGCTGGCAAATAGGACATTACTAACATGTGAACATTACTAGTGTTTAAAGGGGGGGAGGAGTGGAGGGATGGGGAGGGGAGCGGGGGAGAAGAGGGAGGGTGGGGGGAGAAGGGGGAGGGTGGGGGGAGGAGGGGGTGAATGGGGGGAGAGAGGAGGGGAGAGGTGGTGAGGAGGCAAGGGGGGGAAGTGGGGAAGGGGCATGAGGACAGTGGAAGTGAGTGGCGGGGTGAAGGGAGGGGGGGGTTATGAGGGGAGAGGGGGCAGAGTGGGGGGAGTTGGGGAGGAGTGAAGGGGAGAAGGGAGGGGGAGGAAGCAAGTGGGGGAAGGGGGGGCATGACTGGTGCCCTGATGTCACCGCCAATCCGAGGGGGACAGCCGGCTCCGCCCCCTGCCATTACGCAGGGTCACGTGGTGCGGCTTGCATCATGGGAAGGTCACACAGTGCTGGAGTCACTCCATGTTCCTTTATTTCCCCATATCCCTTCATTCCGTTAACCTAAGAGCTAAATCTAAATCTAAGAGCTATACATCCAGTGAATAAGCGAGTTCGGTATTCTGACTGTGTATGCCCAGGTCATAGGTCACTTACTATAAACATTCTCGCCTACTGTGCTGCTCCGTGGGTGCAGGCCTGCGTTTTATCCGTGGTCGGGGTCGGGCCCGGGTCTCCGGCACTGTGGGCGCTGTTGATTTGCTGCTAGGCCATCCCAGTCCCGTCCCGGGTGTCCCGTCCCTGTCCGGGAGCGGCTAGAGGTGTCTGAGGTGGCCTTGGGCTGGCGGGGCGGGGCGGGGCCGGGCTTGCAGCTGGTGCAGGAGGGGGACACTGGCTCCAGCTCGTCTCTGCCTATCCCGCCGTGTTGGCCGGCAGCCCTGGACTGGTGTGGCGCCGGCCCTGAGTGGAGGTGGCCACAGATTTACTGCCGGCGTGGATGTGGGGCACTGGCTCTGCTCCGGCTCCGGCTCCTGGTGGGTCAGGGAACGTTGGCTACGCCTTTCATCTTGTCCAGTGGCTGTTGATTGGCCACCTCGGTGCCGGCGGGGGCTGAGCGCCAGTTATCGGCGGGGATTCACACGGGGTGCCGTCGCGGCTCGGCGGGTCAGCCAACATCTCTGGAGAAGGGTCGCGACCTGAAAAGTCACGTATCTCTTTTCTCCGGGGATGGTGCCTGTCCCGCTGAGTTGCTGCAGTGTCGGCACCGCGAGGGGATGGTGGGTGCGGCTGGCGGTTCCCGGCCCGTCGAGGAGCGGGTTCCTCGGGAGTTGGAGCGTGGTTGGGCTGGAGTTGCCGCTTCTTCTCCGCGCTAGCTGTGGGCCTTCGAGCCACCACTGCTCCGGGCCGATGTCACGTCGGTCTGGGGCTGTCAGATGCCCAGCGGGGCAGGCAGAGTTGAGCTGGGGTTGGCGCTTCTTCACCACTGGCTGTGGGCATGGGGCCGCCGATACTCCGGGCCGGTGTCCCGTCGGCCTCAGGCCACACCCTTAGAAACATAGAAACATAGAAATTAGGTGCAGGAGTAGGCCATTCAGCCCTTCGAGCCTGCACCGCCATTCAATATGATCATGGCTGATCATCCAACTCAGTATCCCGTACCTGCCTTCTCTCCATACCCTCTGATCCCCTTAGCCACAAGGGCCACATCCAACTCACTCTTAAATATAGCCAATGAACTGGCCTCAACTACCCTCTGTGGCAGAGAGTTCCAGAGACTCACCACTCTCTGTGTGAAGAAAGTCTTTCTCATCTCGGTCTTAAAGGATTTCCCCCTTATCCTTAAGCTGTGACCCCTTGTCCTGGACTTCCCCAACATCGGGAACAATCTTCCTGCATCTAGCCTGTCCAACCCCTTCGGCAACGCTTGCGGCGCCGGGGACCCGGGTTCGAACCTGGCAACGGATGAGGTGCGGTAGATGCAGGAAAAATGTTCCCGATGTTAGGGTAGTCCAGAACCAGGGCTGACAGTTTAAGAATAAGGGGTAGGCCATTTAGGACTGAGACAAGGAAAAGGTTTTCACACAGAGAGTTGTGAATCTGTGGAATTCTGTGCCTCAGAAGGCAGTGAAGGCCAATAAACGAGTTTGGTAGCGCGGAGAAGAAGCGGCAACTCCAGCCCAACTGTTGCTACGTATAATTTTATATGTTTCTATAAGATCTCCTCTCATCCTTCTAAATTCCAGTGAATACAAGCCCAGTCAACCCATTCTTTCATCTTATGACAGTCCAACCATCCTGGGAATTAACCTGGTGAACCTACACTGCACAACCTCAATAGCAAGAATATCCTTCCTCAAATTTGGAGACCAACAAATGCACACAATACTCCAGGTGTGGTCTCACTAGGGCCCTGTTCAACTGCAGTAGGACCGCTTTGCTCCTATATTCGATTCCTCTTGTTATGAAGGCCAACATGCTATTCGCTTTCTTCACTGCCTGCAGTATCTGCATGCTTACTCCCAGTGAGTGATGAACAAGGACACCCAGATCTCGCTGTACTTCCTCTTTTCACAATTTGACACCATTCAGATAATAGTCTGCCTTCATGTTTTTGCCACCAAAGTGGATAACCTCACATTTATCCAAATTAAACTGCACCTGCCGTGCATCTGCCCACTCACCCAACCTGTCCAAGTCACCCTGCATTCTCATAGCATCTCATAGCATCCTCCTCACAGTTCACTCTGCCACCCAGCTTTGTATCATCTGCAAATGTGCTGATGTTACTTTTAATCTCTTCATCTAAATCATTAATGTATATTGTAAATAGCTGCGGTCCCAGCACAGAGCCTTGTGGTACCCCACTAGTCACTGCCTGTCATTCTGAAAGGGACCCGTTAATCCTTACTCTTTGCTTCCTCTCTGACAACCAATTTTCTATCCATGTTTACCCCCAATACCATGTGTTCTCATTTTGCCCACTAATCCCCTGTGGGACCTTATAAAATGATTTCTGAAAGTCCAAGTACAGTACATCCACTGGGTCTCCCTTGTCCATTTTCCTAGTTACATCCTCATAAAATTCCAGAAGATTAGTCAAGCATGATTTCCCTTCGTAAAATCCATCCTGACTCGGATGGATCCTGCTACTGCTATCCAAATGTGTTGCTATTTCATCTTTTATCATTGACTCCAGCACCTTCCCCACCACCGATGTCAGGCTAACTCACGGGTGTCCTAACTCATTTTAGGTCACGATTGGGCAAAATGCGACTTCATGGGGGCCGGATCTGTTGTGCACGCATGAATGCACACACACGTGCTCCCACAGCTTTCAATGCCTTCGTTTATTCAACCTGCTCTCATGTGTCTCAGTCTCTGCTATAATTACAAATTACATTTGTTATGAAGAAGCTTGCCAAGCAAGCATTACTTTTATGATTGGTAACTTACAGTCGTAGGCTACAGGAAGGTTTTGATCAGAGAGAGAAAAAACAATGCTATTTTGGCTAAGATTGCTTTTGGAGCCACACCCTTTCCATTAATAAACCTTTTGAAATCGAACATTAGCAGACACAAATGTAGACCTAATGAAACAAATTGTAAATTTAAGCGACACAACTGCAGCTAATTTTTTATTAGCCTGATTCCAGCAATCGAACTCAGACAATGAACATGTTAATATCTGAACTTTTGGGAGCTTGGGAAAATGGAAGATGTCTGTCAGGGCTCTCACCTAACTTTTTTTCCCCTGTTGCCAGCCGGGCAACCTCGGCAATAACCAAACTGATCTCCCAGTGGCTCAGTACTTCAACTCCCCCTCCCAATCCGAATCTGACCTTTCTGTTCTGGGCCTCCTCCATGGCCAGAGTGAGGCCCACCGTAAATTGGTGGAGCAGTACCTCATATTTCATTTGGGCAGTTTACACCCCAGCGGTATGAACGTTGACCTCCAATTTCAGGTAGTCCCTGCTTTCTCCTCCGCTTCCCAGCTCTCCTTCAGCCCACTGTCTCCGGCTCTTCCTTTCTTCTTCCCGCCCGCCCCACCCCCCATCCCTCTCATCAGTCTGAAGAAGGGTCTCGACCCACAACGCCGCCTATTTCCTTCGCTCCATAGATGCTGCCTCACCCGCTGAGTTTCTCCAGCATTTTGGTCTACCTAATCACACAAGTTCTGTTATCCCACTTTTCTCACGCACTCCCTACACATTAGGGACAACTTTACAGAGACAAGTTAACCTACAAAGGCAATGCATCTTTGGGATGTGGGAGGAAACCCACATGCTTGCAGAAAGAATGTGCAAACTCAACACAGACAGTGCCCGAGGACAGGATCAAACACAGATCTCTGGCGTGTGAGGCAGAAGTCCACCAGCTGTGCCACTATATTTTACTTTCCAACACACAAAAAAATTATACGTTGATAACTTTGGTTACTAAAAAAAAGAAACTATCCATTTTCAGTCTTAAATCTCTAAGTGACGCTATGTCCCCCTTTACAGGTACTGCATGTTTTAATTCAGTTCAAGACTATGGGGCAGTACATTGGCCATAAAGTTGCTGCCTAAAAATGCCAGAGACCCGGAATTGATCCTGCATATGGGTGCTGTCTGTATGGAGTTTGCTCTTTTTCCCTTTGATCGCATGGGTTTTCTCCGGATACTTCCACTTTCCAAAGGTGTGCAGGAACCTTTTTCAGAACCAACCCAAAACGTAATATTTCCCTTTTGTCCAGAGATTCTGTCTGACCTGTTGAGTCACTCCAGCTTTTTGTGTCTATCTTCAGTTTAAACCAGCATCTGCAGTTCCTTCCTACAGACACGATACTATACAATAGAACTTTATTAATCCCAGGAGGGAAATTGTGTATGTGTGTGTGTGTGTATAGTTATATATTCATATATAAATATACACTATTTTATTTTCTCGTTTATAACACTGTTGTGCTGCTGCAAGAAAGGATTTCATTGTTCTAACTGGGACGTGAGAGAATAAAACACTCTTGACTCTTGACTTGTTTATTTGTTTGTTTATTTATTTGCACCATGTTTTAAAAGAAGACAAACGATCAATTTATAATACCATACAGTGCTGGTAGGGAAGGGAAGCCCAGAGGGCTTATACAAAGTCCACTCCCATCTGAAAATGAGCGTTAATGGCAAATCAGGGGGTAGGAGAAATAAAAGACAACAATAAACAATAATACAGTTTAAGAATGAAAATTAAAAATATGAAATTAAAAATATGAAAATAAATAAAATAAGAAGGTATAGTATGAGATAAGAGTCAACAGAAGTAGTTTGAGCTCATAAATAACATTACAAAAAGCTGGAGGTCAGAACTCAGGACATGATGAGAAACATTTTAAGCTCAATCTTAAAGGTGGCTAAGGAGGTGTGAGACTTTAATGACAGGGTATTCCAAAATTTAGGACCTTTAATAGTAATGCAATGTTGGTAATGTGTGGGATAGAACTAGCGTATGGGTGATCGGTGGTCGACGTGGACTCGGTGGGCCGAAGGACCTATTTCCACGCTGTATCTTTAAATTAAACTAAAAACACTAAACCAGAGGAAATCTCAAGAAGGGTCTCTACACGAAACCTCCACCCAATTTCTTCTATCCAGAGATGACGGCTGCTCCATGGAGCTCCCCCGCACAATTAAAGCATTTTCACCCTACCATGGGTACCCAAACAGACTCAACTAAGTTTAAGGTAGCTCTTTATTCCCAATAACCCCATTTTTGCTTAAGTCAAAGTCAAGTGTCAAGAGAGTTTTATTGTCATGCGTCCCAGATAGGACAATGAAATTCTTGCTTGCTGCAGCACAACAGAATATGTAAACATAATACAGAACAGGAGATAAAAGATCAGTGTGTATGTAGCATAGACCATATATATACACAATAAATAAACAGGTAAAATGCAATAAACTGTTATTTTTCAGAGTTTGGAGTTTGGTGGTGGTGGGTCCACTTCAGTGTAAATTCCATTTCGAATATTTTTGGAGGACCAGGAAACCAAGAAGCAAGAGTTACTCCAGGGAGTTACTCCAGCTCCAGGAAGTGATTCTGCGTTGGTTTTCAGCGGTCACGGTGAGGCATCGACCAGACAGCAATGGCGACCAGATGTCCCACAATGCAAAGGGAGGGAGAAAGTGGCCGACGTCAACCCGTTGCCATGGCAATGCGCATGTGCACAGGGGTACATGCGCACAAACACGGCCGATGATGTGCTGGCCGTGGTTGTGCGCGTGTAGAGGGGAAGGATGTGCAGTCCGCGGCAGTGCGCATGTATAAGGCGGCCAGCCATGCCGGCGGATGTGGAGCGGGCGGAGACCTGAGACCCAGACACGGATATGGATGGCGGGCGGAGACGGAGAGTGACAGAGAGAGAGGTAGAGAGGGGGCCTGCTCAGAATTAAACGATAGGTGTCCCGGGTGACTGCCAAGCCGGGCAAAATGGCATGGCTTTTAGGTTGCCCGGCTGGAGTGTAGGTCGCCATTGGCACCCGGGCAACCGCTAATTTCGCGCCCTGTCTGTATAAAGATCTGTGAAACCTGCTTGATATCTTATGTAGAAAGCTGCAGAGCCATGTGACATGGATAGCTCCAGAAAGTCTGAAGCCTGGGGTTGCAGCGAGGTTTCTGTCCAGATGGCCTGTAAGTTGTAAACATGTATGGGATTCTGCATCAGGAACTATGCAATGCTGCAAAAGCGTGCTTGCGATTGGTTGGAGAAATATTAGGTTTCAATTATGTTGCAGAGCCTTCCCGCCGCTAATTGTGATTGGTCCAGGAGAGTGGCCTCACCAAAGATGTTTCTTTATCAAGTGATAAAGTTTCTTTACTTAATGTAATTATTTCCCCCTAAGTGCTTTGTGTCGAAACTATGTTATGTGTTATTGCATGATTGGGTTAGGGAACTGTCATTCCATGTACTTTGCAGCCTGTATCGGTAATTAGCTTGTAGGGGTTGCCTCCCCCATGTATTTTCACGCCTTTACTTTGTAAGGGTATAAAAGGGTGGGGAACACATTAGGGTGTGCCGATGGTCTAGGGTCGGTTCTATTTGCGTGAGGCTGTGTGGGCTCAAATAAGTAGTAACGTGGATCGGTCCCTTGGTACAGTGTACAATAAAAGAGAGTTGGATTCCAGTGCTCATATTCGGTGTTTGAATGAACCAGACTAGGGGGGTAAGTTTAGAACCAGAATCTACATCCGGGATCTCAACGGATTGCCAACACAAATTTGAGGCCAAAGGAATAGAGTCGTGTCGGATCGCGGAAGGTGAAATCGGTGCATGGTGTGACTTTTTGCATTGGTTTTTGCCCACTCCGCTAATCTGATGACAAATCGGCCATTCGCTTGCTTGTGCATGGATTCCTGACGAGATCGATCGAAGGTTAGTAGTCTGGCGAGCACTGAGGGTGAGGGTTTGAGGCCCTAGAGGGTTAACGTCCCTGCCTAGGTGGATTTGAGGCACAAGGGGTGGGGGTTGGGCTCACAAGGCTCTTCTCGAGCTGGTTAAAGGCCCCACACCAAGGGAAGTCAACAGCAGTTGCGATCAAGACCATTGGTTTGGCCTGAGGTTTTTCAAGATTGGTAGACCTTGGGGTTTGAAGCCCCACTCAATGTTGGGATATAGATTTGCAGGATATCCTCAAAGACAACACTGAGTGGGTCACAACTAAGAGGGGAAGTACTGCATCGGTGCTGAGAGTGCAATTGGAAAGGCAACACTTTAAAGATCGGCAGCGAAAGCCAGCACGAAGCTGGTTGGTGCTGAAGACCAGTATTTAGCGGGTTGAAGGGTTTGAGGCCTAGGGGGTTCGAGGCTGCGCCTGTGTGGGTTCATGTCGGAAACAGCACTGGTAACTCAGTGTTGGAGTAAACTGGCTGAATTAAAAATCAACACTGAGCTGGGGAAGACGCGTGTGTCTTGGACAGTGATCTAAATTCTACAATTTAAATTCTGCCAAATTCAGGGTGTTCATATTGAATGTTTCTGGCTATTGTATAGTTGTTAGCTTTTGATCTTGTAAAATAGTGTGAGGGATAAAGTGATTCAACCCTATTAAAGAAAGGAGTTTTAAAGAGAATTCTAACAGAGAGGGGCTGGAGAGAGGATTCTGACAGCAGTGTCTGAAGGTTGCCAGACCCACCCTTGAGGCCTTGAGTAAGAAGAGATTCATTGTATAGCTAGAGAAGGGGGTGATGTAGAGAGATCCCTATCAGTGGAAAGGAGTGATAGATGGGACCCCTGTCACTATAGCTTTAGTACTGATATAGGAAAACTGAGAGGGTTCACTAGGAGGTGAGTAAAACTGGGCCAGGTCATGAGCAATTGAGCATGCTTAATAGAATAAATGAATATTACAACACACCCCTGGTCAAGAAATTGCTCATTACCATGAACATGTTTGAACATGCAATGTATGATATGGGAGGTGCGAGGGGATGTACGGTGGGTTGTACCTACAGATTGTGCACCTCCGACCCTGATTGGAGAAAGGTCCGGAGGGGAGATTGAATGTAAGATTTTGTGTATAAAGGGGGATGATCTCTCTGGCTTCGGTGTGTCTCGAGTTGGAGAGGCACCCGGTCTGCAGACTCGTAAAATAAAGAAATCTCTTGCTTCCAGGATTTAGTCTTTGAGTATTAATTGTGAGCATAAAGGGTATCTCACAAATTGGGGGCTCGTCCGGGATCGCCACTCCGGCTGCTTGGTGGAGGCAAAGAAGGAGGGGAAGGTGCACCCTGCTGATTTCAGCAGTCTCTGATCTCCTTGCTTGCCATCAGCAGTTTGAGCGAGTGATATTCGGTTGAAAAGACTCGGGAAGCAAGAGGGGGTGTAAGGTAAATACGTACGGGACGGTCGAGTGATTCTTGTGCACAGGACCCAGGTAAGAAAAACGACTATTAATTATTACCTGGGCGACCGGGGTCTGTCGGACGGGAATAGTCCGACAAGGTAATGGGAAACCGGAACGGGAGGAGTACGGGTCCGGGGAACCGGGATGAGGCTCATACTGATATGGAGCCTAACATTCCGCCCGATAGTCCGTTGGGGTGAATGTTGGATGGGGTGAAGGGAACACCCGGGGTAAGAGTAAGGAAACTATGTGCCTCTCACCAGTATGGGGGTGAGGAACTTTAAAAAGGAGATGAAAAGTTTATTGGAAGACCCCTTGGGACTGGCTGAACAAATAGATCAGTTCCTAGGGCCAAAAATGTTTTTATGAAAAGTATTGAGTTGTTTCAAACAATCTCATTGAAGTAAGAATGGAACTAATGTAATGTGTGTGTAAAAACCGGTTTTGTATGAATGAGGAAGTTTGTATATGATAGGTTTGTTTGCTGTGGGCCACATGTTGTAAGGGTTGTGTGTGTGTTCCTTTAAGGAATTGTAAGCAATGGGGGAGGTTATTGTAAGGTAACGGACAATGCTTTGTATCATCGCAACTTAAAAAGGGGAAGTTGGAAAATGTAGGTTGCTTGGCTTCTATAGATTTCTTTTCAGTAAAGTTAATTTGGAAAATTGTTAGTCGTATGTATTTAAACTAGGAATTGGAATTTGGGAATTGTAGGGGGAATGGTTTGAACAAAATTAGAAATAAGTTAATTGCTGAACAACAAGCAGCTTTTATGGTTTGTTTAGATAAACATTCTGGTTGGAGAAGGGTAATAAATTAATGGGGCCCAGAAAAACAAAAAGGAGTTGGCAGACAATGATGTCAATAAGGGGAAGTTTGTTTACTTCAGAAGAAAGACAGGATTAAAGCGAGAGCAGTAAAATATCCCATTACGGCACGAATTGGAGTAACCAAACAGAAGAAGTGTGAGAGATCTCAGGGAGATAACAATCAAGGGAATTAGAGAAGCCGTTCCCAAGGGACAGAATTTCGAACGGGCTTTTGAAAATCAGCAGAACAAGGACGAACTTCCGACAGTGTTTTTACAAAGATTAAGGAAAAATGTCCAGCAGTATTCGGGGATAGACCCTGATACGACCGCAGGTCAGCAGTTGTTGAAGGTTAATTTTGTAACAAAATCATGGCCAGATATTAGAAAGAAATTGGAAAAATTGGAAGATTGGAATGAAAAACCATTGAATCAGTTGTTAACAGAGGCTCAAAAGGTATATGTAAGACGGGATGAGGAGAAACAGAAGGGAAAGGATAAAAATGATGTTGCAAGCAGTACAGCAAGTAGTATTGGAGGACGAGGAAGAGGTGAATGGAGGGACCGAAGTTGGGGTCCCCGGGAAAACAAGGAACAAGGATCCACACGGGATACACACGGGAACCTCTGGTAAACTTGAGATTAGGACCCCAGGGAGAGGATATGATATTTATGGTAGATTCGGGAGCAGAGAGATCAAGTGTAACTAAGGTACCAGAAGGAATGAGATTGGGTAAAAAACAAGTTAGAATCTCAGGGGTAGAAGGGAAAGTGATGACATTACCCGAAGTAGAAGGGGTGGTGGTGAAATATGAGAATCGGGAAACTATGGAAGATTTAATCTTGGTACCCCAGGCAGGGATAAATTTGATGGGAAGAGACTTACAAATTTAATTAGGAATGGAAACAGCCCCCGTAGGGGGACAGATAATAGTCCAATTGTATAAATTGACCACGGAGGACGAGGGAAGAATAGTCCCGCAGGTGTGGGCCAAGGAAGGAAACCGGGGTGGGCTGCAGATCCCACCCTTGAAAATAGCTCTGAAAAAAGAAAGTGATATAGTACGGGTAAGGCAATATCCAATTTCTATGGAAGGAAGGAGAGGACTTCAGCCAATTATAGAGAACTTACTAAAAGACGGTATATTAGAGAGTTGTATGTCCCCATATAACACCCCCGTACTCCCCGTAAGGAAGACCGACGGGACGTTCAGATTGGTCCAGGATCTCAGGGAATTAAATAAGGTAGTTAGAACGCGACACCCGGTAGTCCCGAACCCGTTATACCATAATGGGACGGATACCCCCGAATCACAAAATGGTTCAGTGTGGTAGATTTAAAAGACGCTTTTTGGAGCTGTCCCCTGGCTGAAGAGAGCAGGGACCTTTTTGCGTTTGAATGGGAAAACCCAGAGACCCAAAGGAAACAGCAGTATCGGTGGCCTGCACTCCCTCAGGGATTTACAGAGTCCCCGAACCTGTTTGAACAGATATTAGAACAAGTATTAGAGGACGTCCCGAGGACTGATGAGACACAGCTGTTGCAGTATGTGGACGATTTATTACTATCAGGGGAAGAAGAGGAGGCAGTTAAGGATGCAACAATAACCCTCCTGAACTTTCTGGGGGAAAAGGGGTTGAGAGTGTCTAAAAGTAAGTTACAGTTTGTAGAACAAGAAGTTAAATATCTAGGACACCTGATAAGCGATGGGAAAAGGAGAATAAACCCAGAAAGGATAGCGGGAATTACCGGACTGCCAATGCCGAAGAATAAGAAGGAGATTAGGAAGTTTCTTGGACTGATTGGATATTGTAGATTATGGATAGATGACTATACCCGACAGGTTAGGTTTCTATATGATAAATTAAGTGAAGAAAATGATAAAGTAAAGACGGAATCCAGGGACGAAGACCAGTTTAGGAAATTAAAGAACAGTTTAATCACTGCCCCTGTACTGGCTCTCCCGTCTATTGACCAGCCATTCCATCTTTTTGTGAACGCAGAAAATGGAATTGCGCTGGGAGTACTGACCGAAGAGAAAGGAGGGAAGCGGCAGCCCGTCGCGTTCCTCTCCAAACTCTTGGATCCAGTATCGCGGGGATGGCCAGTATGTATTCAAGCGGTAGCAGCCACAGCGGTGTTAGTGGAAGAAAGTAGAAAATTGACGTTTGGAGGAACTCTGGTGGTGTCCACTCCCCACACGTTCCGGACGATACTAACTCAGAAAGTCCAGTCGGTGGTTGACGGATTCTAGAATTTTGAAGTATGAGGTTATACTTATGGAAAAGAATGATTTGACCATAGTAACGGATAAAAAACCTAAATCCCTCTCAGTTTTTGTACTCGGCAGGTGCTGAGCAGGAAGGGGAGTTATCAGAACATGATTGTAGTGAGATAATAGAACTTCAGACAAAGAGTAGGGAAGATTTAGAAGAACGACCGCTTGAGACAGGGGAAAGATGGTTTATTGATGGTTCTTCCCGTTGCATAGACGGAAAAAGGTATAGTGGGTATGCTATAATAACCGGAGAAGGGTTTGAAAAAGTGGAAGCAGGCAGGTTACCAGGAAGTTGGTCCGCGCAAACGTGTGAATTGTATGCATTACTGAGGGCATTGGAACTATTGAAAGGGAAAGAAGGAACTGTGTATACAAGTATGCCTTTGGGGTGGTACACACCTTTGGGAAAATCTGGAAAGAAAGAGGGATGATTACAGCCAGAGGGAAAGAGTTGGCTCATGAACAGTTAATTGAGAAAGCTTTGGAAGCACTAAAATTGCCAGAAAGAATAGCGGTGGTCCATGTAGCAGGCCACCGGAGAGGGAATTCGCTGGAAGCTAGAGGGAACAGGGCAGTCGATAGTGCCGCTAAGACATCAGCGACAGAAGGAACGGTAAAAATGCTGTCTCTGATACCATTGAGAGAGGGAATAGAGAAGATACCTGTATTCTCGCGGGAGAAGGAAGATAAAATGAATGAGTTGGGTGCCCGACGCTCCACGGACAGGAAGTGGTGGACGCCGGACAAAAAACAAATAATTACTAAAGGATTGACGAGGGATTTGATTAGACAACTACATTCGCAATCGCACTGGGGAGCTCAGGCTCTGTGCGACACGATACTACGGACTTATGCCTGTAGAGGCATTTATACTTTAGCCAAGCAGGCGGTATCTGGTTGTGTAGTGTGTCAGAAGGTGAATAAGAAGGTAATGAGAGCTGTCCCAGGGGGAGGACAACAATTGGCCATTAGACCCTTCCAGAGAATACAGGTAGACTTCACAGAATTACCAAAAGTACAGTAGTGGAAATATCTTCTAGTTATAGTGGATCACTTCACCAGGTGGGTAGAGGCATTTCCCACGATAAATGCCACTGCCCAGGCAGTTACTAAGATATTGCTGGAACAAATCATCCCACGATATGGAGTAATTGAATCCATAGACTCAGATCGAGGAACACATTTTGCTTCCAAGGTGCACCTATTAATTTGTCGCGCCTTGGGAATAAACTGGAAGCTGCATACTCCATGGCACCCCCAGAGTTCGGGGAGAGTGGAGCGGATGAATGCCACTCTAAAAATACAGATAACTAAATTAATGGAGGAGACGGGGTTACCCTGGACTACATGTCTACCAATTGCTCTATTGCGAATACGGACGGCACCACGAAAGGATATTGCGGTGTCTCCCTAGGAAATGTTGTTTGGGTTATAGAAACATAGAAACATAGAAATTAGGTGCAGGAGTAGGCCATTCAGCCCTTCGAGCCTGCACCGCCATTCAATATGATCATGGCTGATCATCCAACTCAGTATCCCATACCTGCCTTCTCTCCATACCCTCTGATCCCCTTAGCCACAAGGGCCACATCCAACTCACTCTTAAATATAGCCAATGAACTGGCCTCAACTACCCTCTGTGGCAGAGAGTTCCAGAGACTCACCACTCTCTGTGTGAAAAAAGTCTTTCTCATCTCGGTCTTAAAGGATTTCCCCCTTATCCTTAAGCTGTGACCCCTTGTCCTGGACTTCCCCAACATCGGGAACAATCTTCCTGCATCTAGCCTGTCCAACCCCTTAAGAATTTTGTAAGTTTCTATAAGATCCCCTCTTATCTTATTTGGGAAGGTGGAAGGCACACCAACCTTTGAGGGAGGTGATGTATTCTTGAGGAACTATTTACTGGCAGTGTCCCGTTCCCTTACAGAATTAAAAGCGAAAGGATTATTGGCTCAAAGCCCGCCACTTGACTTTCCAGTACATGCTGTAAAGGCCGGCGACTGGGTACTGGTCAAAAATTGGAAGGAGGAGAAACTCCAGCCCAGGTGGACTGGACCGTACCTAGTATTACTGACAACCGAGACAGCAATACGAACAAAAGAGAAAGGGTGGACCCACGCGATCCGGGTTAAAGGACCCGTCGATCCACCCGTTCCTGAGGAGGAGGAACAGTGGACGGTGAAGCCGGGAAGTAAACCCCTAACAGTAATTTTAAAAAGAAAAGCATTGAATGTATAACTGACAGTATGAAAGGAGCAGTTGTGGTATTGTTTGCTTTGTATGTAATTGTTGTAAAAGGGATTAATAATTGTGATAAATGTTATCATCCTATTCAATACAGAGGGGTAATAACCAGATCATTTACCTATCATTCCCATGTGAATAAAGCATGCCATGACCGAAAGAATAGAATCATTTGTAAAGAGGGGGGAAAGGAGTATTTGATGGCAGGCAATAGGGGGTATATAGGGAAGTTTGGGGCCGTTACCTGCCCAAGGGTAGAGAGATGGGTTTGTGTACAGTTAGTTTTCCCTTCTCAGATCATAAAAGGGGCAATAGATAAGACGAAGGAGGAAGTAGTGAAAGAGATTACTAAGGTAGTAGTCACTAAAGCCTCCCCCTCCCCCACATACTCAGCCTCAAGTGCACCAGACACTGTACGAAGAAATCAAGAAGCAGATCGAAATCCCTGAAGGAGAAAAAAACCTGTTTGTGGACTTGGCCACCCGGATAGCTGGGACCCTGAATGTAACTAACTGTTGGGTCTGCGGAGGACCACTGATGAATTCACGCTGGCCGTGGAGAGGATCCATTGTTGAAATATGGGACCTGATGGGGTGGAACCTGACAATGGGACAAGACCGAGATCCCCAGGTATGGGTCCTGACAGATGCTCCGGTCGGGACTGAGTGTATCGCTAGGCCCTGGGCAAGGATGCCGTCCTAGTAGGCAGCAGCCCCTGCCAGCGCATCGTCACCCAGTGGCCAAATCAGTCCCGAGTGTGGTGGCCAGAGGAGCCTAAATGGTATCTAACTAAGAAATATGGGAAAAACTGCGCTATCCGGATGGAGATTGATGGAGTGGAATCAGCCGGACAATGGAACTGCACCGGGAATAACCCTTATCAGGGGATCCCAGTATTGCGAGATATATGGAACAAGGTTGCCTCTAGTGGACCGGCCCCTGAAGGATTGTTATGGATATGCGGATACAGGTATACTCGGTGTTACCGATGAATTGGAGTGGGACTTGTTTTATTGGACTGGTACAACCTGGATTCTTCCTGTTAAACCCCAAAGAAGGCCGGTCGTTAGGAACACCTGTATTTGATGACCTATATCGGAAAAAGAGGAAAATAGACATTGGAGAATGGGAAGATGATGAGTGGCCACCAGCAAGAATCATCTCATACTACGGACCAGCCACCTGGGCACAGGATAGATCCTGGGGCTACCGAACACCAGTATACATGTTAAACCGGATCATAAGGCTTCAGGCAGTACTGGAGGTAATTACCAACCAAACTGCGGGGGCGCTGGAGATGCTGGCAAAGCAGCAGACGCAGATGAGAGCAGCGATATACCAGAACAGGTTAGCCCTAGATTACCTCCTGGCAGAAGAAGGAGGGTATGCGGGAAATTCAACCTCTCTAATTGCTGTTTGAACATCGATGATAATGGGCAGGCAGTGATGGACATATCAGAAGGGATCCGGAAGTTGGCGCATGTTCCAATACAAAAGTGGAATTCGATTATGGGAACCCAATGGTGGGATTCCATCCTCGGAGGAACATGGTGGAGAACGGTGGGACTTGTGTTTCTATGTGCAGTGGCTGGACTGATCTTTATCCCCTGTTGTATCCCATGTTTTAGGGAACTTATTACCAGAAGTATAAGTCAGATGCAGGCTGTAGTCATGCCTATGGGAGAGAAAGGGGAAATACAGAAAATAATGATAATGCGGCCAGGGGAAGTTTATGATTTACAGGAGGAGAAGGTTAGGACGATGTTCGAATTGAAGGAACTTAAAATGAGGGTTTAATCAGTGTATGCGTAGCAAAAGAAAAAGGGAGGATTGTGAGGGATAAAGTGATTAAACCCTATTAAAGAAAGGAGTTTTAAAGAGAATTCTAACAGAGAGGGGCTGGAGAGAGGATTCTGACAGCAGTGTCTGAAGGTTGCCAGACCCACCCTTGAGGCCTTGAGTAAGAAGAGATTCATTGTATAGCTAGAGAAGGGGGTGATGTAGAGAGATCCCTATCAGTGGAAAGGAGTGATAGATGGGACCCCTGTCACTATAGCTTTAGTACTGATATAGGAAAACTGAGAGGGTTCACTAGGAGGTGAGTAAAACTGGGCCAGGTCATGAGCAATTGAGCATGCTTAATAGAATAAATGAATATTACAACACACCCTGGTCAAGAAATTTGCTCATTACCATGAACATGTTTGAACATGCAATGTATGATATGGGAGGTGCGAGGGGATGTACGGTGGGTTGTACCTACAGATTGTGCACCTCCGACCCTGATTGGAGAAAGGTCCGGAGGGGAGATTGAATGTAAGATTTTGTGTATAAAGGGGGATGATCTCTCTGGCTTCGGTGTGTCTCGAGTTGGAGAGGCACCCGGTCTGCAGACTCGTAAAATAAAGAAATCTCTTGCTTCCAGGATTTAGTCTTTGAGTATTAATTGTGAGCATAAAGGGTATCTCACAATAGTGAATAACTGTAATTGTAATGTCGCAACTTGCTTAGAATTGTGTAATTTACCCTGCTGTTGTAATCATAATTTGAATCATAACTGTTTGTTAAAATTGTGTGATCCACTGTAGTTTAAAATAGAGTGATTTACTTTAGAATTGTATTGTAATTGAATGCTTATATTTTATATTATAATTATTAGCTGTATTTTCTCTTCTTTGAGAGTAATTTTGCTTGTGTGTTACAACTTTATTTACTTTTGTTTGAATCCAAGTGTTTAATTGCAGGTTTTAAAGAAGGAACTGCAGATGCTGGAGAATCGAGGGTACACAAAAAGCTGGAGAAACTCAGCGGGTGCAGCAGCATCTAAGGAGCGAAGGAGATAGGCGACCTTTCGGGTCGAGACCCTTCTTCAGACTGGTCAGGGATCAGGGAAACGAGAGATATAGACGGTGATGTGGAGAGATATGGAACAATGAGTGAAAGATATGCAAAAAAGTATCGGTGATAAAGGGAACAAGCCATTGTAAGCTGTTTGTGGTGTGAAAATGAGAAGCTGGTGCGACTGGGGTGGGGGAGGGAGATAGAGATAGAGGGAATGCCAGGGCCCGAGGCTGAGGGAGAGGTGGGAAGGGGAGGAGACAGCAAGGGTTAACAGAATTGAGAAAATTCAATATTCAAGCCCCAAAGGATGCAGACTCCCCAAGCGGAATATGAGGTGCTGTTCCTCCAGCTTGCGGTGTTTGCTCACTCTGGCCATGGAGGAGGCCCAGGACCGAGAGGTCGGATGTGGAATGGGAGGGGGAGTTGAAGTGCTGAGCCACCGGGATGTCAGGTTGGTTATTGCGGACCGAGCGGAGGTGTTCGGCGAAGCGATCGCCAAGCCTCCGCTTGGTCTCACCGATATAGATCATCTGGCATCTGGAGCAGCGGATGCAGTAGATGAGGTTGGAGGAGGTGCAGGTGAACCTCTGTCGGACCTGGAAGGACTGCTTAGGTCCCTGCTGTTTAATTGCAGGTGATTTGCTGCTGCATTGTGTTTGCTTGTTCCTTTGAGAAGGTGGTCCCCCACCATGAGTCGAAGCATGTTTACCGTTTTAATTTACCGCTGATAACAGCTTATGTGATCTCTTTGATTTGTGTGTGTGAGATGTGTGTGAAAGGTTCTTGGGTACCCATTTGAAAGAAGACAGATTTGTGTGAGAGACTTGATAGCTGTTAGAAATGTTTGCCTTTGCTCTGTGAGAGACTGAGCGTGTTGGAAAACCTTTGCCATTGTTTTGTGAGTAGACTTGTTAAGTACTAGGAATTTTCTTATTCAATTGTGAATAGCCTGATCCATTGTCTCCATTGTAATTGATAATGCAAAGCCAAATAGATATGGCAACAGACCCCAAGAGCTCTCTCCAGATAATTTGCAGCAAGTTCCCCAAGGAGGTGGAAAGATTAGTACATTTTTCCGGCACTTTGAACAAGAAAATTAGGAAGTGAGTTATGGCCCGAAGGAGGGGTTGGAACCCTGTAGGGTGTGAGATATATCGAGAAAATAATATGGAAGTATAGTCAAAGTGAAGCTGCCAAAGAACTCATTGGTCTGTGGAGACAGCATTATGAGGGATTAAGAGAACAGAGAGAGGCTGCAATAATGGAAAACTGGCAGGAGGCAGCTTTTAAACTAGGAATAGAATTGAAAGATGGAGGGAATAAATCATGGATACATTGAAAAGGGAATGTGGATGTACATAAAAAACATAGGGAATGAGAAACTAAGCGGACTCCTGATGAAAAGGTGGCACTTGTGGAATTAGAGTTGAGGGACTCGTTGGTTGGCTTTGGTTGGATGGGGGAGACGAGGAATATCTGGAAGATTGATCAAGTATCCGTATTAAAAAAGATTTGCAGCCTGCACCTTATGCCCCTTGCACTCCCTCTGTGTCACCTCCTAAACCTTATGTGCCTTACAGATATCCTGTGCATGCAGCACCACCAGCACCTTGGATACTGAGTTGGATGATCAGCCATGATCATATTGAATGGCGGCGCAGGCTCGAAGGGCCGAATGGCCTCCTCCTGCACCTATTTTTCTATGTTTCTACCTCCTGCTGATAGTGATCCTGTAGCATCACCTGCTCCCCAGACAGCAGCACCAGCTGCTTGACCCCAACAGTTCCGGCACTAACAGACAACCCAAGACAAATTAGCACCCGTATTCTGAGAGAAAGGTCAAGTACCAGAACCAGTTTCCGAACCACCTAAATCTAGGAGAATAAGACAACCACCCAGAGAGAGACGACAGTCTTTTAGAAATTACCACCTTCCCCCTGGAGATGAGGGTGAGACATCAGAGGGTGATTTAGTCTCTGGGGACACTGAAAGTGAGTCTGATATAGGAACAATTATAAAGGCTGAGCAATTATCTCGCTGCAAGTTCCCAGTTCCCAAACAATATGGTCAGAGAATAGTGCAAGTCAAATGGCCCGTGCAGTTGGGTATCATTGGAAAGATATTAGAAAGCAAGAGAACCTGCCCCAAATTAAGGCAAAGACTGAATATGTCATAAAGCAGGAAACGCCAAGATCCAATCTCACTTATTGAGTAGTCCCCAGACAAGACGACGGCATGATGCGCCAGAATGAGCAAGGGCGCCAGAACCAGATTATCCAGGTTGCCCTAATGAATTGCTTAATTACCTCTTAAAAACAGACAACTCACAATGGGTTAGGTAAATCAATTCGAGCTTTACTGTCGGCGAGAATGTCAGGGATACAGAGTCAAGTATGTAACAGACAATTGACTATCCTGAGCCACCACTCTAATGAACAAAGACATACAGCATCTTTTATAGTGTTTTGGAAACATGGTCACATGTGCATATAACATTGCAGCAATGACATTCAACACAATACTCAAATCAATCAGGCTGTACCCATTCAAAGCCTACTTGTCACAATACAATACATTCGTCATGCTGTGGATAAATCAATCACAAACATTAGTTACAAAACCGCTAAACAACAGGAACTTAATCAAAAGCCCAACATTTGCAATTCCTTCTTAAACAGGGTAAGGATCGTTATCAGTAACACCACAGAAGGTTTCTGTTTACAGAAATTCATGAGTCCACGGGAAACAACATCCTATCCCACCATTGCCAATTGTCTTTCCCTCGAGCATAAGAAGAAGCATTATCAGAAAAGCTTGGTATACTGGCTTCCTAATTACCACAGCTCAACTAGTGTAGTACAGAATTGCAAACTTCAGCTTAGTCAGAACCTAAAGAAGTCAAGCTAATCTTTTACTTAATAAAATATTTTACACTACAATTATTACATAACCAGGATATTCTCACTCCCTCCTTTTATCAAATTTGAAGATAACACTACAGTCCTTGGTTGGTACACAGTAAAGGCTTCAGGCATGTTAGTACATAGATCAATACAACGATCAGCAGTACAATAGACCCATAGTGAATTATCGGTAGTGGGGAAAATGCTAGTCAGTTATTAAAGATGAGATAGCAGCACATTTGGAAAGTTGTGAAATCATTGGATAAAGTCAGCATGGATTTATGAAAGGTAAAACATATCTGATGAATGTAATAGAATTTTTTGAGGATGTAAGTAGTAGAGTGCATAAGGGAGAACCTGTGGATGTGTTATATCTGGACTTTCAGCCTTTCGACAAGGTCCCACATAAGAGATTAGTATACAAACTTAAAGCACACGGTATTGGCGCTTCAGTATTGATGTGGATAGAGAACTGGCTGGCAGACAGGAAGCAAAGAATAGGAGTAAATGGGTCATTTTCAGAATGGCAGGCAGTGACTAGTGGGGTACTGCAAGGCTCAGTGCTGGGACCCCAGCTATTTACAATATATATTAATG
The DNA here is from genome assembly GCA_035221665.1 of Okamejei kenojei. Taxonomy (NCBI): domain Eukaryota; kingdom Metazoa; phylum Chordata; class Chondrichthyes; order Rajiformes; family Rajidae; genus Okamejei; species Okamejei kenojei. The sequence continues at coordinate 2,246,676 of CM069160.1, read as the reverse complement.
ATCTGGATGAGGGAATTGAATGCAACATCTCCAAGTTTGCGGATGACACGAAGCTGGGGGCAGTGTTAGCTGTGAGGAGGATGCTGGGAGGCTGCAAGGTGACTTGGATAGGCTGGGTGAGTGGGCAAATGCATGGCAGATGCAGTATAATGTGGATAAATGTGAGGTTATCCACTTTGGCGGCAAAAACAGGAGGATAGACTATTATCTGAATGGTGGCTGATTAGGAAAAGGGGAGATGCAACGAGACCTGGGTGTCATGGTACACCAGTCATTGAAAGTAGGCATGCAAGTGCAGCAGGCTGTGAAGAAAGCGAATGGTATGTTGGCATTCATAGCAAAAGGATTTGAGTACAAGAGCAGGGAGGATCTACTGCAGTTGTACAGGGTCTTGGTGAGGCCACACCTGGAGTATTGCGTACAGTTTTGGTGTCCTAATGAGAGGAAAAACATTCTTGCCATAGAGGGGGTACAGAGATGGTTCACCATACTGATTCCTGGGATGGCAGGACTTCCATGTGAAGAAAGACTGGATAGACTCGGCTTGTACTCGCTGGAATTTAGAAGATTGAGGGGGGATCTTATAGAGATTACAAAATTCTTATGTGGTTGGACAGGCTAGATGCAGGAAGATTGTTCCCGATGTTGGGGATCTCCAGAACAAGGGGTCACAGTTTAAGGATCAGGGGGAAGTCTTTTTGGACCGAGATAAGAAAATCATTTTTCACACAGAGAGTAGTGAATCTGTGGAATTCTCTGCCACAGAAGGTAGTTGAGGCCAGTTGATTGGCTATATTTAAGAGGGAATTAGATGTGGCCCTTGTGGCTAAAGGGATCAGGGGGTATGGAGAAAAGGCAGGTACAGGATACCGAGTTGGATGATCAGCCATGATCATATTGAATGGCGGTGCAGGCTCGAAGGGCCGAATGGCCTACTCCTGCACCTATTTTCTTTGATTCCTGGGAGTCCACATCACAGAGGATCTGACATGGACAACACACGTTGCCGCACATGCGAGTAAGGCAGCTGAGGAAATTCAGAGTCTCTCTGAGGATCCTTCAGTGCTTCTACTCTGGGGCTGTAGAAAGCATCTTGTCCAGCAACATCACAATCTGGTTTGGGAACTGCTCTGCCCAGGACAGGAAGGCTCAGCAGAGAGTAGTGCGTTCGGCCGAACGCACTATGGGAACTACACTCGACCACCCTGCAGGACCTATACATCAAAAGGTGCAGATCCAGAGCCAGCAACATTATGGGGGACTCCTACCACCCCAGCAACGGACTGTTCCAGCTGCTACGGGCAGGCAAACACCTCCGCTGTCATGCTGTGAAAACAGAGAGGATGAGACGGAGTTTCTTCCGACAGGCCATCAGGACTGTAAACTCTTCGCAAAAGGGACTAATTTACTGAACTAATTTACTGTTGTGTTTTGTCTTTTTAAAATAGTTTTTTTTTCTATTATGTAACTACTGATTCTGTTCTATTCTGTTCTGTCGTTTTTGCACAATCTGCAGGCATTGCCACTTTCATTTCACTGCACATCTTGTATGTGTATGTGACAAATAAAGTTGACTTGACTTCCCAATATTCCTCCAAACATGCTAAATTGTCACCACTCTCCACCTTTATTGAAGTTATGCATCCCTTCCCCTACCTCTGTGATATTCTTTATTTACCTGGTGATATGTGGTGCTAAATCTATAATGTTAGAGGATTCATCAGGGACATCGGTGCAGCATTCCTGCCCTATTATAGCATAGGTCCCTCCTTTTATTCTGCGGGGCTATAGGGCAAAGTGCAACCATTTCAGCCGTCATGGATGAGAGGGCCTTTTGCTTGTAGATAAAGGCGTGCAGTTTCATTAACCAATTTCTCCAATACAAAGGCCATATTAATCAATTCCCGTGATAGACGGGCTGTCTCGTAAAGTGGGAAGGCTTAACCCTCATGGGGATATATAATTCAGTTAGGTGTTATACAGCTCTCATGTGAGGGACAACAAAGACCAAATAACAGCATCCCCTTCAGTTGTAGGTTGGCCTGGTCAACCTTTCCCAGTACTTCTCATCCGCAGGGCATACCAGGTAACCATGTGCCCAGGATCTGCATACAAAATACGTCCCATTTATTGAACTCAACGGCCCACTAGCACTAACATTGGTACAGGTGCTGTTCCCTAAGTATACCCCATTGCCTCTTTTGTCACAATAACTGGTGGTATTAACTTGATTGTGGGGACAATGCACTAATTTAAGTCATGGTATTTCGCAAACCCTGGTCTCATTTACCTTCCATCCTGGCTTAAAAGAGGGCATATACCATCCCTCACATATGCGTTTGTCCTCGAGTTTGCCATTCTGAAGGCACCCACTAGTTGCTGTTTTATTGCAAAAACAGTGTAAGGCCAGAACCTCAAAAGGTTAAGGGGTATTGTTCAGAGGGGTATTCCTCCTCCACCATTATATGGGATGTGCACACACAATCAGCATACACATATTATCACAAAGGGAAAATTCAAAACTCATAGACAAAAACAGATTATTTCCCCAAGTCCAGTCCATCTGGGCCAACCCCCAGAATAAAAAAGAGGGTCAATAGCCCCATTGTCCTTTCTTGGTTCTCTGATCCGTTTACAGTCAATGAGATGTCTCCTCTTCACAGCAGTTGATGTTGTTGGTAGCACCTGGTACAGTCCTTTTCTACACAGTCCCAATTTCTTTCGATCCCAGTACCATATCAGTATGTAGTCTGATAGTATGGACTCGTCCCTGTGTTCAATGGGTAATGGCTTCTGTGCCTGGGAATGCAGACCTGGCAAGGCATGGGTTAATTGCTGCGCACACGTAATTAATTATTCGCTGAGGGCTTGTAGATGGGATCATAGCTTGTCCTGTTATCAATTCAAAAGGTGTTAACCCTGACTCTCAAGCTGGGGTTGTTCTGAACCATCAAAATGGCCGGGAACACGTTAACCCATTCCTGTCCAGTGTCAGTCAAGGCTTTACTTAAACTCTTTAGTGTCCTATTCATTCCCTCCACTAATCCAGAACTCTACGGATGTGAAATCACTCTTTAACTACTGACAAGGCAGAAGCCTCCTTCATCACCTTTCCTGTGAAACGTGTTCCCTGATCAGAGTCTGATCTAAAGAGGGACCCCCACCTAAATATTATCTCTTTGACTCCTTATCACAATTCTAGCTGTTCTATCTTGGCATGGAAATACCTTTACCCAGTGTGTAAAATGATCAAATAGAACAACAATAGACTGGGAAACACATTCTGTAAATGGGCTGGATGGTTTGGAGTTTGTAAAATGTGTGCAGGATAGTTTTTTGCAGCAGTACATAGAGGTATCGACCAGAGAAGGGGCAGTGCTGGACCTCCTGTTAGGAAATGAGGCAGGTCAGGTGACGGAGGTATGCGTTGGTGAGCACTTCAGGACCAGTGATCACAATACCATTAGTTTCAATATAATTATGGAGAGAGTCAGAGCTGGACCTAGGGTGGAGATTTTTGATTGGAGAAAGGCTAACTTTGAGGGAATGCGTAAGGATTTTAAAGGAGTGAATTGGGACACTTTGTTTCATGGGAAGGATGTAGAAGAGAAACGGAGGACATTTAAAGGGGAAATTGTAAGAGTACAGAATCTTTATGTCCCTGTTAGGTTGAAAGGAAATAGTAAAAAATTGGAAAGAGCCATGGTTTTCAAGGGAAATTGGACATTTGTTTCGAAAAAAGAGAGATATCTACAATAATTATAGGAGGCATGGAGTAAATGAGGTGCTAGAGGAGTATAAATAATGTAAAAAAGAATCTTAAGAAAGAAATTAGGATGGCTAATAGAAAAAAAAAAGATATGAGGTTGCTTTGGCAAGAAAGGTGAAAGTAAATCCAAAGGGTTTCAACAGCTATATTAAAAGCAAAATGATAACGAGGGATAAAATTGACAATTAGAGAACCAGAATGGACAGCTATCTGCATGAGCCAAAAGAGATGTGGAGATATTGAACAATTTCTTTTCTTCGGTATTCCACCACGGAGAAGGATATTGAACTCTGTGAGGTAAGGGAAAAAAGTAGAGTAGCTATGGAAACTATGAGATTCAAAGAGGAGGAAAGTACTGACACTTTTGAAAAATAAAAAGTGGATAAGTCTCCATGGTCCTGACAGGAATATACCCTAGGACATCGGAGGGAAGTTAGTGTAGAAATAGCAGGAGCTATGACAGAAATATTTCAAATGTCATTAGAAACGGGAATAGTGCCGGAGGATTGGCGTACTGCGCATGTTGTTCCATTGTTTAAAAAGGGTTCAAAGAATAAACCTAGCAATTATAGACCTATTAGTTTGATGTCAGTGGTGGGCAAATTTAATGGAAAGGACCCCCACTTAGAGATAATATATATAAGCATCTGGATAAACAGGTCTGATCAGAACAGTCAACATGGATTTGTGCCTGGAAGGTCATAGTTTGACAAACCTTCTTGAATTTTTTGAAGCGGTATCTAGGGAAATTGATGAGGGTAAAGCAGTGGATGTTGTCTATATGGATTTCAGTAAGGCCTTTGACAAGGTTCCCCATGGAAGGTTGGTTAAGAAGGTTCAATCTTTGGGTGTTAATGAAGAGTAGCAAGATGGATTCAACAGTGGCTGAATGGGAGATGTCCAGAGAGTAATGGTGGATGGCTGTTTGTCAGGTTGGAAGCTGGTGACCAGTGGGGTGCCTCAGGGATCTGTGTTGGGTCCACTGTTGCTTGTCATGTACATCAATTATCTGGATGATGAGGTGGAAAATTGGATAAGTAATATGCAGATGATACTAAGATAGGTGGTATGTGGATAATGATTTTTTGGGGGTCAAAGTCTACAGAATGAGATTTAGGCCATTTGGAAGAGTGGCTGAAAGATGGGCAGATGGAGTTTAATTGGCTGTTAAGTGTGAAGTGCTACGAAGTTCTGGCAGGACAAATCAAAATAGGACGTACATGGTAACTGGTAGGGAATTGAGGAATGCTGTGGTTAACGGGGGTGGAGGGATTCTAGGATAACTGTGCATAGTTCCCTGAAGGTGGAATGCATGTCAGATAGGGTGGTAACAGAAAGCCTTTGGTGTGCTGGCCTTTATAAATCAGAGCATTGAATATAGGAGTAGGGAAGTAATGTTAAAAATTGTACATGGCATTTGGTAAGACCAATTCTGGAGTATGGTGTACAATTTTTTGGTCGCCTAATTAATAGGAAGGATGTCAACAAAATAGAGAGAGTACTGAGGAGATTTACTAGAATGTTGCCAGGGTTCCAGCACTATGTTTACAGGGAAAGGTTGAACAAGTTAGGTCTTTATTCTTTGAGCGCAGAAGGTTAAGGGGGGACTTGATTTTTTTCTCTGAGGTGGACTTTAAATGATGAAAGGGATAGAACAGAGTTGACGTGGATAAGCTTTTCCCATTGAAGGGTAGGGAAGATTTCAAACACGGAGGGCATGACATATAGAGAATTAAGGGACAGGAGTTTAGGGGTAACGTGAGGGGGGGCGGTAACTTCTTTACTCAGAGGGTGGTGGCTGTGTGTGAATGACACCTACCGCTTCCAGCAGAAGTGGTGGAGGCAGGATCGATTTTACCATTTAAAAGTAAAGTGGATAGGTATATGGACGTGAAGGGAATGGAGGGGTATGGTCTGAGTGCAGGTAGATGGGACTAGAGGAAAACAAATGGTCGGCACGGACTGGAAGGGCCGAGAGGGCCTGTTTCCGTGCTGTAATTGTTATATGGTTATATGGTTATAGTACCCTATATTTTATGACTAGAGGAAGGGTCCGGTGAAATCTGCAGGCTATACTCATTTCCCATTTGGCACGGCAACTATCTCATACTGCCTTTAACTTCTCTGCCTCCAAGTCACATTATACCATGGTGTAACACTATGATCCCCCTCAGTGTGTTGGGCTCTAAGACTTTCACTTCCCATGTTACATAGTCACGTGCGGAAGCACATTAGTGCAGCCCAGCTACCACTGGACTCTGCCTAGTTGAACAGCATGCAACTGGCCTCATTCTGTCTTCATGGTCTATTACGACCACTTTTTATACCTCTTTCATTATCACAGCACAAATGGTAGAGTTTAGTCAAATACAAGTCTGGAAACCTGGCTGCTCATTTGCATTCTAAAAGACAAACACGGTGCTTACATTAAAACAAGGTTGTCAATTTCCATCACATGACTACAGAGATGACCCATTATGTTCTGACCTTGACTCGAGCACTGAGAGATTTGCATTCTAGGGTGCGAGCAGCATACATTGAATTATTTCCCTTGGTTTCTTCTATTAAGTTCAAGCCTGGTGATTTTGTGATGGTGAAGAATTGGGTGAGGAAAGGTTTGAAGGCTCGGTGGGAAGGACCTTATCATGTTCTCCTGACGACCCCAACTGCAGCTAAGGTAGAAGGAAGGAATGCGTGTGTCCATCTTCACCATTGCAAAAGTATTAGTGCAAGAGTTTGAGCCGCTAACTTATTTTCTTTGAGGAATTGCTTAGTATAGGAAAATCACATCGAGAGTCAAAAGTACAGCAAGCTGACATGGTGGATCAAGAGAATTCATGCCCATGTAAATTCGGAAGATGGAGACTCGTCAGTCAGAAATCCTCAAAGCTATGCCCATGTAAACACGGGAAGTTACTTAGAGTTCTGACACAACTATATCACTATAATTATCGGATTGTATAACGAGAATAGTTGTCATCTTACCTAGTTTGTTTATCATAGTTTGATTAATGGGGGAGTGTTAATATCAGACATTTTGGGAAAATGGAAGATGTCCATGTAAAGATCTGAAAAACCTGCTTGACATCTTTTGTAGAAAGCTGCAGAGCCATGTGACATGGATGGCTCCATTGAGTCTGAAGCCAGGGAAGGGGCTTTACAGTGGTTGCTGTCCAGCTGGCCTGCAAATTGTTAACATGTATGGGATTCTGCATAAGGAGCAATGCACTGCTGCAAAAGCATGCATGGGATTGGTTGGGGAAATGTTGCAGAGTTGGTCCAGGAGAGTGGCGTCACCAAAGATGTTTCTTTATCGAGTGATAATATTTCTTTACTTCATGAAATTATTTCCTCCTAAGTGCTTTGTGTTGAAACTATATTATGTGCTATATGATTGGGTTTGGGAACTGTCATTCTATGTATTTGCAGCATGTATTATTAATTGGCTAGTAGCGGTTGCCTTCGCCATGTATTTTCACACTTTTAGTTTGTAAGGGTATAAAAGGGTGGGGAGCACATTAGGGTGTGCCGATCATTTTGGGTCGGTTCTATTTGCGTGAGGCTGTGTGGGCTCAAATAAGTAGTAACGAGGATCGGTCCCGCGGTATTGTGTACAATAAAAGAGAGTTGGATTCCAGTGCTCTTATCCGGTGTTTGAATGAACCAGATTAGGGGGGGTAAGTTTAGAACCAGAATCTACAAACACAGTTAGCCTCTAATTAGACTCAAACTAAAACTACTGGGCTGTGAAGGCGTCCTAACTCCCCCCTCTTCCACTCCTCCCTCTGCCACTCCCCCCTCTGCACGGCGTGCAGCTCCTCCAGTGCCAGACGGACATCTGCCTGAGGTGGGATGTATACCTCGGTCATGATGATGGAGGTGAATTCCCTTGGGAGGTAGAAGGGATGGCACTTCACCGCCAGATGTTCGAAGTATGGAGAGCAGGAGTTGGACAGGGCTGCCACATCTGCGCACCATACAGAGTTGACCATGAGGCAGACCCCTCCTTTCCCTTTCCCAGATGCCAGTGTACGGTCCATATGGTGGATGGAAAACCCTTCAGGCTGAACCGCTGAGTCTGGGGAGCTGGCGGCGAGTCATGTCTCTGTGAAACAGAACACAGAGCATTCCCTCAGCTCCCTTTGATAAAGCAGCCTTGCCCTTAAGTCCTCCACTTTATTTACAAGGGACTGTACATTTGCCAGTAGGATAGTAGGGAGAGGGGGCCGGTCCCCTGCGCTTCAGTCTGAACTGAGATCCTGCCCGTCGGCCACGTTTCCGGACACAATGGAGACCTCCCCTTTGTTTCCAGGTACTGTGTTTACTGTACCTGCTGTTTCTGCAAAACTGTGCTGGAACGGGGATTCCTTCACAGACGGCAGCTCCAGCTCCGTAGCGAACGGGGGTACCTTCAAAGTCGGCAGCTCCAGCTTCGTAGTTCCTGGAAGATCCAGCTCGTCAGCTCTGGAGGTCATTCCGAAGTTTCCAGGTACAGTACCTGCGTTCCTCCGTCGGGTCGGGAGTTTTACAGCGAGCGTGGGAAAGTTTAAAGTCCGGGGCTCCCGCAGCTGCGGAAGAGCGCAAAATCGCAAGAGCCTTCAGGTGCCCATGCACCTTGTCTGAAACGGCACAGATTTCTGCTGTTACCCTGATGCGGGTGAGTTGTTGGAATTTATGGGTAAACCTTTTATGTTCTGGTGCTTCGCAAAAGTCGCCGCAGGCAGGCGCCATCTTAAAAAATTGGATATTAGCTATCCACCGATGCATAGGAACTGATCCTGAATCTACAGAACATTGGAAAATAATCACCAATGCGTCCACGATTTCTAGAGCCACTTCCTTAAGTACACTGGGATGCAGACCATCGGGCCCTGGGGATTTATCAGCCTTCAGTCCCATTACCATTGATTACATTACCAGCCTAATGTGAATTTTCTTCAGTTCCTCCGTCACCCAAGGTCCTCTGGCCACGAGTACATCTGGGAGATTGGATCTGTCTTCACTAAGGAAGACACAAACAAAGTACCTGTTAAACAAACGTCTAAACAAACAAACCTCATTGTTCCCCATAATAAATTCACCTGTTTCTGTCTTCAAGGGTCCAACTTTGTTCTGCTTCTCTTCCTACTTTATACTGTCCTTGACTTCCCTTGTCAGCCACGGTCGCCTCTTACTCCCCTTCGAATCTTTCTTCCTCTTTGAAATGAACGGATCCTGCACCTTCTGTATTATTCCCAGAAATACCTACCATTGTTGTTCCACTGTCATCCCTGCAAGGGTCTCTTTCCAGTCAACTTTGGCCAGCTCCTCCCTCATGGCTCCTTTGTCCCATATTCCTCAACTGTAATATTGACACTTCCGATTTTTCCTTCTCCCTCTCAAATCATATTATGGTCACTACCTCCTAATGGCTCCTTTACCTCGAGTTCCCTTATCAAATCCGGTTCACTACACAACAGAATTGCCTGCTCCCTGGTCAGCTCCAGTAAAAGCTGCTCTAAGAATCAATCTCGGAGGCACTCCACAAACTCCCTTTCTTGGGGTCTAGTATCAACCTGCTTTTCCCAGTCTACCTGCATGTTGAAATCTCCCATAAAAACCGTAGCATTACCTGTGCGACATGCCAACATTAACTCTTGATTCAACTTGCACCCCAAATCCAGGCTACTGTTTTAGGGCCTGCAGTTATAATATGTGACTTCAATCCACATATAGATTGGGAGAATCAAATTGGCTGGGGTGCTAAGGAAGAGGATTTCTTGGAATGTATGCGGGATAGTTTTCCAAACCAACATGTAGAGGAACCAAGGAGAGAGCAGGCTATTTTAGGCTGGGTATTGAGTAATGAGGAAGGGTTGGTTAGCAGTCTTGTTGTGCATGGCCCCTTGGACAAGAGTGACCATAATATGGTTGAGTTCTTCATTAGGATGGAGAGTGACATTGTTAATTCAGAAACAATGGTTCTGAACTTAAAGAAAGGTAACTTTGAGACGTGAATTGGCCAAGATGGACTGGCAATTGATTCTTAAAGGGTTGACGGTGGATATGCAATGGAAGGTATTTAAAGACTGCATGGATGAACTACAACAATTGCTCATCCCAATTTGGCAAAATAATAAATCAGGGAAGGTAGTGCATCCGTGGATAACAAGGGAAATCAGGGATAGTATCAAAACAAAAGATGAAGCATTCAAATTAGCCAGAAAAAGAAGCCTACCAGAGGACTGGGAGAAATTCAGAATCCAGCAGAGGAGGACAAAGGGCTTAATTAGGAAAGGGAAAATTGAGATTATGGGGGGGGGGAGGGGGGGGGGGGGGGGGGGCGGGGGGGGGGGGGGGGGGGGGGGGGGTTTAAGAAAAACTGGCAGGGAACATAAAAACTGACTGTAAAAACCTTTATAGATATGTGAAGAGAAAAAGATTAGTTAAAACAAATGTAGGTCCCTAGCAGTCAGAAATGGGCGAATTGATCATGGGGAACAAGGACGTGGAAGACCAATTGAATAACTACCTTGGTTCTGTTTTCACTAAGGAAGACATAATTAATCTGCCGGAAATAGCAGGGGACCTGGGGTCAAATGAGATGGTGGAACTGAGTGAAATCCAGGTTAGTCGGGAAGTTGTGTTATGTAAATTAAATGGATTAAAGGCCGATAAATCCCCAGGGCTAGATAGGCTGCATCCCAGAGTGCTTAAGGAAGTAGCCCAGAGATAGTGGATGCATTAGTGATAATTTTTCAAAACTCTTTAGATTCTGGAATAGTTCCTGAGGATTGGAGGGTAACTAATGTAACCCCACTTNGAAGGAGTTTAAAAAGAGAGAAAACGGGGAATTACAGACCAGTTAGTCTAACATCGGTAGTGGGGAAAATGCTAGAGTCAGTTATTAAAGATGGAATAGCAGCACATTTGCAAAGTGGTGAAATCATTGGACAAATTCAGCATGAATTTATGAAAGGTAAATCATGTCTCACGAATCTTATAGAATTTTTCGAGGATGTAACTAGTAGAGTGGATAAGGGAGAACCAGTGGATGTGTTATATCTGGACTTTCAGAAGGCGTTTGACAAGGTCCCACATAAGAGATTAGTATACAAACTTAAAGCACATGGTATTGGGGGTTCAGTATTGATGTAGATAGAGAACTGGCTGGCAGACAGGAAGCAAAGAGTAGGAGTAAACGGGTCCGTTTCAGAATGGCAGGCAGTGACTAGTGGGGTACCGCAAGGTTCAGTGCTGGGACCCCAGCTATTTACAATCTTTATTAATGATTTGGATGAGGGAATTGAATGCAACATCTCCAAGTTTGCGGATGACACTAAGCTGGGGGGCAGTGTTAGCTGTGAGGAGGATGCTAGGAGGCTGTAAGGGTTGGGTTGGGTGGGCAAATGCATGGTAGATGCAGTATAATGTGGACAAAAATGTGAGGTTATCCACTTTGGCGGCAAGAACAGGAAATTAAACTATTATCTCAATGGTGGCCGATTAGGCAAAGGGGAGATGCAACGAGACCTGGGTGTCATGGTACACCAGTCATTGAAAGTAGGCAGGGTACACAAAAAGCTGGAGAAACTCAGTGGGAGCAGCAGCATCTAAGGAGCGAAGGAGATAGGCAACGTTTTGGGTCGAGACCCTTCTTCCTTGAAAGTAGGCATGCAGGTTCAACAGGCAGTGAAGAAAGCAAATGGTATGTTAGCATTCCATAGCAAAAGGATTTGAGTATAGGAGCAGTTGTACAGGGCCTTGGTGAGACCACACCTGGAGTATTATGTACAGTTTTGGTCTCCTAATCTGAGGAAAGACATTCTTGCCATAGAGGGAGAACACAGAAGGTTCACCAGACTGATTCCTAGGATGGCAGGACTTTCATATGAATAAAGACTGGCTAGACTCGGCTTGTACTCGCTAGAATTTAGAAGATTGAGGGGGGATCATATAGAAACTTACAAAATTCTTAAGGGTACACAAAAGGCTGGAGAAATTCAGCGGGTGCAGCAGCATCTAAGGAGCGAAGGAGATAGGCGACGTTTCGGGTTGAGACCCTTCTTCAGACTGGTCAGGGATCAGGGAAACGAGAGATATAGACGGTGATATGGAGAGATAAAGAACAATGAATGAAAGATATGCAAAAAAGTATCGATGATAAAGGGAACAAGCCATTGTAACTGTTTGTGGTGTGAAAATGAGAAGCTAGTGCGACCAGGGTGGGGGAGGGAGATAGAGAGAGAGAGAGGGAATGCCAGGGCCCGAGGGCTGAGGGAGAGGTGGGAAGGGGAGGAGACAGCAAGGGTTAACAGAATTGAGAAAATTCAATGTTCAAGCCCAAAGGATGCAGACACCCCAAGCGGAATATGAGGTGCTGTTCCTCCAACTTGCGGTGTTGCTCACTCTGGCCGTGGAGGAGGCCCAACACCGAGTGTGGTGAATCTGTGGAATTCTCTGCCACAAAAGGTAGTTGAGGCCAGTTCATTGAGGAGTTAGATGTGGCCCTTGTGGCTAAATGGATCAGGGGGTATGGAGAGAAGGCAGGTACAGGATACTGAGTTGGATGATCAGCCATGATCATATTGAATGGCGGTGCAGGCTCGAATGGCCTACTCGTGCACCTATTTTCTATGTTTGTATGTAGATAACTCCCATTCGGGTCTATTTACCCTTACAATTCCTCAGTTCTATCTATACATCTCCTGATTCTATGTCACCCCTCGCAAGGGACTGAATGTCATTCCTCACCAACAGAGCTACCCCACCCGCTCTGCCCACCTGTGTCTTTTCGATAGGATGTATGAAAAAGAGTTAAATTTGGTCAAGTTTGGTTCGTAAATTAAAATGGAGATTTGCTGAAAGAACAGAAAACAGTCTTATTTCAAATTGAATTTTTCCCAGCAGAAAAAAAGTATGGGAACATTTTAGAAGCTTGGTTTATACTAATCATTGAAACAATGTACTAACGTAGAGATGTATTGTCTGGGCATAACACCATATTAGCTATCTGTCTGAACAGCCTGTCCCAGCTAAGGACAGGGTAGTGGATTTAATCCGTCATACAAGCTTGTTTTAGTTCACAGGCGGATGCCCATTCTGGAACCAAGATGGAAGTCATTTGAAAACAAAAATGGAGTTAGTTGTCCTTCCGGAATGGGCAGCTGTACTAAAGCTGTGCCAAGATTTGAGAATAAGGCTGACATTGCAAACTTTACCAATAACGTTTAAAATTTAAATAACTGGTTTAAGTTATATATGAGTCCAGCCTCCCTTGCTTCCCTTGGGCTGTGGGCCTTTCAGTCAGATTTAGAAGGTGTGTATATTGATAAGAAATGACTATAACTGCACTAACTTTTCTTTGTTCGGAGAGTGTGCAACAAGGAAGGTAAGGTATATAGCTTCCAGCACACTCCCATTAGAGAATAAAAGAATCTTGCCTTTCTTGCTGTTTGACTTGTCTGCAATAAGTAATCGAAATTTAACACATATACCCCTGAATATTCAGTTCCCAGCCCTGGTCCTCTTGCAGCCATGCCTCGGCGTTCAATACCATCACTCCCTCCAAACTGCTTACCAAGCTCACGGAACTGGGTCTCTGCGCATCCCTCTGCAATTGGATCCTCAACTTCCTCATCCACAGACCACAGTCATAAGCAAGTTTGATATTCCGAAAAACGCAAGGGATTTGTGAAACGTCATTCGAGAATAAAAAAAACTAACGGGGTATCTGGCAGCGGGGGAAAGCGGGGTGTAACAGCGAGAGAGAGGGGGCAGATGCGAGTGGGACAGACGGGAGAGATTGGAACAGGCGGAGAGACGGTGAGAGGTGGGGGATAGAGGGGTGTGAAAGACGCGTGTGGGGGAGAACAAGAGAGAGAGGTTTCAGTTAGACAACCACTGGTAAAGCCATGGTTCGTTGCACATTATCTGGACAGGCGGTGTGGGAACACGAGCTGATGTGAGGTATCGGCGATGCTCTCGAATCCTAGCTGGCTGCCGCCGAGCAGCGGGGTCGAGCAGCCCGTGGTAGCTGGTGCCTCTGCGAACGCCGCTGGAAGAACTGACACCTCTACTGCCCGGGTCAGGCACTGCCTCCTCGACCCCGCTGTTCGGCAGCGGCCAACTAGAATTACAGAGCATTGCCAATGTCTCACATCAGCCTCTCATCCCCCGCCGCCTGTCTGGATAATATGACTGACGTTGGCTGAGCTGAAGATGGGATCCAACCACTCTCACAAAACGCCAGTGTACAATGAGGGCGAGGACGTTAAGAACATTTAGTTCACTCAATGCAAACTTTAGGTCATTTGTTCCTTGCACCCGCAGAAATCCCCGCGCCCACCCCTCCCAACCACGATGCAAAAGTCTAATGCATACATAGTCTGAGGGAGGGTCTTCTATCCAGAGGTCCGCGGATGGAAGTGTCGGCCCAGGTCCGCAGCCAGCACAGAGGAGAGGCACCGGCCCCAGTTCGACTGCGCCTGTCCCGCCAGCTGGATGGGCGGTTGAGCTGGAGTTGGTGCTTCTTTTCCGCGCCGCCTGGGCCGCCGCTGTGATAGGCCGAGCTGAGCCGGTGCCCCCCCCCCCTACTCCGCCACTCCCGTTCAACTCCCGCCGGCCCGGTGCCGTCCCCAGGAAGGACACCCAGGTGCGGACGGGGACAGTTAGGGACGAGACGCCCCTCAGTACCTATGCAGCGACATGGCCGCCGATGACCTGTGCATACGCTGTGGGAATACCAAACTCACGTATTGGCAAAAACACTTCATCCTCAGTAACAATCAGTACAGAAGCACCTCAAGGCTGTGTGCAGACCACTGCTTTACTCACTCTATACGCATGACTGCATAGTGCGAAATCCATCATCAAGTTCGCCGACTACACCACTGTTGTTGGATGAATCACAGATGGCCATGATTCAGAGTACAGAGGTGAGATCGACTGACAGACCAAATGGTGCCATCACAACAAGCTGGCTCTCAACATCAGTAAAACCAAGGAACTGATTGTGGACTTTGATAGGAAAAGGATGAGGACCCACAATCCTGTTTACATTAATGAGACGATAGTGGAGAGGGTCAAAAACGTCAAATTCTTGGGCGTGCATATTTCTGAAGATCTTTCCTGGACACTGATGCAATTATAAAGAATCAGCGACTCTACTTCCTGAGAAGATTATGGAGATTCGGTATGTCAAAGAGGATTCTCCTGAACTTCTACTGGTCCGTCTTTGACCTTCCCACCATCAAAGGGATCTATCAAAGTCGCTATCTCAAATAGGCAGCCAACATCATCAAAGACTCACACCTGGCCACACACTCATTTCACCATTGTCATCGGGAAGAAGGTACAGGAGCCTGAAAACTGTAACGTCTAGGTTCAGGAACAGCTTCATCCCTGCAGCCATCAAGCTATTAAACATGACAACAAATAAGCTCTGGGCTGCAAGACTCTCATTATTATTGCACGATATTTGTTATTTATTGAGATTGAGTATGTGTGCATGTGTATGCACACACCAAACTTGTTTCCCTCTTCCGTTATGTACTACTAGACTAAGTGTGACCCGTTGGGTCCCTTTCACAAGGGAGGCCTGGTCCTGCAACGCAACCAGTTCCCCAACGCAATATTCCACCACTCACACGTTCCCCCCAACGCAATCTGTTCCCCCAATGCAAGTCATTCCCCCAACACAATATTCCACCACTCATGCCAATCCCCCTCCCATCAAATCCATCCCTCCCCCCTCCCTCTACCTCCCCCCCTCTATCCCACCTTCGCCATCACCCCAGACCCCTTCTACCACCCTCCTTACCTCCTGAACTTTAACCCACTCCCTCCCCTTTCCCATCCCTCCCTCTCGACCCGTCCTCCGTCCTTATCCCTCAACCTCCGCTCTCTCACGCCTCCCTCCCCTCCCTCATTCCTCTCTCCCCCTCCCTCCAGACCCCCCCCATCCCTCCCTCCATCTTCTCTCCACTCCACCCCCACTCCCCCCCCCCCTCCCCCCCCCTCCCCCCCCCCCCCCAGCTATGGAGTGGCTGCGGCGCTCCCTCTTTCCGGATCCCGGTGCGTTAGGGTCGCTGGCCTGCTGGCTACCACCCATTTCCCTCCTCCCCATTTCCCTCATCTACCTTCCCTTACTCCCATTCCCTACCCCAGAACCTACCCAGGTCTTAGAGCAGCGCCAGGGCCTGGAAATCGGCCTGGTTCTCGTACTCGGCCTGGCCCTGGCTGTAGCCAGCTGAAGCACTCGCGGACCTGGACCTCGACGGAGCGGAGCTCCCTGCGCCGGGAGTGGGGCGAGGGTAGCGTGCGGCCAAGCCAGAGCTTCCCGCAGAGCAGGAAGATGAGGTTGTGCTTGACCCAGGACCCGGACTTGGGCACGACTCTAGCCCTCAGCTCGGCCGCCGCCTGCGCTCCAGCTCAGGCCCCGACTTCATCTCCGGGCTCGTCCCTGACCCTGGACCCAGGCTTGTCCTTGCTTCCAGCCCAGGACCAGTCCCCGAGCTTAGCCAGCGGCCACCGGTGCCACTCCTTCACCATGGCGACCTCTAGACGATTGACAGCGGACGCAGCCAATCAGTGTGGCGACGCCCCTTCCTAACTGACCAATCTGTGTGTGGCGACTGACAGTAATCTGCGCATGCACGTTTTTACGATTTTTATACTGTAATAAATTTTACAACATACCATCGATCAGAACAAAACATGTTGCACTCGCAAATAGAAAAACCGTGCAAAGCGGAAGAGCACAAGATCAGAGTTTTAGTTATGTACGAGACGAAGTGGGACCCATTGGGCCCGTCATGCAGGAGGCCTGATCCCCCATCCCAATATTCCACCATTCACCCGCAGCCCTCAACAGCACAGATGCAGCTCATTTCCCCTCATCCCTAGTACTTTCTCTCCCCCTCCTCTTCACCGTCCCTATTTTTTCAACTCTCCTCCCCAATCCCTCCCTCACCTCTCTCTTTCCCACTCCCTCCCTCCCTCCATAACTCCTTTCCCTCCCTAACCCTGTCCCATCCCTCTAACCCCGACTCCTCACCTCCCCCCACTAGCCCTCCTCACCTCCCCCACTGCCCTCCTCTCCCTTTATTCCCTACTTCCCCACTCTACTCTCCTCTCCCTCTATTCCCCCTCCACCCCCACTCACTGCCTCCCTCTTCTTTACCCTCTCCTCCTACCCTCCCCCAATCCCTCCCTCATCTCTCCTTTTCTCCTACGCTCAGTCCCTCCATAACTCCTCTCCCTTCCCTCCCTCTATCCCTCTCCTCCCCACACTCCCTCCTCACCTCCACAGAATCTTGAGGTTGCTGCTCCTCTCCCTTCTTGTGTGTCCCGGAGGAGCATCAGCCGTCAGCGTCCTTAGAGCCAGGCCTCGGATCCTCGGCTCGGCCTGGAAGCACCAGCAGCAATGGCCGCGCTGCGTGTGGGCGGGGGTTGTGTGGGGGTGATTACCTGCCAATTTCTAACTGAGTCTCAAGCTCATCCACTACATTTCTTATATTTTGTGCATTCATATATAATATTTTTTTAATCCAATACTCACCTCATCTTTCACATCGATTCCTATTTCACTTGGCCAGACACTCCAATCTCTTTGTGAGCTTTCTGGTGTCTTTCTTAACTTTTCCTATACTCTATTTCCCTTTAATTCCATCCTTGTATTTCCAATTTGTCTCCTGCTCCCCACTATTTAGTTTAAACCCACCCATGTAGCAGTGGCAAACCTGCCTGCCAGAATTCTGATCCCCCATCTGCAACCCGTCCCTTTTGTAAAATTCACCCTTACCCCAAAACAGATCCCAGTGGTCTAAGAATCTAAATCCCTGCTCTCTGCACCAGCTCCTCAGCCACACATTCAGATCCCCTATCTCCCTGTTCCTGCCCTCACCAGCACATGGAACTGGAAGCAAACCGGAGATAACCACCCTGGATTTCCTGCTTTTCACCCTTCTTCCGAGCTCTCTGAAGCAGGGCTGTGGAGTCAGAGTCGGAGCAATTTTGGTGCTGCTGGGGTCAGAGTCGGTAAAAAGTCCTGACTCCGACCTCAACATCAATTTCAGAGACTACGCAAATCTCTGTCTTATCCACTGACTTGGCCTCCACCGCTGTTTGTGGCAAAGAATTCCACAGATTCACCACCCTCTGACTAAAGAAATTCCACCTCACTCATTCCTAAGGGAACGTCCATTAATTCTGAGGCTATGATCTCTAGTCCTAGACTCTCCCACAAGTAGGAGCAGACTTAGACCATTTGGCCCATCAAGTCTACACTGCCATTCAATCATGACTGATCAATCTCTCCCTCCGAACAACATTCTCCTGCCTTCTCTCCATAACCCGACACTGTACTAACCAATTTTACTTTAATAACATTTGCAAACTTGCTAATCATGCCGTGTATGTTCTGAAGATGAATATATGATAATAAAGCTAAACTGAACAGAATCAGGCCCTGCTGACCATATGCCTCGGCCCACATGACAATAAGCTAAACTCTCCGCGGAAAAATAAATAAGTTCAGCAAGCATTAAGAAATTGCAGCGAAATGTGGACGCAGCCCAGACCATCACACAAACCAACCTCCCTTCCATTGACTCCATTTATACCTCGCGCTGCCTCGGCAAGGCCAGCAGCATACTCAAGGACGAGTCTCACCCTGGTCCTTCCCTCTTCTCCCCTCACCCACCAGGCAAAAAGTACAGAAGTGTGAAAAAGCACACCTCCAGAATCAGGGACAGTTTCTTCCTAGCTGTTATCAGGCAACTGAACCATCCAACCACCAGAGAGCAGTACTGAACGACTATCTACCACTTTGGTGACTCTCGGACAATCCTTAATCAGATTTTGCTGACTTTACCTTGCACCAAACTTTATCCCCTTATCATGTATCTGTACAATGTAAATGGCCCGATTGTAATCATATATTGTCTTGCCGCTGACTGGTTAGCACACAAAAGCTGTTCTCTGTACCTCAGTACACGTGACAATAAACTAACATGAACTGAAACTGAAGACAGACACAAAGTGCTGATGTAATTCAGTGGGACAGGCAGCATCTCTGGAGAGAAATGAGTGTGAAGAAGGGTCTCGACCCAAAACATCACCCATTCTTTCTATCCAGAGATGCTGCCTGTCCCTAATTTACTCCAGCGTTTTGTGTCTATTTTTGGCTTAAACCAGCATCTGCAGTTCCTTCCTACACATAAATTGAAACCTAACTGAACTACTGGAAACTTTACATATCGCAGCTAGTTCAGTGAGGAAGTTCAGGGGAAGAAGCCTCCAGCTTTCACCCTTACATAACACTAAGCCTCAGCAACACCCTGTTAGTTAGGGGTGGATCATAGATGCCAATGACACCATCACCACCCACAGTCCCATAAATGATGACATCTTTAAAATATGCCCAACCTCTGCCGTCTAATCTCACACATTGCCATGCCGATAAAACCCTGTTACTGCAAAGCAACTGCACACAGAGAGAGAACTTCAGCACATAGAATCATATAATCAGGCTTGGTAAGGCACTGGTAAGGTTTCATTTGGAGCATTGTGAGTAAATTTGGGCACAATATCTGTGGAAGGATGTGCTGGCTCTGGAGAGGGTCCAGAGGGGCTTTACAAGGATTATCCCAGGAATGAATATGTTGATCTATGATGAGCGTTTGTCGGCACTGGGCCTGTACTCGCTGGAATTTGGATATATCCACTATATATCCAATATAATGGATATATGTAGTGGAGAGGATGTTTCCACTAGTGGGAGAGTCTAGGACTAGAGGTCATAGCCTCAGAATTAAAGGATGTTCTTTAAGGAAGGAGATGAGGAGAAATGTATTTTGTCAGAGGGTGGTGAATCTGTGGGATTCTTTGCCACAGATGGCTGTGGATGCCAAGTCAGTGGATATTTTTAAGGCTGAGATTGACAGATTATTGAGTAGTATGGTTGTCAGGGGTTATGGGGAGAAGGCAGGAGAAAGGGGTTAGGAGTGATAGATCAGCTATGATTGAATGGCAGTGCAGACATGATGGGCCGAATGGCCTAATTCTATTCCTATCACTTATGACATATATATTGATTCACAAGACTATAAATATTATCTATACACAACCATATAACAACTACAACTCTGATTTTGTTATCTCCCGGTTTGGCGGCCTTTCTATCGGCCGTGGTCGTGCGCATGTGCCGCCCTGCAACTTGTCGGCGTCGGCCACTTTCTCCCTCCCTTTGCATTGTGGGAGATCTGGTCGCCATTGCTGTCCGGTCGCCGCCTCGCCGTGACCGCTGAAAACCAACGCAGAATCACTCGCTGGTTTCCTGGTCCTCCAAAAATATTCGAAATGGAATTTAAACAGGAGTGACCCACCACCACCAAACTCTGAAAAATAACAGCCTATTGCATTATATCTGTTTATTTATTGTGGTGCATAGGCACACTGAACTTTTATCTAAGTGCTGTATTATGTTTACATATTCTGTTGTGCTGCAGCAAGCAAGAATGTCATTGTCCTATATGGGACACATGACAATAAAACTCTCTTGACTTGAACTTAAGCAAAAAAGGGTACTTGGGGCAACAAAGAGGTACCTTAAATTTAATTGCGTCTGGATGGGTACCTATAGTAGGGTGAAGACTACTCCATGCTTTAATTGAGTAGGGGAACTCCATGGAGCAGCCAGCATCTCTGGATAGAAGAAATTGGGTGATGTTTCGGGTAGAGACCCTTCTTTAGAATTCCTCTGGTTTTAGTGTTTTTAGTTTAATTTAAAGATACAGCGTGGAAATAGGCCCTTTGGCCCACCAAGCACGCCGACCACCGATCACCCGTACACTAGTTCTATCCCACACATTAGCGACGCAAGTCAAAAGTGTTTTATTCTCTCACGTCCCAGTTAGAACAATGAAATCCTTACTTGCAGCAGCACAACAGAATATGTAAACATAGTACTCTGTAAACAATGTTATAAACAAGAAAAAACAGTGTATATTTATATATATGAATATATAACTATACACACACAGACAATTTCCCTCCTTGGATTAATAAAGTTCTATCCTATAGTATCGTGTGTGTAGGCGGGATGGAAGATTGCAACCTTCACGTGGTCCACCCTGTTTCGACTAATGCAATCAATTCGACGTGCACAAACGGAAAATCAAATAGAACAAGTTTTCCAACAACTTTAGGCTGTGCACGCCACACAAAAGAAGAAGTGTGTGTAGGAAGAAACTGGAAATGCTAGTTTAAACTGAAGATAGACGCAAAAGCTGGAGTAACTCAACAGGTCAGACAGAATCTCTGGACAAAAGGAAAATATTACGTTTTGGGTTGGGTCTGAAAAAGGTTCCTGCACACCTTTGGAATGTGGAAAGAAACAAGAGCACCCATAGAAAACCCATGCGATCAAAGGGAAAAGGAGCAACATACAGACAGCACCCATACTCAGGATCAATTCCGGGTCTCTGGCAACTTTTAGGCAGCAATGTTATGGCCAATGTACTGCCCCATAGTCTTGAACTGAATTAAAACATACAGGTGCTGTAAAGGGGGACATTGCATCACTTAGAGATAAAAGCCTGAAAATGGATAGTTTCTTTTCTTTTAGTAACCAAAGTTATCAACGTATAATTTTTTGTGTGTTGGAAAATAAAATATAGTTGCACAGCTGGTGGCTTTATGCTGCCTCTACACGCCAGAGACTCTGTGTTCGATCCTGTCCTCGGGCACTGTCTGTGTTGAATTTGCACATTCTCCCTGCAAGTATGTAGGTTTCCTCCCACATCCCAAAGACGCATTGGCTTTGTAGATTGACTTGTCTCTGTAAAATTGCCCTTAATGTGTATGTAGTGGGTGAGGCAAGTGGGATAACAGAACTTGTGTGAATGGGTAGACAAAAATGCTGGAGAAACTCAGCGGGTGAGGCAGCATCTATGGAGCGAAGGAAATAGGTGATGTTTCGGGTCGAGATGTGAGGGTGAGTGGGGGGGGGGGGGGGGGGGGGGGGGGGGGCGGGGGGGGGTGGGGGGGGGGGGGGGGGGGGGGGGGGGGGGGGGGGGGGGGGGGGGGGGAGGGGGGGGGGGGAAGGATGGGGGGGGGGGGGGGGGGTGGGAAGAAGAAAGGAAGAGGCAGAGACAGTGGGCTGAGGGAGAGCTGGGAAGCGGAGGAGAAAGCAGGGACTACCTGAAATTGGAGGTCAATTTTCATACCAAGCAAAATATGAGGTGTTTGGGGGGCACTTCTCCAATTTTACGGTGGGCCTCACTCTGGCCATGGAGGAGGCCCAGGACAGAAAAGTCGGATTCGGAATGGAGGGGGAGTTGAAGTGCTGAGCCACCAGGAGATCAGGTTGGTTATTGCGAACCGAGCGGAGGTGTTGTGCAAAGGGATCGCCAAGACTGCACTTGCTCTCACCGGTGTTGATTATACGCTGAATAATCCAATCAGAATTTTGTTTGGAAGTGGAAAGAAATAATAGAAATTACATTCATTGCAACGTGTATAAAGAGATGAGATACTGTATTGTAATTTTGCTGCATATATATCATGTCTTGATTGGTGAATATGTTTAGTTTGTGACTGTCATTTGGCAACCTAAAAGCTGCCTAGGTTGCCCGACTGGCAACAGGGTAAAAAAGTTAAGTGAGAGCCCTGCTTTAGGTGTCAGCTGCTCTACATCGGCGAGACCAAGCGTAGGCTTGGCGATCGCTTCGCCCAACACCTCCACTCGGTTCACGCTAACCAACCTGATCTCTCGGTGGCCCAGCACTTCAAGCCCCCATACCATTCCAAATCCGAACTTTCTGTCCTGGGCCTCCTCCATGGCCAGAGTGAGTCCCACTGCAAATTGGAGGAGCAGCATCTCATATTTTGCTTGGGCAGTTTACACCCCAGTGGTATGAACATTGACTTCGCCAATTTCAGGTAGTCCTTGCTTTCTCTCTCCTTCCTCTCCCCTTTCCAGCTCTCCCACACCCTACTGTCTCCGCCACTGTTTTCTTCTTTCCCACCCCCTGTCCACATCAGTTAGAAGAAAAGAAACGTCACCTATTCCTTCGCTCCATAGATGCTGCCTCACCCACTGAGTTTCTCCAGCATTTTTGTCTACCTTCAATTTTTCCAGCATCTGAAGTTTTTTCTTAAACATTTTATACCTATGAGGCCACTTTCAATGAACTATGTTCCTGTACTCCTAGATCCCTCTGCTCTACAACACTACCCAGAGGCCTACCATTACCTGTGTAGGTCCTGCCCATGTTAGACTTCCCAAAATGCAACACCTCACATTTCATTTGTATTAAATTCCATCAACCATTCCTCAGTCCATCTGGCCAATCGATCCAGATCCTGCTGCAATGTTTCACAATCATCTTCACTATCTGCAAAACAACCCACTATTGTATCATCAGCAAACTTGCTAATCTTGCCCTATATGTTCTCATCCAAATCATTGATGTAGATGGCAAACAGTAAGGAGCCCAGCACCGAACCCTGAGGCACACCACTAGTAACAGGCCTCCAGTCCGAGAACCAGCCTTCCATCATCACCCTCTGAAGCCAATTTTCTATCAATTCAGCTACCTTTCCTTGGATATCATATATACTGACTGTGGAACAATTACATTTTTACCATGCAGATTTACAGGCATATTAACCCAATATACATAGATACCATGTAATAAAAATACAATAAATTAATAACACCAATACTATTGCATAAAAGCCCTACAAGTGCATAAAATGTTGCGGGGAATAGATAGAGTGAATAGTGTAGATGGGCATAGAATCTAGGTGCAGGAGGAGGCCATTTGGCACTTCCAGCCAGCACCGCCATTCATTGTGATCATGGCTGATCATCCACAAATCAGTAATCAGCCTGCCTTCTCCCTATATCCCATGATTCCGCTAACTCCAAGAGCTCTATCTAACTCACTTTTAAATTAATCCAGTGAATTGGCCTCCACTGCATTCTGCGGCAGAGAATTTCACAAATTCACAACTCTCCGGGTGAAAAAGTTGTTCTCATCTCAGTATTAAACTGAGCATTATTCTTAGACTGTGGCCCCTGGTTCTGGACTCCCCCAAAATTGGGAACATTTTCCTGCACCAGTCCTCAGCTTGTATAATTGTATGTGTTTCTATAAGATCCCGTCTCATCCTAAATTCTAGTGAATACAAGTCCAGTCTTTCCAATCAAGATCAAGATAATCTTTCCTCATATGACAGTCCCACCATCCCGTGGATTAACCTCGTGAACCTATGCTGCATGCTTCAATAGTTAGGGTGTCCTTCCTCAAATTAAGAGACCAAAACTGCACACAAGACTCCAAATGTGGTCTCACCAGGGCCCTGTACAACTGCAGAAGGACATCTTTACTCCGATACTCAAATCCTCTCGCTATGAAGGTCAACATGCCAGCAGTAGCTTTCTTCATTGTCTGCTATACCAGCATTTTTACTTTCCGTGACTGGTGTACAAGGGACACCCAGGTTCCACTTTTTCCTAATCTGACACCATTGAGATAATAATCTGCTTCCTTGTTCTTTCTGCCTGGATAACCTCACATTTATCAACATTATACTGCATCTGCCATGTATCTGCCCACGCACTCAAGCTGTCCAAGTCACCCTGCAATCTCCTAGTATCCTCTTTGTAGTTCACATTGCCACCCAGCTTTGAGTCATCTGCATATTTGCTCGTGCTGTTTTTAATTCCATCGCCTAAATCATTAATATATATTGTAAATAGTTGTGGACCCAGCACCGAGCCTTGTGGCATTCCACTCACCACTGCCTGCCATTCTGACAGGGAGCCGTTTATTCCTACTCTTTGTTTCCTGTCTGCCAACCAATTCTCTATTCATGTCAATACCCAACCTCCAATACCATGTGCTCTAATTTTGCGCACTAATTTCCTGTGTAGGGCCTTATCAAAGGCTTTTTGAAGTCCAAATACAGTACATCCACTGACTCTCCTTTATCCATTTTACTTGTCACACCCTCAAAAAATTCCAGAAAATTTCCCCTTCATAAATCCATGCTGACTTGGACCAATCCTTTTACTGCTATCCAAATTTGCCGTTATTACTTATTTAATAATTGACTCCACCATCTTCCCCACCACCGATGTCAGGCTAACTGGTCTATAATTCCCCGTCAGCCCTGCAAATCCAGAAATATATAAAATTGTGGTTATGATAGTAACATCCATACCACCCACTCAGGTCAGCGTGGGGAGACTGTTCTCCGCACTGAAAATAAATCAGATTTAAGGGTTTCAATGAAAGAGGATCTGTCAGAAGCAATTCTGTTCCTAAAGAACAGTTATTAAATTTTAGGTATGTACTTTTGTAGCAAACTTAATTACCTATTCATTTACTTTAATTTCTATTGCATTTGAGAATGTTTTTTGGTCATAATTTAGCCTTTAAGCTCATACCTGTCGTCTTGGTTTAATAAATCGTGGAGTAATGCTTTTATAATTTTTATGGACATTTATGGACATTCAATGGACATTTAATTTTGTCATAGTCCTTTCTGTAATTTTTTTCTTTTAGCAGAATGAATTATGTTTTTTTTTTCACAAATAAACAATAAAAAAGCCACAATAGCATAGCTACAACCACTAGACTCAAAACTTTAAGGACATGGGTTTAAAAGGCAGCTTGATGAAACATGTGGTTCTTATGAAATGCCATCTTGTGTAATGTCATCATGGCAGATTTAGAATTATTATACCTAGGGGTCAGGGTCGGAGTCGTAGTCAGAGTAGGATACATAAGAAATCAAGGAGTCGGAGTCGGGTGTTTTGGGTACGACTCCACAGCCCTTCACTGAAGTCACGCTGCAGAATGTCTGCAGATTGATGTAATTTGTGCCGACATGCACTTTCAAGAGAGAGCTAGATAGGGCTCTAAAAGATAGCGGAGTCAGGGGATATGGGGAGAAGGCAGGAACGGAATACTGATTGGGGATGATCAGCCATGATCACATTGAATGGCGGTGCTGGCTCGAAGGGCCGAATGGCCTCCTCCTGCACATATTGTCTATTGTCATGCACTACCACTTCCGACATCTTGGATCCGGACACCATGGAGGCAACACACCATGCGTGAATCCTGCCTGCTGCCATAGAAACCCCTGTCTGGAACTCTCTTGATGGGAGTCCCCGACTACCACGGCCCGAAAGGCCCGTTTCCCCGCAGTATCTCTAAGATCTAAACAATGCCCTGTGACTTGGCCTCCACTGGCATCTGCAGCAATTAATTCCACAGATTCACCACCCTCCGGCTAAAGAAATTCCTCCTTATTTCCTTTCTAAAGACATGGGTGGGAAAGGCAGAGAGGGTTAGGGGCCAGACGCAGGCATGTGGGGTTATTGATAGCGGACGATCAGCCATGATCACGATGAATGGTGGTGCTGGCTCGAGGGGCCGAATGGCCTCCTCCTGCACCTATTTTCTAAGTTTCTATCTTCGATAACCATGGCTGGGTGCTTCTGTGCTGTAGGACTCATGGGGCTCAACAGGGTAGTAGTTTGATGCTTCAGCCTGCAGCAACCCAGGAGAACTGTGTTCCATATGCTTCATTAGTTTGTTGTTCTGTTCACCAGCAGCCGCCAGAACAAACAGTGTACATTCGGTGATGACAAATGCAATAAATTCAATATCCAGTGCAGAACAGTGAAAGATTGTGTTGCTGAAAGCATGGGATAGCACGGACAAGAGGGGCCGAATGGCCTGTCTCCCGGCAGGGCGACCACCAACACTGTGCGTGTGGAGTTTGCACGCTGCCCCCCCCCCTCTTCCTGCACCTAGCCTGTCCAACCCCTTAAGAATTTTGTAAGTTTCTATAAGATCCCCCCTCAATCTTCTAAGTTCCAGCGAGTACAAGCCGAGTCTATCCAGTCTTTCTTCATATGGAAGTCCTGCCATCTCAGGAATACAGTCCGGTGAACCATCTCTGTACTATACCCTCTATGGCTGAAAACCTATACAAAATTCTTAAGGGGTTGGAAGGCAGATGCAGGACCCGATGTTGGGGAAGTCCCGGACAAGGGGTTCAAGGGTCACAGCTTAAGGGTAGGGGGAAGAACCTTTAACCTTTACCAGAAGAGAAATACTTTCTTCACACAAGAGACTATTCTTCAAACAGGAGATGGGAGTATTGCACACTGCCACAGAGCGCTGTTGAGGCTCAGTTCATTGATATTTTAAGAGTGATTGGATGTGGCGCCTTGTGGCTAGGTAGATCAGAGGGATCAAGAGAAGGCAGGTAGGAAGGCCTGTGTTGGAGAGTTGGATGGATCAGCCATGGAGATGAATGGCGGATGAATGGCCTCTCCTGCACCTTAATTTCTATGTATATCTAAGTTTCTCTATGTTAGGATCTATGTAAGAAGGTAACAACCTTGTCCATGGTCGGGGAGGTTTTGGTGTGACTGTGCGCGCAAGTGACCCCTAGATCGCGGGGGAGCGGGATATCGTCTCCCTGTTAGGGACTCCTCATACTGGACAGGCGAAGAGGCGAGACGAAGAGTGATCCACTGGTCCTCCAGGTTCGAGGTTGCGCACAAGGCCATGGCTAACAAGGGTACACAAAAAGCTGGAGATAGGCGACGTTTCGGGTCGAGACCCTTCTTCAGATCTCCTTCGCTCCTTAGATGCTGCTGCACCTGCTGAGTTTCTCCAGCTTTTTGTGTACCCTCGATTCTCCAGCATCTGCAGTTCCTTCTTTAAAAAAAAGCCATGGCTAACAATCCTGTCTGATAAAACAAATATGTTACAGAAACAGCACTGAAGGAATCAACACTACTGGGAGTGGTGGACCTTGTGTGCCAGGAGGCATAATCTGCGGCAAGTAATTAAGTAAGTACATACTTGGCCAATAAACGTATTCAATCACTGTGCCTTTGACAATTAAATTGAACCTTGAAACGCCCTCCACCACTTAGAAACATAGAAAATAGGTGCAGGAGGAGGCCATTCGGCCCTTCGAGCCTGCACCGCCATTCAATATGGTCATGGCTGTTCATCCAACTCAGTATCCTGTACCTGCCTTCTCTCCATACCCCCTGATCCCTTTAGCCACAAGGGCCACATCCAACTCCCTCTTAAATATAGCCAATGAACTGGCCTCAACGACCGTCTGTGGCAGAGAGTTCCAGAGACTCACCACTCTCTGTGTGAAAAATGTTTTGCGCGCTGTACCGCATAGTTACTGCAGCATTGTGTTGCTCCTACCTGCGTTGTGCAGAAGGGGCTGGAGACAAGACGTTGCGGGATTGCTTGTGTCCGCAGAGACGCGGCGCTGCTGCCTCCATCACTGCGGCAGTTTGATTACAAAAGCAGCGCCGGCCGTTGGTCCTTCCGTCACCCCGCTCGGACTGGCGGTGACGTCACGGCGCAGGGCGGGCCGCCGGGCAACGTCACGGCGCGGGCGGGGGCGGGGCGGACGGACGTCACGGGGCGGCGCGGAACGGCGCGGGGCGGGCGGACGTCACGGCGCGGGGCGGGGCGGGCGGGCAACGTCACGGCGCGGGCGGGTACATCACGGCGGGGCGACGGACGGTCCCGGACGGCCACGGGGCGGGCGTCACGGGGAGCGGGGCGGACGGCGCGGACGGGCGGGCGACGTCACGGCGCGGGGAGCGGGCTGCACCGTGGGGGAGCTATCTGGACGGGTCGGGAAGGGGAGAGGGGGGGGGGAAGAGGAGGATGGGGAGGGGTGGGAAAGGAAGCAGGGCTCTCACTTAACCAAAGGTTCTATAATCTTTGCACTTAACTATTCTACTCTGTAGCCAGCCAGGCAACCTAGGCAGCTTTTTAAGTTGCCAAATGACAGTTTATGCGGTCATTTAAGACGGCTTGCATGACGCGTGCAATAATGTGCTCGGGACGAAGTGTGTAGTTACCGGTCGGAATTATGCTCAATGAAGCATTCACATATTATTTCCGCTTCAAGTAAAGTCATGATCTAAACATATGTTTATGTATATTGTCACGGCCCATTATATTTTCCGTCACGGCCCATTGTATTATTCCTATGTAAACAGCTACGACCACGTGCATGGTGTTTCTCCCTATTGTATTTTTCAATGAAAGCTTCATGCCCCCATTATATTTTTCTGTAAAGTCACACCCCATTGTGTTCTTCCATATAATCAGTCATGTCCCATTGTTTCACCGCATATAGTCAGATCACGATCCATTGTGTTCTACATAATCAGTCTCATCCCCATTGTTTTCTACATAATCGGTCATGTCCCATTGTGTTCTGCATAATCGGCCACGTTCCATTGTTTTCTGTATTATCAGTCACGTCCCATTGTGTTTTATATAATCAGTCATGTCCCATTGTGTTCTACATTAACCGTCAGGCCTCATTGTGTCCTGCATAAACAGTCACGCCCCCATTGTGTTTTTCCTATGAACAGGTCACGCCCTATTGTGTTTTCCTATGTAGAAGTCACACCCCATTGTGTTTTCCCTATGTAAAGCCAGTCACACCCGCATTGAGTTTTTCCAACTATGTAAAGTCCACACTCCATTGTGTTCTTTTTGAATCCTTATTAAACAGTCACGCCCCATAGTGTTGCCCTATGTAAACAATCACCGCCCCATTGTGTGGATGGTGGGGGGCCCTATGTCCGTCATGCCCCATTGTGTTCTCCTATATAAATATTCATGCCCAAGTGTTCTCCTATGTAAACAGTCATGCCCCACTGTGCCCTCCAGTCATGCCCCATTGTGGTTTGCTATGTAAACAGTCACGCTCCATTGTGTTCTCCTATATAATCAGTCACGTTCCATTGTGTTCTATATAATCAGTCACGTCCCAATGTGTGCTATATAATCAGTCACCGTCCAATGAGTGCTAATAATCAGCATTCCCATGTGTGCTATATAATCAGTCACATCCCATTGTGTTCTATATCGTCAGTCACGCCACATGGTGTTCACCTACAAAAAACAGTCACACCCCATTGTGTTTTCCTGTGTAACCAGTCACACCCCATTGTTTTCCTTAGTAAACAGTCACATCGCACTTTGTTTTTCTATGTAAACCTTCACACCCATTGTTTTTTCCTATGTCAACAGCCAGGCTCATGTGCGTTACATTTCCCCTCCCCCGCCCCCCATTTTCATTTCCATGCAAACTTCACACCCCGTTGTGTTTTCCTATGTAAACAACCTTCGCCCATTGTGGCTGACAATTTTCCTCCTCCTCCCTCACTTCTCCTTTTCTTCTTCTTCTTCCCGCCCGCGCCCTATTTTACTTTATTTTGTCATGTCCCATTGTTTTTCTATGTAAATGTTATGCTCCATTGTGTTTCTCTATGCGCACTGTCACGGCCCATTATGCGCACTGTCACGGCCCGTTATGCGCACTGTCATGGCCCATTGTATTTTCCTATTTTCCAATGTAGACCGTCATGCCCCATTGTGTTTTCCTATGTAAACAGCCACACCTACGTGTGCGACAATCTCCCCCATTGTATTTTCTTTTGTAAACATCCACGTCCCATTGTATTTTCTTTTCTAAACATTCACGTCCCATCATGTTTTTCTACGTGAGCATCACACCCTTGTGTTTTCCTATAATTCATCACGCCCCATTGAGTTTTCGTATGAAAACAGTCATATCCAATTATTTTCCTATGTAAACAGTCAAGCCCATTGTTGTTTCCTACGTAGACTGTCACACCCATTGTGTTGTTCTGTGTTACACGTATGACCACGTGCGTGGCACTTCCTCTATTGTGTTTTTCTATGTCAACTTCATTCCCCCATTGTTTTTCTACGTCAACTTCATTCCCCCATTGTATTTTCCTATGTAGTCACACCCATTGTGTTTTCCTGTTAACCCAGTTCACATCCCCTTGGTTTTCCTTGTAACGTCACTTCCTGGTCCGCCATGTGGGAATCCCAATAATTCAGTCATGACCATTGTGTTTTCCTGTGTAATCAGTCATGGCCATTGCGGTTTCCTGTAAACAGTATTGAGTTTTTCCGATGTGAACTATCACTTCCCATTGTGCTTTTCCAAGTAAACTGTCACGTCCCATTGCGTTTTCCAATGTCGACCGTCATGCCGCATTGGGTTTTCCAATGTCGACCATTTGGACCTATTGGAATTTATTTTGTAAACATTCATTATATTTTCTTCTGTAATCAGTCACGTCCCATTATGTTTTTCTATATAAACATCATGCCCTATTGTGTTGTTCTATGTAAACTGTCACTGCCCATTATGTATATAGTCACGGCCCATTATGTGTATATGGTCACGGCCCATTATGTGGATACAGTCACGGCCCCATTAAGTTATAAGGTCAACGGCCCATTATGTGTATATGGTCACGGCCCATTATGTATATAGTCACGGCCCATTATGTGTATATGGTCACGGCCCATTATGTGGATACAGTCACGGCCCATTATGTGTATATAGTCACGGCCCATTATGTGTATATGGTCACGGCCCATTATGTTGTAAATATAGTCACGCCCATTATGTGGATACAGTCACGGCCCATTATGTGTATATAGTCACGGCCCATTATGTGTATATAGTCACGGCCCATTATGTGTATATAGTCACGGCCCATTATGTGTATATGGTCACGGCCCATTATGTGTATATGACACCGGCCCATTATGTATATAGTCACGCCCCATTAGTGTATATAGTCACGGCCCATTATGTGTAAATGGTCACTAGCCCATATTTTATATAGTCACGCCCATTATGTTACATGTCCCGGCCATATGTGGATACAGTCACACGGACCCAGTTATGTGTATATATGCACTGGGCCCATTTGTGTATATAGTCACGGCCATTATGTGTACAATGGTCACATCACATTATGTGTATTATATCCACGGCCCATTATGTGTACATGGTCACAGCCCTTATGTGTATATAGTCACGGCCCATTTTGTGTATATAGTCACGGCCCATTATGTGTACATGGTCACAGCCCATTATGTGTATATAGTCACGGCCCATTTTGTGTGTATAATCACGGCCCATTATGTGTATATAGTCACAGCCCATTATGCATAATCAGTCACATCCCATTGTGAACTGCATATTGCCCCGACGGTTGCCCCCCATCCTTGGAGATGATGGTTCCCAGGAACTTAAAATACACCACAGATGTGACTGTGGTGTTGTTGATGGTGAGTGGGGTGATGGGAGGGGGAGCTCTCCTAAAGTTTACAATCAATTCCACTGTCTTAAGAGCATTGAGCTCTCGGTGGTTGCGATGGCACAGGACGCCAGCTGTGACCCTTCCTGTCTGTGCAATTCCTCCCCATCCTGAATCATGCAATCCAGGGTTGTGTTCCATCCGCACACTTGAGAAGCTGACAGAGGAGTGCTGTGGAGCGCAGTTGTTGTTGTAGAGAGAGAACCATATAACCATATAACACTTACAGCACGGAAACAAGGCCCCTCTCGGCCATTCCAGTCCGTGCCCGACCATTTGTTTTCCCCTAGACCCATCTACCTGCACGCATACCATATACCCTCCATTCCATCACGTCCATATACCTAACTGGGGAGGTTACTCTTAAATGTAAAAATCGATCCTGCCTCCACCACTTCTGCTGGAAGCTGATTCCACACAGCCACCACGCCTCTGATGTAAAAGAAGTTCCCCTCACGTTACCCCAAAACCTCTTCCCTTAATTCTCATGTCTTGCCCTCTTGTTTGAATCTTCCCTACCCTCAATGGAATAACGTATCCAGGTCAACTCTGTTATCCCTTTCATCATTTTAAAGACCTCATCAAGTCCCCCTTAACCTTCTGCGCATCAAAGAATAAAGACCCTAACTTGTTCAACCTGTCTCTATAACAAGTTTGCTGGAACCCTGGAACATTCTAGTAAATCTCCTTCTGTACTCCTCTCTAATTTGTTGACATCCTTCCTATAACCTAGGCGACCAAAATTGTACACCATACTCCAGCATTGGTCTTAAACCAATGCCTTGTACAATTTTAACATCATACTTCCCTACTCCTATTGCAATGCTCTGATTTAAAAAGCCAGCACACCAAAGGCTTTCTTTACCACCCTAACCTACAGGCGATTCCACCTTCAGGTAACTAGCACAGTTATTCCTAGATCCCTCTGTTCCACAGCAATCCACAATTCTCCCTACCATTTACCATGTACGTCCTATTTTGATTGTCCTGCCAAGATGTAGCACTTCACACTTAAGCAGCATTAAACCCATCTGCCATCTTTCAGCCCACTTTTCCAAATGCCCAAATCTTCTCTGAAGGACTTTGAAAATCAACTTCATTATCCACAACCAACACCACCTATATTAGTATCATCTGCATACTTACTTATCCAATTTTCCACCCCATCATCCAGATCATTGATGTACATGACAAACAACAGTATACCCAACACAGATCCTGAGGCACCCCACAGGTCACCGGCTTCCAACCCTGACAAACAGCCATCCACCATTACATCTCTGACATTCCCATTCAGCCACTGTTGAATCCTATCTTGCTATCTCCGCCATTAACACCCAAAGATTGAACCTTCTTAACCTACCTTCCATGGGAACCTTGCAAAGGCCTTACTGAAATCCATATAGACAACATCCACTGCTTTACCCTCATCAATTTCTCTAGTTACCGCTTCAAAAAATTCAAGGTTTGTCAAAGCATGACCTTCCAGCACAAAATCCATGTTGACTGTTCCTGATCAGACCCTGTTTATACAGATGCTTATATATATTATCTGCTAAAGTATCCTTTCCATTAATTTGCCCACCACTGAACGTCAAACTAATAGGTCTATAATTGCTAGGTTTATTCTTTGAACCCTTTTTAAACAATGGAACAACATGCGCAGTACGCCAATCCCCGGCACTATTCCCGTTTCTAATGACATTGAAATATTTCTGTCATAGCTCCTGCTATTTCTACACTAACTTCCCTCAATGTCCTAGGGAATATCCTGTCAGGACCTGGAGACTTATCCACTTTTATATTTTTCAAAAGTGTCAGTACTTCCTCCTCTATTGAATCTCATAGTTTCCATAGCTACTCTACTTATTTCCCCTTAACTCACCAAGTTCAATATCCTTCTCCTTGGTGAATACCGAAGAAAAGAAATTGGATTCAATATCTCCCCCATCTCTTTTGGCTCTGCAGATAGCTGTCCACATTTTCTGGTTTCTCTAATGGTCCAATTTTATCCCTCGTTATCCTTTTGCAGTTTATATAGCAGTAGAAACCCTTTTGGTTTACTTTCACCTTTCTGCCAAAGCAACCTCATATCTCTTTTAAGCCTTCCTAATTTCTTTCTTAAGATTCATTTTTACATTCTTTATACTCCTCTAGCACCATCATTTACTCCATGCCTCCTATAAATATTGTAGATAACTCTCTTTTTTCGAAACAAGTGTCCAATTTCCCTTGAAAACCAATGATGCTCTTTCCAATTTTTACTATTTCCTTTCAACCTTAACAGGGACATAAAGATTCTGTACTCTTACAATTTCCCCATTTAAAATGTCCTTTTTTTTCTATTTCTACTTTTCTCTCTACGATCTACACCTTCCCATGAAACAAATGTGTCCCAATCACACTTTCCTTTAAAATCCTTGACGCATTCCTCAAAGTTAGCCTTTCTCCAATCAAAAATCTCCACCCTAGGTCCAGTTCTGACTCTCTCCATAATTATATTGAAACTAATGGCATTGTGATCACTGGTCCCGAAGTGCTCACCAACGCATACCTCCGTCACCTGACCTGCCTCATTTCCTAACAGTAGGTCCAGCACTGCCCCTTCTCTGGTCGATACCTCTATGTACTGCTGCAAAAAACTATCCTGCACACATGTTACAAACTCCAAACCATCCAGCCCATTTATAGAATGTGTTTCCCAGTCTATTTTTGGAAAATTGAAATGAGTAGGAGAGGAGAGATTAAGCAGCCTTGCTCCTCGACAGGTGCTCCTATGCTGAGCGTTTGCTGTGCTTTCCCAGCCTCACATGCTGCTTCCTGTCTGTCAGGAAGCTGGTGATCCCCCGACAAAGGGTTCAGGCACAGTCAACTCGGAAAGTTTGGAGTGTAGTAGCAGAGCTAAAATCAATAAACAGGATCCTCGCATAGGTCCCCTGGCGGTCTAGGTGCTGTAGGATGAAGTGCAAGCCCAGGTTGACTGCATCATCCACAGATCTATTGGCCCAATATGCACAGCATAGGGTCCAGCAGGGGGATCAGGATACTTTTCAGCTTGGCCAGCACAAGCCTTTCAAGTGTCTTCATGATGATGCTACTGATTATGATATGCCAATGTACCACCTAGCAACTGATCTTCTCCATGAAGACTTGGGTCTATGCCCAGAAATTGTAATTTATTTACCTACCTGTTACGAACTTACAGCATATATGACAATAATATTAAAGTTCTGATCTTGAGAATATCACATTTTTGAATTTTCAAGGCAGTCTGTGCGTTTATTACTATTTCCGTCACAACGGACAATTTTGTAATTAGCTACAATTGGGTATCTAACTAATTATATGCTTTCATTTCAGGTCATCCAAGTAAGATGTTTCATATTTGTTTCAGAATTCTTCAATCTATAATAACTGAAATTTTCATTCAGCTCTTAATTTTTAAGAAGGTTATGGGCTTTCAACTGTCCTCGATCACAGCTTTTGTGTTAAGTCAATGGAAAAGCAATAGGGAATGAGATGCTAATTTCTGAGTATGAAAATGGCCCTAACTTCTTTAAAACTGAAGATATGAAAGTGAATTAGGTATCAAATTAAAGTTTTTATGCTTTATCTGATGGGATAAATTACAGGCTTGGTTTTTAACATCTCAAAATTTTGTAACAGTCCTACTAAACAGCACCTATCCACGTGGCGTTGTGCCAGCAGGCTGGAGGAGCGGGCAAAGGCCTTGCCACAGAGAGAGCCGGTGAAGGGGTGCTGGCTGGTGTGGACCCGCTGGTGCTCCAGCAGGTGGTCAAGGCGGGTGAAGCCCTTACCACAGGACGCACAGGGGAAGGGACGCTCATGGCTGTGGGTACGTCGGTGCTGCCACAGGCTGGACATGCGGGTGAAATGCTAGTGCTCCCACAGCCCCCGTGCGCTCTTGAAGTGCTTGCCACCATGGGAGTAGCTGCTCGCCGGCGTGGGCCCGCCAGTGCTGCCCTGCGAGCTGTCAAACGCCTCACTGCAATACGGGCAGCTGGCCACTGGTGTGTATGTGCTGGAGAGGCAGGGCGTGGGTGCCCATGGCAAAGTGCTCTCCACACACCGGTCTGGGGAAGGCATGGTCACCATTGTGCACCCGCTGGTGGGACAGCAGGCTGGAGGAGTGGGTGTAGCTCTTGCCGCACTGGGCGCAGGTGTAGGGCCGCTCGCCGGTGTGGGTGCGCTGGTGCTCCAGCAAGTTGTTGGAGCGGGTGAAGCCCTTGCCGCACTGGGCGCAGGTGTACATGTGCTCGCCGGTGTGGCTTTGCTGGTGCTCATTTAGGCGGTGGGAGTGGGTGAACCCCTTGCCGCACTGGGCGCAGGTGAAGGGGCGGTCGCCTGTGTGGGTGCGCTGGTGCTCCAGCAGGCTATTGGAGTGGGTGAAGCCCTTGCCGCACTGGGCGCAGGTGAAGGGGCGCTCGCCGGTGTGTGTGCGCTGGTGCACCAGCAGGCAGTTGGTGCGGGTGAAGGTCTCGCCGCAGTCGCTGCAAGTGTAGGGCCGCTCCCCTGTGTGCAGGCGCCTGTGCACTTTCAGGTCCATGGACGACTTGAAGCCTTTGCCGCAGTCGGAGCAGGTGAAGGGCCGCTCACTGCTGTGCACCCGCCGGTGCTGCCTTAGCACCGACAACCGGGCAAAGCTCCTGTTGCAGGTGGAGCAGCCATGGGGCTTCTCGCCCGTGTGCACACGCTGGTGCCGTCGTAGCCCCGACAACCAGGAAAAGCTCTTGTCGCAGGTGGAGCAATCATAGGGCTTCTCGCCCGTGTGCACCCTCCAGTGGCTCTTCAGGTCATGCTCCGTCTTGAAACTCTTGCCGCAGTCGGAGCAGGTGGATGGCCTCTCAGCTGAGTGGACGTGGTTGTGCCGCAGCAGGGTCTCATAGCGGGCAAAGCTCTTGCCGCACTCCGAGCAGTCGAAGGGGCGTTCTCCCGTGTGCATCCGCTGGTGGGTCTCCAGCAGGTATGGGTGCTGCCAGGCCTTGCCACACACATCGCACACATAACGCTTCTCCTTGTTGTGCCCCATCATGTGGTCCTCCATCGAAGCACAGCCCCTTGAAGCTCAGCTCGCACACCGAGCAGATGGGGTGGGGTGGCTCAGCGGCACCCTGGCTGCCCTCAATGGCTGCTCACATCCCCATCTCTCCGTCCAGAGCAACGGCTCCTAAACCCTGCAGGAGGGGAACATTGAAGGTCAACCAGCTGGCAAACAGGACATTACTAACATGTGAACATCACTAGTCCAGGAAGGGGGGGACGGGCAGCGGGTGAGAGTGGGGGGAGGGGGAGGGGAGCAGGGAAGAGGGTGAGGGGGGGAAGGGGGATGAGGACGGTGGAAGTGAGGGCAAGAGGAGGAGAAGGGAGGGGTTGAGGGGGGGATGAGGAAGCAAGTGGGAGAAGGGGGGGCGGCCACACCGATGTGGGGGCACCGAGCATCTGAGCACTGCTTCGAGTCGCCCGCCCGCACTTCCGCCAGCCAGCCGCTGTGCGTCGTGATGTACCCCTGCCCCACACGCACGGCGCGCAGGACCGGTGCTCTGATGCCACCCCATTCCGAGGGGGACTGCCACCACCTTCCCACTGTGATTGCCGCTGACTCACATGGGGGCATCATGCATCATGGGAAGGTGGTCACAGAGTGCTGGAATAACTCAGCGGGTTGGGCAGCGTTTGTGGGGAACGTGGATAGGTGATGTTTCACGGAATCATGGACAATGGAGCGGTTGGGGTAGTATACTCTGGAATTTAGAAGGATGAGAAGGGAACTTATGGAAATATATAAGATTAAGGGTATGGACACGCTTGAGGAAGGAAACATGTTCCCGTTGTTCGCGGAGTCCAGAACAAGGGACCACAGTTTAGAAATAAGCAGTAAGGCATTTAGAACAGAGATGAGGAACACTTGTTCTCACAGAGAGTTGTGAGTCTGTGGAATTCTCTGCATCAGAGCGTGATGGAGGCCGGTTCTCTGGATACTTTCAAGAGAGAGCTAGATAGGGCTCTTAAAGACTGCGGAGTCAGGCGATATAGGGAGGTGGCAGGAACGGGGTACTGATTGTGGATGATCTGCGATGATCACATTGAATGGTGGTGCTGGCTCAAAGGACCGAGTGGCCTACTCCTGCACCTATTGTCTATTGTCTAACAGGTGCAGGAGTAGGCCATTCGGGAGGTTTTGTTTTGAAGCAGTTATCTCTGGTGGCAGAGCGGCACACAGCGGCCGCTATCAGGGCGGGCGGGGTGTGGGAGGAGGAGGAGGAGGTGGAGTCGCCGTCACTGTGCGGGGCCCATCATTCGCTCCGACACTCCGTCACCCCGCACTACAGCCGTCGCCAACATGAAACGTCACTTTCCTTTTCTCCAGAAATGCTGCCTGACTCGCTGAGTTACACCAGTTTTTTTGTGTCTATCTTCGGTATAAACTAGTATCTGCAGTGCAAAGTCAGACAAAATGACACAGCTTTTAGGTTGCCCAGTGGGACTTTAGGTGGCCATTGGCACCCGGGCAACCGTTAATTTCCAGCCCTGGTAGCTAATGTTATCCCACTTTTTAAGAAAGGCGTGAGAGAGAACACAGGGAATTATAGACCAGTTAGCCTGACATCCGTGGTGGGAAAGATGCTGAAGTCAATTATAAAAGATGAAATAGCGGATCGCAGTAGCAGGATCGGGCCGAGTCAGCATAGATTTACGAATGGGAAATCATGCTTGCCTAATCTTCTGGAATTGTTTTGAGGATATAACTAGGAAAATGGAGACGGGCGAGCCAGTGGATGTAGTGTACCTGGACATTCAGAAAGCATTTGATAAAGTCCCACATAGGAGATTAGTGGGCAAAATTAAAGCACATGGTATTGGGGGTAGAGTACTGACATGGATAGAAAATTGGTTGGCGGACAGGAAACTCAGAGTAGGGATTAATGGGTCCCTTTAAGAATGGTAGGCAGTGATTAGTGGGGTACCGCAAGGCTCGATACTGGGACCGCAGGTATTTACAATATACATTGATGATTTAGATGAAGGGATTAAAAGTGACATTAGCAAATTTGCAGGTAGAAAAAAATGCTGGAGAAACTCAGCGGGTGAGGCAGCATCTATACAGTGAAGGAATAGGTGACGTTTCAGGTCGAGACCCTTCTTCAGACTAATTTGCAGATGACACAAAGCTGTGTGGCAGTGTGAACTGTGAGGAGGAAGCTATGAGGATGCAGGGTGACTTGAACAGGTTGGACAGATGCATGGCAAATGCAGTTTAATGTGGATAATGAGGTTATCCACTTTGGTGACAAAAACAGGAAGGCAGATTCTTATCGGAATGGTGTCAAGTTGGGAAAAGGGGAGTTGAGTATGGGAGCAAAGATGTCCTTCTGCAGTTGTATAGGGCCCTAGGGAGACCACACCTGGAGTATTGTTTGCAGTTTTGGTCTCCTAATATGAGCAAGGACATTCTTGCTATTACATAGAAACATAGAAAATAGGTGGAGTAGGCCATTCGGGGTCTTCGAGCCTGCACCACCATTCAATATGATAATGGCTGATCATCCAACAGTATCCTGCACCTGCCTTCTCTCCATACCCCCTGATCCCTTTAGCCACAAGGGCCACATCTAACTCCCTCTTAAATATAGCCGATGAACTGGCCTCAACTACCTTCTGTGGCAGAGAATTCCAGAGACTCACCACTCTCTGTGTGAAAAATGTTTTCCTCATCTCGGTCGTAAAGGAATTCCCCCTTATCCTTAGACTGTGACCCCTTGTTCTGGACCTCCCCAACATCGGGAACAATCTTCCTGCATCTAGCCTGTCCAACCCCTTAATAATTTTGTAAGTTTCTATAAGATCCCCCCTCAGTCTTCTAAATTCTAGCGAGTACAAGCCAAGTCTATCCAGTTTTTCCTCATATGAAAGTCCTGACATCCCAGGAATTAGTCTGGTGAACCTTCTCTGTACCCCCTCTATGGCAAGAATGTCTTTCCTATTGAGGGAGTGCAGCGTAGGTTCACCAGGTTAATTCCCGGGATGGCGGGACTGTCATATGTTGATAGAATGGAGTGGCTGGGCTTGCATATTCAGGAATTTAGAAGGATAGAAACATAGAAACATAGAAACATAGAAATTAGGTGCAGGAGTAGGCCATCAGCCCTTCGACCTGCACCGCCATTCAAGATCAAACTGATCATCCAACTCAGTATCCCGTACCTGCCTTCTCCCATACCCTCAGATCCCCTTAGCCACAATGGCCACATCCAACTCACTCTTAAATATAGCCAAAGAACTGGCCCAACTACCCTCTGTGCAGAGAGTTGAGACCACCACTCTCTGTGTGAAGAAAGTCTTTCTCATCTCGGTCTTAAGATTTCCCCCTTATCCTTAAGCTGTGACCCCTTGTCCCTGGACTTCCCTAACATCGGGAACAATCTTCCTGCATCTAGCCTGTCCAACCCTTAAGAATTTTGTAAGTTTCTATAAGATCCCCTCTTAATCTCCTAAATTCCAGAGAGTATAAACCGAGTCTATCCAGTCTTTCTTCATAAGACAGTCCTGACATCCCAGGAATCATCTGGTGAACCTTCTCTGCACTCCCTCTATGGCAATAAGTCCTTCCTACAGATTTGGAGACCAAAACTGCACGCAATACTCCAGGTGTGGGTCTCACCAAGACCCGTACAACTGAAGTAGAAACCTCCCTGCCCTGTACTCAAATCCTTTTGCTATGAAAGCTAACATACCATTCGCTTTTTTCACTGCCTGCTGCACCTGCATGCCTACTTTCAATGACTGGTGTACCATTACACCCAGGTCTCCGCTGCATCACCCCTTTTCCTAATCGGCCACCATTTAAATAATAGTCTGCTTTCCTGTTTTTGCCACCAAAGTGGATAACCTCACATTTATCCACATTATACTGCATCTGCCAAACATTTGCCCACTCACCCAGCCTATCCAAGTCACCTTGCAGTCTCCTAGCATCCTCCTCACAGCGAACACTGCCCCCCAGCTTAGTGTCATCCCGCAACTGGAGATATTGCCTTCATTCCCTCATCCAGATCATTAATATATATTGTAAATAGCTGGGGTCCCAGCACTGAGCCCTGCGTACCACCCACTAGTTACTGCCTGCCATTGTGAAAAGGACCCGTTTACTCTACTCTTTGCTTCCTGTTTGCCAGCCAGTCTCTATCCACATCAATACTGAACCCCTAATACCCGTATGCTTTAAGTTTGTATACTAATCTCTTATGTGGGACCTTGTCGAAAGCCTTCTGGAAGTCCAGATATACCACATCCACTGGTTCTCCCTTATCCACGCTACTAAAACATTCCTCAGTTACATCCACAGTTTAGATGATGAGAGGCAATCTTATTGAAGTATATAAGACTAAAAGGGTTTGGACAGGCTAGAGGCATGAAACATGTTCCTGACGTTGGGGGAGTGCAGAACCAGGGGCCACAGTTTAAAACGAAGGAGTAATTAGAACGGAGATGAGGAAATACTTATCATTGCTGTTCACAAAACATACATCTAATCTGAATGTCCGGTAATGTGGCATTTTGACACCTTTAAACATATTGCCAAAAGAACATTTGCTGCAGTTATGTCCTTTGGCCATCTCTTGTCAGTTAGTGTAATGTTTAACCTGTCAGATGGGTATAGTCATCTCAAGGGATATGGGGAGAAGGCAGGCATGGGTTATTGATTGGGGATGATCAGCCATGATCACAATGAATGGAGGTGATGTCTTTAAGGGCCGAATGGCCTCCTCCTGCACCTATTTTCTTTGTTTCTGGTCGGGTTTAACAGCTATTATCATAAAATGCCTTTAGAAATTTTCTTGCAACCTATATATTTTGCTTTAGATAAATTATGTGGGAAGCGAGCGTGTTTATGTACAAATAGAAATAATGACCCATGCAATGGTCATGTCATGATCATTTTCAGTCCTTCACAGAAAACATGTGTGCATCAATCTGTAGTGTGCATGGTTAAGCATATATGTTACCATGGTCCAGGATTTATTGACACAGGTTGATCATACACTGAACAATCCAACCACATTTTTGTTTGGAAGTGGAAAGAAATAATAGAAATTGCATTCATTGCAACATGTAAAAAGAGTTGAGATACTATTATAATGTTGCTGCATGTCATTGTGGTACATATCATAGAAACATAGAAACATAGAAAAAAAGGTGCAGGTGTAGGCCATTTGGCCCTTCGAGCCTGCACCGCCATTCAATATGATCATGGCTGATCATCCAACTCAGTATCCCATACCCGCCTTCTCTTCCATACCCCCTGATCCCTTAAGCCACAAGAGCCACATCCAACTCCCTCTTGAATATAGCCAATTAACTGGCCTCAACGACCTTCTGTGGCAGAGAATTCCAGATACTCACCACTCTCTGTGTACAGAATGTTTTCCTCATCTCAGTCCTTAGACTGTGACCCCCTTGTTCTGGACATTTCTTGATTGCTGAATATGTTTAGTTTGTGACTTTATTTGAAGCAGAAATAATATGTGAATGCTTCATTGAGCATAATTCCGACTGGTAACTACGCTCTTCGTCCGAGCACATTATCGCACACGTCATGCAAGCCGTCTTAAATGACCACCTGAACTATCATTTGGCAACCTAAAAAGCTGCCTAGGTAGCCTGGCTGGCAACAGGGGAAAAGTGTTAAGTGAGAGCCCTGCAGCACACCCCCCCACACACCCTTCCCCATTCACCCCCTCCGCCATGCACCTCGCTCACCCTCACACATCCCCTCAACACCCCCCCTCCACTGCCTTCTGTGGCACAGAATTCCAGATTCACAATTCCCTGCGAAAAAAATGCTTTTCCTCATCTCAGTCCTAAATGGCATACCTCCAGTTCTGCACTCCCCCAACATCGGGAAAATGTTTCCTGCATCTAGTCTATCCAATCCTCTAAGTATTGTATGTGTTTCGATAAGATATCCTCTCATCCTTCTAAATTCCAGTGAATACAATCTATGCTGCACTCCTTCAATAGCACAAATTAGGAGACCAAAACTGCACACAATACTCCAGGTGCGGTTTCACCACAGCCCTGCACAACTGCAGTAGGACTTCCTTGCTCCTAAACTCAAATTCTCTTGCAATGAAAGCCACATGCCATTAGGTTTCTTTAATGCCTGCTGTACCTGCAAGTTTACTTTCAGTGACAGATGTATAAGGACACCCAGGTCTTGTTGCATCTTCCCTTC
The DNA here is from genome assembly GCA_035221665.1 of Okamejei kenojei. Taxonomy (NCBI): domain Eukaryota; kingdom Metazoa; phylum Chordata; class Chondrichthyes; order Rajiformes; family Rajidae; genus Okamejei; species Okamejei kenojei. The sequence goes on along the minus strand of CM069160.1, from coordinate 2,203,437 downwards.
CCCTAATATTGACTCTTATCCATGTACTGCGGCACGGGTGTCAGGGGGTATGGCAAAAAGATGGGAGAACGGGGTCAGGAGGGATGGATAGATCAGCCATGATTGAATGGTGGAGTGGACTTGATGGGCTGAATGGCCTATCACTTATGACCTTATACAGGGAGAAATCTTGTCTCCGCGCTGGAGTCACACAAGTATTGCATTCGACGTTATCCGTATCCGTACACTAAGGACGGATAAATTGCAATCATGTGCAGTCGTTGCACTTCTCTTCTTCTTTCGTGTGGCGTGCACGGCATAAAGTTGTTGGACAACTTGTTCTATTTGATCTTCCGTTTGTGCACGTCGAGTTGATTGCATTAGTCGAAACAAGGCGGACCACGTGAAGGTTGCAATCTTCCACCCCGTCGTTGCACGGACTGGTTAGCATTCAACAAAAAAGCTTCTCGCCGTCCCTCGGTACACGTGACAATAAACTAAATTCAACCCTCCCGCCGCCAGAGGGCGCTTTACCCGCGGACTAGAGACGCTGCGCCGCGACCTCCCGCCGCCAGGGGGCGCGTTACCCGCAGACCAGAGACGCTGCGCCGCGACCTCCCGCCGCCAGGGGGCGCGTTACCCGCAGACCAGAGACGCTGCGCCGCGTCCTCCCGCCGCCAGGGGGCGATGCTGCCGGAGGACCAGAGACGCTGCGCCGCGTCCTCCCGCCGCCAGGGGGCGCTTTACCCGCGGACCAAGCCCGGCCCGGACTCACTCACATCCTCCCCCCATCATCCTCCCCCTCGGGCCGCCGGCCGCAGGATCGCCCTCGGGGAGGAGGGAGGAGGGAGGAGGGAGGCAGGAGGGGAGGGTGAGAGGACGCGGGACCGAGCGGCGGCGGCGGATGTTCCCACCTGAGTTCCCGGCGCTGAGTGAAGGCCTCGACCCGCCTCCCCACTGACGGACAGCGCCAGCGGCCAATGGGAGCGCGACCCGGCCCAGACGTCACAAACGACCAGGTACGGCCCCCCCCTCGGCCCTTTCGGCGTCCAACCAATCGGAGCCCGTCCCGCCCCCAGCGCAGGAGACCTCGTCCTACAGGACGAACCACAGCCCCGCCCCGCGGACAGACAGCGGCCTCCGCCAATCGGAGCCGCCCATCCAGCCCTAGCAACGGTTGCCACGGCGGAGGGGAAACAATCAACAATGACAGCAGCTGCAGAGGCTGCAAACCTGAGGTCCAGCCTCAAGGGGCGACAGACTACAACAATGAATTCACCACTGAATGGTGCAGCTTGATGGGCTGAATGGCCTAATTATATTCATAATCATAATCATATCTATCTAATCATATCTATCATAATCATACCATCCAAACGGCGTCAAGTTGAGAAAAGAGGATCCAGGTGTATGTTAGCATTTAAAGAAAGATAGAAAATAGGTGCAGGAGTAGGCCTTTCGGCCATTCGAGCCTGCACCACCATTCAATATGATCACGGCTGATCATCCAACTCAGTATCCCGTACCTGCCTTCTCTCCATACCCCCTGATCCCCTTAGCCACAAGGGCCACATCTAACTCTAACTCACATCTAACCAATGAACTGGCCTCAACTACCCTCTGTGGTAGAGAGTTCCAGAGACTCACCACTCTCTGTGTGAAAAAAGTCTTTCTCATCTCGGTCTTAAAGGATTTCCCCCTTATCCTTAAGCTGTGACCCTTGTCCTGGACTTCCCCAACATCAGGAACAAGCTTCCTGCATCTAGCCTGTCCAACCCCTTAAGAATTTTCTAAGTTTCTATAAGATCCCCTCTCAATCTCCTAAATTCTAGAGTCGATCCAGTCTTTCTTTATAAGACAGCCCTGACATCCCAGGAATCAGTCTGGTGAACCTTCTCTGCACTCCCTCTATGGCAATAATGTCCTTCCTCAGATTTGGAGACCAAAACTGTACGCAATACTCCAGGTGTGGTCTCACCAAGGCCCTGTACAACTGAAGTAGAACCTCCCTGCTCTTATGCTCAAATCCTTTTGCTATGAAAGCTAACATACCATTCGCTTTCTTCACTGCCTGCTGCACATGCAAGCCTACTTTCAATGACTGGTGTACCATGACACCCAGGTCTTGCTGCATCTCCCCTTTTCCTAATCGGCCACCATTTAGATAATAGTCTGCTTTCCTGTTTTTGCCACAAAGGGGATAACCTCACATTTATCCACATTATACTGCACCTGCCAAACATTTGCCCACTCACCCAGCCTATCCAAGTCACCTTGCAGTCTCCTAACATCCTTCTCACAGCTAACAATGCCCCCCAGCTTAGTGTCATCCGCAAACTTGGAGATATTGCCTTCAATTCCCTCATCCAGATCATTAATATATATTGTAAATAGCTGGGGTCCCAGCACTGAGCCTTGCGGTGCCTGCCATTGTGAAAAGGACCTGTTTACTCCTACTCTTTGCTTCCTGCTTGCCAGCCAGTTCTCTATCCACATCAATACTGAACCCCCAATGCCATATGCTTTAAGTTTGTATACTAATCTCTTATGTGGGACCTTGTTGAAAGCCTTCTGGAAGTCCAGATACAGCACATCCACTGGTTCTCCCTTATCCACGCTACTAGTTACATCCTCAAAAAATTCCACAAGATTCGTCAGACATGATTTACCTTTCGTAAATCCATGCTGACTTTGTCCAATGATTTCACCACTTTCCAAATGTGCTGCTATCCCATCTTTAATAACTGACTCTAGCAGTTTCCCCACTACCGATGTTAGACTAACTGGTCTGTAATTGGGCACTGTATGTCATGCAAAAAATCTTGCTGCAGGAACCTGATTCAGTTGCATGCTGTTTTCATGATTTAATAATAGTGTGCCAGTACACCTAGCAAGCTCAACTGGCCCAACTGAGCCTATCTTTAACATTTCTTGTTGCAGTGGTTAGCTGTAAATACCACTCAGCAGAGCTTCAGAGACACAGCCAGTATTGTACTTCAAATGCCGACAGTCTTAAAGTTCTGAACAATAGTCTTGCTTAAATCAGAAATGTTAATATTCCTTTTTTTTTGTTAGCACATTCACATATTTGAACATGAGCATGTTGATACAAAAACTGCCTAATTTGCACACTGGCCAGGTGAAATCTCTCAGAAACACAGTAGATGCTGTATGTAGCTTCTACCAATCAAAGTATTGGTGAGCTTGACATTCCAGAGCACACTCAGCACAAACGCTCCTCATGCAGCCTGTCTGTTTTCCAGCTACTGTAACTTCAAAGTGCACTTTGTGATAGACTGTGGCCTCGTCCACTACCCACCCTCTCCATGCTGCACAACATCACTTCTCCATCATCAAGAATAAAAATAGAGGAGGTGTAGAGGCTGTTCAGAAGACAGAAAAGCTGGAAATCTCCTGGACCTGACAATGTTTCCCCTCTACTCTCAAGCTCTGTGCCGAACAACTGGCACCACTCCACACAGACATTTTATACCAGTCCCTTTAAACCTGTGCTGTCCCTGCCGACTTCAAAGTCTCCACTATTGTCCCTGTACCCAATAAGGCAAGGATGACTGGTCTTAATGACTACAGGCCTGTCGCACTGACCTCTGCAGTGATGAGACCCTTGAAAGGTTTGTGCTGGAAAAGCTGAAAAATATCACAAACCCCCTGCTGGACCCTCTACAGTTTGCATATTGGGCCAATAGATCTGTGAATGACGCAGTCAACCTGGGCCTGCACTTCATCCTACAGCACCTAGACCGTTAGGGGAACTATGCGAAGATTTTGTTTGTTAATTTTAGCTCTGCATCCAACACCATTGTGCCAGAGCTACTATACTCCAAAGTTTTCAAATTGAGTGTGCCTGAATCCCTCTTGGTGGATCACCAGATTCCTGACAGACAGACATGTGAGGCTGGGAAAGCACCTCAGACCAGCAGACCCTCAGCATAGGAACACCGCAAGACTGTGTACTCTCTCCTCTACTCTCACTACACCAATGACTGTACCACCACTGACTCCTCTGTCAAGCTTCTTAAGTCTGCGGACAACACAATCCTGATTGGACTGATTCAGGATGGGGAGGAATCTGCCTACAGACAGGATGTGACACAGCTGGCATCCTAGTGCCATCGCAACAACTTGGAGCTCAATGCTCTTAAGACAGTGGAATTCACTGTAGATTTTAGTAGAGCTCCCCCTTCCCTCTCCCCACTCACCATCAACGACACCACAGTCACATCTGTGGAACCATCATCTCCAAGGACCTTAAATGGAAGGCCACCATCGACTCCACAGTCAAAAAGGCACCACAGAGGATGTACTCCCTACGGTAGCTGAGGAAGCACAATCCTCCACAGGCAATGATGGTCCAATTCTATATGGCCATCGTAGAGTCTGTTCTCACCTTCTCCATCATGGTCTGGTTTGGCTCAGCCACCAAGCACGACATCTGAAGGCTGTAGCGAATTGTCCGATCAGCTGAGACCAATTGACTGTAATCTTCCCTCCAATATCAAACTGTACACTGCAAGGGCCAGGGAGCGAGCGGGTAAGATCATCTCTGACCCCGCTCACCCTGGCCACAAACTCTTTGAATCACTTCCCTTTGGAAGGCCACTCCGGACTGTCAAAGCCGCAACAGCCAGACCTAAAACCAGCTTTTTTTCCATGAAAAAACAGCTCTACCCAATAACCAAATATCTGTAGTCTTCTTTTGCTCAGGTATTTTATTTTATTCACATGTTTAATGTTTTATTATTAATTTTGAGTACAGGAGCAGGGAGGTTCTACTTCAGTTGTACAGGGTCTTGGTGAGACCACACCTGGAGTATTGCGTGCAGTTTTGGTCTCCAAATCTGAGGAAGGACATTATTGCCATAGAGGGAGTGCAGAGAAGGTTCACCAGACTGATTCCTGGGATGTCAGGACTGTCTTATGAAGAAAGACTGGATAGACTCGGTTTATACTCTCTGGAATTTAGGAGATTAAGAGGGGATCTTATAGAAACTTACAAAATTCTTCCAGGGGTTGGACAGGCCAAGATGCAGGAAGATTGTTCCCGATGTTGGGGAAGTCCAGGACAAAGGGGTCACAGCTTAAGGATAAGGGGGAAATCCTTTAAGACCGAGATGAGAAAGACTTTTTTCACACAGAGAGTGGTGAGTCTCTGGAACTCTCTGCCACAGAGGGTAGTTGAGGCCAGTTCATTGGCTATATTTAAGAGTGAGTTGGATGTGGCCCTTGTGGCTAAGGGGATCAGAGGGTATGGAGAGAAGGCAGGTACGGGATACTGAGTTGGATGATCAGCCATGATCATATTGAATGGCGGTGCAGGCTCGAAGGGCTGAATGGCCTACTCCTGCACCTAATTTCTATGTTTCTATGTTTCTATGTTTAATGTTATGGTTAGGGTTAACGTTTTATGTGTCATTCCTAACTGTCATTGTATATCATGTTACTTGCGGGCGGAGCATCAAGGTAAATTCCTTGTATGTGAATACTTCGCCAATAATCTTATCCATTCATTCATTCATTCATTCATTCATTCATTCATTCATTCATTCAAATGCTTTGTTTTCATTCTTTTCTTCTTTTGGTTTTGTCCTCGAACCCAAACTCCAAAGCATTTTTTTAGGGGATGTTTTTTTAAATGTTTTCTTGCTGAAGGGACCATTCCCTTCCCCCATCGCATACTTAGTGTTCAGTGCCTATAGTCTCATGCTAATGTTTGAAATGCACTAATTCGAGGTGTTAATGGCTGTCTGCTTGTTCGTTGCATTAAGATGCTATGGCTTCAATTTTCTGTCATCTGTTTCACAGACAGTTTATGGAAAACCAAGTGCAGTAACCAACTAAGGGGGGAGTGCTTTCATCCCCACCCCCCCTCCCCACCCCCTCCGCCCCTTTCAGCTCCTAGCTCTCCGTGTACCTCCCAAGAAGCTTCAATATGCAGCATGGTCTCCCCCGGATATGATACAAGACACTCTCCCTTATGTCTTCCCCCTCCGTCTCCCTCTGTTCTTCTCTTGCATGCCATCTTCTACCCGCCTCCACCCCTATATTTTCGAAGTTATTTTGCGACTCTCTCTCTCTTTTCGCCCAATCTCCCTCTCGTCCTTACCACTCTGCTCTCTGCCCTCAGAAAAGTGGACTGCGCCTGCGAGTAGGGACTGGGAGCTATGCGTCAGTGGATAGGGCGATTATGGGGTAAAAGGAGCAAATTAATAATATTAATATAATATCAAGGGTAGTTAGCGTGTGTGCGGGGTGGTAGTTAGTGTGTGTGACGCCACATGCTGCCCCCCAACCGCACGTTGGGGGAACAGCCCCCACCCCCCCTCCCCCCCCCCGCCGCCCTCCCGCCCCCTCTCCCCCCTGATCCGACCCAACGTGTCTGCACTTGGTCTAGTATACTTTTAAAACTCTGTGTGTGTGTGTCTGCCGACCTGGTGTGTGGGTGATGTCACATTCCATTTTTTTTTCAGATAATATTTTTGGCCTTTGATTCCATGGTCCACCAAAACCAGATGCTCAAACCATTTTTTTCAATTTTGCTAGAATTACACTTTTACATTCATTAATGCACTCCTCGTTACATTTAGACATTTTTGCGTACACATTTTTAATAAAATCCTTCCCCCCCAATATTTCAAAATGTTAAAAAAATCAAACTGCTCTCACCCACAGAATGTTGGTGAATGTTCCATTGTGTGATGTCACAATGCCATTCCTCACAGATGTCCAATCGGAATGGATCTCATTTACATCTGCCTCTGCACCAGCCCCCCCCCCCCCCCCCCACCCGCAGCCTGTGTCGAAGCGCGTGATCACGTGTGTGGGAATAGAGAAAGAGGATTGGGGGTGATTAGGATTGGGGAATAGATGGACTGCCGCTACCCCTACACCTCCCACTCTACCTTCCCACTCTTTACCCCTCTCTCCCCCCACCCCTCTCCCCCTCCCTCCACACTCTCTTCCCCCCCCTCTCCCTACCCCCTACCCCATCACCCCCCCCCACCCACCCTCCTCCCTTCCCTCCTCCCCCCTCTCCCCCCCCCTCCTCCCCTCTCCGACACCTCTCTCCCCCTTCCCATCCCTCTCTCCCCCTCTCTCCTCCCCCTCTCCATCTCCTCTCCTCACCCTCTCCCTCTCCTCCTCTTCCTCCCACCCCCATGCATCTCTTCCCCACCCCCCTTCCCTGTCTCCCCCCCACCCCCTTCCTTCTCCCCCTCCCAACTCTTCCCCCTCCCTCCACACTCTTGCCCCTCTCTCCCCTAACCCCATCTCCCTCCTCCCCTCCACCTCCCCCACACCTCTCTCCCTCCCCTCTACCTCTCCTCCCCACCCCACCCCCCTCTCCTCCCCCTCTCCATCTCCTCTCCTCACCCCACTCCCTCTCCCCCCCTCCTCCCACCCCATCCCTCTCTCCCTCACCCCCTTCCCTCTCTCCCCCACCCCTTCCCTCTCTCCCCCCGCCCCTTCCCCCTACCCCTCTGTCCCTCTTCCACCACTACCCCCTACGCCTTCTCCCCTTCCCTCCCCACTCTTCCATTTCTCTTCCCCCTTCCCCACCCCTCTCCCTCCCCACCCATCTCTCTCCCCCTCCCTGCCCCCCTCCCCCCCACCCCTTTTCCCTACCCCTCTCCCTCTTCCACCACCCCTCCCTAACCCCTCCACTCCCTCTCTCCCACACTTCCACCACTCCCCCCTACCCCTCTCCCCCTCCCTCCGCACTCTTCCACCCCCCCTTTCCTCCACCGCTCTCCCTCCCACACTCTCTCCCTCTGCCACCCCTCTCTCTCTCCCTCCTCCCTCTCTCCCCTCCCCCACCCTCACCACCCCTCGCCCCTCTACCACCCCCTTTCCCCCTACCCCTGTCTCCTCCTTTACCCTCCCCAAGCTCTCATCCCCCCATCCTCCATCCCTCTCTCTCCCTTCCCCCCTCTCCTCTGGTCCCCCTCCCCACTCTCTCCCCATCTCCTCCCCCTCCCCCTCCCCACGCTCTCCCCCTCCTCCCCCCCCTCCCCCCCCTCACCCACCGGCCTCTCTCCTCCTCCCCTCCACCCCCCTCTCCCTCTGTCTCTTGCCCTTCTGTCTCTGCCCCCCTCTCCCTGTCTCTCCCCGCTCTCTCTCTGCCCTCACTCTCTAACCCACCCCCCTCTTGATGCGCCTGCGAGTTGGGGGCTATGCGTCAGTGGATAGGGCGGTTATGGGGTAAAAGGAGCAAATTTAATATATAGACTACACCATGTGCAGACCCGTTGGGGGAACAGACCCAACGGGTCTGCACATGGTGTAGTCTATATATTAAAACTCTGTGTATGTGTGCCGGCATTGTTGGTGCCACATTCCATTTTTTTCTCAGATAACATTTTTGCCATGGTCTGCCAAAACCAGAAGCTCAAACACCGCGATTTTTTTCCATTTTGCTAGACATTACGATTTTACATTCACGAATGCACTCCTCATTACATTTAGACACTTTTACGTACACATTTTTAATAAAATCCTCCTCCGTTTTAATAAAAATCAAACTGCTCTCAACCATAGACAGAGATGCCAAGTGTCCGGATTCGCCGTATTTTATCCCGGCGAAATAAACTTTTTACGGTGTTCCCGGCAGCCAAACGTGCTGTTACGGAACACCGCCGCACGCCGGTGTTCCTCCCGTGGTGGCCATGTGTCCCGGGTTTGCCAGCCCGCGCGATCAGCGGCACTTTGCCGGGCCCTAGTGTCCGCGCCTGCGCAGTGGGGGGGAGGGTTGCCGGGCCCCCAGTGGCTTGCGCGTGCGCAGTGGGGGAGGGTTTGCCGGGACCTGGGCGCCATTTCGAGCACGCCACGCCCGGCCCTGAGCCCCGGGCGGCGCCAGCCGCGCGATCAGCAGCACTTTCTTGCCGCCAGCCGGCCGCTCGCGGCAGCCCCATCACCGGGCATCCCCCCCACCCCCACCCAGTGCGCAGGCGCAGACCCGCCGGCAAACTTGCAAGTGCGCATGTGCCGCACCCGCCCGCGGCAGCCCGCTTATCTGCACCAGTGCGCAGGCGCATAGCCGCGGCAAACAACCCCAGGTGAGTACGGAGAGAAATGCATTTAACCCCATTTGTTACGGACAAATGGGTTAAATGTTACTGTGAACTAAATTTAGGGTTGGCATCTCTGCATAGAATGTTGGTGAACGTTCCATCGTGTGATGTGACAATGCCATTCCTCACAGATGTCCAAATGTGGATAAATGTGAGGTTATCCACTTTGGTGGCAAAAACAGGAAAGCAGACTATTATTTAAATGGTGGCCGATTAGGAAAAGGGGAGATGCAGCGAGACCTGGGTGTCATGGTACACCAGTCATTGAAAGTAGGCATGCAGGTGCAGCAGGCAGTGAAAAAAGCGAATGGTATGTTAGCTTTCATAGCAAAAGGATTTGAGTACAGGAGCAGGGAGGTTCTACTTCAGTTGTACAGGGTCTTGGTGAGACCACACCTGGAGTATTGCGTTACAGTTTTGGTCTCCAAATCTGAGGAAGGACATTATTGCCATAGAGGGAGTGCAGAGAAGGTTCACCAGACTGATTCCTGGATGTCAGGACTGTCTTATGAAGAAAGACTGGATAGACTCGGTTTATACTCTCTGGAATTTAGGAGATTGAGAGGGGATCTTCCTTATAGAAACTTACAAAATTCTTAAGGGGTTGGACAGTCTAGATGCAGGAAGATTGTTCCCGATGTTGGGGAAGTCCAGGACAAGGGGTCACAGCTTAAGGATAAGGGGGAATCCTTTAAGACCGAGATGAGAAAGACTTTTTTCACACAGAGAGTGGTGAGTCTCTGGAACTCTCTGCCACAGAGGGTAGTTGAGGCCAGTTCATTGGCTATATTTAAGAGTGAGTTGGATGTGGCCCTTGTGGCTAAGGGGATCAGAGGGTATGGAGAGAAGGCAGGTACGGGATACTGAGTTGGATGATCAGCCATGATCATATTGAATGGCGGTGCAGGCTCGAAGGGCTGAATGGCCTACTCCTGCACCTAATTTCTATGTTTCTATGTTAATTGGAATGGATTCATTTACATCTGCCTTTGCACCAATGGCTAGTGCTTCATCGCATTTTGAGTCAATTTCGTCTTACCCCTGATAATGAGGCCAAATAACTAGCGTCCAGTTTACAAAACAATGTGGAGATTTATACAGCTCTTCCGGTTTGCTTAGTTTATATATTTGCGCAAAACCAGCGTCTCTTCTTCCTGAGGAGACTTAAGAAGATCCACCTGTCTCCCCAGATTCTGGTGAACTTCTACCGCTGCACCATCGAGAGCATCCTTACCAACTGCATCACAGTATGGTATGGTAACTGCTCTGTCGCCGACCGTCTGCAGATGGTGGTGAAGATCGCCCAACGCATCACAGGCTCCTCACTCCCCTCCATTGAGTCTGTCCATAGTAAACGATGCCTGCGCAGGGCGTACAGCATCGCCAGGGACAGCTCACACCCCAACCATAGACTGTTTACCCTCCTCCCATCCGGGAGACGCTACAGGTCCCTCTGCTGCCGGACCAGCAGGCTCAAGAACAGCTTCTTCCCTGCGGCTGTCACACTTCTCAACGTTTCACCTCAACAACTGCCTGTCTCCACCCCTCCTCCCACCCCCCCGGACTATCCAATCACCAGTAAATTGCATGGATACCACTGTATATGTTTAGATGTATATACTCATACTACTCTGCAATACTTGTTTATTCGTAAGTTCGCCCTTCGGAGATACCAACTGCATTTCGTTGTCTCTGTATTGTACACTGCACAATGGCAATTAAAGATTAAATTGAATTGAATTGAAAAGAAAAAACTGTACGCGATAGCGCTACCTACGAATTCTTGCCAACATACCCACCATTCCCCCATGCTGCAAGTGCAAGCGCATTTTCTTCCGATCGATGGCATATTTTTTAAGTTATTATGGTTTAAAAATATTGAAAAACCGCGCATGTGCAGATTGGTCTCCTCTCCAGTCAGTCAACGTCGCGCAGATTGGTCTCCTCTCCCGTCACTCAACGCTGTGGCCGGGACGGCGACGCCCCTTCCTTTACCGTGGTCTCTCCCGCCTTACTCAAACTCCTCTTCCCCCTCCTCACAGTAACTTATCTACCGTCTCCACCACAAACGGCGGTGGCCGGGGGAGGGGGTGGGTTCAGTGGAGGCCCTCGTCTCGCTCTCTCTCCTTCACTCACCCCTCTCCCCCGCCCGGCCCCTGCGGTTATCTACCGTCTCCTCCGCCGCCGCCGCTGCGGTAACTCACCCTCACTGCCCTCTCGGAGGAGATCTCCACCATTGAAACTCGTGGGACGCATCGTGACAAACACCGGCTTTGTCCCCCCCAACCCCCCCCGCGACCCGATCCGGCGGCGGCGGCAGCGAGCAGGCAGGCAGGTGGGTGGGCAGGGCGGGGACGGGCCGAGCGGCATTAGCGGGCAGGCGGGCAGGACGGGGATGGGCTGGATTGGGCAGAGATAGACACACGCACACACACACACACACACACACACACACGCACCCACCAATACACAACACACACACACCAACACGCGCGCGCACACACACACACACGCACGCCACCGCACGCACACACACGCACGCACACACACACACACACACACACACGCGCGCACAACAAATACACACACACGCCACACACACAAACAAACACGCACACGCACACACACGCACCGCACACGCACACCACGCACACACACACACGCACACACACACACACACACACACACGCGCGCACACACACACGCACGCACGCACACACACACACACACACACACACACACACAACACACACACACACACACACACAGCACGCACACACGCTACGCATCACACACACACACACACACACACACACACCACGCGCACACACACACCGCACGCACACACACACACACACACGCACACACACACACGCACACGCACACACACACACACACGCACACACACGCACACACACACACACACACACACACACACACACACACAACACACAGTCACACACACGCACACACGCACACGCACGCACACACACACACACGCACAACACACACGCACGCACACACACGCACACACACACACACGCACACACGCACGATGCAAACTGCTCCAATCGTCAAGTCAACGGGATCTAAACCAAAGCTTACATTGAATGACTTCTGAACGGAAGGCAGATGCTGATTTTTATGGAGGGTGTGACTGAGGGTAGGGGAAAGGAGAGGGAGGGAGAGGTGTGGGAGAGATGGGGGAGATGTGGGGAAACATAGAAACATAGAAAATATGTGCAGGAGGAGGCCATTCGGCCCTTCCAGCCAGTATTCATTGTGCTCATGGCTGATCATCCGCTATCAATAACCCGTGCCTGGCTTCTCTCCATATCCCTTGATTCCACTAGCCCCTAGAGCTCTATGTAACTCTCTCTTAAATCCATCCAGCGATTTGGCATCCACTGCCCTCTGGGTGAAAATGTTTTTTCTCACCTCAGTCTTAAATGGCCTCCCCTTAATTCTAAGACTGTGGCCACTGGTTCTGGACTTGCCCAACATTGGGACCATTGTTCCTGCATCTAGCTTGTCAAGATTCAAGATTCAAGATTCAAGAAATTCAAGAGAGTTTTTTGTCATGTGTCGCTAATAGGACAATTAAATCCTTGCTTTGCTTCAGCACAACAGAACATTGTAGGCATGACTACAGAACAGGTCAGTGTGTCCATATACCATTATACAAATACCGTATATACACACATCAATAAATAAACTGATAAAGTGCTAATAAACAGATAATGGGCGATAAATGTTCAGAGTTTTGTCCAAGCCAAGTTTAATAGCCTGATGGCTGTGGGGAAGTAGCTATTCCTGAAACTGGTCGTTGCAGTCTTTAGGCTCTTGTATCTTCTGCCTGAAGGTAGCAGGGAGATGAGTGTGTGGCCAGGATGGTGTGGGTCCAGTCCTTTTATAATTTTATATGTTTCTATAAGATTCCCCCTCATCCTTCTAAACTCCAGTGAATACAAGCCTAGTCTTTTCAATCTTTCCTCATATGACCTGCCATCTTGGGGATCAATCTCGTGAACCTACGCTGCATTGCCTCAATCACGAGGCTTTCCTTTCTCAAATTAGGAGACCAAAACTGTATGCAATATTCCTGATGTGGTCTTACCAGAGCCCTATACAACTGCCGAAGAATCTCTTTACTCCTATACTGAAATCCTCTTGTTATGAAGGCCAACATTCCATTAGCTTTCTTCACTGCCTACTGTACCTGCACGCCAAATTTCAGGGACCGATGTACAAGGACACGCAGGTCTTGCTGTACCTCTCCCTTACCTAACCTAACCCCATTGAGATAATAATCTGCCCCCTTGTTTTTGCCACCAAAGTGGATAACCTCACATTTATCTATATTATGACACGTATCTGCCCACTCACTCAATCTGTCCAGTCACCCTGCAACGTTCTAACATCCTCTTCACAGTTCACAAGGTTTCCCAATCCTCTGGCGTCCGGCTACTCTTTGCTTTGTAATACATCTTTTCTTTTAGTTTTATTCTATCCCTAACTTCTCTTGTCAGCCACGGTTGCCTCCTACTCCCCTTAGAATCTTTCTTCCTTTTTGGAAAGAAATGATCCTGCGTCTTCCGGATTCTGCCCAGAAATTCCTGCCATTGCTGCTCCACCGTCATCCTTGCTAGTATCCCTTTCCAGTCTACCTTGGCCAGCTCCTCCCTCATGCCTTCATAGCCCCCTTTGTTGAACTACATCACTGACACTTCCGATTTAACATTCTCCTTCTCAAATTGCAGATTAAAACTAATCATATTATGATCACTACCTCCAAACGGTTCCTTTTCTCTGGTCGGCTCCATTACAAGTTGCTCTAATAATCCATCTTGGAGGCACTCTACAAATTCTCTTTCTTGGGGTCCTGATCCAGGGGAACTGAGGAGTGAGAGTGGGTGGATTGAAGAAGAGGAGGGGGTATGGACGGAGAGGGGGGAAAGTGGGAGAGGTGATGAGGGCGAGTCGGGGATGAGGGGGAATAGAGGAGGAGATTGGGGAGGTAGGGAATGGGGAATAGAGGGAGAGGAGGACAGTGTGGGCGGTCGGGTGGGATAGGGGAGGTGAGGAGTGGCGGATAGAGGGATAGGAGGGGGTAGGTAGCAGAGAGGAGTTATGTAGGGAGGGTGGGAGTGACTGAGGGTAGGGGAAATGAGAGGGAGAGAGAGGTGAGGGAGGGATTGTGATAGGGTAGGAGGAGAGAGGAAAGAAGAGGGAGGGTGAAGAGGAGTGGGTGGGAGTGCTGTGGGTTGAGGGGAAATGAGCCGTGCCTGCGCAGTAGAGGTTAGGCGTGAGTGGTGGAATACTACGTTAGGGGAACGGGTTTCGTTGGGGGGATCGTGTGAGTGGTGGAATGTTGCATTGGGGAGAAGACTCAACTGGTTTTCACTTAGTCTAGCATGATGTAAAAAGCAAAAATACATACAGCATATAAAATAATGTTTATTATAAATATTCACCACAGTGGAATCAACATTCCTCACTGTGATGGAAGGCAATAAAGTTCAGTCATCTTCCTCCTTTGTTCACCCGTGGTCAGGGCCTTTGAACGGGGCCGTTGCCGACGGTCCGCTGTTCAAGCCCCTTCGTCGGGATGATCGAAACTCCGGCGTCGGGACGTATCAAAGTACTTCATGGCATGGAGCTCCCGATTCGGCCACTACCGGAGACCGCTGCTTCACGTTGTTGAAGTCCACAGGCCCCGCGGTCGGAGTTCCAACACTGGCGATCCTCGGCAAAAGATCCTAGACTCCGCAATGGTAAGTCGACGCCACGCCCGCGGTCTGAATCTCTGGGCTGGTAACCAGGTAAGGCAGCACCACTCCACACTGTAGGCCACAGGGGGATGACGGAGATGCGACACTGAGAAAATACGCATCTCCGTCAGGGTAAGTGACTGGAAAACGTTTGCCCCGATTCCCTCCTCCCCACCCACCACATAAAAACATACCAAGAAACATTAAACAAACATTCAAGACATACTTAAAATAATAAAACAGTGAAGGTACAAGACAGACTGCTGGTGAGGCAGCCATTACGGCCAATGGAGGCAGTTGAGGCAGGGACTATCCCAACATTTTACCAAAAAGTAGACAGGTACGTGGATAGGACCTGTTTGGTGGGATATGGGCCAAACACGGGCATAGCTGGGACATTGTTGGCCAGTGTGGGCGTTGTGCTGAAGGGCCTGTTTCCACACTGTATCAGTGTATACATGAATCTATGGATCTGTGGTTTGGAGGTAATGGGTCAAAATGCATGCTCCGGTGCTGTTTCACTCTGTGGATACCTGTGATTATCATTTAATTTTTTATCAGATTTGCGATTCAACTAAAGTTTGGAAATTAATGGGTAAACGAAAAAAGCTTGCGACGAAGCAGAAAATGTAACGCAACATGCTTGTCCTCTAACTGGAATGGAATGTGGAAAAGGTCGTATTGTTAACCCCCGCCGTGTGAACTGTGATATTCCCTAAAGATATATGTCGAGAAGTCCTGAATACAATGCAAACATCACATGCGTACAAAGGCCAGGCGTGCCTGTAAGTTGGACGGTCGCCATCTCTCACAGCTTGGCGTCAGTTTGACGCTTCAATATTTGGCTGGATCCAAAATGCAAACAATCATTGTTGACTCAGTTAACACGAAAAGGTAATTCTTGTGGCATGGGAGGCAAAGTGGAGTGATATAAGTGCATGGCGACTCCAAGATCAAATCATTAAGAACCTCCCGCCCCGTCTGTACGACAAATGACTCACTAGCAAACTGGACTCAGTATAAATTCAATCAATTATTCTATCGGATTTACAATCTTCTTCACCAGCGAGGTGACTCTGAACAAGAGAAAACGAAGAAGATGAGACACGCTCTTTTAATTAGTTTTGGAATTATGTTGCTGGCTCAACCGATCGGAGGTGCACTTGGCCCCTACATGCCCTGTGAGTCGACGTTGCTGAGAGTGTGCTTATTTTCACATCCACCATACGCAAAAGATTGATTTAAATTAGTTTGATTGAAACTCTCCGGAGGTCCTATTATTTGTCACTCAACCAATGTTTGAGTGGTGCTAAGCAGGATTGACAGGAAGTCTGCAGATTTTATTAGATATGGGTTGAATCCGTATACTGTAGAGTGCTTCTAGATTCAGAGCTTCTACTGGACCCCAGAATACAGGACTGGATGCTGCAGTGCTGTGTTGCGTCAGACTGACCCGGCTCACAGCTTCCCAAATGGACCCCACTTTGGGCAGTCATGTAGTTCAAACGTTCAGGTTGCAAATTCAGGACCTTAGAACATGTGGCGCTATGGAGCCCTAGAGTATAGCGCCAGCCAGCTCCGCAAAAAAATTGTAAAAAACGGGGGTTTTAAAAGACTTACCGGCTGCCTGCAACAAACTGCTTGCTGTTTCTTCACCGATTGTGTCGAGTGACGTCATCAGGCGCGCGACGAACTATGTCGGTCTCACGAGCCCTACCGACAAGGGTAAAAGGTGGACCAACCCGGCAGAGGGGACCGGGCAGAAGGACCAAGTGAAGCCTCGGAGTCGAGTAGGACTCGATCCCTGGAAGATGTGTCCAAAAAACCAGGGGACAAAAAATGGAAGGTGAAGAACTGAAATCTTTTTTTCTCATCAGATGGTTAGCTTTAAAGGAAGAATTAAAGGGAGAAATAAAAGATGTAAAGGAAGAAATAAATCAAATAAATTAGTTTGATGGATACTCAGCTGAATCAGATGGAAAAATCAACTGAAAGAATTAAAACAAGAAACAAAGTTAAATATTGAAAAAAAGGTTAAGAAAATGTCGGATGATTTAAAGGAAGAATTTATTGAAATGTTTAATGTCATGGAGAAAAAAAGATGGATAAAAAACTGGAAAAGTTTAAAAAAGACATCGATAATAGGATTAATCCTATTGAAGAAATACAGAAACAACAGATGGCTGAAATAAAGAACCTTGAGCAAACAGCTGAGACGAATGCTTTGACTACAGCGAACCTGTTTACAGAAAACGAACGTCTGATGAGCATGCTGACTAAAACAGCAGAGAAATTGTTACTGAGCTAGAAGGACATCAGAGAAGGCAAAATCTGAGAATTGTAGGGATTCCTGAGGGTCTAGAGAATATCGACGGCCCTCGAGAGTTCACTGCTAAATTACTCAAAGAAGTTCTATCTTTGGAAGAAATGCCTTTATTAGCTCGTTGCCCACAGAGTCAGTAGACGTCAGACCAGACCCAACGCTCCTCCCAGACAAATGATTATAAAGGTTACAATTTGATTTTGTTCTGGATGAGATTATGCGGAAAGCTTCGAAAACTAAAAACTTGACATTTGAAGGTCAAAGGATTAGTATCTATCGAGACTATCCACCAGAGGTCGCCAGGAAACGAAAAAGCATTCAATGAAGCCAAAAGTCTTATGCGTGGAGTAGAAAATCTGAGATACGGTTTGAATTACCCAGCGACTTTAAGAGTTTCTTATAAGAATGTGGAATACTTTTTCAAGACCCCAACCGCAGCATTGGAATTTGCTCAGCAGCTCAAGACTTGAAGAGTACCTACAAGCAAGTATATACTGACTTTTATCATTCTCAGATATTCAACATGGACCTTTAATATTTACTGAGACTCTTCAAGATGATATTGGACTTGATGGAATAGACAATGTCGAACGGAAATGGAGAGGAATAAAACGAGATTCGAAAAACGTTATCTGGATATCTGGACATTGATAATTAGTTCTAACATATAACTAATATAAATAATTAACACACACATTAAGATTATACACGGTTTTATTATTAGTTTTTTCCCACCCTATTTTTTTTATTAATTAGGAATGTTCACTATTATTTAATCACTATTACTAATAATTAACAATTAACTTTTCCTTTTTGAATTGAATTAATTGTATGTTATTCTTCTTTTTATATAGCCTTTGTATTTTTTATGTCTAATATTATTTAGATTTTTAAGTTAGCTTTAGATATTGATATTTTTAAAGGATGAATTTTTTATTCTTCCTCTTTTTTCTTTCTCTCTCCCCTTCCTGTTTTTTATTATCATTCCCCCTCCCTTTTTAAAAAAAAAATTATATATATTATACCCCCGTTAAAATATTGTTAAGGAATAATAATTCCCTAATTCCAGGAGCTGGTCGTGTTAATAACATCGATGACGGAAGTCGTTAGATGTATAGCCATCTTAATATGGCTGGCACAAACTACATCGATTCTAGATGTAGTTCTTTTTACTTCTACACACAATACCTCTATTTATTTTTTATCTATCTTTTATATCTATAGTAATCTTTGGTTTGATTGGAGTAATATAATGTACCAAGGGAGATATATTCATGAGGGGCAAAAAAGAGATTTAAATTACATCCATTCAGGGTTTCAGGTGTAAGGTTGGGTCTATCGCGCTGATCCTTAGATCCTGTAGATCCCCATAAATCTAAAAATGCAAGACTTAAAAAGAAATACGGGGAATGAGGGATTAACATTCTGCAGTTGGAATGTTAAAGGTATTAATGAACCGATAAAGAGAGGAAAAGTATTGACATATTTAAAGGCAAGTAAAGCTGATGTAATTTACATTCAAGAGACCCCACCTAAAAAAAGAGGCGTTAAAACAGGTTGAAAGCTAAATGGATAGATAAAATATATCATTCTTCTTTTACACATAAATCAAGAGGTGTAGCAATATTATTTCGTAAAGGTACTTTATTTAAAACATATATCAACCATAGATGATAAAGATGGTAGATATATTATTGTGATAGGAGAATTAAATACAGAAAAAGTGATTCTTGTTAATTATATGGACCAAATTTCGATAGTCCATTGTTTTTTAAAAAAGTATTTAATAATATTCCGGAATTAACGCAATATAATTTGATAATTGGTGGAGATTTCAACTGTACATTAGACCCTTACTTAGACAGATCTACAAAACAAAGAAAAAACAAATCACATTCTAGTGATTTGCTAAATGCATATATGCAAACGACCAATATTAAAGATGTTTGGAGAACAGAAAACCCTACAGGACGAGAATATTCTTTTTACTCCCCAGTGCATAAAAACTTACTCAAGAATAGATTATTTTTTTGGTGGATGCAAAACTTATTTCACTTACTTATGAAGCTAAATATGATAATATAATAATCTCAGATCATGCCCCATTAACATTTAAAATTAAAATTAATAATAAAATAGAAAATTTAGGACAGTGGAAATTTAATCCACAAATTTTAAAAAAACAAAGCCACTCAGGAATATATCATAACTCAAATTAAATTTTTTTTTGAAATAAATGATCAACCAGAGATATCGCGTTCCTTATTGTGGGAAACATTTAAGGCATATCTTCGAGGAATAATGATTTCTTCACAAGCATTTGACAATAAAAAGATTCGGAAAGAACAACAAGATCTAGAAAAGGAGATTAAGGAATTAGATATACAGAATGCAATAAAACCAGATACGATATTACATAATAAAATTGTTATATTGAAATATAAATTAAATAAAATATATACAGATCAAGTGATAAAATTTTACCAACATACTAAACAATTACAGTTTGAATTTGGGGATAAGCCCCAAAAACTGCTGGCTCGACAATTAAGGAAAATTGAAGCGGAAAAAATTATACATAGGATTAAATCACAAAACGGTGACTTATTAATACAACCTAAAGATATTAATGAAAGATTTATGCAATATTATAAAAATTTATACACTGCTAAAACAACAGTAAGTAAAATAGAAATAGATGCATTTATAAAAAAATGTAACTTGAAAGGACTGGATTTACAAAATAGAAAATTATTAAAATGCTGATATTTCAATAAATGAAATCAAAGAATCTATTAGATCATTAAAAAACGGTAAAACACCGGACCTGATAGTATAGGTTCGGAATTTTATAAAACATTTCATGAATATATAGTCCCATATCTAAAATCATTATATGAACAGATATATACAGAACAGAAGCTTCCAGATACATTGAACGAATCTATTATAACACTCATACCTAAAATAAATAAAGATTTGGACGAACCAGGATCATATAGAGCAATAGCTCTATGAAATACAGATCAAAAGATATTAACAACAATATTAGCAAAAAGATTGAGTTCAGTTGTTAATGAATTAATACATCCGGATCAAACTGGATTTATACCAAAAAGATATTCTTCATATAATCTAAGACGATTGTTTAATATCATATATTCGAAAAGAAGTGATAAAAAAGACTTAGTAGTTATTTTGCTTGATGCAGAAAAAGCTTTTGACCAAGTGGAATGGCCTTATTTATTTTCGGTGATGGAAGCCTTTAAACTAGGAGAGGAGTTTATTACTTGGATTAAATTATTATATGCAAATCCAATAGCTAGAATAACAACAAATCGAATGTTATCAATTAAATTTAATTTATCACGAGGTTGTAGGCAAGGTTGCCCTTTATCACCTTTATTGTTTTCATTAGCAATAGAACCACTTGCTCAGAGGGTAAGACTACACCCGGAAATATATGGATATTGACACCGCAGATACTAAGAATAAAATTTCCTTATATGCAGATGATGTATTACTTTATATCACTCAACCAGAAATAAGTATTCGAAATTTGTTAAAACTAATAACGGAATTCGGATCACTTTCAGGATACAGTATTAATTGGAATAAAAGTGAAACTTATGCCAATAACACTGAATAAGTTACATATATTACAACAATTTCCTTTTAAGATAACAAATGAAATATTAAATATCTTGGGATTTTTGTTACAAAAAGATTTAACTCTCTATTTCCCCCCATTACTAAATAAATTAAATAAGAATATTTCATATTGGAAAAGTTTACCTATCTCGATGATAGGGAAAATTAATGCAATAAAAATGATTTTTCTCCCACAATTATTATATTTATTTCAATTAATCCCGATATATCTTCCAAAATTTTTTTTTTTTAAAGTAGATTCTTTAATTACGAATTTTATTTGGGATTATAAGACCCATAGAATAAATAAAAAAACATTTATGTAAATCTAAAATAAATGGAGGATTAGCGTTACCAAACTTGATGTTTTATTACTGGGCAGTTAATATTAAAAATATGAATTTTTGGTTAGGAGAAATAGACAATAAACCAAATTGGTTAAATATGGAAAAAGAAGATTGTTCTCCATTTGAAATTAGCTCTATAATATTTGCTAATATTAATGTAGCTAAGAAAGTTTATAGTGAAAATCCGATAATAGAAAATGGAATCCGCATATGGAAACAAATAAAGAAAGCATTAAAACTAAAATCTATACCACTAAGTCTTAAGATTGTTAATAATTTTATGTTTAAACCTTCAATTTTGGATAAGGCTTTTTTACAATGGAAAAATAAAGGAATTTCTAAGATGGGTGATCTTTATAAGGAAAACACTTTTCTTTCATTTCAAGAGTTGCAACAAATTTATGGGCTACATAATAAAGAATATTTCAGATATTTACAAATTAGAAACGATGCCTCTGCAAATATATATGAATTTAGAAATAGAAAAATAGAAATTTTAGATGAATGTTTGAATAAACATCCAAATATAGAAACATAGAAACATAGAAATTAGGTGCAGGAGTAGGCCATTCAGCCTTCGAGCCTGCACCGCCATTCAATATGATCATGGCTGATCATCCAACTCAGTATCCCGTACCTGCCTTCTCTCCATACCCTCTGATCCCCTTAGCCACAAGGGCCACATCCAACTCACTCTTAAATATAGCCAATGAACTGGCCTCAACTACCCTCTGTGGCAGAGAGTTCCAGAGACTCACCACTCTCTGTGTGAAGAAAGTCTTTCTCATCTCAGTCTTAAAGGATTTCCCCCTTATCCTTAAGCTGTGACCCCTTGTCCTGGACTTCCCCAACATCGGGAACAATCTTCCTGCATCTAGCCTGTCCAACCCCTTAAGAATTTTGTAAGTTTCTATAAGATCCCCTCTTAATCTCCTAAATTCCAGAGAGTATAAAACCGAATTTTTTCTTTTTTTTATTTAAAAAATAACAAATGACAGGACACATACAGTTATAGAACTAACTGAAAGACCATCCTTGGCACGAGTTAGGAATGAGCACAAAGCCACGAAGCGCGAGCTTGAAGTTTTCAATGTTTCTCATTGGATTGTCTGCCATTTTCACGCCAAAAATATCTGCGGGACGCCTCACTGTACTAATCTGTAAGTAATGTATCTTCCTGCAGTCTCACTGGGTCTTATAATCTTCACCACCTGTCCTCTTTTCAATCCAAAGTATCGTGCCACTGGATCACCTGTTTGAATTCTCGGCAACTGGCTCTCCTTTAACTTATATCGTGCCAGCAGCTCTGTAACCTCCTCCTTCGTCATCACGATGTGCTCTGGAACAAGCTCATGTTCTGTAATGTTAATTAATAGTTCCTGTTGCAGAAATTGCTCAAGAATATATTTAGGAGCCATGTCAACCAGAGACTGTTTCGCTGATGGCGTCATTCCTTGCTGTACCACAATGATAGCTCTGGTAATATTTTCTTCTTGCATGCGCTGACAGTACATTTTAATGGTTTTAATTCCTACTTTGGGTTCCTCTGGGAAAAAAACAAACATTTGATCAGTGGGATCATCATTATGAGCAACAAGCACAGTCAGGTCTGATCGCCGTGGTCTTCCTTCACTTGGCTTATCTCCAAATTGACCTCTAAATTCATCCAGTGTCTGGTCCAATTCATCCTGTGTCACTAAATATCCACGATCATGGCAAAGCTGCATGATGGTCTTGCGGATCTTCCACAGACGGTAGGTCTCCTCCTCGTCGTCCATGATGCAGCCGCCGCGCAGACAAATATGGAAACAATGATATCATATATATATAATATTTTATTGGAAAATGATACCCCATCAACAGAAATATACAGAGAGTCTTGGGAAAAGGAATTAGGCCAAATAATAAGACCAGAAATATGGGATGAAAGTTTACAACATATACATTATTGTTCATTAAACGCTAAACATTCTCTTATACAGTTTAAAATATTACATAGATTACATTACTCTAAATCTAAATTACATAATATTTTTCCAAAGATATCTCCAATATGTGACAAATGTCAAATTTCAGAAGCAAATTTGACACACTCATTTACTAACTGCATAAAAATTGTAGAATACTGGAAGGAAATATTTAAAATAATTTCGACCGTTATCAATATAAATATAACCCCTGACCCAAAGTTAATTATACTTGGAATAATTGAAACTGACCAATTAATAACAATGAATCAAAGAACTTTTATTGACTATGGTTTAATAATTGGGAAAAAATTAATATTAAAATTTTGGAAAGGCCCTGCATTCCCAACAATCAAAATGTGGAATATAGAAATGTCGGAGACACTCCATTTGGAGAGATTGAGGCTTGTCCTTATGGATAGGTTAGATCTCTTCAGATGGATTTGGTCTCCATATATTGAATATTTACAGGGTCATAATGGCTCGGCGCGAGAACCTGACTGAGGCCTGGATATTTGAATGGATGAAGAAATACATATAATAAATCATGAATATATCTATAAGGACGGATATTTTATTCTCCATCAAACCTTTTCTTACTCTTTATTCTATTTCTTAACTTTTCTATTTTCTTATATCTATATAAAAAATTAAAAAACAATATAGAAACACATTATCTTAATCTTTAATATTAGTACGAATATAAATATTATTAGATTTATGAGAATATTATTAGTATTATTAGTATTTTTTAGTATTTTTATATTTTTAATTATATAAAATTATGTACTTTTAATGGTACAATAATTTTAAATTTAAATTTAGCGATAAGATAAATATTGTTAACATTAGGAAGAAATAATGGAAATTATATAAGTTTTACTAACTATTTGTATCAATAATATCATAAAATTTGGCCTTATACCTAAAAAATTAGAGATAAAATGAAAATTACTAATAGTACGAGTATAATGCTAATATTATAAATGTATTATTAGTATTATGTATCTCTAGTTATATAAAATATACAACTTTGAAATTTATAATTAAGGATAATATAGTATAAATAATATTATTAGTATGAATCAATTATTAAGACTATGTATTTTTACTATTGAAATATAATGTAACTGGTTGTTATTTTGTTTCTATAATAAATAAATTAATTAAAAAAAAAGAACATGTGTATAAAACTTTACCGAAAACTCAACTTCCCTGTATCAGAATGGTACATAATGAACGAGGTACCAGATTGGTGCAGAGAATGCAGTGTGTTTAACATAAGCCAAATGATGTAAGCCGGACTTTAAAAGGATTTAGTACATTTCAAAAAATCTACAATGATAATGGAAATGGAAGGTGTTAACATTTATTGACGATGACGGGTCGACAAAACGTTTGGGAATATAACTAGTACAGTTTAGGTTATGGCAAAACCATGGACAGGCCCAGCTCAGTGATATCCCTCTTTTAGATAGCGGAGTCAGGGGATATGGGAGTAGGGGAATAAAGTGAGAAGGCAGGGACGGGTTATTGATTGGGGACGATCAGCCATGATCACAATGAATGGCGGTGCTGGCTCAAAGGGCAGAATGGCCTCCTCCTGCACCCATTTTCTATGTTTCTATGTTTCTAAGCAGGAACAGTGTACTGATCAGGGATGGTCAGCCATGGTCACATTGAATGGCAGTGCTGGCTCGAAGGAACGAATGGTCTACTCCTGCACCTATTGTCTATTGTCTATTATCCCCACTTACCACACGCCAACACCACTTTGTAGAGGCCAATTAACCTACAAAAAATTGCACATTTTGGGGATGTGGGAGGAAACCCACGCGGTCAGAGTGAGAAGCTACACAATCCGTGCAGACTTCAAACAAGGTTAGGATTGAACCCGGGACACTGGCGCAGTGGTGTAGCAGCGGTGCCATAGGGTGGTAACATTTTACCATCCCAGTTACTGCAACACATGTTGCAATTTGACGAAACCTCACAATCTCCCAGAATATATTTCACAATTTTATTTCACAGCATGAGATAACATATTCGTCGCACTTGATTCGCTAATTTTATGTCCATGCCCTGTGTTAATCAGGAACATGACAAGCACCGGTCTCAAGGAGTAGGTAAATTTCTGGCAATGAACGGAAAACATTTCACCATTTCTGGCACTGCTTTACACAGCTCTGCTCACCGATTTCAATTCAATTCAATCCAATCTTTAATTGTCATTGTGCAGTGTAGGTTACAGAGACAACTAAATTCAGAAACGATCCCCATCAGCACAGATCGTTCTAGGTATGCGTGCAGCGATTCAGCACAATGCATGAAATACCGTACAATACGTTTCATACCGTTACACACTTTTGAATGCAACTTTTGAAATATAGTATATTTTGTTTTCATGACCAGCTGCATTCATGATGGAGGATATTGCGTAATCCTGTGCAGAGGGCCGAAGCAACACTGGATAAAATCGACTTATTGCCCTGGCAATAAGGAATGCTGCTGACACATTTAGGAATCATGGCGCCTTCGACACAGAACTTTATCTATTCTTCATTTTACTTACAATAGTTCCTGGATGAGGAACTTACGAATAAATAAATGTGGTTGCATTGATCACAGCTTATTTCCTTATTTTCTATTCATGGAATTACTTCGTTCAAACAAAAGTTGTTCATGGTGGTCACATTTGGAAAACTAGGAGAATCATGTGAAATATTAATAGATGCCCAAGTCCAGCGTGGAAATGCATGACATGATCGGACAGAGAAGTGTAGGTGATCCTGACGAGGTGTGTTAAACCATGTGTTGGATTGATGGGGTAAATGCCGAGGACATGTGAAACGAGTACAAGAAAAATAGACAATGTGGGGGGGGGGGGGGGTGTGGGGTGGGGGATTATTTGTAATTGAGGTGAGGTGATAGTGAAAGCTGGCGTGATTGGCTGCCGCTGCTCTCTCTCCGAATTGTGTATTGTTGCTGTATATGTTGATTTTTTTCATGCTTGTGTTAATTGTAAGGTGTCATGCTTGTTTTAATTGTAAGGTGTCCTTGAGAGTCCTGAAAAACGCCCTATAAATAAAATGTATTATTATTATTAAATTCTAGAGATGGGACTCGGCCAGCGAGACCGACGTCGGGCAGAGCCATAGTGGTGGGTGATTCCATTGTCCGAGGTGCGGGCTGGATATTCTGTGGCTGCTGGCGAGACGCGAGGATTATCTGTTGCCTCCCTGGTGCCAGGGTTCAAGATGTCACGAGCCGAATTCAGAACAACCTCGAGAGAGAAGGTGAACAGCGGCAGTAGTTGTGCACGTGGGCATGTGTTCAGTAGTTGTTCAAATGGCATCGGAAAGAAGAGGAAGGATGTTCTGCAAGTTGAGAGTGTTAGGAAGATGACCGAAAAGCAGGACTTCTTGGGTGGTTATCTCTGGATTGCTTCCAGTATCTCGTGCTGGTGAGGACAGGAACAGGGAGATAGGGGATCGGAATGTGTGGCTGAGAGGCTGGTGTGGGGAGCAAGGATTTAGATTTCTAGACCACTGGGATCTCTTCTAGTGTAGGGGTGACCTGTACAAAAGGAACGAGTTACACCTTAACTGAAGGTGGACCAATGTTCTGGCAGGCAGGTTTGCTAGGGCTGCATGTGTGGGTTTAGACTAAATAGTGGGGGTTGACAAATTGGGAGTATAACGATGGAGTTGACAGTGAAGTGAGTACAGGAAAAGTTATAAAAGACTCCAGAATTAATCGGAAGGAAAGTTTGAAAAGGGATAAGAGAGTAAGATCAGGGCCAATTGCAAGAGGGGAAGTGAATACCGAGGGCATAGTGCTGTATATGAATATGAGAAGTATAAAAAATAAAGTGGACGAGATTGAGTCTCAGCTAGAAATGGGCAAATATAATGTTCTGGGAATTACAGAGACATGGATGTAAGAGGGCCAGGGCTGGGAACTGAATATTCTAGGGTATACGTGCTATCCAAACAGCCGGTGGGCAGAGAAGGTGGAGTAGCTCTGTTGGTAAGGAATCTTCCTGCACCTTATCAACGGACTCAGTCTTTTCTTCATCACATAATTAAGTCTGCCTTAATAATAACATTCTCGGAGCACCTATACCATCTAAAGCTGGCTGCATTCTTCACAGTGCACATTTCAGAATAGCCAAAATTACAAACATATAGACAACTGCAATCCCCAGGTACATTGCAATATTGATTAGCCAGTCTGACCAGCTTCCGAAACCCCAATCACCCCAGTCACTTTCTTCATTCATGTTATCCAACTCTTCACTTCTATTAACAATGAAAGGGTGATATTCTCGGTCTGGCCCTTTACTCCCATGATACACTTTCCTTTCACAATAGCACAATCACCGCCCTCCATAGCCAGTACATGGTCTAGGGCATTCTATTCTGCATTGCAAATAATCTGAGCTCGGATAATTCAGCAGTTACTACTGCAAGAGCTCCCATGGTGTCATTACACAAGATCGTTTGTCCACATCTATATAATTAAAAGTGTCATCTTGACCACTTCCTGTGCACTGTGCTTTGATTTTAGAAAAAACGCTACCACATATGGTGGTGATTTTTTGGCCATCTTACTCGCCATTTTTTGGCCATCTTACACACCATTTTTTGGCCATCTTACTCGCCATTTCACCAACGGCTGACAACGTAAGCCGTTGGTGAAATGGCCAAAGTCTAACAGCAAGGAGTGGGAAATCATCAATGCAGATGTGAGCTTAATCTTATGTGGAATCAAGGGATCAGCAGAAAAGAAGTTGGAGAAGATGGGTGATCTAGTCTACAGCTATGGAAAGGAGAAATTTGGTGAGAAGGAACAACTCAGCAGGAAAGATAGGCCTCCTCCCCCCAAGTCCCGTCGTCTCCAGAAAATCCAAAGAGTTTTTATCCACCAAAAGTGGATAGGTATATGGACGTGAAGGGAATGGAGGGGTATGGTCTGAGTGCAGGTAGATGGGACTAGGGGAAAACAAATGGTCGGCACGGACTGGAAGGGCCGAGAGGGCCTGTTTCCGTGCTGTAATTGTTATATGGTTATATGGTTATATGGTTGTTAAAGAAAGAGGAAGCCTGAGGAAGGTGTGGAAAAAAGCAACAGCAGAAGAAAGGGAGGGCATCAATCTCCTTCAAACGGACCTAAAACAGAGGCTCTCAAAGCTGCGCAGAGCAGAGAATTTAAGGTAAAACGATGCAAAAAGAAGGAAAAAGCAAGAACAGACTTCTACAAAGATCCCTTTCAGTTTATGAAAGGCATTTTCACAAAGGAAAAAAGCGGATCCCTGAAAGCGTCAAGAAAGGAGGACACATCAGAACCATCCACACTGATGAGTTAAAAGATGAACCGACTTTTGTCCTCGCTGGCATCCCACCAATCTCACCCCCACAACATCAATTTGAAATCAGCTCTCCCCAAGCTGAGTGAGGTAAAAGAAGTAGTGAGGAAGGCAAGAACGGCCTCTGCATCAGGCGCTAATGGTG
This sequence comes from Okamejei kenojei, assembly GCA_035221665.1. NCBI lineage: Eukaryota > Metazoa > Chordata > Chondrichthyes > Rajiformes > Rajidae > Okamejei > Okamejei kenojei. The sequence continues at coordinate 2,174,800 of CM069160.1, read as the reverse complement.
TTCCGTATTGTGTCTACAAGAATGCCCCAGATATTCTGAAATTCCTCTGGAGGAACATGAGTGTTGCATGGGAAATGGAAGTCATCCCCAAAGCCTGGCGAAGATCGGGGGGAGTCCTGATCCCAAAAAAAAAAAAATCTTCCACCATCGAACAGTTTTTCGGCAAATAAACCTTCTTAACATAGAGGGCAAGATATTTTGCAGTGTGTTGGCGAAAAGACTTACAAAGTATCTGAAACAAAACCATTTCATTGATACGGCAATCCAAAAGGCTGGCATAGCAGGCTTCTCGGGATCCCTTGAACATACCAGCATCATATGGCATCAAATCCAGGCTGCTAAGAAAGAACAAAATAATCTGCTTGTCTTGTTCCTCGATCTGGCCAACGCCTATGGATCAGTTCCTCATTCGCTACTGTGGACTGCTTTTGAATTCTTTCAGGTGCCTGCGATAATAACAAATCTGTTAAAAAACTACTTCCAGGATCTGCAATTTTGTCTCACAACATCAGACTTTACCACAGCATGGCAACCACTGGAAGTAGGCATCATGGCGGGGTGCACCATCTCACCATTAACCGTCACTATGACAATGGAGCCCATTATCAGCGCATCAAAATGGGTTGTGGGAGGAAAACGGCTACAGTGTGGTCAGCAATTGCCACCGATACGAGCCTATATGGACGATATAACAACACTAACAACAACTATCCCCTGCACCAAGAGACTTCTGAAAAAACTTCATCAAATCATCACATGGGCAAGGATGAAGATTAAACCCAGCAAGTGCAGAAGCATCTCCATTGTCAAAGGTCAAGTCAAGGATCAAAGATTTCATATTGACGGAATACCTGTTCCACTGTTTCAGAAATGCCAGTGAAGAATTTGGGCCAATAGTACGATGCAAAACTCATGGACACCGAGCAGTTTGAACGACTGAAAAGGATACCATACGATGCACAGCTTTAACACACAAACAACATCAACAAGACCTTGCTACCAGGATAACTCAAGCTGTGGTGCTTCCAATTTGGTTTAACATTCTACCAAGAATCATATGGCCTTAACTATCTATGCCTGGCATGTTTAATCCCCCTATCAACAAAGTGGAAAAGCTGGAAAGAATGATCAACACACATGTGAAACAGTGGCTTGGACTTCCACGATGCTTAAGTGCTGTCGGACTGTATGGGAGTGGTGGAAGAGTTCAAATGCACTAAAGCAAGGTTGGTCATGACCCTCACTGAATCTGAAGATACTGTTATTCGAACAGCGGCCCCCCGTGTGACAACGGGGAGGAAGTGGGCCCCATCTGAAGCCATTCAGAGTGCTAGGTCTGCTCTTCATTTCCGGGATATTGTTGGCCGGGAGAGCCGGGCTCGGGCTTGTCCCAAAAGCTCCTCAATGGCACAAGGCAACATCAGTGCAGAAGAGGCAGCTCGTGGTGGAGGAGGTGAGAAGACAGGAGGAGGCAGAGCAACACGCCAAGGCTGTCTCAATGGCCAAGCAGGGCCAATGGACTAACTGGAGAGCCTGGAAAAGAGGAAACTCAGCTGGCGTGACATCTGGCAAATGGAAGGCTCTCAACTAGGTTTTGTCATCAGAGCCACTTATGATGTTCTACCATCACCGCAGAACCTGAAGCAGTGGTTCAGAGAAGACCCCGCTTGCTCCCTTTGCCAAGCACCTGCATCACTAAGACACATTTTAACAGGATGCACCATGAGCCTCGGACAAGGGCGTTACACTTGGCGGCATAACCAAGGTCTTAGAGCTGCTTGTAATGGAGCCGGCCAGAGAAAAGGCACTTCTAGATTTAGTGTTGTCCAATGAACCAGATATGATAAGAGAACTTGAGGTAAAGGAACCGCTTGGAGGTAGTGATCATAATATGATTAGTTTTAATCTTCAATTTGAGAAGGAGACATTTAAATCGGAAGTGGCAGTGATGCATTTGAACAAAGAATGCATTAGAATAAAACCAAAAGAAAAGATGCATAACACAGCAAAGAGTAGCCGGAAGCCAGAGGATTGGGAAACTTTCATAGGACAACAGAAGGAAACAAAACGGGCAATACAGGCTGAAAAGATGAAGTACGAAGGGAAGCTGGCCAGGAATATAAGGATGGACAGTAAAAGCTTCTTTAGATCTGCTAAGGGAAAAAGATAGCAAAGTCAAATGTGGGTCCCTTGAAGGCAGACACGGGTAAAATTATTATGGGCAACAAGGAAATGGCAGAAGTGTTGAATAGGTACTTTGGATCTGTCTTCACTAAGGAAGACACAAACAATCTCCCAGAAGTACTGGAGGACAGAGGATCTAAGGGGGTAGAGGAACTGAAAGAAATATTCATTAGGCGAGAAATAGTATTGAGTAGGCTAATGGGACTGAAGGATGATAAATCCCCTGGACCTGATGATCCTCAGGGAGGTGGGTCCTCCCAGGGTCCTCAGGGAGGTGGCTCTAGAAATAGTGGATGCATTGGTGATCATTTTCCAATGTTCAATAGATTCAGGATCAGTTCCTGTGGATTGGAGGATAGCTAATGTTATCCCACTTTTCAAGAAAGGAACGAGAGACAAAACGGTGAATTACAGACCAGTTAGCATGACACTGGTGGTGAAAACGATGCTGGAGTCAATTATTAAAGAGGTAATAATGGGGCATCTGGATGGCAGTAAAATAATTCGTCCAAGTCAACATGGATTTATGAAAGGGAAATCATGCTTGACTACTCTTCTGGAATTTTTTGAGGATGTGACAAGTAAAATGGATGAAGGGAAGCCAGTAGATGTAATGTATCTAGACTTTCAGAAAGCCTTTGATAAGGTCCCGCATGGGAGACTGGTGACTAAAATTAGAGCACATGGTATTGGGGGTATCATGTTGACGTGGATAGAAAATTTATTGGCAGACCGGAAGCAAAGAGTAGGAGTGAACGGGTCCTTTTCAGAATGGCAGGCAGTGGTGAGAGGAGTGCCGCACGGTTTGGTGTTGGGGCCGCAACTGTTTGCCATATATATTAATGATTTGGAAGAGGGAATTAGGAGCAACACTAGCAAGTTTGCGGATGACACAAAGCTGGGTGGCAGTGTGAACTGTGAAGAGGATGTTACGAAGTTGAAGGGTGACCTGGACAGTTTGAGTGAATGGCAGATGCAGTATAATATAGATAAATGTTAGGTTATCCACATTGGTGGCAAAAACAAGGAGGCACATTATTATTTCAACTGAGTTATGTTAGGCAAGGGGGAGGTGCAGCGAGACCTGGGCACCCTTGTACACTAGTCAGTGAAAGTTAGTGTAATGTAATGTTGGCCTTCATAACAAGAGGATTTCAGTATAGGAGTAAAGAGGTTCTTCTGCAGTTGTATAGGGCTCTGGTGAGACCACATCTGGAGTATTGTGTGCAGTTTTGGTCTCCTAATTTGAGGAAGGACATCCTTGTGATTGAGGCAGTGCAGTGTAGGTTCGCAAGATTGATCCCTGGGATGGCGGGACTGTCATATGAGGAAAGATTGAAAAGACTGGGCTTGTATTCACTGGAGTTCAGAAGCATGCGGGGGATCTTATGGAAGCATATACAATTATAAAAGGACTGGACAAGCTAGATGCAGGAAAGAGAGGTAGACAAAATGCTGGAGAAACTCGGCGGGTGCAGCAGCGTCTATGGAGCGAAGGAAAAAGGCAACGTTTCGGGCCGAACCCTTCTTGCAGGGATGATGTAATGATGCAGGAAAAATTTTCCCAATTTTGGGCGAGTCCAGAACCAGGGGCCACAGTCTTAGAATAAAGGGGAAGCCATTTAAGACTGGGGTGAGAACAAACTTTTTCTTAACAGCATATTCTTAACAGCAGTAAGTGGCAGGTACACATGCTCAGATTCATCCTGCTTTGAAATAGAGAAATATTATGGTACATGAAAAGGACTTTGAGCTTTTTCCTCAGACACTCTTTCTGTCCCTATCCCCTGTGGTATTCCTATGCCCTGTTGTGTTCTTGCTGCTTTGCAATTTATTTTTGCCAATTCTCCCCTTTTGTAATTTTAGAACAAGGTACAATTTTTATTACCAAATTATTAATTGCCCCCAATGTTTGTGAGCCCCATGTAAATCCTTTCCAATTACTTTTCCCAATGCACATGTGATCACAAGGCACTATTTGCCGAGTAACTAAGACTCTTCTAAATAAATGTATCCCCAAAATTTCTTGGTTCCCGAGGACTCATTATTTCAGGAAAAATGATACTTTGTCCCATCATCCTCACATAGCCATGTAAGAAGCACAAAAGCCACATATAATACTCGGATGATGATAACAATTAACCCACAGAGATTCCTATTATTCCCAGTCAACCCGTTGCCCATCGTTATGGAGAGGAAGCACCCCTCAAATTACCGTCAGGTATCGTGGTTGCCTCCTTTTGGAAATGGTCAGCCAGGTTGGTAATGTTTTTTCTCGTATCAGGGATATATCCCTGATGCGAGACATTCAGCTCCTATTCTGGCACATGTTCCCCACCACTGCTAGGAGGAAATCCAATTTCCGATTCTGCAGAGCCACTGAGCGGATTGCCACCATTTCCGCATCTATTGCTTTACAAGCTATAGTGTTATCATTAGGAACATTTTCTAAAGCTGAGGCTAGATTGATGCATTTGAACTAATGAATGAATGAATAGGTTTATGAATATGTTCATTGGCCATGTATTCACATACAGGGAATTTGCCTTGGTGCTCCGCTGCAAGTGACATTGACAAACTGTGACAGTTAGGTATGATACATAAAACATTAAACATCAATAATAAAACATTATTGATTAAACTTGTGAATTAAATAAAATACCAGAGCAAAAGGAGGCTACAGAATTTTGATTATTGAGTAGAGATACTACTCGTGGAAAAAAAGCTGTTTTTATGTCTGGCTGTGGGAACTTTGACCGTCCAGACTCACCATCCAGAGGGAAGTGATTCAAAGAGTTTGTGGCCATGGTGAGAAGGGTCAGAGATGTTCTTGCCCGCTCACTTCCTGGTGCTTGCGGTGTACAGTTAATGGAGGGAAGGTTGCAGCCAATAACCTTCTCTGCTGATCGGACGATTCGCTGCAGCCTTCAGGTGTCGTGCTTGGTGGCTGTGCCAAAGCAGACCATGATGGAGAAGGCGAGGACAGACTCTACGATGGCCGTATAGAATTGGACCATCATTGCCTGTGGCAGATTGTGCTTCCTCAGCTGCCGCAGGAAGTACATGCTCTGTTCTGCCTTTTTGATTCTGGAGTCGATGGTAGCTCCCCATTTAAGGTCCTTGGAGATGATGGTTCCCAGGAACTTAAAAGACTCCACAGAATTAACTGTGGTGTTGTTGATGGTGAGTGGGTTGAGGGGAGGGGGAGCTCTCCTAAAGTTTACAATCAATTCCAATGTCTTAAGAGCATTGAGCTCCAGGTTGTTGCGATGGCACCAGGCCGCCAGCTCACTTCCTGTCGGTAGGCAGATTCCTGCCCATCCTGGATCAGTCCAATCAGGGTTGTGTTATCCGCAAACCTGAGGAGTTTGACAGAGTAGTCAGCGGAGGTGAAGTCATTGGTGTAGAAAGAGTACGCAGCCTTGCAGTGCTCCTAGGCTGAGTGTTTGCAGGTCCGAGATGTGCTTTCCCAGCCTCACATGCTGCTTCCTGTCTGTCAGGAAGCTGGTGATCCCCCAAGAGAGGGGCTGAGGCAAGACAACTCGGAATGTTTGGAGTATAGTAGCTCTGGCACAATGGTGTTGAATACAGAGCTAAAATCAATTGACACCAGAGGTTTCTTCAGCGTTACTAAGGCCGTCTATGGTCCAAGCCTTAATCTTAACCGAGGTCTTTAACGAAGGTGGACCGGAGCTCCTGTACTACATCCACGCCCTACTCCTCAAGGTCTGGGAAAAAGAAGAACTTCCCTCAGAACACTGGGATGCTCTAATAGTGACCATTTTCAAGAATGGGTACAAAACTGAATGTGGAAACTACAAGGCCATCTCGTTCCTGTGAACAACAGGCAAAGTCCTTGCTCGTGTGCTCGCAAACCGACTTCTACCACTGTCTGCGAAGGTACTCCCAGAATCACAGTGTGGCTTCCGCCCATCCAGAGGTACAGCAGACATGATATTCACAGCACGCCAACAGCAGGAAAAATGCCGTGAACAACGCGTATGTACATGGCCTTCATAATAGTGTACGCATTGGTGATTATTTTCCAATGTTCGATCGATTCAGGATCAGTTCCTGTGGATTGGAGGATAGCTAACTTTTCCATTTTTCAAGAAAGGAGCGAGAGAGAAAACAGGGAATTACAGACCAGTTAGCCTGACTTTGGTGGTGGGAAAGATGCTGGAGTCAGTTATTAAAGAGGTAATAATGGGGCATTTGGTTAGCAGTGAATGGATTAGTCCAAGTCAGCATGGATGTCTGAAAGGAAAATCATGCTCGACTATTCTGGAATTTTCTGTGAATGTGACAAGTAAAATGGATGAAGGGGAGCCAGTGGATGTAGTGCATCTAGACATTCAGAAAGCTTTTGATAAGGTCCCGCATGGGAGACTGGTGACTAAAATTAGAGCACATGGTATTGGGGTATAGACGTGGATAAAAAATTGGTTGGCAGATAGGAAGCAAAGAGTAGGAGTGAACGGATCCTTTTCAGAATGGCAGGCAGTGGTGAGTGGAGTGCCGCACAGTTCAGTGTTGGGCCGCAACTGTTTACCATATATATTAATGATTTGGAAGAGGAAATTAGGAGCAACACTAGCAAGTTTGCGGATGACACAAAGATAGGTGGGTAGTGTGAACTCTGAAGAGGATGTTAGGAGGTTGCAGGGTGACCTGGACAGTTTGAGTGAGTGGGCAGATGCGTGGCAGATGCAGTATAATATAGATAAATGTGAGGTTATCCACATTGGCGGTAAAAACAAGGGGGCAGATTATTATCTCAATGGGGTTAGGTTAGGTAAGGGGGAGGTACAGCGAGACCTGGGTGTCCTTGTACACCAGCCACTGAAAGTTGGCGTGCAGGTACAACAGGCAGTGAAGAAAGCTAATGTAATGTTGGCCTTCATAACAAGAGAATTTCAGTATAGGAGTAAAGAGGTTATTCTGCAGTTGTATAGGACTCTGGTGAGACCTAATTTGAGGAAGGACATCCTTGTGATTGAGGTTGTGCAACGTAGGTTCACGAGATTGATCCCTGGGATGGCGGGACCATCATATGAGAAAAGATTGAAAAGACTAGGCTTGTATTCACTGGAGTTCAGAAGGATGAGGGGATCTTATGGAAGCATATAAAATAGTAAGATTAAACGAGAACTTACCTGTTCGATCTTTATTTTATGAAGAGTTACGATGAGGGATTACGTGAAGAAGCCCCGCCAAAGGCGCATGCTCGGCATACTTCATAGCAGTGGCGTGAAAAACACAGAACCAATAGCCAAAGTAAGATAGTAAGGCTCACACAAGACTAGAACTACCAGATGATCGTTTAGTTTATGAGGGTCGGGAGCAGAGGGCACGTAATCCCTCATAAAATAAAGATCAAACTTCGAACAGGTAAGTTCTCATTTAATCTTACTATTTTACTTCGGAGTCACGTGAGTGACTACGTGAAGACTTTGAAGCTCTGTGATTTTCATGCCGTAGATTCATTCCATACGACACACTGCTTCAATAGACACAGTAGTGAGTGAATAATATTATTGAACATTGCTTGAATAATGCAATAAGTATTTTAATATATAATAATAGAAGTAATACCCCTTTATAATAGGGAAAATTACAACAAAATATATGAATCATTACATAAAAGAAAGCAAATATCAAACAGAACTCAACAATGCATGTGCAAATTCTAGCACCATAATAACAGGTTTATTGTAAAACTTGGAAAAAGTTTCTTCTTTACACCATCCTGCGGCCTCTAAAATTTGGTTGAGCGGCACATCCTGTGTCATCGCCACGGATGTGGACGCTGCCCTGGTGGAGTGAGATTTAAACACATCAATGTGTACTCCAGCTAAATCCAAAAACCTGCTTTAACCATCTAGAAATAGTTTGTACTGACACTTTTTTGTATGTTTTTTTATGAGCAATAAGCATTGTTGTCTCACAACCTTGGAGACTCTTGGTTGCTTAACCGCACACAAATTTGGTCGCTCTAAAAATTACCTTGGTTCCAGACTTCATTAGATCATAAACATAAAAAGTTATGTCATACAATCTAAATGTAACATTTGCAATGTTTGTACTCTTTGTGCGGACTAATGCCATAAGCATTACCACCTTAAATGTTAATTTCTGAAAAGACAGTGACGTAATTGGAGCCCATTGCCAATGTAATGTGAGGACTATACGGTATATCTGGGTTTGGGAGTATTTTTTATTAAAAATCCCTCTCAAATCGATATTAACGGATGAGACCCGATAGATAGTTGTTCTGAAAATTGTCCTCAAAGGAAGACAAAGCACTACGAGCACTGCACTATAACTAAGGTGCTGAACAAAATGCAACATGGCAAGGAACTCCAATACATCCGATATGTTTGCAGAATGATAAGATATCTCTGACTGAATACAAAAAGCTTCCCATTTCTTTATGTGAGACATATATCTTAGTGCTATCTCTCCAAGCATGGTCCTATCCGACAGTCCAAGCCCTTGTAATGGTCTGGGATGAACTTGTTCTGTCACTGTTGTACAACAAACCCTGGAGCTGGGGATCGTCATAAAGGGTTCAATTATCATTCTAAGCATCAATGGGAACTTATTATAGTCTTGCTCTATTTTATTGAGACTTGAAAGCATGGCAAAATGGGGGAAAGCATGTATTCATTGGACAACCCATAGCTACTTCTCGTCTTTAATGGAGGGATAAGACACCAATTCCACATCTGTTTGATCAGTGATTGATATATGCACAGGAATTCACACTCATTTTGTAATAATCCACCAATTTTAATACCAATCTGTCCATCTACCGGTAAATTACTGACATAGCAACTGAATTAATGACAAACCCCAAATACTCAATTGTCTGCAATGGCTGTAGCTAAGATTTTGTTGGATAGATCAGAAACCCCAGCCTTTTCAACAGGCTTATAGTTGCTGAAACTGAATCTTCAGCTGATTCCTGAGTGGCATTAACAATTAAAATATCATCAAGATAAGCCATGACAATGTGATTTTGAGCCCTTAACAATGCCAGTGCTGGTTTCAATAATTTTGTGAACAGCCTGGGAGCTGAACCTAACCCATTAGGTAATGCTTTATATTGCCACAGCTGACCCATCCAATTAAACTTCAGGTACCTACGATAATGATGATGAATTGGCACTGAATAATACGCATCTTGAAAGTCCATAGTAGCCATGCAACATCCTATGGACAACAACTCCTTTGCAGTGTTGAAGGTGTCCATTTTGAAATGTCTATACTGGACACATAAATTCAATTTTGTGAGATCCAGAATGGCTCTTCAACCCCTATCTTTCTTTGGCCTGGGGAAAATATTTGACACAAATTGTTGCGGATGATATCCCGTACTTTCAATTACCCCCTTTTTAAGTACATTTTTTACTTCTGCTTTTACCTGAAAAATTTCAGGTGCAGAAAATACCAAAACCCGATTAGGTTTATCCTGTACAGGTGGATCAACTCCTTCCACAAATTCAATAGTAGCACCTGACGCAATATCTAATATAAACCGATCAGATGTTTTACAGTACCATTCATCATAAAACAATTGCAATCTATCACCAATCGGAGGTTCTACAACAGTTTCCTCTGTGATAGAATACAGTTTTTGTATCTCAGCAAATGCCCTTGATGGTCTCCTTCTCCCAATATATGGATTAACATTGGGCTGTGATGGGTGATAATACTTTCTCACCATACCCCTGCCTCTGCTTGTTCCTGCTCCTGAATCAAACCCCCTTCTCATCCAGCCAGATTGTCTCCTTTGGCCAAATATAAAAGGTTTCATGAGGCTGATCGTTATTGCCTGCCTCATCGATATCTTTAATTTGTTTAGGCAGGTTTTCTCCAAATAAATAATCTGGAGCTTGAACATTGCTTGATTTACACAAACCTGCAAATCTTGGGTGCGGGATGGGCAGAATGGCTATTTTTCTCATACAATTAATTTCAAAGTAAGAGTTACAAAACAATGCCAACATGTCTTTTTGAATTTTGGACATAGCATTCCCTTCCAACTGCCTCCCAAAAGCAGTAATGCCAGCTGCAATGAGCTTGACTCATAGGTGTTCAAATACTTGGATTCACCATCGGCACTCTTAGTGATGCACAATTAATAGTAAGATTAAATGAGAACTTACCAGTTTGAAGTTTGATCTTTATTTTATGAGGAGTCGAGTTGAGGGACTACGTGAATAGAAGCCCGTACAGCCGTTGGTGCGTCAATCTTCAAAGCAGCGGAATGAATTCACAGCTAACAATGACCGAAGTATAACGGTAAGATGATAAAACTAGAACTACCAGATGAGATCTATGAGGGTGGGAGCGGAGGGCACGTAGTCCCTCAACTCGACTCCTCATAAAATAAAGATCAAACTTCAAACTGGTAAGTTCTCGTTTAATCTTACTATTTTACTTCGGAGTCACGTGAGTGACTACGTGAAGACTTCAAAGCACTGTGAATTCACGCCGCAGACTCAAATCCGACGTTCACACTGCCTGGATTGACTCAAAAGTCGTTAACAATCAATCATGCATCAGTAATACATTTGTTAAATGAAATAACAGTTTATTTACAAACAAATCATAACAAACCCCTCTAACTCAGGGGAAAAGTGTAACAGTACTGACACCAGGATCAGCAAACACCCCCGAGCCTTGAAATCGGCTTGTGATAAAACCTCTGAAAAGTTAGCTCACTGGACCATCCTGCGGCCGCGAGGACATGGTCTATTGGCAAGTCCATCGCCCTTGCCGTGGAAGTTGATGCCGCCCTGGTGGAATGAGATTTGAATTTATCAGTATCAATTCCAGCACTTGCCAGTACCCACTTTAGCCACCTTGAAATCGTTTGCACCGACACCTTACTGTGTGGTTTTTTGTGACTAATAAACAAAGCCAACTCTGTTCCTCTCAGAGGTTTAGTAATCTCAATGTAACGAGATAAATGTGAGACTACACAGAAGCGATCATCTGCGGGGTATGCTGAAAACACAATCTTACATCCTGTCATGCCTCTTCTATTATGTTTAAGCAAATCATAGACATAAAATATAATGGCATCAGCCGACACATGCATTCTATCTAGCCGTAGCTTTTGCAACATTTGTACACGTTGAGCTGAAACCAACGCCATGAGCATGACCACCTTCATAGATAATTTGGCTACTGATAGGTTTGTAACCGGAGCCCACTGGCGAAGAACCATAAAAACCTCACTCACATTCCAAATACCGGCATATCTGGGTTGAGGAGGATTAAAATTGAAAAACTCCATTCATGAATCGTGAAACTAACGGATGTGTCCCTACTGTATGCAATTCTGCATTCATAGGTAAATAAGAAGACAGAGCACTTCTGGCTGAATTAATCGCACTGTAACTTAATTTTTTGGTCAAAATAAAGAGTTGACAAACTCCAATACATCCGTGATCCCTGCAGTGTGATATACAATATTCTGCTGTAGGCAGAATTGCTCTCACTTCCTTATATAGGTGATATATTGCTGCTGTGTACTATCCCTGCAGGCCGACGTGAGAACATCCACAGTCCGATGAGACAGTCCTCTCCCCAGGTATGGCCTCCTTAAAATCTGCAAATTAACAGATCAATACGATCATATAAAGGATGTTGATCCCCAGTGACTGGATTTACCAGTAGATTTTTATTCTTGGGCATAAGCATGTAAGGCTCCCTAGCCATTTGTAATACAACGGGAAACCATGCTCGTGTAGGCCAATCTGGCACTACCAATACCCCTGAAGCGGAGTCCTCCTTGATCTTTTGCAAACATCTGCTGATGAGACAGAATGGAGGAAATACATACACAAACATTCCTCCCCCAATGCAGCGAAAATGCATCCACTGCTACTGCCCCAGGATCTGGTTACCATGAAACATAATCTAGGTAACTGATGATTTAATCGAGATGCAAACAAGTCAATATCTGGCAATGCATACTGATCAATCATTTGGTTAAATACATCCTGATTTAACATCCATTCAATGTTGTCATTAAACTGATGTGACCTCTTCCTGGCAAATAAAGTGCTGAAAGCCAGATATTTTGGTCAATACACCAGCTCCAAATCTGGTTAGCCAGTCTATCACAAGACTGTGACTTAACTCCACCCATGTGGTTTACATATGCCACTGCTGTGGTGTTGTCAATCTGACCTGCACATAAAGAGATCCCTCCTTGTAGAACAATAAGCTTTGAGCCCATACCAGGTGCCCAACAACTCTGAATAATTAATCCCTCTTAATTGAGGAAGCGATGTCTCATCCACATTCCATCTGCCTCCACAACTAGAAGACATATCTGTTGCACCCCAACCCAGTGCACTTACATCAGTCTGTAATATCAGTGACGGTGATTCCACCAAAACCTTCCTTAAATTTTTTGAAACATGTACTATCCACCATTGTATGTCAGCAATCGCCCCAGCTGACAACTGCATAGGCCTATCAAAAATGGCCCCTTTGTATTCTCAGTGCCTGTTCCTTTGATCGTTGTAATTGTTGATAATGCAGAGGACCATACTGCACAGCTGGAAAGGCTGCAAGAACTTCCCAATAAAACTGGCTATTTGTCTAATCGAAGGCTGTTGTTCTCCAACGAGATTAACACAGTCCTCAATTAACTGATTCAATTTATCCCTGGGCAAAGTTACCAACATGTGATTGGAATTAATGGTAAATCCCAGATAATCAATAATTTGGACTGGTGATAATTTAGATTTATCTGGGTGAATAACAAATCCCATTTGTTCAAAAGTGATTTTAACAACTGAAACTGATGATTGAGTTTCAGCATGAGTCTTTCCAACAATCAGAATATCATCTAAATAGGCCATTACCACATGCCCCTGAGCTCTAAGTAATGCTAACACAGATTTTACCAATTTAGTAAATAATCTAGGAGCTGAAGTTAATCCATTCGGCAATGTCCTGAATTGCCACAGCTCAGTCATCCAAATAAATTTCAAATATCTTCTATCATGAATAGACACTGCGTAATACGCATTCTTTAAATCAATGGTTGCCATATAATACCCTTTGGACACTAGATGTTTGCCCGTGGTAAAGGTCTCCATTTTGAAATGCCTATAACAAACAAATTTGTTCAAATTCGATAAATCCAGAATAATTCTACATCCCCCAGTCTTTTTAGATCTGGGAAATATACTTGACAGAAATTGTTGACTTTGATAGACAGAAGGCTCATTTACCCCTTTCTTATGTAACGACTGAATCTCTGCTTGAATAAGCACATTTTCCTCATCTGAAAAATAAGTTTATGACTAGGAAAATGTTGATTAGGTAGACTGTCCTTATAGTAAAATCCAATTTTTCACCCCTTCAATACACTAAGTATGAACAAATCTGATGTCAACTGCTGCCATTGTTTGAGAAACAATTTTAACCTTCCCCAATTTGAACAGGAACATCAGTTAATTCATCGTCTGTCAATGTTATATTCCTTACCAGCATCTTTCCTTGCGGCCTTGTTGTCCTCGACTTCTTGTAGAGAACCTTTTTTGCTTTGCTTCCAGCTGGCTTAATGAGGGCCATGGGTATAACAACCTTATGACAGTCTTTGACCCTTTTTGCAAGGTTACCACCAAACAACAGATTTCGTGGTGGTACACTGGTCGGTTCGCACAACTCGCCAAATTCGGGTAAGCACTGGCCTAATAGCGGCCCTCCCGATATTATTAATTTGAAAATGCATTACAAAGGAGTCCCAGTTCATCCTGGTGTGCTTCAACCATATCGTTTGTATCAATAACTTTCACCACAGCTGTAATACCTGCTGACAACAGTTTAAGCACTTTTTTAAACTTCATCTCCTGGGCCCTAGCAGGCAAACCCATCTATGACCAAATTTGGTGATTAACCACCGGTACTTTCAGGAGATCACAATTAACAGGAGCTTTATAGTTTTTTGCCACTTCATCCATAGCTAGCTCCTGTAACTGGTGGGAGAGCATATACTGAATGGCTTCGGCCAATTCTACATCAATCGCCTTTCCTGCCTCTCTACACTCAGCAAACTTCCCAGCAATGTTCGGAATTACCTCCAACCAAACACCTTTACTGCTCTCCCCCAGCATAGAATCAGTGTCAGCAAACTGCACTGATAGAACATCCTCCTCACAGGCAGGATAGTTCTGCAGCCCTGAAACAGGTGCTGCTAGCACAAGCTCTCCATCAGCCTGGCTTGGGCACCACTCCTCCTCACAGAGCAGGTTCCTGTCGAGCATTCTTTTGTAATAGAATCTCGACGTGGGAGAGCCGTGAGCAAACGGACTCTCCTATGGAGGGTATAACCTCCAGGCCCAACTCATTTACGGGCCACAGAGACTTGCCAGTGGCCTTCCACCCTACTGACAAGCCTCCACTGCCCCCCGGCAGTGGGTCCGCAACCACTGGCTGTGTAGCCAGCACCGGACCAGGTGTACCAGACGGGCCTCCATCCTCAACACTCTCCTGCCACTTTTCCTTTCTACCCCCGGAGCGCCTCGCCGACACCTTCTTCACTTTCTGCAACATTCTCTAAGAACCCCAAACCGTTGCAGAAAATTACATGTGGTAAAATGTTTTTTGAAAACCTTACCTCTTTAAACTTGTTTAACGAAGAACTGCAAATGCTGGAGAATCGAGGGTGACGTCTGAAGAAGGGTCTCGACCCGCAACATCGCCCATCTCCCTCGCTCCTTAGATGCTGCTGCACCCGCTAAATTCTCCAGCTCTTCGTATAACCCGCGGTTTAAACTTACCGCTCGGAGGAGCGCTGCTGCTCCAATCGGCCGACTGCACCAGCGTCTGACGTCATGACGCACCAACCGCTGTACGGGTTTCTATTCACGTAGTCACTCACGTGACTCCGAAGTAAAATAGGTGTATTATAGAGGTCTGCTGTCTCCATCATGACAGTCTCCTGAAGCTGGTGAGAAACCAAATAATTAATGTTGGCCGCCAGGTTTTCTTCCATGACCTCACCGCTTCCCTCTGGTATAGCAAAGGATCGTGCTACATCCGGTACACCTGTACATTGACTTTTGTGCTGTGGTGGGTATATAACACCAGAAACACCACCTTCAGGGTCAGTCTCTCCCTGCCCTGGTACTCCTGAGACTTGATAAAATGAGACTTCCTCCAGACCTAAACAAGGCTCTGGAGGTTCACATTCCCATGTTGTAAAGGCACCATAATCATGATATGGAACCCCCTCAGGGGCTGCCTGGGAATATTCTTGGTCTTTTGACCCTTGGTTTATAATTGTTTGGAGCATTTTCTCCATTTGGTCCATCCTGAGCCACAAGGCTCATCTGCCTGGTCCTGCCACTTCTTCATCAGAATCATCTGATATTTCAGACCTAGCAGGCTTCCTTTCCCTCTGTACTGGAGTTCCCTCAGTGGCCTGTGGCCGTGGAGCATCTAAAGTCTAAACCACGGCAGTTTCCACGGCTACCGGTATCGGAACCGGCTCCGTACTAATCTGTGGTCCCGATCTTAACTGAGTTCCATCCGGGACGCGCGCTTCCCCCGCGCCGATTTTTTCACCATGTCCATTTTAAAACTTCCCCAAACTCCTGGCTATTCCAGCCAGCGTCACAAAGTTTCTACCCAGGAAGTAATTTCAACTCAATTACCTGCGGGTCTGTTACTTACCGCTGGTGGAGCTGCGATCTGCAGCCCTTCCATACTGACATGCGTTGACGTAATGCCGAGCATGCGCCTGGCGGGGCTTCTTCACGTAGTCACTCACGTGACTCCAAAGTAAAATTATAAAAGGATTGGACAAGCTAGATGCAGAAAAGAGAGGTAGACAACATGTTGGAGAAACTCAGTGGGTGGAGCAGCATCTATGGAGCGAAGGAAAAAGGCAACGTTTTGGGCCGAAACCCTTCTTCAGACGCAGGAATGATGTAAAGATGCAGGAAAAATGTTCCCAATTTTGGGCGAGTCCAGAACCAGGGACCACAGTCTTTGAATAAAGGGGAAGCCATGTAAGACTGAGGTGAGAAAAAACTTTTTCACCCAGAGAGTTGTGAATTTGTGCAATTCCCTGCCACAGAGGGCAGTGGAGGCCAAGTCACTGGATGGATTTAAGAGAGAGTTAGTCAAAGTCAAAGTCAAAAGAGTTTATTGTCATGTGTCCCTGACAGGACAATGAAATTCTTTCTTTGCATAGCACAACAGAACATAGTAGGCATTGACTACAATTATATACGTAAATACACACATTAATTAATAAATTAATAAAGTGCAAATAACAGATGGAGGGGTATTAATGTTCAGAGTTTTGTCCGAGCCAGGTTTAATAGCCTGATGGCTGTGGGGAAGTAGCTATTCCTGAACCGGGTCGTTGCAGTTCTCAGGCTCCTGTACCTTCTACCCGAAGGTAGCAGGGAGATGAGTGTGTGGCCAGGGTGGTGTGGGTCCTTGATGATGCTGCCAGCCTTTTTGAGGCAGCGACTGTGTTAGATCCCCTCGATGGAAGGAAGGTCAGAGCCGATGATGGACTGGGCAGTGTTTACTACTTTTTGTAGTCTTTTCCTCTCCAGGGCACTCAAGTTGACGAACCAAGCCACGATGGAACCGGTCAGCAAGCTCTCTACTGTGCATCTGTAGAAGCTAGAGAGAGTCCTCCTTGACAGACCGACTCTCCATAATCTTCTCAGGAAGTAGAGGCGCTGATGAGCTTTCTTAATAATTGCATCTGTGTTCTCGGACCAGGAAAGATCTTCTCAGATGTGCACGCCCAGGAATTTGAAGCTCTTGACCCTTTCAACCATCGACCCGTTGATATAAACAGGACTGTGGGTCCCCATCCTACTCCTTCCAAAGTCCACAATCAGTTTCTTGGTTTTGCTGGTGTTGAGGGCCAGGTTATTGTGCTGGCACCATATGGACAGTCGCTCGATCTCTCTTCTGTACTTCGTCTCATCCCCATCAGTGATACATCCCACAACAGTGGTGTCGTCAGCAAACTTGATGATGGAGTTCGCACTATGACCGGCTATGCAGTCATGAATATAGAGTGAGTACAGCAGGGGGCTGAGCATGCAACCTTGAGGTGCTCCCGTGCTGATTGTTATTGAGTCTGACACATTTCCACCAATATGAACAGACTGTGGTCTGTGAATGAGGAAGTTGAGAATCCAATTGCAGACGGATGCGCAGAGACCCAGTTCTGCGAGTTTGGTAACCAGCTTGGAGGGGATGATTGTGTTAAATATCGAGCTGTAGTCAATGAATAACAGCCTGACATGAGTTTTTGTTATCCAAGTGGTCCAGAGCGGAGTGGAGGGCCAGCGAGATCGCGTCACCAGTGGAGAGAGTTAGATAGAGCTCTAGGAGCTAGTGGAATCAAGGGATATGGGGGGAAGGCAGGCACGGGTTATTGATTGGGGACGATCAGCCATGATCACAATGAATGGCAGTGCTGGCTCGAAGGGTCGAATGGCCGCCACCTGCACATATTTTCTATGTTTCTATGTTTCTAATATTGGGGCTTCCACATAATGTCATGTCCGTCACAGTACTAATCAACGCCTGAGCCCTTCACTGTGGAAACGTGGGTCAAACAGGGATGCTTCATCATACCCACCTTGTTTGTCGTCTTTATTGCTGCCGTACTTCACCTTATTGGTGACGAACTGCCACAGGGGATCCCGATCCTCTACAGAGGTGACAGTGGGCTCATCAACCTTAATAGGTTGAAGGCCAAGAGCAAAGTCAGTAACACCACTATCATGGAGCTTCAGTTCACGGACGACTGCGCCATTGCAGTTCACTTTACAGAAGGCCTTCAGGGCATCCTGAATGCCTTTGCCAGGGCATATGGAGCCATGCGTCTAGTGTTAAATATCAAAAAGGCCCAGGTCCTCTATCAACCTCCACCCAACCAGCCGTCTACCCAGACCAGTATAAAAATTGATGACACCACTCTTGAATATGTTGACCACTTCCCCTACCTTGGCAGCATTCTTTCCTCAAAAATTGCTGGTGTACAGAGCCGTTGTCCTCTCCACCCTGTTGTATGGGGCAGAGTCATAGACCACCGACAGCAAGTACCTGAGAGCCCTGGAACAATACCATCAAAGATCCTTACGAAAGATTCTGAAGATCAGCTGGGAGGACAAACGCACCAACATCAGCGTTTTGGAGGAAGCCAACATGAACAACATCACTGCCACAATAATGTAGCACCAACTTCGATGGACTGGCCATGTCATCCGCATGTCCAACACACATCTCCCTAAACACATCCTGTACTCTCTATTGAAAGAAGGTCAGCGAGTCCCCGGCGGGCCAAACAAACGCTTCAAGGACAACATCAAGAACAGTTTGAAGAAATTCCACATCACATCGAGCAACAGGGAGCACATTGTACTGGATAGACGCTCCTGAAGGAAATCCATGAGCTGCACTTCATGAAATGGAACAACACCATGTCGCAGAGACAAAGCGACAGCACCATAACGAGAGAGAGAAGGGAGCTTGCCGACTACCAACCAAGGTTTGTGGATCGCTGATTTGCCTTCACAGACATCTGCAGACCCACAAGAAGACATAAAAAACATAGAAACATAGAAAATAGGTGCAGGAGTAGGCCATTCGGCCCTTCGTGCCTGCACCGCCATTCAATATGATCATGGCTGATCATCCAACTCAGTATCCTGTACCTGCCTTCTCTCCATACCCCCTGATCCCTTTAGCCACAAGGGCCACATCTAACTCCCTCTTAAATATAGCCAATGAACTGGCCACAACTACCTACTGTGGCAGAGAATTCCAGGGACTCACCACTCTCTGTGTGAAAAATGTTTTACTCATCTCGGTCCTAAAGGAATTCCCCCTTATCCTTAAACTGTGACCCCTTGTTCTGGACCTCCCCAACATCGGGAACAATCTTCCTGCATCTAGCCTGTCCAACCCCTTAAGAATTTTGTAAGTTTCTATAAGATCCCCCCTCAATCTTCTAAATTCTAGCGAGTACAAGCCGAGTCTATCCAGTCATTCCTCATATGAAAGTCCTGACATCCCAGGAATCAGTCTGGTGAACATTCTCTGTACCCCCTCAATGGCAAGAATGTATTTCCTCAGATTTGGAGACCAAGACAACTCAATGGAGAGGAGTGGACAGTCATAGTAATTTCTGCTGACTGCCGACGATAATGATGCCAACGCTCTCTCTGGCTTGACAGCTTGAAAGATGCCACCAGATGCAGGAACAGCTCCTAGACCTCTGTAATCAGGCTGTGTAGGTAGGCACTGCAGATGCTGGTTTACACCGAATATAGACACAACATGTTGGAGTCACTCAGCAGGACCGGCAGCACCGCTGGGGAGAAGAAATAGGTGATGTTTTGGGTCAAGTCTGAAGAAGGGTCTACTTACTGATATCAGATTTTGAATATTGTTTCCTCAAGCTTGGGTACTGTTCTATCCCCCTCTGCCTCAGTGTTGACATTATATGTGCAACAATATTCTGTACTCTGTAACTTTCTTTCGCTGTATCTATTGTGTTTCAGTCTGACGATGGGATTAGTGTATAGTATTATCTGATCTGATTAGCTAACACATAAAAAAAAGATTAACTCTGTACCTTGGTATACATGACATTAAAAACGTCAACATTTCCTTCCTCTTCTTCCCATATCCGACACCGTTTTTTTTCTACTTTTGTCCTTGAGCCTTTGTAACTTACTAGAATTACCTGCCTCCACTCATCTTTAACCAGAGGGTGCGGGCAGATGGGATTTAATCCTGACTCGTGCGATGTGATGCATTTTGTAAGTCCAATAGGGATAGGATATTTTCAGCAAAAGGTGTAAGGGATGAGGAACATTGATGTACAATGGGACCTTTACGTTCAAGTCCATAGTTCCATGACAGTTCTAGCACAGGTGTTAGGGTGAAGAAGTCGGTGCATTATATATGGTATGGAGGCGCATGCCTCCATTGGTCAGGCAATAAAATCTATATTTGAACCAAAAGAGTTTGAACCACTATGAGCTGCAATGTTGGAATCTTGTGCAAAACACAATGACATGGAGGAACTTGATGGGTCATGCAACACCTATGTGGGGGGTGGGGGGGGGGTGGGGGGTGGGTGGTATGCTTCTTCAGACTGTAGATAGAACAGCCTGAAAGAGGGTCTCCACCTGAAACGTCACTCATTTCTTCTATACAGGTGAGTTACCCCAGTATTTTGTGTTTAGTTATTCAATTCCTCTGCAATTTCTTTATTCCCCATTATCATTTCTCCTGCATCATTTTCCAGCAGTCCACCCTCTCTCTTACTCCTTGTGGAACTGAAGAAACTCTTGCTATCCTCTTTTCATTATTGGCAAGCTTATCTTCATTATTCATCTTTTCTCCTCGTGTTACCTTTTGAATTACCTCGACAAAGAGTAGGGATTAAAGGATCCCGTTCAGAATGGCAGGCAGTGACTAGTGGGGTACCGAAAAGCTCGGTGCCGGGACCGCAGCTATTTGCAATATACATTCATGATTTAGATGAAGGGACTAAAGGTAAAATCAGCACATTTGCAGATGACACAAAGCTGGGAGGCAGTATGAACAGTGAAGAGGATGCTATGAGAATCCAGAGTTACTTGGACAGATTAGGTGAGTGGGCAGATGCATGGCAGATGCTGTTTAATATGAATACATGTGAGGTTATCCACATTGGTGACAAGAACAGGAAGGCAGTATATTATCTGAATGGTGACAAGTTGGGAAAAGGGGAAATACAATGAGATCTGCATGTCCTTGTTCATCAGTCACTGGGAGTAAGCATGCAGGTACAGCAGGCAGTGAAGAAAGAGAATGGCATGTTGGCCTTCATAACAAGAGGAGGTGAGTATAGGTGCAAAGAGGTCCATCTGCAGATGTACAGAGCCCTAGTAAGACCACACCTGGAGTATTGTGTGCAGTTTTGGTCTCCTAATTTGAGGAAGGACATTTTTACTATTGAGGGAGTGCAGCATTGGTTTGCGAGGTTAATTCCCAGGATGACGGGACTCTCATGCGTTGAAAGAATGGAGCGACTGAGCTTGTTAGCACTACAATTTAAAAAGGTGAGAGGGGATCTTATTGAAATATATAAGATTATTTTGGGACTGGGCAGCTGGAGACAGGAAACATGTTCCTTAAGTTAGAGGAGTCTAGATCTAGGAGCCACAGTTTAAGAATAAGGGAAAAGCGGTACAGAACGAAGATGAGGAAAAACGTTTTCACCCAGAGTTGTGAATCTGTGGAATTCTTGCCTCAGAAGGCAGTGGAGTATGATTATCTGGATGCTTTCAAGAGAGAGTTAGATAGAGTTCTTAAAGATAGCGGATTCAAGGGATATGGGGAGAAGGTAGGAACGGGGTACTGATTGTGAATGATCAGCCATGATCACATTAAATGGCGGTGCTAGCTTGAAGGGACAAATGGCCTACTCCTGCACCTATTGCCTATTTATCTATATATCTATGTTGTTCTTTAAAAGCTTCCCAATCCTCTGGATTATATTTACTGTTATACACCTTTTCTTTTAGTTTATCCTGTCCTTGACTTTACTTGCCACCACGGTCGCCTTTCTCCCCTCTTGCTCTTTGGAATAAAAAGGTCAAAGGTTTCAAAGGTTTCAAATGTCTTTCATGGTCTCGTGTATGAATTAAGGTACGAATGTGAATTACCATACAGTCATACGAAAAAACCAACAAGACACACTACACGACTACGTAAATTTTAACATAAACATCAACCACACTGGATTCGCAACATTCCTCACTGTGATGGAAGGAAAAGGAGTGTAATCTTCTTTTGTCTTTATTGTCCCACAGTCGGGGCAGTCGAACCATTCGCAGTCGGGGCAGACGAAGCTCCCGCAGCCGGCAGTCAAAGCCCCCGCGTTGGGGCAATCGAAGCCCCCGCGTTGGCGTGATCGAAGCTCCTGCAGCTTGGAGTTCCCCAAAGTCCGTCTCGCAACAGAATCCGTGAGCTCCGCGAAGTTAATGTCCGCAGACTCCGTAGTGGAGCTCCCGGACGATCAAAGCCCTCCAACTCCTCGATATTAGGCCGCAGTGCGGACGGAGATGCGACTGAACCCCCCCCCCCCCCCCCCCATCTCCATCGAGATAAGAGATTGAAAATCATGTTTTCTCCACACCCCACCACCCACATAAACCAAACATAAATAAAGCATCAATTTAACACATGCTATTTAAACACAACGAAGGAATGGGCAGACAGACTGTTGGCAAGGCAGCCATTGTTGGCGGCACCCCGAGTATTTTTTCCAGATTATTCCCATAAATTCCTGCCATTGCTGTTTCACTACCATGCCTGCTAGGGTCCCTTTCCAGTCAACGTTCACTAGGTCCTACCTCATGCCTCTGTAATCTCTTTTGCTCAGCTGCATCAACCACACAGCCGATTTCACCCTTTCCCTCTAAAATTGCAGATTAATACTTCATAGTTACCACCGGACGGTTCCACTACCCTGATTTCCTTATCAAATCAGGTTCTTTGGATAACTCTAAATCCAGAGTTGCCTTTTCCATGGTAGGTTCCAGTACAAGCTTCTCGAAGAATCCATCTCGGAGGCACTCTACAAATTCTCTTTCTTGGGGTCCAGTACCAACCTGATTTACCAAGTCTACCTACATATCGAAATATCCCATGTCCACCATAGCATTGCATTATTCACATGCTAATTTTATTTCCTGGTGTAACACATACCCTATATCCTGGTTACTCTTTGGCCTGTAAAAACTTACATGAGGGTTTTATTACCCTTATAATTTCTCAGCTCCATCCACAACGACTCTACAACTTCTGATCCAGGATCACCCCTTGATAAGGACTGAATTTCATTCCTAACCAACAGAGCTACCGCACCCCTTCTGCCAGAAGCCAATGGTCCAGAGGCTCCCTTTGACCACAAGGTCAACGAGGAGGTAGTCACAGCAGGCCTGTGACGCTATAGACACATAGATACATGGACAACAGGTGCAGGGGTAGACCATTAGAGTCTTCGAGCCAGCACCGCCATTCACTGTGATCATGGCTGATCATCCACAATGAGTACCCCGTTACTGCCTTCTCCCAATATCCCTCGATTCTGCTAACCGCAAGAGCTCCATCTAACTCTCTTTTGAATGCATCTAGTGAATCAGCCTCCGGTGTCTTCTAAGGCAGAGCATTCCACATTCACAACTGACTGTGTGAAAAAGGTTTTCGTTATGTTAAATCTAAATGGCCTGCAACTTATCCTTAAACTCGTTCTGGACTCTCCGTACATCAGGAACATGTTTCCTGCTTCTAGCGCATCCAATCCCTTAATAATGTTATATGTTTCTGTAAATCTTCCTCATCCTTCTAAATTCAAGTGAATAGAAGCCCACTCGCTCCATTCTTTCGTCATATGACAGTTCCGCCATCCCGGGAGCTAACCTCGAGAAGATACGCTGCACTCCCTCAATATCAAATTAGGATAACACACCTGCACACAATATTCCGGGTGTGGCCTCACCAGGGCCCTGTACAACTGCAGAATGACATATTTGCACCTATACACAAACCCTCTCGTTATGAAGGGCACCATGCCATTAGCTTTTTTCACTGCTTCTTGGACCTGCTTGCTTACTTTCAGTGACTGATGTTCGAAGACATCCAGGTCTCGTTGTACTTTACCTTTTCCTAACCTGACCCCATTCAGATAATAATCTGCTATTCCATTTTTGCCATCAAAGTGAATAATCTCCCATTTATCGACATTATAATGCAAATGCCAGGATTTGTCCACTCACGCAACCGGTCCAACTCACCCTGCATCCTCAAAGCGTTCTCTTCACAGTTCACACTTCCACTCAACTTTGTGACTTCTGCAAATTTGCTAATGTAACTTTTAATTCATTATCTAAATCATTATGTATATTGTAAATAGCTGCGGTCCCAGCACCAAGCCTTGCGGCACCATTACTCACTGCCTGCCATTCTAAAAGGGACCCGTTAATCCCTACTCTTTGTTTTCTGTCTGGCAACCAATTTCTATCCATGTCAATACCCGACCCCCTATACTATGTGCTCCGAAATTTGCGCTCTGATAGAAAGATTAAACGAAAACTAACCGTTTGAAGTTTGATAGTACGATTAAACGAGAATTTACCAATTCTAAGTTTGATCGTTATTTTATGAGGAGTTATGATGAGGGATTATGTGAAGAAGGCTATCCCCACGCATGCGTGTCAACCTTCAAAGCAGCGGTGTGAAATCACAGATAACTAACAGATGATCATTAAATTACGAGGGTAGGGAGTGGAGGGCACGTAATCCCTCATCGTAACTCCTCATAAAATACCAATCAAACTTTGGACGGGTAAATTCTCGTTTAATCTTACTATTTTACTTCGGAGTCACGTGAGTGACTACGTGGAGACTTTGAAGGTCTGTGATTTCATGCCGAGGAACGAGTCCATGCGTCACAGCTGCATCACTTGACAAGGACGAGTGAGAAAATTAATGCATTCAAACATGACATGTTTTAACAATAGTAACAGTTTAATAACAGAAAATAAAAACAAACAGTGACCCCTCTCACCCAGGGGGAAACTGTGAAACAGAACTTAAAACAGGTTCAGCAAAACCACCAAATCTGGCGACAGGCTTATTATAGAACCGCTGGTACGTCCTCTCATTCGACCATCCCGCAGCCGCTTGAATTTGGTCAAGAGGAACATCCATGTCCTTTGCTGCTGACGTCGACGCAGCCCTGGTGGAATGAGTTTAAAAAATGCCAGTGTCCACACCTGCATACGCCAGAACCTGTTTGATCCATCTAGAGATGGTCTGCACCGTAACCTGTTCGTGAGGTTTGGTGTAGCTGACAAAGAAGGAGAGTTCCGAGCCTCTCAGGCTCCTAGTGACCTTAATGTAATGGGTTATGGATGATACGACACACACCCGTGGATCTGAACGATATGCCATGAAACTCAACTTGAGCCCTAGTACCCGTGGCCTACTCTGTTTGATGAGGTCCCTAACGAAAAAGATGACATTATTGCCGGACAAACTCATACTGTCCTGTCTAAGTTTGTGTAGTGTTTGGACCAGTTGTGCTGAGGCCAGGGCCATGAGCATAACTACTTTCAATGTCAGATGGTGTAGGGACAGAGATGAAACTGGAGCCCACTGACGGAGCAGCGTGAGGACCATGCTGACATCCCAAATATGAGTGTACCTGGCGGAGTAGAATTAAAAACACCCTTCATAAATTTAGTTATTAGAGGGTAGGACCCTACCGTGTGATGTGCTGACCCCAACTGCAAATAATTGGACAGAGCACTGCGAGCACTGTTAATGGCACCATAACTCAGTTTACTATCGTGATAGAGTGATGATAGAAACTCCAGGACATCAGTAATTGTAGCTGTGTGGTATGAAATATGAGAGCAGGAACAGTACATCTCCCATTTTTTTACGTGAGAAATATATTGTTTCTGAGTGGTCTTCCTCCAGGCCGCAGTGATGACATCAACGGTGCACTCTGAAAGTCCGAACCCAAAGAACGGTCTCCTCAGAATCTGCAAACCAACACATTTATACGGTCATGAAGAGGGTGGCTTTCACCTGTCACTGGGTGTACCAGCAGGTTTCTGCTCTTGGGCACTATATAAAGGGGTGTGTAATTAAGGCTAGAACCAGAGGTAACCAATGCTGAGTAGGCCAGTCTGGCACTACCAGAATACCAGTGGCGGAATCTTGCTGGATCTTAGCCACACATCGGGTAATGAGGCAGAATGGGGAAAATACATACACACATTTTCCACCCCAATGTAGCGTGAATGCATCCACCGCTACTGCCCCTGGGTCTGGCTCCCATGACACATAAATTGGCAACTGATGATTAAGCCGTGAAGCAAACAGACCAATATCCGGCACACCATAACGAAGGACAATATCATTGAGCACTTTGTGATTTAACATCCATTCTTTTTTATCATTGAACCCTCGTGACCTGGTGTGTGCCACTGTGTTATACCTTCCTGGTAAATAGATAGCTGAAACCCAGATGTTTCTTGCAATACACCAGTGCCAGAGGAGATTAGACAACCTATCATAGGATACAGATTTACTGCCACCCATGTGATTAATGTGAGCTATCACAGTGGTATTGTCAATCTGAAGTTGGACATGCACGTGATGTCTGTCGGTACAAAAAGCTTTTAACCCATAGAATGCACCCAACAACGCTAAATAGTTAATGCCGAGTGATTGAAGCATAGATGCTTCCTGCAGGTCCCATCTGCCACCGCAGCTTGAGACAGTATCCGTAGCACCCCAACCTAGTGCACTGGCATCAGTCTGCAGGATAATTAATGTTGTATTGACTATAATAGTACCAGAGCAGCACTGAATATTGGCTATCCACCATTGTAACTCAGTTAGAGCGGCAGCTGATAGCTACATGGGTCTATCGAAATGACCCCTCTGAAGTTTAAGTGCCTGTTCCTTTACACGCTGTAAATTTTGGTAGTGCAAAGCCCCGAATTGAGCAGCTGGGAATGCTGCCACTAATTTCCCAATTACCCCAGCCACATGTCTAATAGACGGGTGATTATCAACAATGAGTTTCCTGCAGGCTTCAGTTAAGTCAAATTGTTTGCCCTGAGGCAGAGTCACTGCCATGTGTACTGAGTTAATGGTGAACACCAAATAGTCAATTATCTTAGATGGTACCAATTTAGACTTAACTGGATGAATAATTAATCCAATCTTTTCGAAAACGAGTTTTGTAGCAGCCACAGAAGATTCAGCTAATTCAAAAGTCCTCCCAATGACTAAAATGTCGTCCACATATGCCATGACAATACGATTTTGTGCTCTGAGTAACCCCAGGACTAGTTTGAGCAATGTTGTGAATAGTTTGGGAGCCAAAGTTAATCTGTTAGGCAAAGCTTTAAACTGCCAGAAATGAACCATCCAGTTAAACTTCAAAAATATTCTGTGCTGCTCATGAATGGCCACTGAATAGTAAGCATCTTTGAGGTCAATGCTTGCCATACAACATCCCCTGGAAAGCAGTTGTTTAGCTGTAACAAACGTTTCTATTTTGAAATGTTTATAGTGGACAAAAGTGTTAAGCTCTGTCAAATCTAAAATAATACATCCTCCATCCTTTTTTGGCCTCATAAAGATGTTGGACACAAATTGATAAGACTCATGCCTTGCCCTTTCAATTACACTTTTTTTAAACAAAGACTCTAGCTCTTTTTGTGCATTAACACACTCCTGTTGTGAGAACACAAACTTACGGCCAGGTGTGTGCTGAGTATGTGGAGGCAAATCAGAAATGAACTACATTTGACAACCTTGAATACTATGCAGTATAAACAGATTAGATGCTATCCAATGCCATTAATGTAGAAAAGAGTGCAATCTCCCCCCAACTTGTAATGTATTCATTGCAGTCGCACCTACCCTAGGATTTACCGGTGGTAACGTCGCAGCTTCTGCCCCCGAGGTCTCGGGGCAGGACTGCTGGAGGGCGCCGCATCTTGACCATGGCCCGGCTCGGGCCCTGCCCTAAAAAGGCCTCTGTGTAGTTTGCTCCACACTACGTCCACTGAAGAATGCTCTAAGACACCTTTAAGTCTTCAGTATTTTTATTAAGCACACGTCATACATAGCCCTGGCTGTACGTGGTCTGTCACGAACACCAGAGAGAGAGCTAGGGGCGTGTGGGTTACAATTATACTAACTGGTGGGGGAGTGGTTAGCATGGACATCGTTACTATCAATTAAAGGTGTACACACATATCATCTACATCCACCATACCGAGCGAACCGTTTTGCAGGCCCCTGAGGGTAGGGATACAGTCTGCGAACAAATGACCCCTTTGGAGGCACCTTCATGAGCCCCACAGTCTTAGACTCTTCGTCCAAATCTTTCACCTGCTTAGTCAGGTTTTCTCCAAATAGGAGGTCTGGGGGTTGAACTTCCCCATTTACAAAGTCCAGCAAATTTAGGATTGATGGTAGGACGGATGGCATTTTTCCGGATACAATTAATTTCAAAATGTGCATTGTAGATTAATGCCAACGCGTCCTCCTCAGTCTCTGAGAGAGGCACCCCTCCACTGACCTTGCAAAGGCCGCGAGGCGAGTAGCCGGAGTACCTTCTGTAATTTAAACTCCAGGGCTCTGACGCCCCCTCCAATGTGCACCCATATAGCTTGGTTTACTCAGTGAGGCACAGTTCTGTGGAGTGGTGTGCCTGGCAGTGGTCTCCTCCATTGTCTGTTCTTGCAGAGGATGGGAAGCCATATAATTCATATTCTTGGCAAGCTCTGTGTCCAATGGCTCGCCGGTGAGGGCTGGGACCACAAATCTATATGCTATGGTCAACCCACCCGATGGTCCCTCAAACCCAAGTGTGCCTCCGTACTCTGGGTCAGCATAGCTCTGACCTCGTACGCTCCCTTCATCAGACAGGGAGATATCAAGCAGCCCTGTCACAGGCGCTGCTGCCTCGGGTACAATAAACACCCCGGGCTCCGATAGTTCCTTCCTCTGGAGCGTATCGTGCTGGAGTAACATCTCCACAAGGCCCTCCAGCTGGGCCAGCCTGCCGGTAACACTGCCCTGAGGAGGGAACTAGTCCACCTCCTCCTGGGCAGACTCCTCAGAGTCCAGAGCCCTTACAGACTTCCTAGTGGCTTTCCTCCCCTGTGGAGTAGCCAAGGTGCCTTCCTACACCAAGTCTGTGGCTGCTGGCTGCTCTACCAGCAGCTCGTTAGGTGAATTCGGTGGTCGCACACTGCCCGTAGGGCCGTGGTCTTCCGCAGCTGCTTTGGTCGCGGCTCGCCTCTTCACCTTTGTCATATTTGTGGAAAACACAATACACGTTTTCGTCCAACAAATGTACTCCAAACCTGGAGCCACGATTCCAGCAAAGCTGTTTGAAAAGACACTTACCTGGACCTTTTAAACTTACCCGCTGGAAGGAGCGATACGCCTGCCAGTCGATCGTTGCGCAATGCATCAGAACGTAATGGCTCGCCGGTGAGGGCTGGGACCACAAATCTGGATGCTATGGCCAATCCACCCGATGGTCCCTCTAACCCAAGTGTGCCTCCGTACTCTGGGTCAACATAGCTCTGACTTCGTACGCTCCCTTCATCAGACAGGGACACATCAAGCAGCCCTGTCACTGGAAGGGCCAAGAGGGCCTGTTTCCGTGCTGCAATTGTTATATGGTCATATGGTTATATGGTGATGACGCACATGCGTGGGGACAGCCTTCTTCGTGTAGTCACTCACGTGACTCCGAAGTAAAATCTTTATTTTATGAGAAGGTGAAGTGAGGGATTACGTGAAGAACCCGCCAGCCCGCATGCGCGTCAATCTTCAGAGCAACTGTATGAAACCACAGACCACTTGCACAAACTTAAGCTATAGAAAGATTAATAACCGTTGAGTTACCGAATGATCTTTATGAGATTCAGGGTTGGGAGTGGATGGCACGTAATCCCTCACTTCAACTTCTCGTAAAATAAAGATGAAACTTCAAACGGCAAGTTTTCATTTAATCTTTCTATTTTATTTTGAAGTCACGTGGGTGACTACGTGAAGCCTTCAAAGCTATGTGGTTTAATTCAGTAACCCAATCTGTGTGTGAAACACTTAAATAGATAAAACCATAAATGGTAGAAAAGACATGGGTTATTAACAACATGATGCTAACTTGCATACATGGCCATTGTCCTTAATCGGACCACAGTCCCAATTGGCTTTGAGTTAGACAATAACTCATGCAACACTCAACACTGAGTTAGACAATAACTCATGCAACCAGAATTCTATCTGCAATCATCCAGGCATATTAAACCAAAATTTATAGCTTCTGAAAGTGCACTATGTAAACCTCCTGCTGTTGCAAGAAGATGGTCAAATGGGAATATCCATTCTACTGGCTGCTAATGAGCCACCATCAATCTCTTGAGAAACTATTAAATAACAATGAAGAAAGTATCCTTCATCTCATAGGTACCAGCAAGCTCAGTGTACATGTATGAATAATTACACCCTCAATCTCCGATCTGGTTGGTATGCTGTCAACTCCAACTTGTACCCAAGCATGCCCATTTTGCTTTATGAGATCATTCCCATAACAAGCTACCTTCATGTCAGTTATGACCCAGAGACCGAGCCAGAGATTGAGTAAAGGCTGTGTTCTTTGTGCTGAAACCAGCTGCTAAAGCATAATCAACTTAAAGTTTCTGCTCCCATTAGGAAAACAGTAGATAAATATCTGCAATGACTTTGTTGAGTGGTGTGAAGTGAATCACGCACAGCTCAGCAGCGACAAGACTACCGAGTTAGTCCTAGTCTTTAAGAGGAGAGGAACACCCCTGTCACCTGTCTCCATCAATGGCGTGGATGTGCAGTTTACCAGGGCGTACAAACACTTTGTAGTGTACATGGCCAGAAAACTGGACTGGTTCGGAAACGTGAGGCCTTGTACGACAAGGGCGAAGGCTGCGGATGCCAATAGGATACACACATTCATCAGGAAGGTTGGCCCCGCACCCCAGCGGGGAGGGGGGTGTCGGGTTCCTTGGATGTGGTCTTGGAGTAGAGGATGCACCTCAAACTGCGAAGCATCCTGCACAATACAGATTTAAACTGGATAAGCTCACCCCTTCCATGACACATTGGTCAACCTGAGGATTACATTCAGCAAAAGCCTGGTTCCACCAAGATGCAAGACAGAACGCCACAGGAGATCCTTCTTCCCTGTTGATATAAAACTGCACAATGTCCTCCCCTTCTGTCATGGGGTAGACTGAGACAGCCCCCCCCCCCCCCCCACAACCACCATCCCTCCCCAATCATTGCACTTTTCCAACACTTTCCACTCGTAACTTTAATTTCATGTTTCATGTGTTTTGCGTTTTTATGACTGTTGGCGGACCAATTTCTCTCTTGGGATCAATAAAGTTTTATCGTACCTTATCGTATCGGTTACAATGAGTAAAGCTTTGCCTTCTTCGACCTTTTTGGTCACATCTTTAAATGACTCCATCAGAGTCACGAGGCACGAACTCCTACGTATAAAACTAAGCTTTCTATCCCTAATCAGCCCGAGTCCATTTTCGTGCGAGCTAATCTGTACTCGATCCCTCAAAATACTCTCCAGTCACATTCTGATCACAGATGTTAGGCTCACTGGCCTGTAACTCCCAGCCTGTTCCATGCAGCCCATTTTGAATAGAGGCGCAACATTTTCCATCCCTCCAGCACCTCGCCTGAATTTAACGACGTCTCATAAATCTCAGTAAGGGCTGCTGCGATTTCCTCTCTTGCTCTCCACTGTGTCCTCGGGTCTATTCTGATCAGACGCGGGAAATGTGTCTACCTTCAAATGCCTCAGGACCTTCAGCACCTCTTCGAACGTAATACTGGCTGCTTTCTCGACACTTCCAGTGACTGCCCCAAGATCCCCCGTCCATCATGGTCAAAACAGAGGAGAAATACGTGATAAGGAGCTCGTCACTGTGCAACCCTATTCTGCGTAAGACAACTTTAAAACACATCACATGGTCATATGGTTAAATGGAACATGTGAAGAAGTAGGCCATTCGGCCCATCAAGTCTACTCCGCCATTCAATAATGGCTGATAAATCTCTCCCTCCTAACTCCATACTCCTGACTTCTTCCCACAACCTCTGACACTTCTACAGAAGGTAGTTGAGGCCAGTTCATTGGCTATATTTAAGAGGGAGTTAGATGTGGCCCTTGTGGCTAAAGGGGTCAGGGGGTATGGAGAGAAGGCAGGTACAAGATACTGAGTTGGATGATCAGCCATGATCATATTGAATGGCGGCGCAGGCTCGTAGGGCCGATTGGCCTACTCCTGCACCTATTTTCTATGTTTCTATGTTTCTATGAATCAAGAATCTGTCTATCTCGGCTGTAAAAATATCCACTGATTTGGCCTCCACAGCCTTCTGTGGGAAATAATTCAACAGATTCAACACAAGGATCGGTTAATGCAATCAAGGCTCTACCTTATCACTGTAATTGGTAGTGTTCACAAACTACCTTTATACCAAACACCGTTGCAGCTCACCTGTTCCCATGGGCACTTTTTCTCATTTGAGGGGCGTCTCCACCACACCCTGCTGTCCAATGTCCAGTAGCGAAAAGACCTTCGACTGTGGTCCTCCCCCACAGAGGCTTCGCATTGAATTTAGTGTGTCCCTCAGCACATAATCCTGAAGTCTGGAGCGCGCCATTCGACAAAGTTCCCTGACAAACATCTCGCTCTGTTGGGAGGTCAGCAAAGTTCGGGCAGACCAAAGAGTATCTTTCATCGAGTTGATGACGTTCCAGCAGCACTCGATGTCCGTCTCTGAAAGTGCCCCTGGGAACAGTCTGCAAATCAAGAGACAAGAGGCAAGCGACATTTATTGACACATGTACCAATTGGTGTCTGGTCACCATACAGACATATGAATAAAAAAGAGCACAGAACACGATAGTCTTTAACATCGATATCCCCACACGGTGGAATCATAGTTTCCCACTGTGAGGGAAGGCACCAAAGTTCAGTAATCCTCCTCTGGTGTCCTCTGTTGTTCAGCCGTGATCAGGGGGCTCCCGAACCCCTCGCTGTCGACGCTACGGGAGGCCCGATGTTCAGGCCCCCTCGCCGGGATGACGGAACTCCCTTGTCTGAATGGGAGAACATTCGCAGCGGCTTGGAGTTCCGAATCGGCCACTTCCTACGTACAAAACTGTGTACAGTTTTGTTCTCCAAATCTGATGAAAGACGTTCTTGCCATAGAGTGGGTACAGAGAAGGTTCACCAGACTGATTTCTGGGATGTCAGGACATTCATATGAGTAAAGACTGGATAGACTCGGCTTGTACTCGCTACAATCTAGAAGACTGAGGGGGATCTTATAGAAACTTACAAAATTCTTAAGGGGTTGGACAGGCTAGATGCAGGAAGATTGTTCCCGATCTTGGGGAGGTCCAGAACAAGGGGTCACAGTCTAAGGATAAGGGATAATTCCTTTAGGACCGAGATGAGGAAAACATTTTTCACACAGTGAGTGGTGAGTCCCTGGAATTCTCTGCCACAGAAGGTAGTTGAGGCCAGTTCATTGGCTATATTTAAGAAGGGAGTTAGATGTGGGCCTTGTGGCTAAAGGGATCATGGGGTATGGAGAGAAGGCAGGTACAGGATACTGAGTTGGATGATCAGTCATGATCATATTGAATGGCGGTGCTGGCTCGAAGTGCCGAATGGCCTACTCCTGCACCTATTTTCTATGTTTCTATGTTTCCGACCGGAGACCGCGGCTCCCGGAGTCCACAGGCCGAGCTGGGCGGAGATTCAAGCTGGCGGCCCTCGACAAAGTTATACCAGAACTCCGCGATGTTGAAGTCAGCGCCGCCCGCGCTGGAATCTCTGCAAACCACAACTCTGCGTTGTTGAAGCTGCAGGCGCAGCACTCCTGAGCTGCAAACGGCGATCTACGCAAGGCATCGCCCGCTCCGCATTGATCCAGTGCTGCGCCGCTGTTGAAGCTTTGGTCCGGTCCCTGGCAGGAAAGGCCAAGGACCTTCCAATCCAGTTGGTGTGGAGGGGGGGAGATGCAACTAGGAGAATAGTCACATCCTCGCCAGGAATTGCCTGGGAGACGGTTCTCCTCACATAAAAATACTGAAAAAATCCTCCAAAACATTATTTTAAACAAACAAACAAAACAAAACCACAGAGTCCTCTGTTAGCTAGCTGTTTGTAATGAACAGTGATCCTTGCAATCTTCTCCAGATTCTCTTCACAAATCCACACTATAGGTGGGAAACCGTCTCCTCTCCATAGACTTTATTAAAGCGCTCCGGATACAATGGCATTTGTGACTGTTCCCCGAACAGAGATCAAGTGATTTTTTTTATACAGTTTATCTCTTTGTATTTCGTTTGCATGAATTAACCCTTCACAGAATTCACAAAGTCACTCCATTGGAGGGCGTAGATTTACGGTTAGAGGGCAAAGTTTAAAAGTCATGTGTAGGACAAGATATTTTTTATGAACACGAAGTGGTGGCAGCCTGGAATGCGCTGGCATGGGTGATGTTGTAGATACAATAGTGGCGTTCTTGAGGCTTTCAGATAGGCACCTGGATGTGCAGAGAATGGAGAGATCTGGATCATGTGGAGGTATAGGGGATTAGATCAACTTAGCGGCATGGTAGGCATGGACATTGCGGGTCGGATGGCCTGTTACTTTGCATTAATGTTTGTCCTATGTTCATACTAGCAACAGTTTTATTGTATCTGCACGTTCATAAGATCAGAAGTGATAGGAGCAAATTAGGCCATACGGCCCATCATATCTGCACTGCCATTCAATCATATCTGATCTATCTCTCCCTCCTATCCCCATTCTCCTGCATTTTGCCCATAGGTCCTGACCCCAGTACCCCACTGTTCCTGTGCCTATAAAAATAAACTGAATTCAATTTGACTCAAAGGAATTTCCTTTTGTGCGCCTTCATAAATTTTACAAAGGGCAACTTTTGAACTCTTGTCTTTTGTGTCTAGGTCTCCTCAACTAATCACTCTTATTCCGAAGGGAGATTAGTCCTACATCAGGGAGTCATGGAGTTTAGCAGCATGGAAACAGGCCCTTCAGCCCACGGTCCTTGCCAATCATGGTGCCACAAACACACTACTGATATTTGCCTGCCTTTGGCCCATATCCCTCTAAACCTTCCTTATCCCTAACGTACACAAAAAAGCTGGAGAAACTCAGTGGGTGCAGCAGCATCTGAGGAGCGAAGGAGATAGGCAACGTTTCGGGCCGAAACCGTTCAGTCTGAAGAAGGGTTTCGGCCCAAAACGTCGCCTATCTCCTTCGCTCCTTAGATGCTGCTGCACCCGCTGAGTTTCTACAGCTTTTTGTGTGCCCTCGATTTTCCAGCATCTGCAGTTCCTTCTTTAACACTGCCTTATTCCTACATTTGTCCAAAAATATTTCAAATGTGGTTGCAATAATTTTACTTTAGTTTAGATTAGTTTAAGTATGCAGCACGGAAAAAGACCATTCGACCCACCCAGTGCGTACCGACGAGCAATTCCTGCACACTCACACTATCCTACACACATTAGGATAATTTTAGATTCATACCAAGCCAATTAACCTACAAACCTGGTACAAACTCTGTACGGACAGCATCCATGGTCAGGATGGGACACGCGTCCCTGGCACTGTGAGCGCTGGAAGGCAGCAAGGCAACCGCTGCGCTACCATGCCACCTGCCTCATATAACTCCTCGGCATCTCATTCCATATGTCCACTAACCTGTGCGAAAAAGTTGCCCTTCATATTCTTATTACAGTTTCCCCCCTCACTTTGCACCCGTGTCCTCCCTTTTCGACTCCCCTACCACGGGGAAAAGACTGTGACCAGTTTCTCCGTTTATCAATTTAGTTTATTAACACGTAAGAGTGAAAAACTTTTGTTGCGTGCTAACCAATCAGCAGAAAGCCATGTACAGTGTATACAGAAATGATAAGGCATAGTGCATGTTAAAGTCTGATCAAAGATAGACCGAAGGTCACCAAAAGGTAGATGCGTTTGCTCGTGTGTCAGACGACGTATCTTCTGTCGTCGTCCAACATGTTGACAGAATTGGTCGTTCGACGCATCACAGAGTGCATCGTGTCAGCGTTTCCGGGAATCGCCACGAGGAGGCTTCTGTCATGATCCTAACTTGAGGTAGATGGTTGTTGAGGTCTGCTCTCTAGTTATGGTAGGTTGATTCAATTGCCTGACAATAGCTGGGAAGAAGCTGTCCCTGAATTTGGAGCTGTGCGATTTCACATTTCAATACCCTTTGCCCGATGGGAAAGGGGAGAATCATAGAATCATAGAAAATAGGGGCAGGAGTAGGCCATTCGAGCCTGCACCGCCATTCAATATGATCATGGCTGATTATCCAACTCAGTATCCTGTACCTGCCTTCTCTCCATATCCCCTGATCCCTTTATCTACAAGGGCCACATCTAACTCCCTGCTAAATATAGCCGAATAAACTGGCCTCAACTACCTTCTGTGGCAGAGAATTCCGCAGATTCACCACTGTGTGAAAAATGATTTTCTCATCTCGGTCCTAAAAGACTTCCCCCTTATCCTTAAAAGTGAGGGAGGGACCATTGTTCGACTCATCCTTGATGATGATGCTGACCTTGCAAAGGCAGCGTAAGGTATAAATGGAGCCAATAGAAGGGAGGTTGGTTTGTGTGATGGTCTGGTCTGCGTCCATAATTCACCGCAATTTCTTGCAGTCTTGAATTGCGCTGTTTCTAAACCAAGTTGAGATGCATTCCAATAAAATGCTTGCTTTGGGACATCTGTAGACATTGGTGAGAGTTGTATGGGACATGCTGAAATTCCTACGCCTGCTAAAGATGTAGAGGTATTAGTGTGCTACCCAACTCACCTCATCGATGCCCATCAAGATTTTCTAAACCACTGCAAGCATCTCCTTTTCCTGCACTCCAGAGATAACAGTCCCAGCCTATCCTCCCTATGTTTATAACCAAACATTCCAGTCCCATTAACATGCTTATGAATAGTTTCTGCACCCTCTACTATTTAATAATATTCTTCTGATCGTGTGGTAAGCAGAACGAACATAATACTCCAAACATGCACATCTTGGTGGGCGGCGCGACCGACGTCGCAGCGGCCTTTGCAGTCCGTCTGTCTTTTTTAAATGTTTATGTATAGTTTGTAGTGGGTTTATAACTGTGTATGTGTGGGGGGTGGGGGGGGGGGGGGGGGGTGGTGGGTGGAGGAAACTTTTAAATCTCTTCCCTGTACGGGTGACCCGACCATTTCCCTGTCGGGTCTCCGTTGTCGTTGGGGCCTAGCATCGTGGAGCGGCCTCCAACCGGAACGACCTGGGGGCTACAGTCGCTGAGCCGGCGGAGCTGCGGTCCTACCATCGTGGAGCTGCCGGTCTCGGAGCGTGGAGAGCGGTGGTGGCGCGCCGCTGCGGCCCGACTCCGGAGCTCGGAGGCTCCAGTCGCAGGTCCGGTGGACGGTGACATCGGGAGCTCACGGGTCCCTGTGGGATTCCGCTTTTCGGAGCTCCCGCAACGGTAACTTCTCCCGCCCGAATTGCGCGGTTGTAAGTGACCAGGAGCGTGGCCTTACATCGCACGGCGCGGTTTGAATGGCCGCGGGACCTGCCATCGCCCGCCGGGGGCTTTGACTTTGACTTTGGCATCGGGAGAAGAATGGAGAGCAGGGGAGAGACAAGGTTTTGCCTTCCATCACAGTGAGGAGGAGATTCACTGTGATGGATGTTTGTGTAAATGTGTTGGTGTGTGTCTTGGTTCTTTTCTTGTTGTATGACTGCAGAAACCAAATTTCGTATGAACTTCATTTGAGGTACAAATGACAAATAAACGGTATTGTATTGTATTGTACAACAGCAGCATGGTGTCCCAGCACTTTTACTCGATGTCCTTTCTAATGATGGCAATAATACCACTTACCTTCTTCACCACCCTGTGTGTCAACATTGTCAAGGAACAGTGGACTTGTACTGCCTGCTTTGTTCCAGGGTAAACAAGCCCAGCCTCTTGAATCTCTCGCAATAACTAAAGTCCTCTAATCTAAACAAACTCTTGGTGAAACTTCGCCGAACCCTCTCCAGCACAATCACATCCTAAGTCTCATGACCAGATCTGCACACAATACACAAAGCGTGGGCTGACCAGTGTTTTGTGAAGTTGCAATATTCCAACTCCTTTACATCAGTGAGATCTGGTGTGGATAAAACTACCACCTGACTGAACATTTGCACTCTGTCAGCCAAGCCCTGCTGGTTCTCACAGTTGCTGAACTATTCTGACTTCTCTTCCCATGAACAACACCTTATATTCCGCTTGGGTAGCTTACAACCCGACGGCATGAACGTTGCATTCTCCAATTCCAAGTCACCTCTAACTCCCCCTAACCACGTGCCCCTCATGGTCACCCCCACCGCCCTAACTCGGCTGTGCCTCAACTGTGCTCCCGTCTGTTTCTCCCGTCATCCCCCCGGGAACTGGGATCAAGGAAAAGCATGTGTCTTCCTGCAGCTGAGGAGATCAAAGAGCACAGGAGGTCTTTCGGGAAGAGTTGGAAAGAGAAACATCAAAATATCAGAATCAAAGAGTGACAGTAGGGCCTTCTGCCCGCCGCGTCCGTCCTATCAATCACCATTTACTCTGATCCTACACTGATCTGTGGTTATTGGGAAAAGGCAGGAGAATGCGGTTAGGAGAGAGAGAGTTAGAGTTAGATGATTGAATTGTGAACTAGACTTAGAGTCATAAAGTGTGATAAAGTATGGTAACAGTCCCTTCGGCCAACTTGCCCATATCGGCCAACATGTACGAGCTACATTAGTCGAACATGCCTGCTTTTGGCCCATATTCTTGCAAACGTATCATATCCATTTACCTGTCAAACAGGCACCACTTAAATGTTGGGATAGTTCCTGTCTCAATTATCTGACAGCTTGTTCTATACCCCCACAGCCGTTTGTGGGAAATGTCACTGCTCAGATTCCCATTAAATCTTTTCCCCTTCACGTTAAACCTATGTCCTCGGGTCTTCGATTCATGTACACTGGGCAAGATACTCTGTGCGTCTCCCCGATCTATTCCTCCCGTTATTTTTTACACCTTTAAAAGATTACCCTCATCCTCTTGCGCTCCAATGAATAGAATCCCAGCCCACTCAACCTCTCCCTGTAGCTCAGATCCTCTAGACCTGGCAAGATAAAGGGTCTTTGATCGGTCTTGATAGGCCGAATGGCTCAATTCTGCTCCTATCCTTATGACCTCATGACCCTATTTCATTCCTGCACATTTTCATCAACTCTCCCCAGATTTTGCACATCACCCACTCACGGGGCAATTTATAGCACCAATTAAACCAGAGGGTATAGGATTAAGCTGAGAGTAGTCAATGACACCCTGCTCTTACCCCACGTCCCTGATAATGAAGCAAAACAACGTCTGCCTCCTACACCATGTCTTCTGCCTCTGCTGAAATCTTTAATTATTAATCTATTAATTAGATTAATTATCTATATTCTGAAGTGCCCTTAGTAACGTAATAAATACTTTGCAACACACTGAATCACGTCTGCCTGTGATTGAGTCGGAGTTACAGGTCGGCTGTGTTGGCAATTTGACAAGGTATCTCAGCGTCGGCAGGTTCAGAAGATGAAGGCCCACGGTATCTAAGCTACTCCTCACTGACCTCACAGATTTGCTGCCAAGACGTCTGACGTCTTGTGTGTCCAGGGTGTGGTGGTGCCGTCGTGACCGTGAGAACATACATATCAGAAGGAATGGCAGGATGTGGGAGACATACAAGTATAAAAGCTTTGTGTGCGGGGGGAGCCACAGAATCAGCAAGTTGGGCGAGACTGTCAGTGCAAGAACATGGCGTCCCTGACCTTGGTACTGAACCGTGTTCACAGGGGGAAAACATTCATCCTCCATTTATTCCTCTAGTGATGTCTTTATATATATACATATATTTTTAAATATATAAATTATGATGTTTTTACGTTACTTACCGTGAATTTATATATATTTATGGTATTTGAGATGCAATGCATTTTTAATGTAATGTTGTCCCTTATCTGGACCTTGAGTCCGTAATAAAGTTATTATTATTATTATTATTATTATTATTTATGTTTTATTTCACAGACAGCTCTGGTGTGTTTGATCCTCATCCTGACATCTGAAAGTCTTGGAAACGATCTCCTGGTGAGGACAAAGCCTCCTTCTCTCTGTCTCATTCCTGCCCTTTGTGTCACTGCGCCTCTCTCATTATGTCTCCTATCTCTTCTCTCTGCCACCTGGTCTCTTTGTGTCCATTACTCTCAACGTCTCAGCAATTCTGGGCGGATTTGGTTCTATGTTGCTTGACACTTCGTGACTCTCTGGCAATTTACCCCACATCCCCTTTATCCTTTGCTGCTCTCCTCTTCAGGTTATGCCCTCTAGTCCTTGATATCTCTACACTGGGAAAGCGTTTCTGACTGTCTACTCTTTCTATTCTCATAACTATACAAATTCGTAAATTTACACATCTTACAATTCTCATTATTGCCTCGGAGAAGCAGTCAACATAATCAAAGGCGTACCAACCTGGACATTCCTCTTCTTCCTGATGCTCTCGGGCAGAAGGTACAGAAGCTTGAAAGCGAACACGGCCAGACCCAGAAACAGCTTTCTCCCCTCTGACCGCCGGTCCTTCCATAAACTAGGTCATTGTCCGATTCACATCTACCCGATTGCAGACATTGAACTTTGTCTATGGAAGTGTTCAGCTACAATGATGAAAACTATATTCTACACTCCGTATTTCCCCCTTTGCTCTAACTATTGTACTTGAGTTTGAATTGATTGTACTTATATATAGTATTAACTGGTCTGATTGAACAGCTTGCATAACAAATCTATTCACCATACATCATTGTGCGGGACAATAGTTAAGCCATCCCTCTCCCTCTCTATTCCGCTCTTTCTCACACAGTTTCTCATACTCACCCCTTCACCCGTCTCACCTCTCCCCATCTCTCACTCTTTCCTCCCTTTCTCTTCCTCACTCTACCTCTCCCTCTTCCTCCCCAGTCACTCACGCTTCCACTCCTCTGTTCTCTCTCTCGCCCATTCTCCTCTCTGTCGCCCATTGCATGGATGTGATTTTGACACCCCACACTGTTACATCCTTAAATCTACTACACAAACACCGACCAGTGAAGCGGACACAACAAACTAGGCAGTGTTAAAATTTTCTTGTTTCAGGATGCTCTCAAGGAAATGCCTGAATGGGAACATATTTTGGGGTTCAAGAAGAGGACAGAGTACAAACTCAACTCTCTGTCCCGAAGGAAACACGGTGAGTTGAATTTTGGAATAAAGCCACACTGTAATAAAAGCAGTAAATGTCTGTCTTGGACTATGGGTAATGGGGGAAAAAGGTTTGTGATCTCACACGTAAACAGAGTAAAGCTAGAATAAAACAAATTAAAATCATCCTAACAATTTTCCGTCGATATATTTTGGGAAGTCAAATCAGGGAATAACAAACAAGTACATGGCAGGGCATGGGGAAAAGTGAGGGAAGAGATGGACCTTAAGCCCAAGTCAACAGCTCGCTAAAACTGGAAATGCCAGTAGACAGGGCGGTGAAGAAGGCACAAGGCACGCTGGCCTTTGTGGGACTCGGCAGAGAATGTAATCGTTGGGAGGTTACGCTGCAGCTGTACGATACGCTGATAGTTGATGTTGTTGGGAGCCACTGAACGGGTGTAGTGGCCACACTGGAGGGGGTGCAGAAGAGATCCATAACCATTGTTCCTGGATTCGAGCACCCTTGCTATCAGGAGAGATTGGATTAGCCAGCCTTGTTTTCCTTCAGCGGAGAAATCGAAGACTGTCCTGGATGTGATAGCTGTTTGTAGGTTGAAAATGAGAAACTAGTGCGACTTGGGTGGGAGAGGGATCGAGAGAGAGAGAGAGAGAGAGAGAGAGAGAGAATGCCCCGGCATTCATTCGTGGGAAAAATTAGAACACATGGTATTGGGGTTAGGGTACTGACATG
Organism: Okamejei kenojei; assembly: GCA_035221665.1. Lineage (NCBI taxonomy): Eukaryota > Metazoa > Chordata > Chondrichthyes > Rajiformes > Rajidae > Okamejei > Okamejei kenojei. Next base: position 2,132,873 of record CM069160.1, on the reverse strand, counting down.
GATAGACAATTGGTCGGCAGACAGGAATGAAACATAAGCGATGAACCGGTCCCTTTCAGAAAGGCAGGCAGTGACTAGTGTGGTACCGCAAGGCTCGGTGCTGGGTCCGCAGCTATTTACAATACACATTAATCATTTAGGTGAAGGGATTAAAAGTAACAATAGCAATTTTGAAGATCACACGAAGCTGGGTGGCAATGTGACCTGTGAGGAAGATGCTATGGGGATGCAATATGCCTTCCCAGGTTGGATGCTTAGGCAGATGTACGGCAGATGCAGTCTAAATTGGATAAATGTGAGGTTATTCATTTTGGTGGCAAGAACATGAAGGCAGATTATTATCAGAATGGTGTCACGTTAGGAAAGGGGAAGTACAACGAGATCTGTGTGTCCTTGTTCAGTGACTGAAATAAAGCATGCAGGTACAACAGGCAGTGAAGAAAGCAAATTGCATGTTTTCCTTCATACCAAGAGGAGTTAAGTGTAGGGGTAGGAGGTCCTTCTGCAGTTGTACAGGGACCTAGTGAGACCACACCTAGGGTATTGTGTGTAGTTTCGGTCTCCAAATTTGTGCTATGAACGAGTGCAGCGTAGCTTTACGAGGTTAATTCACGTGATGCGAGACTGTCATATGTTGAAAGAATGTTCCACTTGGCTTGTATATATTGAAATTCAATGTATATAATGGATTTAAGAGAGAGTTGGATGGAGCTCTAGGGGCTCGTAGAGTCAAGGGATATGGGGAGAAGGCAGGCACGGGTTATTGATAGGGGACGATCAGCCATGATCACAATGAATGGCGGTGCTCGCTCGAAGGGCCGAATGGCCTACTCCTGCACCTATTGTCTATTGTCTATAAATTAAGATGGGTGAGAGGGGATCTTATTGAAATATAAGAGTACTGAGGGGTTGGACACGCTAGAGGCAGGCGACATTTTCCCGACGTTGGGGGAGTTCAGAACTAGGGTCCACTGTTTAAGAATAAGACGTACGCTATTTACAACGGAGATGAGGACAAACGTTTTTACGCAGAGAGTTGTTAATCTGTTGAATTCTCTGCCTCAGAAGGCAGTGGAGGCCAATTATCTGGATGTTTTCAAGATATAGTTAGATAGAGCTCTTAAAGATAAAAGAGACAAGGGATATGGAGTGAAGGCTGGAACGGGGTACTGATTGTGGATGATCAGCCATGATGACAGTGAATGGCGGTGCTGGCTCGAAGGGCCGAATGGTCTAGTCTTGCACCTATTGTCTATCGTCTATTGTCTATTATCTATTTTTACCTACAAAGAGCCTACAATGTCCTGTTTCGTTTATCATCGTAAAATGTTTACATATCTTTCATTCATTGTTCTTTATCTCTCCACATCACCGTCGATATCTCTTGGTTCCCTTATTCCTAACCAGTCTGACGAAGGGTCGCGACCCGAAACGTCACCCACTCCTTCTCTCCGAAGATGCTGCCTGTCTCGCTGAGTTACTCTAGCCTTTTGTATCTAATTTTCGGGATACATAGACATAGACATAGAAATTAGGTGCAGGAGTAGGCCATTCAGCCCTTCGAGCCTGCACCGCCATTCAATATGATCATGGCTGATCATCCAACTCAGTATCCTGTACCTGCCTTCTCTCCATACCCCCTGATCCCCTTAGCCACAAGGGCCACATCCAACTCACTCTTAAATATAGCTACCTGGAGTGGAATAAATCAATATTCATAATACTGGGCTGTAAGTAGTCCAAGCGAAATATGAAATGCTGTTCTTCCAATTTGCGTGTAGCCTTACTCTGACAATGAAGGAAGCCGAGGACAGAAATGTTCGTGTAGGAATTAGAAGGACAATTAAAGTGTCCAGCAACCGGGAGATCAGGTAGGTTCAGGCGGGTTGAGCGAAAGTGTTCCGCAAAGCGATCACGCAGTCTGTCGTGTATAATAGCCCACATATTGAACAAAGAATACCGTAGATGAGGTTGAAAGGAGGTGCAAGTAAACCTGTGCTGAACCTGAAAGGACTGTCGGGGTCCCTGGAGAGCGTCGAGGGAGGAGGTATAGCGACAACGGTTCGCTACTTCTACGGTTGCAGAGGAAGGCACCTGGGGTGGGTGTGGTTTGGATGCGAAGGGATGAGTTAACCTGGGAGTTGCGGAGCGAACTGCCTTTGCGGAGGCGGAAATGGGTGGAAAATGTGGCTCGTGGTGGGATCCTTTTGGAGGTGGCGGAAAATTTAGAGGATTATGTGTTTTTTGCGACGTCTGAGGGGATGGAAGGTAAGGATTACGGGGACTGTCTCTTTTGCGACTACGGGATGGGGGGTGGGAGGGGGCGTGGCAAGGGGCGAGCTTCGGGGTACCGGGGATTTTGGCCATCATCGGAACTGAACAAAGAAGTAGAGACAAGATGATGGTGAGGCTGCATTTGGAATATTGTGATCAGTTTTGGTCACTCGGGTGCAGGAAGGATGTCATGAGGCTGGAAAGATTGAGGAGACATACGTGGATTTTGTCAAGATTCGAGGGACCGTGCTAGCGGGAGAGGTTGGGGAAGAAAATACATTTTTTTATTGAGCACAAGACCAAGTGGTGATATCATAAAATGCATAATTAAGGTAAATGCACAGTCTTTTACCCAGGGTAGGCCAATCCTGGTGTTTAGGTTTAATTTGAGAGGGGAGAATTCTAATAGGAACACAAAGAGTAATTTATCCACTCAGTGAGTGGTGGGTACCAGATGCCAAGGGAGGGAGTTGAGGTGGGATAATATCAACGGTAAAAATAATTTTGGATAGATACATGAATTGGAAAGGTTTAGAGCGATATGGGTCTAATGCGGGCAAACGGGACAATCATAGATTGTGCATTTTGGTTGGCAATGGACGAGTTCCGCCGATTTTCGGACTGCAAAGCTTCTGGATAATCTCAGGGATATATTATCAGCAGGTTACTTTGTCTTTCAGGCAGTGCATTTGTGTTTCAAGTCGAGCACTCAGGGGTTACAAAGATTGTTCGAGCACCGAGCATTGTAAAGTACGACAATATTCAGGTGAACAAGGGTTTCGGATACAATAGTGAGACTGGACACTTCACATGCCAAAAGAATGGCCTGTATTTCTTTGGCTATTCCATACTGTCAACGCGAGGCACAAAGACCATTGTGACGCTGATGGCAAATGGCACTCCAACAAGTCGGATCTATACCCATATGACATCGACAAATATCCAGGACACCATGAAAAACATCATCCTGTATCTCTACAAAGGGGATCGGTTGTGGGTAGAAGTGACTGAAGGCAGCATCTGGACTAATGGTGGTTCAACTACCTTTCAAGGTTTCCAGCTGCCAGACTAGCAGGGCCAAGCAATGCTTTGCCTCTGCAAATCCATACCGCTCTGTGAACTCTGGAGCTTAAAACGCTCAAACACAGCCGTGATGTTATTGAATAAACATGGTTTAAAGCCTTCAAAAGTGTTTATTTGTTGTTGATTAGTTGAGGTTAGAGATCCAGCGCGGAAACGAGCCCTTCTGCCTACCGAATCGCGTCGACCAGCGAAACCCACGTTTACCTATCCAACCCAATCCTACACACACTAGGGACAATTTACAATTATTCCAAGCCTATTCATCTGCAAAGCTGTACGTTTTTGAAATGTGGGAGGAATTCAGAGCCCCAGGAGAAAGCGCATGCTGGTCACGAGTACAACGCATAAACACTTTACCGACAGCAGATGTCGTCTGGAACAAAACCTGGTCTCTGGCGCTGTGAGGCAGCAACCGTACTGCTGAGCCACTGTGCCGTATTGACTGAACGGATACTATACGTATAGAAAGGACTATAGACAACTATGGGCCAAATGTAACCAGCCCTGTGTGGCAACTCGATTAGCAAGGACAATGTGGGTGGAAGGGTATGCTGAGAAAGGGAAACCCCAAAAAAATGTCCTTCAAAAGACAGCAGTTTGAAGGATGCCATTTGTAAAACAAAAATTCGCATACAATTAGAAATTGATTCAAGACAAGTTGAATTGTGTTAATTTTCACGTAACGGGAACAGCAAGTACAATTATAGTTTTCGAGATACTGCGCCAAAACAGGCCCTCCGGCTCGGCGCCGACCAGCGATCCTCGCACATTAACATATAATTTTATTTATTATAGAAACAAAATAATAACAGAGTACATTATTTTACTATAGTGAAAATACATAATATTAATGATAAATTCATACTATTAATATTATTTGTATTGTTCTTAATTATAAATTTCAAGGTTATATATTTTATATAACTAAGAATACATGATACTAATAATACATTTATAGTATTAGCAATATACTCATACTGTTAATAATATTTGTTTTGTCTCTAATTTTAAGTATAATGCCAAATCTTATGTAATTAATAATATGAAATACTAGTAAAACTTTTATGATATTCATTATATTTTCGTAAAGTTAACAATATCTGTGTTATCACTGATTTTAAATTTAAAATTATTATATAATTGAAAATACACAATTTTATATAATTAAAAATATAAGATACTAATAATATTCTCATGAAGTTAATAATATTTATATTCGTACTGATATTAAGAGGTTAAGATAATTTGTTTCTATACTATTTTCTAATTTTTTATATAGATATGAGAAAATAGAAAAAAGAATAAAGAATAAGAAAGGTTTGATGGAGAATAGAATATTCGTCATTAATTCGCCCTTAAAGATATATTCATGATTTATTATATATATTTCTTAATCCATTCAAATATCCAGGCCTCAGTCAAGTCCTCGCGCTGAACCATTATGACCCTGTAAATATTTAATATACGGAGACCAAATCCTTCTGAAGAGGTCTAACCTATCCATAAGGACAAGCCTCAATCTCTCCAAATGGAGTGTCTCCGACATTTCTGTATTCCACATTTTGATTGTTGGGAATGCAGGGCCTTTCCAAAATTTTAATATTAATTTTTTCCCAATTATTAGACAGTAGTCAATAAAAGTTCTTTGATTCATTGTTATTAGTTGGTCAGTTTCAAATATTCCAAGTATAATTAACTTTGGGTCAGGAGTCATACTTATATTGACAACATTCGAAATTATCTTAAATATTTCGTTCCAGTATTCTACAATTTTTATACAGTTAGTAAATGAATGTGACAAATTTGCTTCTGAAATTTGACATTTATCACATGTAGGAGATATCTTTGGGAAAATATAATGTAATTTAGATTTAGAATAATGTAATCTATGTAGTATTTTAAACTGTATAAGGGAATGTTTAGCATTTAACGAGCAATGATGTATATGTTGTAGACTTTCATCCCATATTTCTGGTCTTATTATTTGACCTAATTCCTTTTCCCAAGACTCTCTATATGTTTCTGTTGATGGGGTATCATTTTCCAATAAAATATTATATATATATGATATCATTGTTTCCGTATTTGGGTGTTTAGTCAAGCATTCATCTAAAATTTCTGTCTTTCTATTTCTAAATTCTTGTATATTTGCAGAAACATAATTTCTAATTTGTAAATATCTAAAATATTCTTTATTGTGTAGCCCATAAGTTTGTTGTAACTCTTGAAATGAAAGAAAAGTATTTTCCTTATAAAGATCACCCATCTTAGAAATTCCTTTATTTTTCCATTGTAAAAAAGCCTTATCCAACATTGAAGGTTTAAACACAAAATTATTGGCAATTGTAAGACCTAATGGTATAGATTTTAGTTTTAATGCTTTCTTTATTTGTTTCCAGATGCGAATTCCGTTTTCTATTATCGGATTTTCACTATAAACTTTCTTAGCTACATTAGTGTTAGCAAATATTATAGAGCTAATTTCAAATGGAGAACAATCTTCTTTTTCCATATTTAACCAATTTGGTTTATTATCTATTTCTTCTAGCCAAAAATTCATATTTTTAATATTAACTGCCCAGTAATAAAACATAAGATTTGGTAATGCTAATCCTCCGTTTATTTTAGATTTACATAAGTGTTTTTTATTTATTCTATGGCTCTTATAATCCCAGATAAAGTTAGTAATTATAGAGTCTACTTTTTTAAAAAAAATTTTAGGAAGATATATCGGAATTAATTGAAATAAATATAATCATTGTGGGAGAAAGATCATTTTTATTGGATTAATTTTACCTATCATTGAAATAGGTAAGCTTTTCCAGTATAAAATATTCTTATTTAATTTATTCTGTAATGGAGGGAAATTAAATTTAAATAAAGAGTCAAATCTTTTTGTAACCAAAATCCCAAGATATTTAATATTTTCATTTGTTATCTTAAAAGGGAATTGTTGTAATATATGTAAATTATTCACCGTTATTGGCATAAGTTCACTTTTATTCCAGTTGATACTGTATCCTGAGAGTGATCCAAATTCCGTTATTAGTTTTAACAAATTTCGGATACTTGTTTCTGGCAACACTTGTTTCGGATACTTGTTTCTTACATTAACATATAACATATAACATATAACAATTACAGCACGGAAACAGGCCCACTCGGCCCTTCCAGTCCGTGCCGACCATTTGTTTTCCCCTAGTCCCATCTACCTGCACTCAGACCATACCCCTCCATTCCCTTCACGTCCATATACCTATCCACTTTACTCTTAAATGTTAAAATCGATCTTGCCTCCACCACTTCTGCTGGAAGCTGATTCCACACAGCCACCACCCTCTGAGTAAAGAAGTTCCCCCTCACGTTACCCCGAAACCGCTGTCCCTTAATTCTCATGTCATGCCCTCTTGTTTGAATCTTCCCTACCCTCAATGGAAAAAACGTATCCTGGGATGCAGACTATCAGGCCCAGCGGATTTATCATCCTTCAGTCCCATTAGCCTACCCAATGCTATTTCTCGCCTAATGACAATTTATTTCAGTTCCTCTACCCCCTTACATCTTCCGTCCTCCAGTACATCTGGGTGATTGTTTGTGTCTTCCTTAGTGAAGACAGATCCGTAGTACCTATTCAACTCTTCTGCCATTTCCTTGTTGCCCATAATAATTTCACCCGTGTCTGCCTTCAAGGAACCCACATTTGACTTTGTCACTCTTTTTCCCTTTACATATCTAAATAATCTTTTACTGTCCTTCTTTATATTTCTGGCCAGCCTCCCTTCGTCCTTCATATTTTCAGCCCGTATTGCCCGTTTTGTTTTCTTCTGTTGTCCTATGAAAGTTTCCCAATCCTCTGGCTTCCAGCTACTCTTTGCTGTGTTATACATCTTTTCTTTTAGTTTTATTCTATCCCTAATTTCTCTTATCAGCCACGTTTGCCTCCTACTCCCCTTAGCATCTTTCTTCCTTTTTGGAATGAAATGATATAACCATATAACCATATAACAATTACAGCACGGAAACAGGCCCTCTCGGCCCTTCCAGTCCGTGCGACCATTTGTTTTCCCCTAGTCCCATCTACCTGCACTCAGACCATACCCCTCCATTCCCTTCACGTCCATATACCTATCCACTTTACTCTTAAATGTTAAAATCGATCCTGCCTCCACCACTTCTGCTGGAAGCTCATCCACACAGCCACCACCCTCTGAGTAAAGAAGTTCCCCCTCACGTTACCCCGAAACCTCTGTCCCTTAATTCTCATGTCATGCCCTCTTGTTTGAATCTTCCCTACCCACAATGGGAAAAACGTATCCACGTCAACTCTGTCTATCCCTTTCATCATTTTAAAGACCTCAATCAAGTCCCCCCTTAACCTTCTGCGCTCCAAAGAATAAAGACCTAACTTGTTCAACCTTTCTCTGTAACATAGTTGCTGGAACCCTGGCAACATTCTAGTAAATCTCCTCTGTACTCTCTCTATTTTGTTGACATCCTTCCTATAATTAGGCGACCAAAATTGTACACCATACTCCAGAATTGGTCTTACCAATGCCTTGTACAATTTTAACATTACTTCCCTACTCCTATATTCAATGCTCTGATTTATAAAGGCCAGCACACCAAAGGCTTTCTTTACCACCCTATCTACATGCGATTCCACCTTCAGGGAACTATGCACAGTTATTCCTAGATCCCTCTGTTCCACAGCATTCCTCAATTCCCTACCATTTACCATGTACGTCCTATTTTGATTTGTCCTGCCAAGATGTAGCACTTTACACTTATCAGAATTAAACTCCATCTGCCATCTTTCAGCCCACTTTTCCAAATGGCCCAAATCTCTCTGTAGACTTTGAAAATCTACTTCATTATCCACAACACCACCTATCTTAGTATCATCTGCATACTTACTTATCCAATTTTCCACCCCATCATCCAGATCATTGATGTACATGACAAACAACAGTGGACCCAACACAGATCCCTGAGGCACCCCACTGGTCACCGGCTTCCAACCTGACAAACAGCCATCCACCATTACTCTCTGACATTTCCCATTCAGCCACTGTTGAATCCATCTTGCTACTCCTTCATTAACACCCAAAGATTGAACCTTCTTAACCAACCTTCCATGGGGAACCTTGTCAAAGGCCTTACTGAAATCCATATAGACAACATCCACTGCTTTACCCTCATCAATATCCGTAGTTACCGCTTCAAAAAATTCAAGAAGGTTTGTCAAACATGACCTTCCCGGCACAAATCCATGTTGACTGTTCCTGATCAGACCCTGTTTATCCAGATGCTTATATATATGATCTCTAAGTATCCTTTCCATTAATTTGCCCACCACTGACGTCAAACTAATAGGTCTATAATTGCTAGGTTTATTCTTTGAACCCTTTTTAAACAATGGAACAACATGCGCAGTACGCCAATCCTCCGGCACTATTCCCGTTTCTAATGACATTTGAAATATTTCTGTCATAGCTCCTGCTATTTCTACACTAACATCCCTCAATGTCCTAGGGAATATCCTGTCAGGACCTGGAGACTTATCCACTTTTATATTTTTCAAAAGTGTCAGTACTTCCTCCTCTTTGAATCTCATAGTTTCCATAGCTACTCTACTTTTTTCCCCTTAACTCACCGAGTTCAATATCCTTCTCCTTGGTGAATACCGAAGAAAAGAAATTGTTCAATATCTCCCCCATCTCTTTTGGCTCTGCAGATAGCTGTCCATTCTGGTTCTCTAATGGTCCAATTTTATCCCTCGTTATCCTTTTGCTATTAATATAGCTGTAGAAACCCTTTGGGTTTACTTTCACCTTTCTTGCCAAAGCAACCTCATATCTTCTTTTAGGCTTCCTAATTTCTTTCTTAAGATTCTTTTTACATTCTTTATACTCCTCTAGCACCTCATTTACTCCATGCCTCCTATAATTATTGTAGATATCTCTCTTTTTTCGAAACAAGTGTCCAATTTCCCTTGAAAACCATGGCTCTTTCCAATTTTTACTATTTCCTTTCAACCTAACAGGGACATAAAGATTCTGTACTCTTACAATTTCCCCTTTAAATGTCCTCCATTTCTCTTCTACAATCAGTGGCTTCCTCAAAAAAACCAATTTCTCCAAATGGAATGTTATGGATTTCGGCAAGCTCCTGTGGGCCTCTGAAAAAAAAACAAGCCCGGCGCTGGATTTTAAACCTTACCGGTCGGGTGTCGCTCCTCCCCCTCCTTCTCTTCCAACGGCTCCTGTGGGCCTCTGAAAAAAAAACAAGCCCCGCGCTGGATTTTAAACCTTACCGGTCGGGTGTCGCTCCTCCCCCTCCTTCTCTTCCAACGGCTCATGTGGGCCTCTGTAAAAACAAGCCTCGCGCTTGATTTTTAACCTTACCGGTCGGGTGTCGCTCCTCCCACTCCTTCTCTTCCAACGGCTCCTGTGGGCCTCTCACTATTAACACTATCCTACACACACTAGGGACAATGTTTACGTTACAAGCAAATTAACCTACAAACCTGTCCGTCTTTGGAGTGTGGGAGGAAACTGAAGATCTCGCAGAATCCTAATTTGAGGAAGGAAATTGTTGCCATTGAGGAAGTGCAGCATTGGTTTACGAGGTTAATTCCAGGGATAGCGGGACTATCATATGGTAAAAGAATGGAACGACTGGGCTTGCATTCACCGGAATTTAGAAGGATGAGAGAGGATCTTAGAGAAAGATAAAACATTATTAAGGGATTGGACAAGCTAGATGTGGGAGTCTAGAACCAGGGGCGACAGTTTAAGAGTAAGTGGTAGGCCATTTACAACTGAGATGAGGAAAAGCTTTTTCACACAAAGAGTTGTTAATTTGTAGAATTCTCTGCCTCAGAAGGCCGTGGAGGCCGATTCACTGGATGCATTCAAAAGAGAGTTAGATGGAGATGGCAAGCGGAATCAAGGGATATGGGGAGAAGGCAGGCACGAGATACTGATTGTAGATGATCAGCCATGATCACAGGGAATGGCAGTGCTGGCTCGAAAGGCCGAATGCCATACTCCTGCACCTATATTCTATGTGTTTATGTTTCTAAAACCCAGGTAGGTCAAGGGGAGGATGTACAAATTCCGTACAGACAGCACCCGTAGTCGGGATCGAACACGGGTTTCCGCCGCTATATTCGCTGAAAAGCAGAAACTCTACCACTGCGCCAGCTTGCCGCCTTAACAACACGGAATGGAAAAAAAATCAAAATAAACTTTATTCAAAGTAAAATGAAAATCAAAATAAACGTTATTCAAAGTAAAATGAATACAATACAGGAACTGTGCAAATACAAAATCGTCATTCTACATATAACTGTAATTGTTATATGGTAATATGGTTATATGGTAATTCTCGGAGGCTGTAAATACATTCCATGTGGCGTAAAGTAGTGTTGACACAACCTTACGCCCACTCTTGTGGCCCACTGGGGTAAAATCATTTCATCTTTGAGGGCCGTCTCCACCACACATTGCCCTCCAATGGTCAGCAGCAGAAGGACACTAGACTGTGGTCCTCACCCACATAACCTTGGCATTGGCTTCAGTTCATCACTCAGCACGTACTCCTTTAGTCTGGAGCAGACCAGTGCGACAATATCCATATTATTTATGTATATGAGCTGTACTCAATCTCGCACATGCTCAGACTCGCGCACATAATTATGTAAATTAGTCAGTGACCTTTAACTTCGAAATAACATATTTTGGTCCCAACACGAGTGTGTGTGGAGCCATCTTTCTCCGTCTAATATCTGCTCGTTTCACCTATATCGTAAGCAGATACGTATCAACACATGGTGGTAGCGCGGGAAGTGTGGATTTGTGGATCAAATGGATGCTATGATCATTAGCAAAAATGCTTTGAAAAGTTTTCAGGAAACAGTGTTTCAACGCTCAGCGACCGCACTAGCTGCATGCATGAGTTGAATGGTATGCAGGTCACTGAGCACACAAAGATAAGACGCAGTGTGTAAATCAGTGCTGTGGGTGATTGCTTAAAGATAGCACATCCTATATGGAAAGCAAAAAAAAAAATAGTTTTGTTTTGCAAATATTGTCTATAATATGGGAAGATATTAGAGAATATTACGCAAATTAGCTGAACGATACATAAGCTATTAAGAGCGAAGGGATTCGCTGATATTTGAAAATGGCACAGGCCAGGTCATCTTTCCACATGGCCCCACCACCCAATCTAAAGCTGAAAGATAACAATAGACAATAGACAATAACTGCAGGAATAGGTCATTTGGCCCTTCAATTTCAGTATAGGCGTAAAGAGGTTTTCAGTATAGGAGTAAAGAGGTTCTTCTGCAGTTGTACAGGTCCCTCGTGAGACCACATCTCGAGTATTGTGTACAGTTTTGGTCTCCTAATTTGAGGAAGGGCATCCTTGTGATTGAGGCAGTGCAGCGTTGGTTCACGAGATTGATCCCTGGGATGGCGGGAAAGATTGAAAAGACTAGGCTTGTATTCACTGGAGTTTAGAAGGATGAGGAGTTATCTTATAGAAACATATAAAATTATAATAGGCCTGGACAAGCTATATGCAGCAAAAATGTTCTCAATGTTGGGTGAGTCCAGAACTAGGGGCCACAGTTTTAGAATAAAGGGGAGGTCATTTAAGACTGAGGCGAGAAACAACGTTTTCACCCAGAGAGTTGTGTATTTATGGAATTCCCTGCCACAGATGGCAGTGGAGGCCAAGTCACTGGATGGATTTAAGAGAGAGTTAGATAGAGCTCTAGGGGCAAGTGCAGTCAAGGGATACGGGGAGAAGGCAGGCACGGGTTATTGATAGGGGACGATCAGCCATGATCACAATTAATGGCGGTGCTGGATCGAAGGGCCGAATGGCCTCCTCCTGCACCTATTTTCTATGTTTCTATGTTTCAAGCCAGCACCGCCATTCAATGTGATCATGGCTCATCATCCCAAATCAGTACCGTTCCTGCCTTCTCCCCATATCTCCCCTCTCTGCTATTTATAAGAGCCTTATATATTCTCTCCTGAAAGCATCCAGAGAACCTGCCTCCACCGCCCTCTGAGGTAGAGAATTCCACAAACTCACCACTCTCTGTGAGAAAAAGTGTTTCCTCCTCTCCGTTCTAAATGGCTTACTCCTTATTCATAAACTGTGGCCCCCTGGTTCTGAACTTTCAACATCGGGAACAAGTTTCCTGCCTCTAGTGTGTCCAAGCCATTAACATTCGTATATGTTTCAATGAGATCCCCTCTCATCCTTCTAAACTCCAGAGTGTACAAGCCCAGCTGCTCCATTCTCTCAGCATATAACGGTCCCTGCATCCAGGGATTTAACCTTGTAAACCTACGCAGCACTCCCTCACTAGCAAGAATGTATTTCCTCAAATTAGGGGACCAAAACTGCACACAATACTCCAGGTGTGGTCTCACTAGCGCTCTGTACAACTGCAGAAGGATCTATTTTCTCCTATATTCGATTCCTCTGGTTATACAGGCCAAGATGTTATTCGCTTTCTTCACTGCCTCCTGTACCTGCATGCTTACTTTCATAGAGAAGGACCCCTAGATCCCGTTGTATTCCCCTTTTCCCAAATTGACGCCATTTAGATAGTAATCTGCCTTCCTGTTTTTGCTGCCAAAGTGGATAACCTCACATTGATCCGCATTAAACTTCATCTGCCATGCATCTGCCCAGTCCACCAACCTGTCCAAGTCACCTTGCATTCTCATAGCATCCTCCTCACAGTTCACACAGCCACCCAGCTTTGTGTCATCTGCAACTTTGCTAATGTTACTTTGAATCCCGTCATCCAAATCATTGATGTATAATAGTAAGATTAAATGAGAACTTACCAGTTCGAGGTTTGATCTGTATTTTATGAGGAGTTACGATGAGGGATTACGTGAAGACCCCGTCCAGCACGCATGCACGACATTTCTTCAAAGCAGCGGTGTGGATTCACAGAAAAACACAACAATTGAAATAAATATAGTAAAGAAAAAATAAGAACTTAATTACCAGTTGATCTGTATAATAGAGGGTGGGAGCGGAGGGCACGTAATCCCTCATCGTAACTCCTCATAAAATACAGATCAAACTTCGAACTGGTAAGTTCTCATTTAATCTTACTATTTTACTTCGGAGTCACGTGAGTGACTACGTGAAGACTTCAAAGCTCTGTGAATCCGAACCGTGAACCAGCTCATGCTTCACTCACTGCCTGAAGACCTTAGAGGGAGGAAGCATGTTATACAATCAACAATAACCTGTTTGTGACCAATAAAGGTTTATTAATGATAACAAAAAACAGAGAGCTCCCCGGCTTAAATTAAATATTAGCTGCAGACTCTAAAATTCTGTCTGCAAATGTAGCAGGTTCCGCCAGCGGCATATTATAAAAACTTTGGAAAGTTCTCTCCGAGGACCATCCTGCTCTGGCCAGAATATGGTCCATAGGCACATCCATTCGCCTAGCCGCCGACGTAGATGCAGCCCTGGTGGAATGAGATTTGTAAACATTAGTATCGACTCCCGCGGACTTAAGCACCTGCTTGAGCCATCTTGAAATGGTTTGGCTCGTCACCTGACCATGAGGCTTCTTGTGGCTTATCCATAAGGCTTTTTCTCTCCCTCTTAAGTTATATGTTGTGTCTATGTAATTGGTGAGATGGGTCTTGGCGCACAACCGTGGGTCAGGTGAATATGCCCGGAACTCCATTACTGGAGGCGTGGTACCTGGTCTAGTTTGTTTGACCAGTCCCTGAATGTGAAATGTGATACAGTCCAATGACTCTGTCATGCTGTCCAGCCTCAGAAGGTGGAGGGACTGTACCCTTTGAGCTGACACTAGTGCCATGAGCATGACTGATTTCAGTGTAAGTTGTTCCAGCGTGAGTGACCTGGGTGGTGGCCATCCCCTAAGGTACGTCAGTACAATGCTGACATCCCAGATCTGAGTGTACCTAGGCCTAGGGGAATTGGTGTTAAAAATGCCCCTCATGATTTTGACCACTAGTGGATGGGACCCCAAAGTCAGTTGTCCTGCTGCTGGAACCAAATAAGCTGACAACGCACACATGGCTGTATTAATGGCGCTGTAGCTGAGTCCTTCCCGATGTAATCCAACCAGAAACTCCACAACACTGGTGGCTGTAGCTGTAGTGTAGGTAGTTCCTGTTTTGGAGCAATACCGTTCCCATTTTCTGATGTTGGTCAGGTATTGTCTCCTGGTGGACTCCCGGTGGGATGCGGTCATCATGTTGATGGCGTCCTCAGACAGTCCCAGGCCCAGTAGAGGTCTTTTTAGAATCTGCAAGCCAGGAGATTGAATCTGTCATGGCACGGGTGACTAATGCCTGACACTGGGTGGATTAATAACTCTCGACTGCTGGGGAATTTCAACGGTGTTTCAACAGCCATGTCGAAGGCCACTGGGAACCATGGCTGTGTAGGCCAGTCGGGTATTATCAAGATTCCTGAAGCGGAATCCAACTGAATCTTGCGCAATACCCGACTGATGAGGCAGAAGGGAGGAAAAGCATAAAAGAACATTTTCCCCCAATGCAGCGAGAATGCATCAACTGCTGCTGCCTCAGGGTCTGGTTCCCAAGCGACATACGTTGGTACCTGGTGATTCAGCCTAGATGCAAATAGATCGATATCTGGTGTGCCATATTGCTTTATAATTTCAGCAAATATTTTGGGATTTAACATCCATTCGATGTTATCTTTGAATCTGCGTGACCTGGTGTCTGCCACTGTATTTTGCTTACCTGGTAGGTAAGTTGCTGATAACCAAATATGTCTTTCAACACACCATTGCCAGATTAGGTTGGCCAAATTGTCACACGATATCGACTTTACACCACCCATGTGGTTGATATAAGCCACCACCGTGGTATTATCTAATTGCAACCGGACAGGTGCATGATGCGTATTAGATGAATATGCTTTTAACCATAAAACGCACCCAACATTTCTAAGTAGTTGATAACCCCGTGTCTGTAGGCAAGATGATTCAAATTTAGTCCATCTGCCCCCTGTGCTGGATTGCATGTTAGTTGCTCCCCAGCCCAAAGCACTGGCATCCGTTTCAATGGTTAATACTGGGTTGGTGATTATTATGGGACTGGAACTGAGCCTAACGTTCCTTGTCCACCATTGTAACTCTTGAATGGATTCAGCAGTTAAACTCATAGCTCGGTCAAAGTGACCTGAGTTTTGCTTTAGTGCATGCACTTTTGCTCTTTGCAAATTTTGATAGTGCAAAGGCCCAAATTGTACAGCTGGAAAAGCTGCTACCATTTTGCCAATAACTCTAGCTACCTCCGTATGGTTGGCTGATGTTTATTCGTGAGTTCGTTGCATGATAGTGCCAATTCTGATGCTTTCCCTTCGGCAGAGTTACAATCATGCGAACAGTATCAATCGTAAATCCAAGATAGTCCGTGGCAGTGGACGGTGTAAAATTGGATTTATCTGGATGTATGACAAACCCCAAAGTTTCAAACAAACGTTTGTTGGCTGCTACTGCCAAAATGGCTGTCTCCAAGGTTTTCCCTACTATTAAAATGTCGTCTAAATACGCCATGGACTATATGCTTTTGTTTCCTCAATTAATGCCAAGGCAGGTTTTAAGATTTTAGTGAAACAGCCTTGGAGCGGAGGTTAGCCCATTTGGTAAGGCTTTAAATTGCCATTAGCTGTTTCATCCAGATAAATTTTAAGTATTTACGATGCTCCTTGTGTATGGGTACTGAGTAGTAGGCATCTTTTAAATCAATGCTTGCTAGAAAGTACCCTCTAGAAACCAATAGTCTGGCTGTTTCAAAAGTATCCATCTTGAAATGTATATACCTGTCAGACTTGTTTAAAGTAGTTAAGTCAATGATGATGCAACGTCCACCATCTTTTTTTGATTTTAGTGAAAATATTAGACACAAATTCCAAAGGTTCATGTTTTGTTCTTTCAATGACACCTTTTGCTTGTAACCTCATCAGTTCAGCTTGACCCTCTTGTTTCTGTTTGACTGAGAGGGTGAATACCCTTTTGGGTATATGCTGAACTGGCGGAATGTTTTCATGAACAAAGTCAATTTTTGTAGCCATGAACGCTGCTGAGAATATACTTGTCATTAGTGATGGATTCCCATGCATCCAAAAACAAGTGCAATCTCCCCCCTGTTAGTATAGAGCCCCTACTGCTCATATGCTGAGAGGAACCAGACCCACCTACCTCCATGGTTATTGGTGCTTCTTCTGCCTCTTCGCTGGGCGATGAGGCGTCTGCTGGGCTGTAGAGGGTTGATCGCACCAGTCCGCTCTGGGCCCTGGCCTAAAAAAGGCTTACGGTGGTTGCTGTCCCATAGTGTGGTCGACGACTGGTGGACGCCATGGGGTACTGCCGCCTGGGTTTGTTAGGTCTGCTCGGTCCCAAACCTGCCCTCACGAGACCAAAGGTCTTGGATTCTTCCTCTAGGTCTTTCACCTTTTTTGGAAGGTCTTTCCCAAAGAGCAGAATAGGAGGTTCTGAACCCGGTGTTTTGCAAAGTCCCGCAAATTTAGGGTTGAGGGCAGGCTTGATAATTTCCTTCCGTAAATTGTTTATTTCATATTGAGTGGTGCACAGCAGAGCTAATGTGTCTTGCTGATTTGTGGAGATGTCCGCACCATCAATGGACCGAGCATAAGATGTTATTCCTGCAGTCAGGAGTTTAAGGATTTTCTGGAGCTTCAACTCCAGGTTCCTGATGTTCTGCCCCAAATGTCCCCAAATTTGGCTGTTTACAGCGGGTACATTCAATGATGTACAATTTACTGGGGCTGTATATAGTTCAAGAGCCTCATTGACCACCTGTTCTTGTAGGGGTTTTGAGGGACAGGTGGTTAATGCTGGCTGCAAGTTTCGGCTCTAATGGCCGACCCACTTGTGGAATGGCCACGTAGCGGTTGACCACACCAGCAGCTCTTTCTGATCCTGTACACCCTGCGTACTCCCGATATCTTCAGCCAGTGACCCCTCTTCTTGACCAGCCCAGACCTGGTCGCCAATGCTGCCTTCAAAAGAAGGTGAAGCAATGGCCAGTGCCGTAAAGGGCACTGCGGGAGTGCCTGAACTCCCTTGTCGAGGCTGCTGCTGCTCTCTCAGCAGATCTCGCTGGAGCAATTGCTCCATAAGCCGTTCCATTGCGGCTTAGGCGGCTGCCTGTGTCGCTCTCGAGTGGTGAGGCATCTTCATCCGAATCGTCGGACACTACCGCCCGGTTCTGGCTGCAGGTACCTCCAGACCGCTGCTCAGGCAGCACGAGCGGTGCTGGGCTCGGCTCGGTAGTTATACACGCCGCCTCTTGCCCCCTCTCCAAAGAGCATTCCTCAACGGAGGACGAACGGGGGCGAGCTGCAGACTTCTTTCCTCTGGTCTTGCTCATTCTTTCTGGAAAACAAGCAGACCACAGAGAAAAAGACACACGGCCACGGTAAAACTTACCTGTCGGCCCGACTTTTCAATTTGTAGCGGGAGCGCCTTGAACTCCCGTTCGTCGCGGGTGCACTGCATGAACGCTAATGTCGCGCATGCGTGCTGGACGGGGTCTTCACGTAGTCACTCACGTGACTCCGAAGTAAAATGTAAATAGCTGCGGTCCCAGCATCGAGCCTTGCGGTACCCCACTAGTCACTGCCTGCCATTCTGAAAGGGACCCATTAATCCCTACTCTTTGTTTCCAGTCTGCCAACCACTTCTCTATCCATGTCAGCACTCTACCCCCCAATACCATGTACCCTAATTTTGCCCACTAATCTCCTATGTGGGACCTTATCAAATGCTCTCTGAAAGCCAGGTACACTACATCCACTGGCCCTCCCTTGTCCATTTTCCTAGTTACATCTTCAAAAAATTCCTGAAGATTAGTGAAGCATGATTTTCCCTTCCTGAATCCATGCTGACTCGGACCGATCCTGTTACTGCTATCCAAATGTGTGGCTATCTCATCTTTTATAATGGATTCCAGCATCGTCTCCACCACCGATGTCAGGCTAACTGGTCTATGATTCCCCGTTTTCTCTCTCCCGCCTTTCTTAAAAAGTGGGATAACATTAGCTACCCTCCAATCCGCAGGAATTGATCCTGAGTCTATAGAACATTGGACAATTATCACCAATGCATCCACGATTTCCAGAGCCACTTCTTTAAGTACCCTGGGATGCAGACCATCAGGCTCTGGGGATTTATCAGCCTTCAGTCCCATCAGTCTATCCAACACCATTTCCTGCTTAATGTGGATTTCCTTCAGTTCCTCTGTCACCCCAGACCCTCTGGCCACTACTATAGCAGGAAGATTGTTTCTGTCCTCCTTAGTGAAGACAGATCCAAAGTACCTGTTCAACTCATCTTGCATTTCCTTGTTCCCCATAACAAATTCACCTTTTTCAGTCTTCAATGGTCCAACTTTGGTCTTAACTATGTTTTTCCTCTTCACATACCTAAAGGATCTTTTAATGTCCTGTTTTATATTCTTGGCTATCTACCTTCGTACCTCATCTTTTCTCCCCGTATTGTCGTTTTTGTTATCTTCTGTTGTTCTTTAAACATTACCCAATCCTCTTGCTTCCCGCTAATCTTTGCTACGTTGTACTTCTTCGCTTTAATTTTTATACTCTCCCTGAGGTCCCTTGTCAGCCATGGCCGTTCCTTTCTCCTCTAACCGGGTAGAAGAGGGGGAAATGTTTAAACAAATGTACAAAAATTATGCAGTGATTACAGAACTGGATAAGAAAGCGAAACAATCAAAAAGCAGTATTCCTGCTTACTGTTGGACCGGAAGGACTTCGAATATTCAATACCCTGAAGTTCGAAAAGCAGCAGAAATAGTATATTATCTTTGAAACTTTCTTATATAGTATATTATCGTTTATACGTTTATACTTTGTATATCTTTTAAATTAGTAAGTAGAGAAAGTTGGTCTCTGAGAATTGAGATCAACTGTCTCTGGTAAGACATTCCTGTGTCCCGTGAGGTCTCTATTATTCTTTGTAATAGCTCGGCTCTGCATGTTCGAATTAGCTTACTTCTGTTGAGATAAGACAATTGTGCAGGATAGTGAGCTCGCCTTTGTGTGTTTTGTTTATATAAAGTGAGGCGAGAGATGTCTGGGTTCCCCCCTCTCGTAGCTAGCTCTGTTAGCATAAATATGTGGTGACAGTTATGTGACCTTTGTATCATTATATTTTTTATACCTCTGAGAAGGTATTGAAAATTAGTCTCTGAGAACTGAGGCCAATTCACTGGATGCATTCAAAAGAGAGTTAGATAGAGAGGGCTAGCGGAATCAAGGGATATGGGGATAAGGCAGGCACGAGATACTGATTGTAGATGATCAGCCATGATCACACTGAATGGCGGTGCTGGCTTGAAGGGCCGAATGCCCTACTCCTGCACCTATATTTTATGTTCTGCGAACTGAGACCAATTGTCTCTGGCTTCTCCCCACATTCTTGTGCCCTGTGTAATACAATTTGCGAGATAACTCAGAACGACAAGAGAGGTCCTTTCTGTGGTTGGGATTTCTCCCCTAGAGATGACATTGGATTTGTGTCTTAGACATTCCTCTGTTGCTATATCAAAGCGATAACGAGGCCTAAGTCAATATAACGCTCTGGATGCGTGCCTAACAAGGGGCAATTAGCATTGACCAGTTTGACAGTTAGAGGACCTCTGTGACTTTGCAATAAGCAACAGAAAAGCCGCGAGGGAGGATTAACAAAGGGGAACCTGACTTGCCGCGATGAAAGCCACGAGGGCGGCAAGAGGCCTAACAAAGGGGAATCATGTGACATACCTGTTGCAAAGTGGAAAAATGCTGGGAAGGAGGAGATAGGTGGGAGCAAGTGATTGGCTGATGATAGGGGAATGTCTGCAAGTGATTGGGTATGGAAATGCGCCGGGTGTGGAACATACAGAGTTAAACATGTCATAAAAAGACGTGACTCTTTGTCTGAAACTGAACATTCACGTGGGCTCGCGAAGTGACTGTTCCAACTTTATTTGCAAATAAAGGTTTGAACTTCTTTAAAAAATCTCTGTGTCGCCGGAGTTAATTTTGAGTATTAGTAACCACGACACAGATGAGACGAATGTGAACGTCACCATCGACCTAATGTCTACCATTATCGTAGGAGAGACGAATGAAACGTAAGAAAGATTAATTTACAACACACGAGACCAGAAACCAGGGGAAAGCATTGAATCGTATGTTGCAGAAATGACGGAGCTTGCAAAGACATGCAACTTCTGCGATTTCCTGAAAGAAAGCCTTTTTCGATATCGAATCTTGATTGCTATTGCAGACCAGTCACCTCGGAAGACACTCCTTCAGAAGAGGAATCTGACACTATAGGAGACCGTGGACATATGTAGATCATCGGGGGTAACAGCGACAAGAATGTAGGTCACCGGCGAAAATATTACATACACAAGGTGGAACGATTCAATCAGAGGGAAAAGAAGGTACACAAAAGGCTGGAGAAACTCAGCGGGTGCATCAGCATCTAAGGAGCGAAGGAGATAGGCGACGTTTCGGGTCGAGACCCTTCAGAAAAGAAGGTTGATTTTCCTTCGCAGAGGAAGAATCGGGGACCAGTCAAGTGCAAGTTGTGTGCGTGGATGCACAAGCGCAGGAATGAGCAATGCCCAGCGTATGGGAAGGACTGCAACAGATGCGGACGACAAAACCACTTTTCCTGCTGCTGCAAGCAGAGGATGGAGAGCACACAGAAACAGTGTCTGCGCAAGGTCGTAGAGCCGTCTGACACACCGTCAATTTCCGACGCAGAGTCTGTGAGTGGCATTGAGTTCAATGCAGCCGGAAACAATTTGTCTTCAGGCCTATTCGCTGAGATGCAGGTCGGCACAGAAGCCGTCAAGTTTCAGATTGAATCTGGTGCCAGTGTTAATGTGATTCCCAAGGACCTTGTACCCACCAAAATGGACATTAGGTTAGATAAAATCGTTTTAAAGATGTACAACGGATCCAACCTGCTTACGGAAGGTAGGACGAAAGTCATACTCCGGAACAAGAATAACAACAAGAAGTACCATGTTCACTTCATAGTGGTAGAGGAAGGCTGGCTCACACCGCTCCTGATCTGCACAACAGATGAAAATTATCACGGTTCACTACGAGAATTTCAAGAGCCTGAATGTTGTTAGCGAGGCTGACTCATTACTCAAGAGCTACAATGATGTGTTTGACGACGAAAGATCGGGGAAACTACCGGGCAAGGTCAAGTTGGTAACTAGGATGAAGGATGTGACCCCATCACAGTGTCCTGTAAAACAGATACCCGCAGCCATGAACGGGAAGGTCATGAATGGTTTCATGAAGCTGGTCGAGCAAGACATCTTGGACCAGTCAAATAACCAACTGTGTGGTGTAGCAGGCTGGTCGTTCCGGAGAAAAAGGGTAGCATAGCGTTGAGGTTCTGCATACATCCTAGACCCCTCAACAAACTCCTGAAAAGGGAGATCCACAGATGACCTACCTACATAGAGGACGTACACCCTGAGCTGTCCACGGCGAATATTTTCTCCAAATTCGATCTAAGTCAGCATACCTCTACTGCGAACAAGATGAGGAGAGTAGTTTCCAAACAACCATCAACACCCGCTTTGGGAGATATCGCTGGAAGTGGTTGCCAATTGGATTGAAAGCAAGTGCAGAGATCTTCCCGAAGAAACTGCAACAAGCCCTAGAATCATTATGTGGAGTGGAATGTGTTGCAGATGACATCATCCTGTTCGGATTTGGGGACACCAGAGAAGATGCAGAACGGAATCACAACGCAAGGCTGCAAGATCTTCAGCGATGCAGAGACAAAGGCATCAAGCTGAACCGGAAGAAGTCGACAGTGAAAACTAGTTATGTCACATTTCTAGGACATGCAGTTACAGATCGTGGCGTGAAACTAGATCAGAAGAAGATCCAGGCTATCCTAGAGATGCCCAACCCAACCAATCCAACAGAAATCCAAAATGAAAAGGCAGTGTAAACTACTTGACAAGATTCCTGCCAATGTTGTTGGACACATTCGAGCTTTTGAGGAAATAGACCCACAAGGATGCAGAGTGGGAATGGTCACCAAAACATGACACGATAAAGTCAAAGATCAAGGAGCTGTTGACAACGACATCTATCCTGGCGTACTACACACCAGATGAACGTACTACACACCAGTTGCACATAGATGCAAGCAAAGCAGGTCTATGTGCAACATTTATGAAGAAAGGACAACCGCTGACCTATGTGGGTCGAACATTGACGCCAACCTAGCAGGGAAATGCTCAGATTGAGAAGGAGGCATTAGCAATAGTGTTTTTCCTCGAGCACTTTCATCAGTACACCTAAGGACAGAGAGTGATCGTTGAGAGTGACCACAAGGCATTGGAAGTAATCGTCAAAAAGCCTCTGCATAGAGCACCGTCTTCAGGGCATGATGATGAGGATGCTACACTATGATATCGAGATTAAATGGGTAAAGGGAAAATACATGCATCTAGCAGATATGCTCTCCCGAGTACACCTCCCGGACACCGTAGGATCGACCCGATTCACTGATGTGAACGCAGTTGAGTCCTTGAGCATGGGAGAGGATAAGGTCAAATGCATCCAACCCCATACCAGGGAGACCGTTCAGAAAGTAATACAAAATGGATGGCCAGATCACAAAGCAGAAGTCCTGGAGGCAGCACAACCTTCAGAGACAAGTTGAGTGTGCAAGACAGTCTAATATTGAGTGGAGAGCGAGTTGCCTACCACTCTGCACAACCATATGAAGGGTACACTCCACATCTCTCACCCAGGAGTAGAAGGAACCCCCAGACATGCTGGAGAATGAATTTTTTTCTGGCCCGGAATGAACTCCGATGTGAAGCAGTTAATTTCAAACTGCGAAGCCTCCGAACAACAGAATCAGAAAGAAATTCTGATGCCGCATGACCTCCCAAATCGCCCGTGGGATAAAGTGGGAACCGATCTGTTCGAACTTGCGGGAAAACATTATGTAATCATCGTTGACTATCTATCTAATTTATGGGAAATAGACACTGTATAACCTGACCAGTTGGACAATCATTGTGAAACTCAAGAACCACCTCGCGAGACACGGAATTCCCAGGACTGTGGTAAGCGACAACGGGACACAGTTCTCATCAGAGTTCGCCAGATTTCCCCTGAAATGGGAATTTGACCACTACAATTTTTCGAAGACACAGCTAAGCTAATGGTAAGGTGGAATCGGCAATCAAGGTATCCAAGCGAGTGCTGAAAAAAACCCACTCACTTCAAGACAGATGTCTACCTGGCAATACTGGAATTGCGAAACACCCCTGCGCAAGGAGTGAAAAGTAGTCCTGCACAAAGGCCAAATGGAAGGAGGACGACGCTTCCAACTGCATAAACCTCCTCAAACAACGTAATACTGACATGCTCACGAAAGAGAGGACAAAGATGAAGGATTTGCAGGGAAAACAGTCAAAGATCTACAACCAACATGCGAAAGATCTACCAATCCTGGAAGAAGGTGATGTCGTAAGACTCAACCCCAATAAACTAGAAATTACCAGATGGCAGAGAGCAACAGTTCAGAAACGACAGGATGAGAGATCTTACGAAGTCGAGACAGACAGGAATTCTTAATCAGACAGAAGCGAACGGATCTGAAGAAGACCGGAGAACTACCCCCACACATTACTCCAGAGAAACCACGGACGCGGAGAAGACAGAGAAGCATTTGTAACCTCAGCTGACACGGGAAAAAAAACAGGAAAAGATGCAACTCGTGAAACACATAACACAGAGAAAACTAAACAAAAACAAAGTAACATAAGGGAAGAAACGAGGCGATGCACAGAATGTACACACTGAAAAGAAAATCACTTCTGAAAGAAACACCATCACAATTGCTTTGTTTTGGATCGTTGGAAATGTAATCCCAAAATATCAAAAATGAAAGAATGTGACAAGATCCATATAATTTATGAGCTGTCCTCATTCTCGCACAGGCTCAGACTCGCGCATATAATTATGTAAATTAGTCAGTGACTTTTAACTATGAAATTAATCATTCTTGCTTTTGACCCCAACACGAGTGTGTGTGGAACCATATTTCTCCGTCTAATATATGCTAGCTTTACCTATATCGTAAGCAGACACATATCAAATCAGCCAGTCGGCAACATTCCCTGACGGCCATCTCGCTCTCCTAAGAGGTCAACAGGGTTGGGTAGACCAAAGAGCGCCTTTCACAGAGTTGATCACTTTCCAGCAGCATTCAAAATCCGTCTCTGAATGTGTCCCCGGGAACAATCTGTAAATCACGGAATCCTCTGTTACGGATCTGTTTGGAATAAACCGTGGCAGGGCCCCTTGCAAACCTTCCCAGACTCTCGGTGCTAATCCACCCTCTGCGAAGAGGTGAGCTACCATCTCTTCTCCATAGTAGCCGTCCCGAGGGTAGTGTGTGCTGGTCGTAAGATTCCAACGATGCAGGAAGGATCTGACTGCGCGGGCTTCTCTCACCGCCAGCCAAGCCAGCTGTTGGTGCTTGTAGTTCTGGCGATGAGACATTTCGCCAGACAAGCTGGGCAGTCCGCTCTGGGAACCACGCCACTACAGGACGTGTAGTGCTGATCACTGCCTGATGGACATGGTCATATGTGTTGATCCGGAGGAGCCTTTCCACAAATGACAGATGGTGCGGCAATCACCAGCTGACGTGGGATCTGTTCCAGGCTCATCCTTGGCAACACCGGTGAAACATACAACCTCAGCAGGTAGTGCCGGTTGGTGCCCATGTGCCTTCGCTCTAAGCTCCGCCTAATGCAGCCACACCCAAAGGGGGCATCAGGGTGAGGGCGACGTTCGGCACGCTTTTACCCCCGTTGCCTGCCGTTGTTTATCCGCACATTGTGCCACATCGCACCCGGTCCAACCTGGACCCCCAGATGAAGCAGAAGATGGCCCGGGTGATCCGTGTAGCTTAGGGGGGAGGGGCAGGCTACACTTGCGCCATGTACAGGCGGCCCTAGAGCACCTCACACCTGATGAGGTGCTCTAGGGCCGCCTGTACATGGTACATCTGCTCCAGCCAGTTCTAGTCAGAAGCCAATAGAAAATAGACAATAGACAATAGGCAATTGGTGCAGGGGTAGGCCTTTCGGTCCACCGAGGCAGCACCGCCATTCAATGTGATCATGGCTGATTATCCACAATCAGTACCCCGTTCCTGCCTTCTCCCCATATCCGCTGACTCCGCTATTTTAAGAGCCATATCTACATGTAGCTCTCTCTTGAAAGTATCCAGAGAACCGGATTCCACCGCCCTCTGTGGCAGAGAATTTCACAGACTCACAACTCTCTGTGTGAAAAAGTGTTTCCTCATCTCCGTTCTAAATACCTTACCTCTTATTCTTAAACTGCAGCCGGGGTTCTGGACTACCCCAACATCTAGAACATGTTTCCTGTCTCTAGCCTGTGCAAACCCTAATAATATTATGTGTATCAATAAGAGCCTCTCTCATCCTAAATTCCAGCATGTGCAAGCCCAGCCGCTCCATTCTCTCAGCATTTGACCGTCCCGCTAACCCGGGAATTAACCTGTGAACCTACGCTGCACTCCCTCAATAGCAAGAATGTCCTTCCTAAAATCAGGGGACGGAAACTACACACGATACTCCAGGTGTGGTCTCACTAGGGCCCTGGACATCTGCAGGAGGACCTCTTTTCTCCTATACTCAACTCCTCTTGTTATGAAGGCCAACACGCCATTCGCTTTCTTCGCTGCCTGCTGTATATGCAGGCTTACCTTCATTGACTGATGTACAAGGACTCCCAGATCCCGTTGTAGTTTCGCTTTTCATAACTTGGCACCATTCAGATAATAATCTGCCTTCCTGTTTTTGCTACCAAATTAGATAACCTCACATTTATCCACTAACAACTGCTTCTGCCGTGCATCTGCATACTCACCCAACCTGTCCAAGTCAACCTGCTTTCTCATAGCATCCTCCTCACATTTCACGCTGCCGCCCTGCTTTGTGACATCTGCAAATTGGCTAATGTTACTTTGAATCCATTCATCTAAATTACTGATGTATATTGTAAATAGTTGCGGTCCCAGCTCCGAGCCTTGCGGTACCCCACTAGTCACTGTCTGCCATTCTGAAAGGGACCCGTT
Source organism: Okamejei kenojei (assembly GCA_035221665.1). NCBI lineage: Eukaryota > Metazoa > Chordata > Chondrichthyes > Rajiformes > Rajidae > Okamejei > Okamejei kenojei. Next base: position 2,106,262 of record CM069160.1, on the reverse strand, counting down.
AACCCATACTCTTTGTTTTCTGTCTGCCAACCAATTTTCTATCCATGTCAGCCCCAATACCATGTGCCCTAATTTTACCCAATAATCTCCTATGTGGGACCTTATCAAATGTTTGATGAAAGTCCAGGTGCACTCCATCCACTGGCTCTCCCTTGTCCTTTTTCCTAGTTACATCCTGGATCTGGATCTGGACGTAATACGCTGAAAAGCTCTAGGTTGAGCATCACAGTGCACTATGATGGTGGTGGATGTGCTAGTCGAGATGCTTTTGGAGTGCATCTTTGTAGTTGTTGATATTTCGGAGATCTCTGATGCTGGCTGGTAGGGTATTTCAATCTTTTGCTGTCTAGAAAGTGCTAATGAATGCCGTGCGGAATAAAACAATTTCCAGCTTGGTAGCTTCTGGTTGACATGCCTATGGGTTAATTGGATGTGGTCCTCAATCTTTAAATCAATAGTGGTATTCTTGATATTGTGGAATATCACTTACAAAATTCTTAAGGGGTTGGACAGGCTAGATGCAGGAAGATTGTTCCCGATGTTGGGGAAGTCCAGGACAAGGGGTCACAGCTTAAGGGTAAGGGGGAAATCCTTTAAGACCGAGATGAGAAAGACTTTTTTCACACAGAGAGTGGTGAGTCTCTGGAACTCTCTGCCACAGAGGGTAGTTGAGGCCAGTTCATTGGCTATATTTAAGAGTGAGTTGGATGTGGCCCTTGTGGCTAAGGGGATCAGAGGGTATGGAGAGAAGGCAGGTACGGGATACTGAGTTGGATGATCAGCCATGATCATATTGAATGGCGGTGCAGGCTCGAAGGGCTGAATGGCCTACTCCTGCACCTAATTTCTATGTTTCTATGTTTCTATGAATGTTGTCTGTCTGCTGAACATACGACGAGTAGTAGATGGATAGAGTTTAAGATCCTTTATCATGCTGGGGACTGAGCTCTGCCACTTACAGTTGTTAGATATGAACCTTGCAGCTCTGTTTCGCACAGCCTAGATCGTATCATGCTCTGATGTTCCCTTGAGTGAAAGGAACCCACACGGAACAGCAATATTCAACGTGTGGGCACACAAGGCTTTACATGGTTGGATCTTAACTTCTTTGGGGGTATTTTGCTGATTGTGACGTAGAAACATAGACACATAGAAACATAGAAAATAGGTGCAGGAGTAGGCCATTCGGACCTTCGAGCCTGCGCCGCCATTCAATCCAATTTGTTTGCATTCAATATGATCATGGCTGATCATCCACCTTAGTATCCCGTACCTATCTTCTCTCCAATACCACCTGATCCCTCTAGCCACAAGGGCCACATCTAACTCCCTCTTAAATATAGCCAATGAACTGGCCTTAACTGCCTTCTGTGACAGAGAATTCCAGAGAGTCACCACTCTGTGTGTGAAAAATGTTTTTCTCATCTCGGTCCTAAAAGACTTCCCCCTTATCCTTAAACTGTGACCCCTTGTTCTGGACTTCCCCAACATCGGTAACAATCTTCCTGCATCTAGCCTGTCCAACCCCTTAAGAAAGCCGATGACACTGCTGGCTTTGGCTGTTGACCCTTCCACATGCTTGTTCCAATTCATGTTTTCATACAAAGTAACTCCTAAGTATTTATAACTAGAAACTGCCTGCAGCTGATGTCCAGAGAGTGTATAAGAATTATGGGTTGGTTTAGGTTTCGTAGTAAAACGCATGATATTATATTTTTCTGATTTGACCATCATTTGCCATTTCTTCTCCCATCTTTTTGAAGCGTCCGGTAAGCATCATGAGACTTGATCGGTTGATCAACCACATAATCGTCGGCGAAGAGGCAGACCTTATATGTAATGTTATCAGGGGGATTGTTAATGTAGAATAAAAACAGCAGCGATCCCAGCTGAGTGCCCTGTGCTACGCCAGAGTCGACATGGGCTAGTTTTGAGGATGTTTCCTGGACTACAACCGTCTGCTCGTTAAAAAGCTACTCATCCATGAGTGAATTTAGCCCTCTATAACAAAGTATTTGAGACGATGAAGAAGCTTCTGATGTGGAACGGTTCTTTTAGCGCTTCAGAATATTCATCCCCTTCTTTCCGACATCGTTTGTGCTGACATGCACTACCACTTCCGGCTGTTCACCTTCGCCCTTGAGGATTTTGTGCACTCTGTCCGTGACATCCTGGATCCTGGCACCAGGAAGGCAGCACACCATCCTCGAATCCCGTCTGTTGCCTCAGAAACCCCTGTCCGTACCTCTCAGAATGGACTCTCCAACTACAATGGCGTTGCCTGACGTTGTTCTCTTTGGTTTTGGCTGAACAGCCCTTTTTGCTTCACAAGGCAGTCCGCCGCTCAGTGTGATAACGTCTTCTGTCCCGACAGTTTTTAAGTGGGTGAACCTGTTCACAAGAGGTACAAACCCGGGGACGTTTGCGTTCCAAGTTTCTCTCCCTTTCTCACCCTCACCCACCTTCTCCCTTCCAGTACCTTAGCTGTAACAATCTTACTGTGTTTTAGAGTAGTATTGGACTTGTCGAAGAACGACTCAGTTTCTCGGACGAACGTGAGGTCATCCACTTGCTTCTTAATTTCCCCAACACGATCCTTCAGTAGCTCTACCTGGATGCACTTCTCACATTTGTAGCAGCCATAGGCACCAGCGGTGTCCTTGACCTCCCACATACTGCAAGCATCACACTGAATCAGCTTGCTTGACATCTCCTTCTTTCGTCTTTTCCTCTCCAGCGTTTTGCGTAGCCTCCTCTCCTCAGCCTCCTCGCCAAACACTCTCGAGCCAAAGACTCGCACTTTACTCACAGTGCGGTTCCTTCACAAGGCCGCTCCCTCACTACCGCTCCCTAAGAGCCGTCATGCTTATATTGACTGATAAATTGCCTAATTTACCAAGTTACAAACCAAATTCCTCAGTTTTCAACTGTTTCCCCCTTGTGACTCCCTTCCAACTCTTCTCCCACTCGGGCTAGAGCCAATCAGTGCTTTTTCCTGCTTCTCTTTGCTGCTGCTTCTTCAAAATTCACGGGAGCTCTGAGTTAAATCTACCTGTGCTCTTTTTAAATTGTTAAACTCCCTCCCTCCTCTATTCAAGGTACTTCTGAATTACTTCATAATTACCCTGCGCAGATGACAAAGCTGGGATTGCGGATAGTAGGTAGCCAAGATGGTTGTCAAAAATTGCAGCTGGATCTTACTTTCTTGGGCAGGTGGCAGAGGATTGGTAAGTGGAATTTAATAAACAGAAATGTCAGGTAACCGATTTTGGGAAGACTAACATGGGTACGATCGACACAATGAATGGTGGGGTTCAGGGCAGTGTGGAGAGCAGAGGAACCGATGAGTGTAGGTACATAGTTCATTGAAATGACATCAGAGGTCGAGACGGTAGACAAAAAGGCTTTTGGCAATTGGCCTTCATCAGCCATAGTATCGAATATCGAATATAGAAGTTTGTGAAGTCATGTTGCAGTTATATAGGACGTCGGTGAGACCACAGTTAGAGTGTTGCCTTCAGTTCTGAGCATCATGTTGTAGGAAAGTTGTTGTCAAGCTGAAAATGGTGCTGAGAATGTTTACGAAAATGTTGCAATGGTTCGAGGGCCTGAACTACAGGGAAAGATTGAGCAGACGAGGACTCCATTCCTTGGAGAGCAGGTGGACGAGGGGTGGCCTTATAGAAGTGTACAAAATCATGAGTAATAGATTAGATAGACGCACACAGTCCCTTGATCAGAGTAGGGGAATCAAGAACCAGACGAAATTATTTTAACGCGAGGAGGGAAGATTACAACAGGAATTCGAGTGATAACTTCTCCACAAAGGGTGGCGGAGTATGGAACAAGCTACCAGAGCAGGTAGGTGAGACAGGGGCCATCTCAACCTTTAAGAAACAGCTAGACATGTACTTGGATAGGACAGGTGTGCAGTAATATGGGCCAAATACAGGCAGGTGGGACTAGTTTAGCATGGACATGTTGGCCTGTGTGGGCAAGTTGGGCGGAAAGGTCTGTTTCCACGCTGTATCCCTCAATGACTCCATGACACCATGACTCCTGACTCCAAGATCCCTCTGCACGTCAATGGTCCTGAAGGTTTTTCCATTTAATGTTTACTAGACTGAGTGGTACCCGTTGGGTCCCAGCTTCACATGGTCCCCCGACGCAATATTCAAATTTTGCTGGCCAGCGGGGGGGGGGGGGGGGGGGGGGGGGGGGGGGGGGAGGGGGGGGAGGGTTCTGGAGCGATAGCACGGTGTTGTGGGCCGAAGGAATTGTTTTCCAGAGGGCTAGCATGGAAATTGTGGGTCGAATGGATTCTTGGACTGGCAGCTCAGTCACTGAGATCACACACACACACACACACACACACACACACACACACACACACACACACACACACACACACACACACACACACACACACAAATACACACACACACACACACACGCACGCAAACACACACACACACACACACACACACACACACACACACACACACACACACACACACACACACACACACACACACACACACACACTAGGAATATATGGTAGCGTATTTTCTAAAATCGAGATAGAGAGAGAGAGAGGGAGAGAGGGAGGGAGGGAGAGAGGGGGAGGGGAGCGAGAGAGAGAGAGGAAGAGAAAGAGAGAGAGAGAGAGAGGGAGAGAGAGGGCGAGGGAGAGGGGAGGGGGAGGGGGAGGGGTAGGGGGTGGGGGAGGGGGAGGGGGAAGGTGAGAGGGAGAGGGAGAGGGAGGGAGAGAGGGAGAGAGGGATAGAGGGAGAGAGGGGGATGAGGAGAAGTGAGAGACAGGGAGAGGGAGACGATGCTTCTTATAGTCCATCCTATCTCTGCTTCTCATATACTTCTATCAAATTTCCCATCAACCTCTGAAGTTCCTGTGGAAATCAGTGCGTTTGTCCAATTTCCACGTAGCTGGAACCCTCTGGTAAACTTCCTCTGCACGCCTTCCAAAGCCGGCATATCCTTCCTGTAATTGTGTGAACAGAGCTGGACACAATGCTCATAATGTAGCCTTACAACACATGCAACATGATATCCTGACTCTTCCTCCCAATGCCCCAACTGGTTAAGGTAAGTATATCAAGCATCTTTATTTCGGGTGTCTCTTTCGTGGAGCTGTGAACCTGCATCCCCAGATCCCAGTCCACATCAATGTTGTCGAGGATTTTGGCATAAACACGATACCTTTTCCTCCCAAATTGGAACCCCTCACACCTGTTCAGGTTAAACTTCTCTGTTATTTCTCTATGCATTTCTGGAACTGATCTATGTACCGCTGTATACTTTTAAGATGATTTGCCAATAGACAGTAGACAATAGACAATAGGTGCAGGAGTAGGCCATTCTGCCCTTCGAGTCAGCACCGCCATTCAATGTGATCATGACTGATCATCCCCAATCAGTACCCCGTTCCTGCCTTCTCCTGAATCTGCTACCTTTAAGAGCCGTCCCTAGCTCTGTGTTGAAAGTATCCAGAGAACCGGCCTCCACCGCACTCTGAGGCAGAAAATTCCACAGAATTTCACTGTGGTGCAGTCTGTAAATATACAAAGCAACCTCACTATATCGAAGAAAAGATATACACAAAATGCTGGAGTAACTGCGGTTGAGGTAGCATCGCTGTAGAAAAAGAATGGGTGACATTTCGGTTTGAGACCCTTCTACTGATTTCTCTGTGAAAGACACAATCACACTGTTTCCCCATATCGCCAGAGCGAGTGCGAAGGAGTGAGTTCGAAATACATAGATACCAAGATTCAGGAACTCCCCAGCGGCTCAAAGTCAAACCGAATCTCAAACCGAATCCGCCGAGTATTGCCGACACATTAGGAGAGAGACAAAACAGAGAGACCAGAGGTCAGAGAAGAGATGTGAGACGTAATGAGAGAGGCCAGAGACACAAAGAGTAGGAATGAGACAGAGAGAAGGAGGCCATGTTCTCACCTGGACGCAGTGTCCATGACTTTCAGATTTAAGGAAGAGGATCTAACGCACCAGTGGTCTCTGTGAAACAAAACACAAATACATCAGATAAAGGAATACGTGGACGATGACGGGTTTCCTCCTGGGAGAACGACGCAGGGTCTGGGAGGCCACGTTGTTGCCTTCACATTCTTGTCCAACTTGCTGCTTCCGTGGCTTCCACAGCACACAAAGCTTCTATATTTGCTTCATCTCACACGCCCTATCCTTCATTCTGATAGGCGTGTCTCCAATTTGAGGACAGCACCACCACTCCCTGGATACACAAGGTGTTAGATGATTCTGCAGCATTTCTTGAAGGACAGTGAGGGGTAAATTCCCGTGCCCAGATAATATTATGTCCCTCGTTCATGCACGCGGGCAACAAAGTCAATTACCTCCCTGCCTACAAGCACATTACTGAAAGTTCCATGCGGAACTGGACCAGAGTCTCCCAAAGAAAGAGGCCACTTCAAATCAGCTCACAAACTCACTCGCCATCCCAAAACCTAATCAGGTATGGGGGCTCTAATGCCAGTGAAAAACAAGGTGCTCTCTCACCTTGATTTTCACTGGCAGCAGAACCCCAAGGCAGCAAAGTTTGAAGGAGATGTGTAGGACAATGTTTGAGGCTCAGAATGGTTGGTGCCTGGAACATGCTGCCTGCGGAGGACGTTGAAACAAAGCAATGGTGATGTCAAAGAGCTTTCTAGACAGGCACGTGGATATGCAGGGAATGGAGGCATATGAATCACGTACCTGCATAGTAGGTTAGTGTAACTTGACATCATGCTCAGCACGGATATTGCGGGCCGAAGGGTCAGGGCCTGTGCTGTATTGTTCTATATTCAAGTGAATTCAGGGCAGAAAAGGTTTATATATTTCTGTCAAATCGTCAATATTCTTCAGTAAAACTTGCCCTCTCTCAGTGAAATTTAAATTAAAGCAATGAATACAAAAGTGAATATGATGCGGGGAGGGGGGAGGGAGGGAGAGGCTGAGGGTGAGGGAGAAGGTTGGTGATTGAAAGAGTGAGGGAGAGGGAGAGCGGAATGTGATGGAGAGGGAGAGTGCAAGAGGGAGAGGGAGATGGCGATGGAGAGGGATAACTCTATGGATTGTGACTCTTCAGTGACGATGATGGGCCACACCTGTGTGGACCTGGGACTTCTTGTGAATATTGCCTGTCTTTGGAAATAAACCCTAACACAAGAGTTCATCCTACCTTGAGTGTCAGTTTAGACATTGTTAACATGGCGTCATGACCGATGCCATAAATATCTCCGTTCAGCCTCCTCCAGTCCAGGGTTAACAGTCCTAGCCTCTCCTGTCACTGCATATAACTCAAACCCTCTAGTCCAGTAAAAATGGATATCAATCTTTTCTGCACCCACGTCTGTGGAATGTTGATCTTCTGATATGGTATTGACCAGAACGTCACACAATACTCCAAACATCAACATCCTGTACAATAACAACATGATCAACCAGCACTTGTACACATTGGCCTGTATAGTAATGGCGATAATACTATTGCCCTCTTCACCAGCCTGTGTCAAGATTTTCAAGGAACTGTGGACTTGAACTCCAAGCGTTGTTCAGGAGTAAACAATCCCACCTCTCATATCCTTCCCAATATGTGAAGTCACCTAATCAACATCCTGGTGAATCTCGTCTCCATCATCTCCAGCACAATCACATACAGATCTGCGCACAATATTCAATGTATGGCCTGACCAATATAGTTTAGTTTGGAGATGCAGCATGCAAACAGGCCCTTCGGCCCATCGAGTCTGCGTCAAGCAGCATTAACGCTGTCCTACACTGGGAGAGTTGACATTTATACCAACCCAATTACCTCCAAACCTGTACGTCTTTGGAGGAAACCGAAGAATTCGTAGAATACCCACACAGGTCGCAGGGAAAACTTACAAACTGCGTGCAGACAAGCATCCGTATTAAGGATTGAAGTCGGTCTCTAGCGATAAGGCAGCAGCTCTACCGCTATGCCACTGTACTGCACTGTGTTTTGTGAAGTTGCAACATTCCAACTTTACATCAGCGAGACAAAGCGTCGACCAGACGATCCTTCGGTTGACCACTTGCACTCGGTCCGCCAAGGCCCGCTGTTGATCACAGATGTTGAACTATGTTCCCTCCCCTTCCGTTTCCCACACTGACCTTTGTGTCCTGGGTCTCCTCCTTTGCTAGAGTGAGGCAACGTGAAAATTGGAGGATCTGCACATCATATTCCATCTGGGTAGCTTACAGCCCTACGGTATGGACATTCAATTTATAAATCTAATGTCATACCCCCACATCAGTTGTCTCTTCCCCATGTGCCCCTTCCCACCGTCCCACCCCAATGTGAATCAATTTCACCTACCCTCACTCACACACCAAGGCACTCTGCTCCTATCCTCTCTGTACATTGAGTTTCCATCTTTGTGTACCCCATTTCTCTATATCCCCATTTACCCTCGCCCCCGTGTCCCCTTCAACCTACATCGCTCTGTGTGGATTTACAGCTTGAAAGCGTGGGCCAGCAGATGCAGGCACAGCTCCTAGACCTCTGTAATTAGGCTGTGTAGGAAGGAACTGTAGAGGCTGGTTTACGCCAAAGATAGACGAACAATGCTGCAGTAACTCAGCAGGACCGCAGCACATGTGGAGAGAAGGAATATGGGACGTTTTGGGTCAAGTCTGAAGATGGGTCTTGACCCCAAAGTCACCCATACCTTCACTTCAGAGATGCAATTTGTGCCGCTGAGTTACTCCACGAATTTGTTACTCCACGAATCTACTTACTGTTAACACGTTTTGAATGCTCCTTCCACAAGTTAGCGGACTGTTCTCTTCACCTCTGCCCCATTGTGGACATTGGACTTTATACGTGTAACTGATGCTCTACAATGAGGATAACCATATTCTGCACTCTGTAAATTTATTTCACTGTACATGTTGTGTTTCGCTCTGACTTGATGGTGTGAGATACGCTTTGTGCTCACAATTAATGCTCAAAGACTAAATCTTGGAAGCAAGAGTTCTTTATTCCTCTCGACTCTGCAGCAGACCCGGGTGCCTCTCCAAATCGAGACACACCGAAGCCAAAGAAGTCATCCCCCTTTATACACAGAATTTTACATTCAACCTCCCCTCTGGACCCTTCTCCAATCAGGGTCTGAGGTGCACAATCTGTAGGTACATCCCACCGTACATCCCCTCGCACCTCCCATATCATACATCGCATGTTCAAACATGTTCATGGTAATGAGCAGTTTCTTGACCAGTGGTGTGTTGTAATATTCATTTATTCTATTAAGCATGCTCAGTTGCTCATGACCTACCCTAGTTTTACTCACCTCCTAGTGAACCCTCTCAGTTCTCCTATATCAGTACTAAAGCTAAGCTATAGTGACAAGGGTCCCATCTATCACTCCCTTCCACTGATATGGATCTCTCTACATCACTCCCTTGTACTGCTATACAATGCTATTACTTTTACTCAAGGACTCAAGGATGGGTCTGGCAACCTTCAGACACAGCTGTGTCAGAATCCTCTCTCCAGCCCCTCTCAGTTCGAATTCTCTTTAAAACTCCTTACTTTAATGGGGTTTAATCACTTTATCCCTCACAATCCTCCCTTTTTATTTTGCTACGCATACACTGATTAAACCCTCATTTCAAGTTCCCTCAACTCGAACTGACGTAACATTGTCCTAACCTTCTCCTCCTGTAAATCATAAACTTCCCTTGGCCGCATTATCATTATTTTCTGTATTTCCCCTATCTCTCCCATAGGCATGACTACCGCCTGCATCTGACTTATACTTCTAGTAATCAGTTCCCTAAAACAAGGGATGCAACAGGGGATAAAGATCAGTCCAGCCCCTGCACATAGAAACACGAGTCCCACCGTTCTCCACCATGTTCCTCCGAGGATGGAATCCCACCATTGGGTTCCCATAATCGAATTCCACTTTTGTATTGGAACATGTGCCAACTTACGGATCCCTTCTGATATGTCCATCACTGCCTGTCCATTATCATCGATGTTCAAACAGCAATTAGAGAGGTTGAATTTCCCGCATACCCCTCCTTCTTCGGCCAGGAGGTAATCTAGGGCTAACCTGTTCTGGTATATCGCTGCTCTCATCTGCGTCTGCTGCTTTGCCAGCATTTCCAGCGCCCCCCGCAGTTTGGTTGGTAATTACCTCCAGTACTGCCTGAAGCCTTATGATCCGGTTTAACATGTATACTGGTGTTCGGTATCCCCAGGATCCATCCTGTGCCCAAGTGGCTGGTCCGTAGTATGAGATGATTCTTGCTGGTGGCCATTCATCATCTGTCCATTCTCCAATGTCTATTTTCCTCTTTTTCCGATATAGGTCATCAAATACAGGTGTTCCTAACGACCGGCCTTCTTTGGTGTTTAACAGGAAAAATCCAGGTTGTACCAGTCCAATAAAACAAGTCCCACTCCAATTCATCGGTAACACCGAGTATGCCTTGTATCCACATATCCATAACAGTCCTTCAGCGGCCGGTCCACTAGAGGCATCCTTGTTCCATATATCTCGCAATACTGGGATCCCCTGATAAGGGTTGTTCCCGGTGCAGTTCCATAGTCCAGCCGATTCCACTCCATCGGTCTTCATCCAGATAGCGCAGTTGTTCCCATATTTCTTAGTTAGATACCATTTAGGCACCTCTGGCCACCACACTCGGGACTGATTTGACCACTGGGTGACGATGCGCTGGCAGGGTCTGCTGCCTACTAGGACGGCATCCTTTGCCCAAGGCCTAGCGATACACTCAGTCCCGACCGGAGCGTCTGTCAGGCCCCATATCTGGGGATCTCGGTCTTGTCCAACTGTCAGGTTCCACCCCATCAGGTCCCATATTTCAACAATGGATCCCCTCCACGGCCAACGTGAACTCATCAGTGGTCCTCCGCAGACCCAACATTTAGTCACATTCAGGATTCCAGCTATCCGGAGGGCCAAGTCCACAAACAGGTTTTTTTTCTCCTTCAGGGATCTCGATCTGCTTCTTTATCTCTTCGTACAGTGTCTGGTGCACTTGAGGCTGAGTAGGTGGGGGAGGGGGAGGCTTAGTGACTACTACTCCTGTAACCTCTTTTATTACTTCCTCCTTCGTCTTATCTATTGCCCATTTTACGATCTGAGAAGGGAAAACTAACTGTACACAAACCCATCTCTCTCCCCTTGGGCAGGTAACGGCCCCAAACTTCCCTATATACCCCCTATTGCCTGCCATCAAATACTCCTTTCCCCCCTCTTTACAAATGGTTCTAGTCTTCCGGTCATGGCATACTTTGTTCACATGGGAATGATAGGTAAATGATCTGGTTGTCCGCTCTCTGTATTGGATAGGATGATAACATTTATCACAATAATTAATACCTTTTACCACAATTACATACAAAGCAAACAATCCCACGACTGCTCCTTTCATACTGTCAGTTATACATTCAATGCTTTTTTTTAAATTACTGTTAGGGGTTTGCTTCCTGGCTTCACCATCCACTGTTCCTCCTCCTCAGGAACGGGTGGATCGACGGGTCCTTTAACCCGGATCGCGTGGGTCCACCCTTTTTCTTTTGTTCGTATTGCTGTCTCGGTTGTCAGTAATACTAGGTACGGTCCGGTCCACCTGGGCTGGAGTTTCTCCTCCTTCCAATTCTTGACCAGTACCCAGTCGCCGGCCTTTACAGCATGTATTGGAAAGTCGAGTGGTGGGCTTTGAGCCAATAATCCTTTAGCTTCTAATTCTGTAAGAGAACGAGACACTGCCAGTAAATAGTTCCTCAAGAACACATCACCTCCCTCAAAGGTTGGTGTGCCTTCCACCTTCCCAAAATAAGGCAATCCAAACAACATTTCATAGGGGGACACCGCAATATCCTTTCGTGGTGCAGTCCGTATTCGCAATAAAGCAATTGGTAGACATTTAGTCCAGGGTAACCCTGTCTCCTCCATTAATTTAGTTATCTGAATTTTTAGAGTGGCATTCATCCGCTCCACTCTCCCCGATCTCTGGGGGTGCCATGGAGTATGCAGCTTCCAGTTTATTCCCAAGGCACGACAAATTAATAGGTGCACCTTGGAAGCAAAATGTGTTCCTCGATCTGAATCTATGGATTCAATTACTCCATATCGTGGGATGATTTGTTCCAGCAGTATCTTAGTGACTGCCTGGGCAGTGGCATTTATCGTGGGAAATGCCTCTACCCACCTGGTGAAGTGATCCACTATAACCAGAAGATATTTCCACTGCTGTACTTTTGGTAGTTCTGTGAAGTCTACCTGTATTCTCTGGAAGGGTCTAATGGCCAATTGTTGTCCTCCCCCTGGGACAGCTCTCATTACCTTCTTATTCACCCTTTGACACACTACACAACCAGACAACTTGGCTAAAGTATAAATGCCTCTACAGGCATAAGTCCATAGTATCGTGTCGCACAGAGCCTGAGCTCCCCAGTGCGATTGCGAATGTAGTTGTTTAATCAAATCCCTCGTCAATCCTTTAGTAATTATTTGTTTTTCGTCCGGCGTCCACCACTTCCCGTCCGTGGAGCGCCGGGCACCCAACTCATTCATTTTATCTTCCTCCTCCCGCGAGAATACAGGTATCTTCTCTATTCCCTCTCTCAACGGTATCAGAGACAGCATTTTTACCGTTCCATCTGTCGCCGCTGTCTTATCGGCACTATCGACTGCCCTATTCCCTCTAGCTTCCAGCGAATTCCCTCTCTGGTGGCCTGCTACATGGACCACCGCTATTCTTTCTGGCAAATTTAGTGCTTCCAAAGCTTTTTCAATTAACTGCTCATGAGTCAACTCTTTCCCTCTAGCTGTAATCATCCCTCTTTCTTTCCAGATTTTCCCAAAGGTGTGTACCACCCCAAAGGCATACTTGGAATCCGTATACACAGTTCCTTCTTTCCATTTCAATAGTTCCAATGCCCTCAGTAATGCATACAGTTCACACGTTTGCGCGGACCAACTTCCTGGTAACCTGCCTGCTTCCACTTTTTCAAACCCTTCTCCGGTTATTATAGCATACCCACTATACCTTTTTCCGTCTATGCATCGGGAAGAACCATCAATAAACCATCTTTCCCCTGTCTCAAGCGGTCGTTCTTCTAAATCTTCCCTACTCTTTGTCTGAAGTTCTATTATCTCACTACAATCATGTTCTGGTAACTCCCCTTCCTGCTCAGCACCTGCCGAGTACAAAAACTGAGAGGGATTTAGGTTTTTATCCGTTACTATGGTCAAATCATTCTTTTCCATAAGTATAACCTCATCCTTCAAGATTCTAGAATCCTTCAACCACCGACTGGACTTCTGAGTTAGTATCGTCCGGACCGTGTGGGGAGTGGACACTACCAGGGTTCCTCCAAATGTCAATTTCCTACTTTCTTCCACTAACACTGCTGTTGCTGCTACCGCTTGAATACATACTGGCCATCCCCGCGATACTGGATCCAAGAGTTTGGAGAGGAACGCGACGGGCTGCCGCTTCCCTCCTTTCTCTTGGGTTAGTACTCCCAGCGCAATTCCATTTTCTGCGTTCACAAAAAGATGGAATGGCTGGTCAATAGACGGGAGAGCCAGTACAGGGGCAGTGATTAAACTGTTCTTTAGTTTCCTAAACTGGTGTTCGTCCCCGGATTCCCACTTTACTTTGTCGTTTTCTTCACCTAATTCATCATATAGAAACCTAACTTGTCGGGTATAATCATCTATCCATAATCTACAATATCCATCTATCCAAGAAACTTCCTAATCTCCTTCTTATTCTTCGGCATTGGCAGTCCGGTAATTCCCGCTATCCTTTCCGGGTTTATTCTCCTTTTCCCATCGCTTATCAGGTGTCCTAGATATTTAACTTCTCGTTCTACAAACTGTAATTTACTTTTAGACACTCTCAACCCCTTTTCCCCCAGAAAGTTCAGGAGGGTTATTGTTGCGTCCCTAACTGTCTCCTCTTCTTCCCCTGATAGTAATAGATCGTCCACATACTGCAACAGCTGTGTCTCATCAGTCCTCGGGACGTCCTCTAATACTTGTTCTAATATTTGTCCGAACAGGTTCGGGGACTCCGTAAATCCTGAGGGAGCACAGTCCACCGATACTGCTGTTTCCTTTGGGTCTCTGGGTTTTCCCATTCAAACGCAAAAAGGTCCCTGCTCTCTTCAGCCAGGGGACAGCTCCAAAAAGCGTCTTTTAAATCTACCACACTGAACCACTTGTGATTCGGGGGTATCGGTCCCATTATGGTATACGGGTTCGGGACTACCGGGTGTCGCGTTCTAACTACCTTATTCAATTCCCCGAGATCCTGGACCAATCTGAACGTCCCGTCGGTCTTCCTTACGCGGGTGTTATATGGGGACATACAACTCTCTAATATACCGTCCTTTAGTAAGTTCTCTATAATTGGCTGAAGTCCTCTCCTTCCTTCCATAGAAATTGGATATTGTGTTACCCGTACTGCCTCACTTTCTTTTTTCAGAGCTATTTTCAAGGGTGGGATCTGCAGCCCTCCCCGGTTTCCTTCCTTGGCCCACACCTGCGGGACTATTCTTCCCTCGTCCTCTGTGGTCAATTTATACAATTGGACTATTATCTGTCCCCCTACGGGGGCTGTTCCCATTCCTAATTGGATTTGTAAATCTCTCCCCATCAAATTTAACCATGCCTGGGGTACCAAGATTAAATCTTCCGTAGTTTCCCGATTCTCATATTGAACCACCACCCCTTCTACCTCGGGTAATGTCATCACTTTCCCTTCTACCCCTGAGATTCTAACCTGTTTTTTTACCCAATCTCATTCCTTCTGGTACCTTAGTTACACACGATCTCTCTGCTCCCGAATCTGCCATAAATATCATATCCTCTCCCTGGGGTCCTAATCTCAAGTTTACCAGAGGTTCCCGTGTGTATCCCATACACCCCAGGGAACGGAACCACTGACTCCCCTATTCTTCCTCCATGAGTGCGTACGACTGCACCTCCCGTCGTAGCTTGGGACATTCCCTCCTGAAATGACCCTCCTTTTTATAATAATAACACCGGGGTGGCCCCGTGTACCATCTTCTTGATTCTTGTTCCTTGTTTTCCCGGGGACCCCAACTTCGGTCCCCCCATTCACCTCTTCCTCGTCCTCCAATACTACCGCTTCCCCTTCCCCGGTCTCCATGAGCACCCGGCCTTCTATCACCTTCGATTCCCCCCCTCTGTACTCCTTGCTGTACTGCTTGCAACATCATTTTTGCCTTTCCCTTCTGTTTCTCCTCATCCCGTCTTACATATACCTTTTGAGCCTATGTTAACAATTATTGATTCAATGGTTTTTTTCATTCCAATCTTCCAATTTTTCCAATTTCTTTCTAATATCCGGCCATGATTTTGTTACAAAATTAACCTTTAACAACTACTGACCTGCGGCCGTATCAGGGTCTATCCCCGAATACTGCTGGACATTCCTCCTTAACCTTTGTAAGAACTGATTTTCAAAAGCCCGTTCAAAATTTTGTCCCTTGGGAACGGCCTCTCTGATTCCCTTAATTATTATTTCCCTGAGAGTTCTCATACTGTTTCTACCTTCCCCTGTCTGTCTGACCATCTGTCTTTCTTCTGAAGTAAACAAACTTTCCATTATTGACATCATTGTCTGCCAACTCCTTTTTTTTCCCTGGGCCCCATTAATTTATTACCCTTATCCAACCAGAATGTTTATCTAAACAAACCATAAAAGCTGCTTGTTGTTCAGCAATTAACTTATTTCTAATTTTGTTCAAACCATTCTCCCTACAATTCCCAAATTCCAATTCCTAGTTTAAATACATACGACTAACAATTTTTCAAATTAACTTTACTGAAAAGAAATCTATAGAAGCCAAGCAACCTACATTTTCCAACTTCCCCTTTTTAAGTTGCGATGATACAAAGCGTTGTCCGTTACCTTACAATAACCTCCCCCATTGCTTACAATTTCTTAAAGGAACACACACACATACCCTTACAACATGTGGCCCACAGCAATCAAACCTATCACATATACAAACTTCCTCATTCATGCAAAACCGGTTTTTACACACACATCACGTTAGTTCCATTCTTACTTCAATGAGATTGTTTGAAACAACTCAATATTTTTCATAAAAACATTTTTGGCCCTAGGAACTGATCTATTTGTTCAGCCAGTCCCAAGGGGTCTTCCAATAAACTTTTCATCTCCTTTTTAAAGTTCCTCACCTCCATACTGGTGAGAGGCACATTTACAAATCCCATCCCCCCGGCATTTCCCCCTAACGGGACCTCCCTGAGGGGCTTCATTTGAACAGATCGGTCTAATCTCTGTTCCGCTGCCCTCGTTTGAGATCGCGTCCTCCGACTACTGCCTGGGACACCCGTCCCATCCTTGTCCTCACTTTTTATTTTCTCTTCCTTATCTGACTGGCTCTCTCTCCTTCACATTCTACTTTCTGTAATTCTCTATTATCTGTCTCTTCTGAGACAAGAGCGGACAGGTTTACTGCCGATCCGCTCTGGCTTAGTGGGACCTCCTGGGCAGATGCAGCCGGCGCTGATGCGGATATATTTGGGGGCTGGGATTCATATGGCGCGGGCAGTCTCCGTAGGTGATCATCACCAATTGGTGGCCAGTCAGGTTCATCCTGCTCTCTTTCCGTCTTTCATGGAAACATCCCATTATTGGGTTTCCAGCACTGGGCATATTCCTTTTCTATTTGATTCGGCGTTTGTCTTTCACTCACAAAAACATTCAACGCCTGTCCCACCCAGTCCTCATTTGAACCCAACCGCGGCCACCACCCTGCGCTCCCTCGAATAGGCTCCTTTGGCCACTCAAAGTAACAAAACTTTATCATAGTTTCCTTACTCTTACCCCGGGTGTTCCCTTCACCCCATCCAACATTCGCCCCAACGGACTATCGGGCGGAATGTTAGGCTCCATATCAGCATGAGCCTCATCCAGGTTCCCCGGACCCTTACTTTTCCCGTTCCGGTTTCCCATCGTCTCGTCGGACTATTCCCGGCCGCCCAGGCAATACTTAATAGTCGCTTTTCTTACCTGGGTCCTGTGCACAAGAATCGCTCGACCGTCCCGTACGTATTTACCTTACACCCCCTCTTGCTTCCCGAGTCTTTTCCACCGAATATCACTCGCTCAAACTGCTGATGGCAAGCAAGGAGATCGGAGACTGCTGAAATCAGCAGGGTGCACCTTCCCCTCCTTCTTTGCCTCCACCAAGCAGCCGGAGTGGCGATCCCGGACGAGCCCCCAATTTGTGAGATACGCTTTGTGCTCACAATTAATGCTCAAAGACTAAATCTTGGAAGCAAGAGTTCTTTATTCCTCTCGACTCTGCAGCAGACCCGGGTGCCTCTCCAAATCGAGACACACCGAAGCCAAAGAAGTCATCCCCCTTTATACACAGAATTTTACATTCAACCTCCCCTCTGGACCCTTCTCCAATCAGGGTCTGAGGTGCACAATCTGTAGGTACATCCCACCGTACATCCCCTCGCACCTCCCATATCATACATCGCATGTTCAAACATGTTCATGGTAATGAGCAGTTCCTTGACCAGGGGTGTGTTGTAATATTCATTTATTCTATTAAGCATGCTCAGTTGCTCATGACCTACCCTAGTTTTACTCACCTCCTAGTAAACCCTCTCAGTTCTCCTATATCAGTACTAAAGCTAAGCTATAGTGACAAGGGTCCCATATATCACTCCCTTCCACTGATATGGATCTCTCTACATCACTCCCTTCTACTGCTATACAATGCTATTACTTCTTACTCAAGGACTCAAGGATGGGTCTGGCAACCTTCAGACACAGCTGTGTCAGAATCCTCTCTCCAGCCCCTCTCAGTTCGGATTCTCTTTAAAACTCCTTACTTTAATGGGGTTTAATCACTTTATCCCTCACAATGGTATTCGTTCACACTATTATCTGATCTGATTAGTTAGTACAGAAAAAAGCAAAGATATACACTGTACCTTGGTACATATGGCAATAATAAGCTTAAACATTTTTCTCCTCTTCTTCCCTTAGCTGACACCCTTTTTTATACTTTTCTCCTTGACCCTCTGTAAGTTACTCCAACTACCTGCCTCCATTCATCTTTAACCAGAGGGTGCTGGCAGTTGGAATTTAATCACGACTCATGATAGGTGATGCATTTTGTAAGTCCAATAGGGGTAGGACATATACAATAAAAGATGGAGTGGATAAGGAACATTGATGTACAGAGGGACCTTCATGTTCAAGTGTACATCACCAGAGGCCCAGGAGCGGTTGCAGTGGGAGGAACCTTAATCCGTAACGTTCCATTCGCAGCTCGCAGTTCAAAACATGTGGGCTTGAGGAAGCCGCTGATTATGGAGAGAAGGCAGGTACGGGATACTGAGTTGGATGATCAGCCATGATCATATTGAATGGCGGTGCAGGTTCGAAGGGCCGAATGGCCTACGCCTGCACCTATTTTCTATGTTTTTTATGCTTCTATGATTGATGGAAGTGGACTCGAGGGAGTAGCTGATTGGCAGTCAGACCCCTGCTGATTTCTTCCAGCTATAATCCTTGCTTTGTACTGTATTTTATTGTACATTGTATTGTATTGTAGCCAGGGTAAGGGGGAGCATGAGTGCCAGGGCAGTTTACTGTTCTGGATTTCAGATGTGGGAGGTCATGCAGTCAGATAGCTCTCCAGACGTCCACATCTGCGCCAGGTGCGTCAAGATGGGGCTCCAAAGGGACCGTATTCGTTACCTGGAGCAGCAGCTCGATGACCTCCGTGTGGCCAGGGAGAGTGAGGAGGTCATAGAGAGGAGTTACATAGAGGTAGTATCTCCAAAACAACAGGAGGCAGACACGTGGGGTCACGGTTAGGAGAGGCAAGGGGCAGAGGCAGGGACTAGAGAGTACCCCGGTGGCAGTACACCTTGGCAATAAGTACTCCTGTTTGAGTACTGTTGGGGTAGACAGCCTACCTGGGGGTAGCAAAAGCGGCCAGGCCTCGGGTACAGAGACCGGCCCTGACGCTCAGAAGCATAAGGAAAAGAAGAGGAGGGCAGTCGTAATAGAGGACTATAGTTAGGGGGTCAGATTCTGTGGACGAAGTCAGGAGACCCGGATGGCAGTTTGCCTCCCTGCTGCCAGGGTCCGGGATGTGTCTGAACGTGTCCAAGATATCCTGAAATGGGAGGGAGAGGGGCCAGAGGTCGTGGTACATATAGGTACCAATGACATAGGTAGAAAAAGAGAAGAGGACCTGAAAGGAGAATTTAGGGAGTTAGGAGGAGAGTTAAGGAGAAGGACCGCAAACGTAACAATCTCAGGATTATTGCCTGTGCCACGCGACAGTGAGAGTAGGTATGGAGCAAGGTGGAGGATAAATGCGTGGCTGAAGGACCAATGCAGAGGGCAAGGATTCAAGTTTCTGGATTATTGGGACCTCTTTTGGGGAAGATGTGACCTGTACAAAACGGACGGGTTGCACTTGAACCCAAGGGGGACCAATATCCTGCGGGGAGATTTGCAAAGGCTACTGCGGAGACTTTAAACTAGATCGGTTGGGGGGAGGGACCGTGTGTGAGGCAGGAGGCAGAGAAGGGAAGCAGTCAGACACAACACGTAGGGGGGAAAGAAGAACAAATAAATAAACAGAGAATAAGAGGTGGTGGGTTTCTTAAATGTGTGAGCAGAGAGATAGAGGGGGGTAAAATGAGGATGGAAGCAATAGGTAGCAAGGTGAAAAGTAAAAGTGGCAGGCAGACAAGTCCAGGGAAAAATCAAAAACGGCCACCTTTCAACATAATTGTATAAGTGGTAAGAGCGTTGTAAAAACTAGCCTGAAAGCTTTGTATCTCAATGCGAGGAGCATTCGTAATAAGGTGGATGAATTGAATGTGCAGATAGCTATTAATGATTATGATATAGTTGGGATCACGGAGACATGGCTCCAGGGTGCCCAAGGCTGGGAGCTGAACATCCAGGGATATTCAATATTCAGGAGGGATAGACAGAAAGGAAAATGAGGTGGGGCAGCGTTGCTGGTTAGAGAGCGGATTAACGCAATAGAAAGGAAGGACATTAGCTTGGGGGATTTGGAATCTATATGAATAGAGCTGCGAAACACTAAGGGGCAGAAAACGGTAGTGGGTAATGTTGTCAGGCCACCTAACAGTAGTAGTGGAGTTCGGCATGGCATCAAACAGGAAATTAGAAATGCGTGCAACAAGGGTAAAACAGTTATAATGGGTGACTTCGATCTACATATAGATTGGGTGACTCAAATTGGAAGGGGTGCTGAGGAAGAGAATTTCTTGGAATGTATGCGCGATAGTTTTCTAAACCAACATGTAGAGAAACCATCGAGAGAGCAGGCTATTCTAGACTGGGTATTGAGTAATGAGGAAGGGTTAGTTAGCAGCCTTGTTGTGCGTGGCCCCTTGGGCAAGAGTGACCATAATATGCTTGAGTTCTTCATTAGGATGGACAGTGACATTGTTAATTCAGAAACACGGGTCCCGAACTTAAAGAAAGGTAACTTTGAGGGTATGAGGCGTGAATTCGCCAATATAGAGTGGCAATTGATTCTTGAAGGCTTGACGGTGGATATGCAATTAAAGACTGCATGGATAAACTACAACCCAGTTTGGCAAAATAATATATCAGGGAAGGTAGTGCATCCGCGGATAACAAGGGAAATCAGGTATACTATCAGCTGAAAGATGAAGCGTACAAATTAGCCAGAGAAAGCAGCCTAGCAGAGGACTGGGAAAAATTCAGAGTTCAGCAGAGGAGGACAACGAGCTTAATTAGGAAAGGGAAAATGGATTATGAAAGAAAACTGGCAGGGAACATAAAAAAACTGACTGCAAACGTTTTGAACGATATGTGAACAGAATAAAGATTAGTTAAAACAAATGTAGGCCCTTGCAGTGAGAAACATGTGAATTGATCATGGGGAACAAAGACATGGCAAACCAATTGAATAACTACTTTGCTTCTGTCTTCACTAAGGAAGACATAAATAATCTGCCGGAAATAGCAGGGGATCGCGGGTCAAATGAGAAGGGGGAAATGAGTGAAATCCAGGTTAGCCAGTGTTAGGTAAATTGAATGGATTAAAGGCCGATACATCCCCAGGGCCAGGTAGGTTGCATCCCAGGGTAATTAAGGAAATAGCCCCAGAAATAGTGGATGCCTTAGTGATAATTTTTCAAAACTCTTTAGCTTCTGGATTAGTTCCTGAGGATTGGAGGATAGCTAATGTAACCCCACTTTTTAAAAAGGGAGGGAGAGAGAAAACGGGGAATTACAGACCAGTTAGTCTAACATTGGTAGTGGGGAAACTGCTAGAATCAGTTATTAAAGATGGGATAGCAGCGCATTTGGAAAGTGGTGAAATCATTGGACAAAGTCAGCAAGGATTTACGAAAGGTAAATCATGTCTGACGAATCTTGTTGAATGTTTTGAGGAAGTAACTATTAGAGTGGATAAGTGAGAAGCAGTGGATGTGTTACATCTGGACTTTCAGAAGGCTTTCGACAAGGTCCCACTCAAGACATAAGTATACAAACTTAAAGCACACGGCATTGGCGGTTCAGTATTGATGCGGATAGAGAACTGGGTTTCAGACAGGAAGCAAAGAGTAGGAGTGAAAGGGTCCTTTCCAGGATGGCAGGCAGTGACTAGTGGGGTGCCGCAAGGCTCAGTGCTGGGTACTCCAGCTATTTACAATATATATTAATGATTTGGACGAGGGAATTGAATGCAACATCTCGAAGTTTGCGGATGACACGAAGCTGGGAGGCAGTGATAGCTGTGAGGAAGATGCTAGGGGGCTGCAATGTGACTTGGATAGGCTGGGTGAGTGGGCAAATGCATGGCAGATGCAGTGTAATGTGGATAAATGTGAGGTTATCCACTTTGGTGGCAAAAACAGGAAAGTAGACTATTATATGAATGGTAGCCGATTAGGAAAAGGGGAGATGCAACGAGAGCTGAGTGTCACGCTACGCCAGTCATTGAAAGTAGGCATGCAGGTTCAGCAGGCAGTGAAGAAAGCGAATAGTATGTTAGCATTCATAGCAAAATGATTTAAGTATGGGAGTAGGGAGGTTCTACTGCAGTTGTACATGGTCTTGGTGAGACAACATCTGGAGTATTGCGTACAGTTTTGGTCTCCAAATCTGAGGAAAGACATTCTTGCGATAGAGGGAGTACAGAGGAGGTTCACCAGACTGATTCCTGGGATGTCAGGACTTTCATATGAAGAAAGACTGGATAGACTCGGCTTGTACTCGCTAGAATTTAGAAGATTGAGGGGGAACTTATGGAAACTTACAAAATCCTTAGGGGGTTGGGCAGGCTCGAAGCAGGAAGATTGTTCTCGATGTTGGGGTAGTCCAGGACAAGGGGGTCACAGTTTAAGGATAAAGTGGAAATCTTTTAGGACCGAGATGAGGAAAACATTGTTCACACAGAGAGCGGTGAATCTCTGGAATTCTCTGCCCCAGAAGGTAGTTGAGGCCAGTTCGTTGGCTATATTTAAGAGGGAGTTAGACGTGGTCCTTGTGGCTAAAGGGATCAGGGGGCATGGAGCGAAGGCAGGTAAGGTATACTGAGTTGGATGATCAGCTATGATCATATTGAATGGCGGTGCAAGCTCGAAGGGCCGAATGGCCTACTCCTGCACCTATTTTCTATGTTTCTATGTTTCTATGTACATGGTAAATGGAAGAGAATTGAGGAATGCAGTTGAACAGAGGGATCTTAGAATAACTGTGCATAGTTCCCTGAAGGTGGAATCGCATGTAGATAGGGTGGTAAAGAAAGCATTTGGTGTGCTGGCCTTTATAAATCAGAGCATTAAGTATAGAAGTTGCGATGTAATGTTAACATTGTACAAGGCATTGGTGAGGCCAATTCAGGAGTATGGTTTACAATTTTGGTCGCCAAATTATAGGAAAGATGTCAACAAATTAGAGTGAGTATAGAGGTGATTTAGTGGAATGTTGCCAGGGTTTCAGCAGCTTAGTTACAGAGAAAGGTTGAACAAGTTAAGTATTTATTCTTTGCAGCGTAGAAGGTTAAGGGGGGACTTGATAGAGGTCTTTAAAATGATGAGAAGGATAGGCAGAGTTGACGTGGATAAGCTGTTTCCATTGAGAGTAGGGAAGATTCAAACAAGAGGACATGATTTGAGAATTAAGGGACAGAAGTTTAGGGGTACCATGAGGGGGAACCTCTTTACTCAGAGAGTGGTAGCTGTGTGGAATGAGCTTCCAGTGGAAGTGGTGGAGGCAGGTACGGTTTTATCATTTAAAAATAAATTGGATAGGTATATGGAAGAGAAAGGAATGGAGGGTTATGTTTTCCCCATCTGTGATAAATGTCTAACTCACAATGCCACTATATAACATTCCTTTGTCTCTTGTACAAAACTGCATACATTTTGGAACAAAATTTTTGGAACTGTTACTAAACTATTTAATACAAAATTGAGCCCCAATACAGAACTGATTATCCTCGGATCAATGGAAGAGGGAAATAAATTAACTATATTTCAAGAAGCTCTTCTTAATTATTGTTTAATAACAACAAAAACATTTATACTTACATTCTGGAAAAATGTAACCACGCAAACGTTCAAAATGTGGATTTCAAATATGTCGGAAACGCTACATCTTGAAGAAATGAGATTCCTCCTACTAGGCAAAGTATCAATACTGCATCAATAGCAAGAATATCTTTCCTCAAATTTGGACAACACATCCACACATTATTCCAGGTGTGGTCTCACCAGGACCCTGCACAACGGCAGAAGGTTCTCTTTGCACATATACTCAACTCCTCTCGTTACAAAGAGCTGTCTTCACTGCCTGTTTTAACCGTGTGCGGACGTGGTGTCGAAGGACGAGAAGCCGAAGCAAAGAGGTGGAAGCCAAATAAGTGGAAGCCGACTGGAAACAAAGCCGAAACACCAACTAACCGAAAGGGCGGGACACCTAAAAGCAAATAAACGAAAGGGTGGGACACCTAAAAGCAAATTAACCGAAAGGGCAGGACGCCTTAAAGCAAATTAACTGAAAGGGTGGGACACCTAAAAGCCAACGAACCGAAAGGCTGCGTGGCCTATATGCACTCACCGGATGGCCGGTCTGCCGAAACGTTGCCTACCGAAGGGCTGCGTCGCCTACAAGCCAGCAAACCGAACGCCGCTCCACTGAAAAGTCAAATAACGGACATGAGGTTACCGGGGGGCGGGACTTGTCAGCGAATGGTCCAGCACATCGCTGGCCGGTGAGGTGGGAGGGTGGGGGTCATTTTCCCACACAAGCCATAGGTGAACTGTAAATCTGAACACAAGTAACAAGTTGTAAGCAGTCGAATGTGCGCATCCCTCGGGACAGCCCCCAACATTTTCGCATGGCCATGGCCGCCCTCCGCCTCGTCTCCCCGTACGGCCGCACTGTGACGGGCTGTGGGTCGGGTGGAGTGGAGGTGTGGGACAGGCTGTTCCCTCCGCCCACCCAGTCACTGACTGCGATGCACTGCCATCGCACCCTAACCCCCACACCAGGGTGGTTCCCCCCCTGCGACCCACGGACCCTGACACCCACACCGGATAATTCACCCCCACCCCGGCCGCGGGAACAGACGGTTCGGGGCATAGTAAATCGTTTTTCAAACATGGGGACACACACATATACCCTGGCGGGCCGATGACATATTCCCTGGCGGGTCGAGACCATTTTTCATACCTGAATAGTAGGTCTGGCGAGTCTCGACCCGAAGCGCCACCGATTCCTTCTCTCCAGAGATGCTGCCTGTCCCACTGAGACACTCCAGCATTTTGTGTCTATCTTTGGTGTGGCAGTTGTCTAATTTCATCGGCTTCATGTATTGCTCGCTGGGTAGAGACGCTTTACATGCTGATTGCATCTATTCAACCAAGTGAGCTCTCAATGAAATCACACATCGTTGCGAGGGAGGGATGGAATGGATGTGAGAACAGCTTGCGGCAGCTGGTTTCATAGTGTTTCATTGTTGGTAGGTGCTGTCCTTTCAAACCAGCTGCCGCTAGCCCTTCCCACGGGACTCGGCATTAAAAATAAAAAAAAGAGTTACATTGATTTAAAAACAAAAATGTTATATGTATAAATAGTTCTTACATTCGGGAACCTGGTTAATTAAGTGGTGGGATTATTCCATGATGAAGAGAGAGAAGACGACAGACAGAAAGGGAGAGAGAGGGGTAGAGAGCGGTGAGGGGGGGGAGAGAGAAGGTGGGAGAGAGAGGGAAGGGAGAGAGAGAAGGGAGAGAGATAGGGGGAGAGAGAGGAGGGGAGAGAGAGAGGAGGGGAGAGAGAGAAGAGGGAGACGGAAGCGTGGGGATCATTTTTCCATACAAGCCATAGGTGACTGGGCAATCTGAACCAATGCACCAAGTTGTAAGCGGCCGAAGGTGCGCAGTCCTCGGAACAGCCCCACTCTCCCACGGCCAACCTCCGCGGGCTGTGAGTCGGGGGGAGCGGAGGTGTGGGAAAAATGTTCAACCCTCCACAGTGATGTGATGGATAGGGGTCTGGACCAATCGCTGACAAGTCCCCCCGGCAACGTCATGTCCGTTATTTTACTTTTCTGTTGAGCGGCATTCGGTTTGGTGGCTTGTGGGTGACGCCGCCTTTTGGGTAGGTGGCGTTTCGACAGAGCGGCCATTCCGTGAGTTTGCTTTTAGCCGACGCAGTTTTTCGGTCAGTTTTTTGGTTAGTTGGCTTTTAGGCGTCCTGCACTTTCGGTTAGATTGCATTTAGGCGTCCCATTCTTTTGGCGTTTCCGCTTTGTACTCTTTCGTTTATTTGGCCTTTGGGTCTCGTTTCTATTCAGTTCTTTGGCTTCGACTTCTTTGCTTCGGCTTCTCGTCCATCGACGCCACGTCCGGGTAGCCTGACTTGGACGAATTATTTTACTGCTATCCAAATGCCACATTATTACCACTTTATAATTGACTCCAGCATCCTTCACACCACTGAAGTCAGGCCAGCTGGTCTGCAATTCCCCGTTTTCTCTCTTGTTCCATTCTTGAAAAGTGGGATAACATTAGCTATCCTCCAATCCGCAGGAACTGATCCTGAATCAATTGAACATTGGAAAATGATCACCAATGCGTCCACTATTTCTTGCGCTACCTACCTGAGGACCCTGGGATGCAGACCAACAGGCCCAAGGGATTTATCATCCTTCAGTCCCATTAGCCTACACAATACTATTTCTCGCCCAATGAACATTTCTTTCAGTTCCTCAACCCCCTTAAATCCTCTGTCCTCCGGTACATCTGGGAAAATGTTTATGTATTCCTTAGTGAAGACAGATCCGACGTACCTGTTCAACTCTTTTGCCATTTCCTTGTTCCCCATAATAATGTCACCCGTGTCTGCCTTCATGGGACCCACATTTGACATTGAGGGGCCCACATTTCTCTTAACTAATTTTTTTTCTCTTCACATACTTAAAGAAGCTTTACTCTCCTCCTTTGTATTCTTGGCTAGCTTACCTTCATTCTTCGTCTTTTCTTTGGCCGTATTGCCTTATTAGTTACCCTCTGTTGTTTTTTAAAAGTTACCAAATCCGCTGGTTTCCCGCTCATATTCGCTATGTTATACGTCTTCTCTTTTATAGACAGTGGACTGCAGACAATAGCCAATAGGTGCAGGAGTAGGCCATTTGGCACTTCAAGCCAGCATCGTCATTTAATTGGATTATGGCTGGTCATCCACAAGCAGTACCCCTTTCCTGCCTTCTCCATATCCCATGACTCCGCTATGTTTAAGAGCCAAACAAGCTCTCTGTTGAAAGTATCCAGAGAACCGGTCTCCATCGCCTTCTGAGGCGGAGACTTCCCCAGACTCACAACTCTCTGTGTGAAAATCTGTTCCCTCATCTCCGTTCTAGATGTCTTATTCATAAACTATGGCCCTGGTTCAGGACTACCGCAGCATCGGGAACATGGTTCCTGAATCTATCTTGTCCAAGCCCTTAATAATCTTATATATTTAAATAAGATAGCCTCTCATCCTTCTAAATTCCAGAGTGTACAAGCCCAGCCGCCCTATTCATTCAGCAGATGACAATCCCACCATTGCGGGGATTAACCTTGTGAACCTACGCTGCACTTCCCCAATAGCAAGAATATTCTAATATTCTTTTTTTTTTTTTTTAATATTTTTATTATAGAAACAAAATAATAACAAAGTACATTATTTTACAATGATGAAAATACATGATATTGATGATATATTCGTACTGTTAATATTATTTGTATTATTATTGATTATAAATTTTAAGATTATATATTTTATATAATTGAGAATACATGGTACTAGTTATACATTCATAATATTAGTAATATACAGGAGTCATATCATCCAACTCAGTATGTTGTTGATAATATTTGTATTGTCTTTGATTTTGAAATGTAGGACCAAATTTTATGTAATTAAAAATACGTAATACTAGTAAAACTTTTATGATATTCATTATATTTTCATACTGTTAATAATATTTGTATTATCATTGATTTTAAATTTAAAATTATATATTTTATATAATTGAAAATACATGATACTAATAATACTTTCATAAAGTTAGTGATATTTATATTCGTACTGATATTAAAAATTTAAGATTATGTGTTTCTATACTTTTTTCTAATTTTTTATAAAAGTATGAAAAGATAGAGAGAAAGAGTGTGAAAAGTTTGATGGAGAATGGAATATTAATCATTAATCCGTCTTTGGAGATATATTCATGATTTATTATATATATTTCTTCATCTATTCAAATATTCAGGTCTCAGTCAAGTCCTCGTGCCGAACAATTATGACCCTGTAAATATTTAATATATGGAGACCAAATCCCTCTGAAGAGATCTAACCTGTCCATTAGGACAAGCCTCAATCTCTCCAGATGAAGTGTCTCCGACATTTCTATGTTCCACATTTTGATTGTTGGGGATGTAGGGCCTTTCCAAAATTTTAATATTATTTTTTTCCCAATTATTAAACGATAGTCGATAAAAGTTCTTTGGTTCATTGTTATTAGTTGGTCAGTTTCAAGTATTCCAAGTATTATTAACTTTGGATCAGGAGTCAAAGTTATATTGACAACATTCGAAATTATCTTAAATATTTCATTCCAGTATTTTACAATTTTTATACAGTTAGTGAATGAGTGTGACAAATTTGCTTCTAAAATTTGACATTTATCACATATAGAGGATATTTTTGGGAAAATATTATGTAATTTAGATTTGGAATAATGTAATCTATGTAGTATTTTAAACTGTATAAGGGGATGTTTAGCATTTAACGAACAATGATGTATATGTTGTAAACTTTCATCCCATATTTCTGGTCTTATAATTTGACCTAATTCATTTTCCCAAGACTGTCTATGTATTTCTGTTGATGGGACATCACTTTCCAATAAAATATTGTATATATATGATATCATTTTTTCCGTATTTGGATGTTTATTCAAGCATTCATCTAAAATTTCTGTCTTTCTATTTCTAAGTTCTTGTGTATTTGCAGAAACATAATTTCTGATTTGTAAATATCTAAAATATTCTTTATTGTGTAGTCCATAAGTTTGTTGTAACTCTTGAAATGAGAGAAAATAGTTTTCCTTATAAAGATCACCCATCTTAGAAATTCCTTTATTTTTCCATTGTAAAAAAGCCTTATCCATCATTGAAGGTTTGAACGTAAGATTATTGGCGATGGTAAGACCTAATGGTATAAATTTTAGTTTTAATGTTTTCTTTATTTGTTTCCAGATGCGGATTCCGTTTTCTATTATCGGATTTTCACTATAAATTTTCTTAGCTACGTTAGTATTAGCAAATATTATAGAGCTAATTTCCGATGGAGAACAATCTTCTTTTTCCATATTTAACCAATTTGGTTTATTATCTATTTCTTCTAGCCAAAAATTCATATTTTTAATATTGACTGCCCAGTAATAAAACATAAGATTTGGTAATGCTAATCCTCCATTTATTTTAGGTTTACATAAATGTTTTTTATTTATTCTATGGCTCTTGTAATCCCAGATAAAGTTAGTAATTAGAGAATCTACTTTTTTGAAAAAAAATTTAGGGAGATATATCGGAATTAATTGAAATAGATATAATAATTGTGGGAGAAAAATCATTTTTATTGCATTAATTTTACCTAACATTGAAATAGGTAAGCTTTTCCAGTATAAAATATTCTTATTTAATTTATTCAATAATGGAGGGAAATTAAAATTAAATAAAGAGTCAAATCTTTTTGTAACGAAAATCCCAAGATATTTAATATTTTCGTTTGTTATCTTAAAAGGGAATTGTTGTAATATATGTAAATTATTCACCGTTATTGGCATGAGTTCACTTTTATTCCAATTGATACTGTATCCTGTGAGAGAACCGAATTCCGTTATTAGTTTTAACAAATTTCGGATACTTGTTTCTGGTTCAGTGATGTAAAGTAATACATCATCCGCATATAAGGAGATTTTATTTTTAGTATCTCTAGTATCATATCCATGTATTTCCGGGTGTAATCTCACCCTCTGGGCGAGAGGTTCTATTGCGAGCGCAAACAATAAAGGTGATAAAGGACAACCTTGTCTACAACCTCGAGATAAACTGAATTTAGTTGATAACATTCTGTTTGTTGTTATTCTAGCTATTGGATTTGTATATAACAATTTAATCCAAGTAGTAAACTTCTCTCCCAATTTGAAAGCTTCCATAACCGAAAATAGGTAAGGCCATTCCACTTGATCAAAAGCTTTTTCTGCGTCAAGCGAAATTACTACTAAATCTTTTTTATCACTTCTTTTCGAATATATAATATTAAATAACCGTCTTAAATTGTATGAGGAATATCTTTTTGGTATAAATCCTGTTTGATCGGGATGGATTAATTCGTTAACGACTGAACTTAGTCTTTGTGCTAGTATTTTTGTTAATATCTTTTGATCAGTATTTAATAGAGCTATTGCTCTATATGATCCTGGTTCATCCAAGTCTTTATTTATTTTGGGTATAAGTGTTATAATAGATTCATTCAACGTGTCTGGTAATTTCTGTTGTGTGTATATCTGTTCATATAATGATTTCAGACGCGGAACCATATGATCATGAAATATTTTATAAAATTCCGAACCTATACCATCTGGTCCCGGTGTTTTACCATTTTTTAATGATCTAATAGATTCTTGGATTTCTTTTATTGAGATATCAGCATTTAGTAATTCTCTATTTTGTAAATCCAATCCTTTCAGGTTACATTTTTTTTTAAATGCATCTATTTCTGTTTTATTTACTGTTGCTTTAGCAGTGTATAAGTTTTTATAATATTGCATAAATCTTTCATTAATATCTTTGGGTTGTATTAATAAATCACCGTTTTGTGATTTAATCCTATGGATAATTTTTTCAGCTTCAATTTTCCTTAATTGTCGAGCCAATAATTTTTGGGGTTTGTCTCCAAATTCAAACTGTAATTGTTTAGTATGTTGATAACATTTTACAACTTGATCTATATATATTTTATTTAATTTATATTTCAATGCTGCAATTTTATTGTGTAATATTATATCTGGTTTTGTTGCATTCTGTATATCTAATTGCTTAATCTCCCTTTCCAAATCTTGTTGTTCCTTCCGAATCTTTTTATTATGGAATGCTTGTGAAGAAATCATGATTCCCCGGAGATATGCTTTAAATGTTTCCCATAATAAGGAGCAAGATATTTCTGGTTGATCATTTATTTAAAAAAAAATCTTAATTTGAGTTATGATATATTCCTGAGTAGTTTTATTTTTTAAAATTTGTGGGTTAAATTTCCACTGTCCTGAATTTTCTGTTTTGCCATTTATTTTAATTTTAAATGTTAATGGCGCATGATCTGAAATTATAATATTATGATATTTGGATTCATAAGTAAGTGAAATAAGTTTTGCATCCACCAAAAAATAATCTATTCTTGAATAAGTTTTATGTACTGGCGAGTAAAAAGAGTATTCTCGTCCCGTAGGGTTTTCTGTTCTCCAAACATCTTTAATGTTAGTCGTTTGCATATATGCGTTTAATAAATCACTGGAATGTGATTTAGTTTTTCTTTGCTTTGTAGATCTATCTAAGTAGGGGTCTAGTGTGCAATTAAAATCTCCTCCAATTATCAAATTATATTGTGTTAATTCCGGAATATTGTTAAGTACTTTCTTAAAAAACAATGGGCTATCAAAATTTGGTGCCATATATATTAACAAAAATCATTTTTTTCTGTGTTTAATTCTCCTATCACAATAATGTATCTGCCATCTTTATCAGTTATAGTTGATGTATGCTTAAATAAAGTACCTTTACGAAATAATATTGCTACACCTCTTGATTTATGCGTAAAAGAAGAGTGATATATTTTATCTATCCATTTAGCTTTCAACCTATATTCAGCGTCTTTTTTTAAGTGAGTTTCTTGAATATAAATTACATCAGCTTTACTTGCCTTTAAATGTGCCAATACTTTTCTTCTCTTTATCGGTTCATTAATACCTTTAACATTCCAACTACAAAACGTTAATCCCTCATTCCCCGTATTCCTTTTTAAGTCTTGCATTTTAAGTTTGTAGAGATTTACAATAGAGTCTAAGGATCAGCGCGACAGACCCAACCTTACACCCGAACATTGAATAGATGAATTTTAAATCTCGTTTATGTCTCTCACGAATATATCTCCATTGGTCCAATGTGTAACTCCATTCAAACTGAAAAACACAATAGATTGTATAAAAGAAGAGTAAAGGATAGTTTAAGAAGTTAGTGGTGTGTTTAAAGATAGAAAAAACTACATCTAGAATAGTTGTAGTTAGTGCTAGCCATACTAGCATGGCTATCCATCTAGCGACTTCCGTCGTTGATGTTATTAACTTGACCAGCTCCTAGGTTTAAGGAATTATTATTCCATAATAATATTTTACCGGGGGTATAACATTAAGGGAAAAAAAGGGTAAAAGAAAAAAGGAAAAGGGGTAGGATTCATCATATAAAAGTGTCTATATCTAGAATTAATTTAAACATCTAAGTAATATTAAACATAAAAAATGTAAAGGCTATATAAGAAAACAAAAGGGATACAAAAATACCATAAAACAAAAGGAAAAACTAAAATTCAAGGTAAAAATTGTTGTTATAAGGAAAGATCTCCAAATGAGATCCATCGCTATATTTAACTCTATTCATTAAATAAACATTAGTTGTTAATTATTAGTAGTAGTGATTAGCAGTAGTGAACAATCTTAATTGGTAAAAATAATACTAATAATAAAACCGCGTTGTGATTTTAATATATGTGTTATTTATTTATGTTAGTTATATGATGAGACTAATTATTAATATCCAGATAACGCTTTCCGATCCAGTTTTTTCTCTCAATTCCATTCGACATTGTCCATTCCGTCCAGTCCAATATTATCTTGTAAGATCTTGCAGGATGTTGAGAGTCCGTGTTAGATCTCTAAAAGTAGTGAGAGTCAGTATATTCACTTGTAGATATTTTTCAGGTCTTGAACTGCTGTGCGAATTCCAATGCTGCTGTTGGGGTATTAAAGAAATGTTCCGCGTCGTTAAAAGTGACTCTTAAAATAGCTGGGTAATTCAAACCATATCTCAGGTTTCGCACACCCCTCATGAGACTTTTAGCTTCATTAAATGCTTTCCGTTTCCTGGCAACCTCTGGTGGGTAATCTCGGTAGATACTGATCCTTTGTCCTTCAAATATCAGGTCTCTGATTCTCGAAGCTTTTCACATAATCTCATCCAGAACAAAGTCATATTGTAGCTTTATAATCATTTGTCTTGGAGGGGCGTTTAGTCTGGTCTGACGTCTGCTGACTCTATGAGCACGAGCTAATAAAGGCGTTTCTTCCAGAGATAGAACAGCTTGGAGTAGGTTAGCAGTGAATTCTCGAGGATCTTCGTTTTTCTCTCGTCCTTCAGGAATCCCTGCAATTCTCAGATTTTGTCTTCTCTGACGTCCTTCTAGCTCAGTACATTTCTCTGTTGTTTTAGTCAGCAAGTTCGTTAGACGTTCATTTTCTGTAATCAGCTTTGCTGTAGTCAAAGCACTTGTCTCAGCTATTTGTTCAAGGTTCTTTATACCAGCCGTCTGTAGTTCCAGTACTTCCTCCATAGGATTCATCCTATTTTGAAAGTCTTTTTTAACCTTTTCAAGTATTTTGTCCATCTTCTTTTCCATTTCATTAAACATTTCAGTGAATTCATTCTTCAAATCTTCCGATAATTTCTTGATCTTTTTTTCAATATTTAACTTTGTTTCCTGTTGGAATTCTTTCAGTTGATTATTCATCTGATTCATCTGAGTGTTCATCTGGCTGTTCATCTGGTTCATCTGGCTGTTCATCTGGTTTATTTCTTCCTTTATTTCTTCCTTTAAACCAGCAATCTGTTAAGAAATGAAAGTTTTCAATTCCTCACCTTCCGTTTTTTCCCCTGTTTTTTTGGATACATCTTCCAGGGAGGGGGTCCTACTCGAGTCCGAGGCTTCAGTTTGGCCTTCTGGCTGTCTCTGCCGGGTTGGTCGACCTTTCCCCTTGTCGGTAGGGCTCCGTGCTGTTGACATAATTAGTCGCGCGCCTGATGACGTCACTCACAACACTCGGTGCAGAAACGGCAGGCAGTAAGCAGCAGACAGCGGGTAGGTCCCTTAATCCCCCGTTTTTTCCAGTTTTTTTCCCTGGAGCTGGCTCGCGTTATCCCCTAGCCCTCCATAGCGCCACCGGAAGTCCCTAATATTCTAATATTGTACTAGACTTCCCTTGTCAGCCCCGGTCGCCTCTACTCCCCTTGGAATCTTTCTTCCTCTTTGGAATGAGATGATCCTGCATCTTCTAGATTATTCCCAGAAATACCTGCAATTGCTGCTCCACCGTCATCCCCGCCAGGTTCCATTTCATGTCAGCTTTGTCCCACTCCTCCCTCATGCCTCAATTGTCCCATTTGTTCAACTGAAATATTGATATTTCCGATTTTACCATCTCCCGTTCAAATTACAGATTAACACTCCACATATCGGTTTTGTGCTCACAGACTGGGACGCTCTCTGTAGTTGTCATGGGGAGGACATTGATTAACTTATGGAATGTGTTACCAGCTACTTACAGTTCCATGTGGATTACATTGGCCCTGAGGAGACTGTACACTGTATCCCCAACAACCAGCCCTGGGTCACCAGAGAAATAAAGGCCCTTCTCAACCAGAAGAAGCGGGCCTTCAGAAATGGTGACAGGGTGGAGGTGAAACGGATACAGAAAGATCTAACGGCTAGACTGAGACAAGGCAAGGACGACTACAGGAGGGAGCTGGAGCTGAAACTTCAGCAGAACACGATGGATGTGTGGAGAGGTATAACGAGCATGATAGGCTACAATGGAGGGAAGGGAAAACAATCAGGACTGGGCCAACGGGCTAAACCTTGTTTTTTTTAATAGATTTGATGGTGGGGGCGCTGCCACCATCCCCCCTTCTTCCCGTCATATTGTCCCACCCAATCCCCTTGGTCCACAGCCCCCTGGCCTTTCTTTGGCGCGCCTGAAAATCAAGACTGAGCAGGTGAGGATGTACCTGAGACTGAGCCTGGAGAGGGTTCCTCTTATGTGGAAGTCATCCTCCCTGGTTCATTTCAAAAAGAGGACGGGCCCCAGCCCCTCCAACGACCACAGACTGGTGGCGCGGACTTTACACATCATGAATTCTCTGGAAAGGCTGGTGCTCACTCACATGTATCCCCTGATCAAATCATTGCTAGACCACCTGCAGTTCGTTTCACAAACAAAGGTGGGGGTTGAGGACGCCATTCTTGGATTCATTGTAGGTGGTCTTGGAGGAGAGAAGCATCCTGGACAATCTATCTCTCTATACATAACTCAACTCTGATCTTGTTATCTTCTGATAGCGCTACGATATTTCTCCAGCTTACTCACCATTCTCCTCTGCTGCGATTACACCAAGTTTTGTACAGATCGGTGGATGCTGGTAAGAGCTATCAAGGTTTAAAATGCTTAAAAACCACGCATGCGCAGATTGATTGCCTATCCTGCCATTCAGCGCCGCGCGGATTGGTCCCTACTGCAGCCAGGGCGCTGGACGGTCCACCCCTTCCTGTGCCGTCGGGTCTTTACTGAAGCTGCGGGAAGCTTTGGATTGGCGACGGAGTTCTCCAACCGGACACAATTTTCGGAGGGAGGGAGCGGAAAAGGCCCGAACCGACCCGGCCCGACCCAGCGGAGTCCGAGAAGGCCCTGGTGTCGCCAAACGGAAAGTGGAGACTCTGATCCCGACGGAGGAGAATGACCAGCCGCCAGAGAAACAACCAGCCCTGTGAGTCCCCCAACCCCTTCCCCTCTGGTCCACCTCGCTGGCTTCTGCCGCACTCCCCCGTGATACCGCACTCTCTCCCATGGCTCTCCATCCCGTCCTATTTCCCAGCTGTCCCTAGGACGCCCGCACAACCCTCCCGACACGCCCCTCCGCATAACAACCCACCCCTACACCACTCCGTCGCACACACCCCTCACAACCCATCTCCCTGCCCACACACCCACACCCATCTCCCCAACAACTCCCTCGTCCGCACACCCCTATCCCCAGAAACCCCCCGCTCACACATACTCCCACACACCCCTGCCACCGCAAAGCCTCTCCCCACACACACACCCCACCCTACCACAAAACCTTTCCCCGAAAACCCCTCCGCCCACAAACCCATCCTCCGCAACACACTCTGCCCATTACACTGCCCACATCTCCCCCCTGCCCACAACATCTCCCCCCACAACACCCGCCTCCCACATCCTTCCTCCACCCACACCTCACCAACACACACCCACTCACCCACACAACCCGCTCCCCGAATCCCTCCTCCCCTCCCAATCCTTTCCCGCCAACATACCAAGGGAAACATGGATAGTATAAAAACAAAAGATGAAGCATACAAATAAACCAGAAAAAGCAGCCTACCAGAGGACTGGGAGAAATTCAGTCCAGCAGAGGAGGACAAAGGGCTTAATTAGGAGAGGGAAAATAGATTATGAAAGAAAACTGGCAGGGAACATAAAAACTGACTGCAAAGGTTTTTATAATTGTGTAAAGAGATTAGTTAAAACAAATGTAGGTCCCTTGCAGTCAGAAACAGGTGAAATGATCATGGGGAACAAGGACATGGCAGACTAATTGAATAACTACTTTGGTTCTGACTTCGCGAAGGAATACATAAATGATCTGCCGGAAATCGCAGGGGACCGGGGATCAAATAAGGTGGAGGAACTGAGTGAAATCCAGGTTAGCCGGGAAGTGGTGTTAGGTAAATTGAATGGTTTAAAGGCCGATAAATCCCCAGGGCCAGATATCTTCTATCCCCCCTACATGTTGGGACTAAGTGCTTCCCTTCTCTGCCTCGTGCCTCAGGCCCTGTCTACTAGCTTTACATTTGTAATAAGAGTAGTATACACAAGCAGGCCACATACATATATACACAAAACCTTCGCTCAGAGGACGTCAGGAAAGGCTTGGGAGAACAGATACGTTTCTGGTCTGAAGAAGGGACTCGACCCGAAACTACGCCTATCTCCTTCGCTCCTTAGATGCTGCTGCACCCGCTGAGTTTCTCCAGCCTTTTGTGTACCCACGTTTTTAGACTAGACTTGTCGATGAAGGGGGCAGTTCTAATGGGGAGGGGGATGCTGTTCCACAGTCTAGGAGCTGCTACCGCAAAGGCGCGGTCGCCCCGGAGCTTATGTATAGACTGCGGGACATTCAGCAACCCCAAGTCGGCTGATCTGAGGGACCTGGAGGTGGTGTAATGGGTGAGAATACTTTTAATGTAGGTGGGTGCAAGCCCATTGAGGGTATTGTAGACAAAGAGGAGGGTCTTGAAATTTATTCGGAACCCGCACAGGGAGTCAGTGAAGAGAGGCCAGGATCGGGCTGATGTGGTCCCTTTTTCGGGTGCCCGTCATGAGTCTCGCTGGGGCGTTTTGGACCAGTTGCAGGCGGGACAGGGAAGATTGGCTGATGCCAGTGTAAAGGGAGTTGCAGTAATATAGGCGGGAAGAAATAAATGTATGGATGATCATTTCGATGTCATCAAACTGGAGGAATTGTTTTATTATAGTGGCTGATATAATTCTCCCGCCAACCCCATTCCCTTGCCATCCCCACATAACCTCGGACGCATATGCTAATTATGAAGCTAACTATCTCTGCCTAAAAAATATCCATTGGCTTGGCCTCTTCAGCCTTCCATGGCAAATAATTCGACAGATTCACCACAGGGATCGGATAAGGCTATCAAGGCTTCAGTTATCAGTGATACACTGTATTTCGCAGTGATCACAAACTATCCTCATACCAAACACCCCTGCCGTTCTCCTGCCTGCATGGGCCTTTCCCTCATATCAGGGACGTCTCCACCACACCCTGCCGTCCAATCTCCAAGAGCGGAAAGACCTTAGATTGTGGTCCTCATCCACAAAGGTTGGGCATTGACGTCAGTGCGTCACTCAGCACGTAATCCTGCAGTCTGGAGCGGGCCATTCGACAACATTCCCTGACAAACATCTCTCTCTGCTGGAAGGTCAGCAAAGTTCGGGCAGACCAAAGAGTGTCTTTCACGAAGTTTATGACGTTTCAGCAGCACTCGATGTCCGTCTCTGAATGTGCCCTGGGAACAGTCTGTAAATCACAGAGCGCTCTGTTAGCGAGTTATTTGCAATATACCGTGACCCGTGGAAACGTCTCCAGATTCTCTTCATAAATCTTTGTGAAGAGGTTCGAAACCGCTTCCTCTCCATTGACTTTATTAAAGAGCGCCTGTACAATGGCCTTTGTGACTGTTGCCCTAACAGAGAGCAAGTGATTTTTGTTACAGTTTTTTTCTTTGTATTTTGCTTGCACGAATTAACACTTCACAGAACACATAAAGTCACTCCAGCAATCCTCCATTGTCCCAGGGTTGAAATGGCCAGTAATAGAGGGCGTAGATTTACGGTTAGAGGGCAAAGTTTAAATGTCATGTGCTAGGCAAGTTATTTCTTTATGAACACCAAGTGGTGGCAGTCTGGAATGAGC
Organism: Okamejei kenojei; assembly: GCA_035221665.1. NCBI lineage: Eukaryota > Metazoa > Chordata > Chondrichthyes > Rajiformes > Rajidae > Okamejei > Okamejei kenojei. The sequence continues at coordinate 2,067,992 of CM069160.1, read as the reverse complement.
TGCCATTGGTGGTGGTGCAGATACAATAGTGGCGTTCTTGAGGCTTTTAGATAGGCACCTGAATGTGCAGGGAATGGAGAGATGTAGATCACGTGGAGGTAGAGGGGTTTAATTAAACATAGAATCATGTTTCGGCACTTTCGTTGTGGGTCTAACGGCCTGTTACTATGCATTACTGTCTGTCCTATGTCCACACTATCAAGATTTCCATTGTATCAGTACGTTCATAAGTTCAGAATTGACAGGCGAAGAATGAAGCCATTTGGCCCATCATGTCTGCACCGTCATTCCATCAATGGGGATAGGAGGGAAGATCTGTCTTTCCCTCCTATCCCCATTCTTCAGCCTTTTGTCCATAGGCCCTGACCCCAGTACCCCATTTTCCCTGTGACTATGAAAATAAACTCAATTCAATTTGACTAAAAGCAATTTCCTATTTAGTGCCTTTGTATATTTTTACAAAAGGTAAATTTTGAACTATTGGCTTTTGTGTCTTGTTCTCTTCATCAACTAACTAGTCATATCCCCATGGGAGACGCCCTACATCAGAGAGTCATGGAGTGTAGTAACACGGAAACAGGCCCTTCAGCCCATATAGCCCTTGTCAATCATGATGCCATATCCACACTAGTAATAGTTGCCTGCCTTTGGCCGATATAATTCTAAACCTTCCTTCTTTTCCCTATAAGTGTCCAAAAGTATTATACATATGATTGCAATACTTTTAGTTTATTATAGGTCAGTTTAAAGAAACAGCACGGGAACAGGCCCTTCGACCCACCAGCAATCCCCGCTCACTCACACTATCCTACACGTTGGGGCAATTTTACATTCATACCAAAGTAATTAACCTACAAACCTGGTACAAACTCTGAGAAGACACCAGCCTTATTCATGATGGAATCCGCCTCTCTGGCGTTGTGAGCGCGTTAAGGCACCATCTAAACCGCTGCGCAACCATGCTACTTGCCACAAATACCTCCACGGCATCTCATTCCATATGTCCACTAACCAGTGTGAAAAGGTTGTCCTTCACATTCGTATTACAACCTGTGTCCTCCAGTTTGCACTCCCCGACCCTGGGGAAAAGACTGTGACAAATTTCTCCATTTATCAGTTTAGTTTATTGTCGCGTGTACCAAGGTACAAATAAAACTTTTGTTGCGTGCTAAGCAATCAGCAGAAATACAATACTTGTTTAGAATAGGGTAATTGAAAGTGTATAGATACAGGATAAGGCGATCAAAGATACTCCGAGGGTCATCAATGAGGGAGATTCGTTCGCTCGTGTGTCTGACGACCTATCTTCTGTCGTCATCCAACATCTTGACATAATTGGTAGCCCGACGAGTCACAGCGTGCATCGTGTCTTCGTTTATCTGAGGAAAGACAATCTTGCCATAGAGGGGGTACAGAGAAGGTGCACCGGACTGATTCCTGGGATGTCAGGACTTTCATATGTGGAAAGACTGGATAGACTCGGCTTGTAATCGCTAGAATTTAGAAGATTGAGGGGGGATCTTATGGAACCGTACAGAATTCTTAAGGGGTTGGACAGGCTAGATGCAGGAAGATTGTTCCCGATGTTGGGGAGGTCCAGAACAAGAGGTCACAGTTTAAGGATAAGGGGGAATTCCATTAGGACCGAGATAAGGAAAACAGTTTTCACACAGAGAGTGGTGAGTCTCTGGAATTCTCTGCCACAGAATGTAGTTGAGGACAGTTGATTGGCTATATTGAAGAGGGAGTTAGATGTGGCCCTTGTGGCTAAATGGATCAGGGGTTATGGAGAGAAGGCAAATACAGGATACTGAGTTGAATGATCAGCCATGATCATATTGAATTTCGGTGCAGGTTCCCAGGGCCGAATGGCCTACTCCTGCACCTATTTTCTATGTTTCTATGTTTCCGGGGATCGCCACGAGGAGGCTTCTGTCATGATTCCCAAATGGGATATACGATTGTTCAGGACTACTCTCTTGTTGTGGTAGGATGATTCAATTGCCTGACAATAGCTGGGAAGAATCTGCCCCTGAATTTCGAGGTATGCGTTTTCACACGTCTATCCCCTTTGGGAAAGAGTAGAAGAGGGGTGGCAAGGATGCGATTCATCCTTGATGACACTGCTGGCCTTGCCAAGGCAGCGCGAGGTATCAATAGACCCAATACAAGGGAGGTTGGTTTGTGTGACGGTCTGGCCTGCGTCCGGAATTCGCTGCAATTTCTTGCAGTCTTGGAATGCGCTGTTTTCAAACAGAATTGTGATGCATTCTGACAACATGCTTTCTGTTGGGACATCTGTATATGTTGGACAGTGTTGTATTGGACATGCTGAACTTCCTAAGCCTGCTCAGGATGTAGAAGCATTGGTGTGCTACCCACCTCAGCTCACCTATGCCCATCAAGATTTTATAAACCACTCCGTTTCGTGCACTCGAGAAAACAGTCTCGGCCTATCCTGCCTCTATCTATAACCAAACACTCCACTCCCATTAACATGCTTATGAATCGTTTCTGCATCCTCTTCTGTTTAATGACATTTTTCTGATAGGGTGGTAACCAGAACGGCACATAATACTCCAAACATAACCATCTTGTACAACTGCAGCATTATGTCCCAGCACTTGTACTCCACGTCCTTTCTAATGATGGCAATAATAACATTTACCTTCTTCACCACCCTGTGTCAACATTCTCAAGGAACAATGTACTCCTCGCTTTGTTCCAGGGTAAACAAGCCCAGCCTCTTGAATCTCTCGCAATAACTAAAGTCCTCTAATCTAAACAAACTCTTGGTGAAACTCCGCTGAACCCTCTCCAGCACAATCACATCCTAAGTATCATGACCAGATCTGCACACAATACACACAGCGTGGCCTGACCAATGTTTTGTGAAGTTGCAATTTTCCAACTCCTTTACATCAGTGAGATCTGGTGTGGATAAGACTACCATCTGACTGAACACGTGCACTCTGTCAGCCAAGGCCTGCTGGTTCTCACAGTTGCTGAACTATTCTGACTTCTCTTCCCATGAACAACACCTTATATTCTGCTTGGGTAGCTTACAGCCTGACGGCATGAACGTTGAATTCTCCAATTCTAGGTCACCTCAAACTCCCCCTAACCACGTGCCCCTCTTTGACCCCACCAGCCCCCCTCACTTGGATCTGCCTCATCTGTGCTCCCGTCTATTTTTCCCCTCATCCCCCGGGAACCATGATCAAGGAACATCATGTATCTTCCGCAGCTGAGGAGATCGGAGAGCATAGGAAGTCCCTCGGGAAGAGACAAAGATGGAAAGAATAACGTCAAAGTGTCAGTCACAGAGTGATAGCATGGAAACAGGCCCTTCGGCCCGCCATGTCTTGGCAATCAACCACAATGTACTCTGATCCTGCACTCATCCGTGGTTAAGGGGAAAAGGCAGGAGAATGCAGTTAGGAGCGAGAGATAGATCAGCCATGATTGTATGATAGACTAGACTTAGAGTCATAAAGAGTGATACGGTGTGGAAGCAGTCACTTCAGCCCAACTTGCCCACGTCGGCTAACACGTCCCAGCTACATTAGTCCAACTGGCCGGCTTTGGTCCATATCATTCCAAACCTATCATATCCATGTACGTGTCAAACAGGCATCACTTAAATGTTGGGATAGTCCCTGGCTCAATTACCTGGCTGCCTGTTCCATACCCCCACCACCCTTTTTTGTGTGGAAATGTTACTGCTCAGATTCCTATTAAATATTTCCCCCTTCACCGTAAACCTATGTCCTCGGGTCCTCGATTCACCTACTCTGGCCAGAGACGCTGTGCATGTACCCGATCTCTTCCACTCGTGATTTTATATAAGATTATCCTCTACAAGATTATCCTCATCCTCCAGCGCTCGAAGGAATGGAATCCCAACCTCTCTCTATAGCGCAGATCCTCTATTCCCTACTAGTTATCGTAAAGATCCCCGTAAAGACTTGATAGGCCGAATGGCCTAATTCTGCTCCCATCTCATAACCTCATGCCCCATTTCATTCCTCCGCATTTTCATCCACTCCCCCGAGATTCTGCACATCACCCACCCACGGGACAATTTATAGCACCAATTAAACCAGAGGGCATAGGATTGAGGTAAGAGTTCTCCATGATTCCCTCCTCTTATTCCACGTCCCTGATAATGAAGAAAAAAACCGTCTGCCTCCTACAGTGCCTCTTCTGCTTCTGCTGCCATCTTTGAGGGTCTAATGTACCATCTGAAGTGTCATTGGTAACATTATAAATACTTTGAAACACACCTGAATTACGTCTACCAGTGATTGTGCTTGAGTTACAGGTCGGCACAGTGTTTGGAAATTCGACAAGGTCTCACAGCGTCAGCAAATTTCAGAAGATGAAGATCCCCGTTTTCTCACTTACCCCTCACTGTCCTTCCAGAGCTGCTGCAGCCTGCAGGAACTTCTGACGCCTTGTGTATCCAGGATGTGATGGTGTTTTCGTCACTGTGGAGACACACATATCAGAAGGAAAGGCTGGATGTGTGGGATACAGGCAGGTATAAAAGCTTTGTGTGGCGTGGGAGCCACAGAAGCAACAAGTTGGAAAGGACAGTGAGGGCAAGAGCATGGCGTCCCAGATCTTGGTACTAAGCCGCGTTCTCAGGGGGAAATCTTTCATCCTCCATTTATTCCTCTAGCTGATGTATTTTTGTTTAATTTCACAGAGACTTCTGGTGTGTTCGATCCTAATTCTGACGGCTGACAGTCATGAAAACGAAGTCCTGGTGAGGATAGAGCCTTCTTTCTCTGTTTCATTCCTTTGGGTCTCTGCGCCTCTCTCATTATGCCTCCCACCTCTTCGCTCTGACACCTGGTCTCATTGTGTCCATTACTCTCCATTTCAGCAATTCTGAGTGGATTTGATTCTATGCTGCTTGACCCTCCCAGCCTCTCTGTCAATTTCCCCCACATCTCCCTTAAACCTTGCTGCTCTCATCTTCTCTAGTGCTTGATATTTCTACCCTCGTAAAGTAGTTTTTGGCTATCTACTCTTTGTACGTCTCTCATAACTTTACAAATTTGTGAATGTATACAATTCTCATAATTGCCTCCGAGAAGCAGACAACATAATCAAATATGTCCTAGCCTGGCCATTCCTCTTCTTGCCGCTGCTCTCGGGCAGAAGCTACTGAAGCTTGAAAACGAACACGGCCAAACCCAGGAACAGCTTCCTCCCCTCTGACCGTTCCTTCCATAAGCTAGGGCATTGACCGATCACCTCTACCCCATTGCAGACATGGGACTTTGTGGTCAGCTGCAATGATGAGAACTATATTCTATATCCTGTATCTTCCCCTTTGCTCTAACTATTCTATTTGAGATTGACTTGATTGTGCTTATATAGAGCACCGGGGGAAACTTTTTTTCAAGTTCCTACCTTCCCGGAGATATGATCAATTTTCGTATCACATTCTCCGGGCTCTGCGGCCTACCACCGCTGGAGCTGGAGGCCTCCTCGGACTGTCGTGAGCCCCACCGCTGGGCGCGAACTTAACATCGGAGCGCATCCGTTGCCTGGGATCGGTCCCACTGCGGCCTGCGGACTTCCCATGAAGGGCTCTCAGTATCCGAGAGGCTAGCCAGGAGCTCCAACGCAGCAGAACGTTCGACCAGTCTCGATGCGAGGTTCGATCGCCCGGCGCGGTGGAAGCTGACATCCCCCTGATGCAGGAGCTAAACGCCTCGACGCGGAGGGCCCGAACGCCGCCGGCTACAGGAGTCAAGATCATCCCGTAAACGGGGGGTTGGAGGCCCCCGACCGAGGAAGAACAAAAGGAAGGACTTGAACTTTATTTTGCCTTTTAATTGTATGACTGACCTGGCCAGTGAAATTCCTCGTATGTTGCAAAACATATTTGGCGAATAAAATCTGATTCTGATTCTGATTCTGATTCTGATTCTGATTCTGATTCTTCCTCTTCTCCTCTCCCTCTCTCCTCGCTGTCGATCATGGGATGAATGAGATTTTGACATACCACACTGTTGCATCCTTAACTCCACTACGACCACCGACCATTGAAGCTGACAAAACAACCTAGGCAGGATGAAGATTTGCAAAATATCAACTGTGTTAAAATATTATTATTTCAGGATGCGGTCAAGGAACTTCCTGAGTGGAAATATCTTATGGGGTTCATGAAGGAGACAGAGGGCAAAATCGACTCCCTGTCCCGAATGAAACACGGTGAGTTGAAAATTGGAACAAAGCCACACTGTAATAAAAGCAATAAATGTCAGTCTTGGGTAGTGCGGGTAAATAGGTTTGTGATGTCACATGAAAACATAGTAAAGGAAGAATAAAACAAATTAGAATCATCCTAACAAGTGTCAGTTGATGTATATTAGGAAGTCAAATCAGGGAGTAACAAACACAGCACATAGTAGGGCATGGAGAAATCTGACTGAAGAGATGGACCTTGGGCCCGTCAACAGCTCCCTGAAAATGGCAATGTCAGTACACAGGGTGTGGAAGAAAGCATGGGGAACGTTGGCCTTTATTGGTCTCGGCATAGAATCAAAATGCAGGGAAAAAATTCCCAATGTTGGGTGAGTCCAGAACCAGGGGCCACAGTCTTAGAATAAAGGGGAGGTCATTTAAGACTGAGCTGAGAAAAAAACATGTTTACCCAGAGAGTTGTGAATTTATGGAATTCCCTGCCACAGAGGGCAGTGGAGTCCAAATCACTGGATGGGTTTAAGGGACAGTTGGATGGAGCTCTAGCGGCTAGTGGAGTCAAAGGACATGGAGAGAAGGCAGGCACGGGTTATTAATAGCGGACGATCAGCCATGATCACAATGAATGGTGGTGCTGGCTCGAAGGGCCGAATGGCCTCCTCCTGCACTTTTTTCTATGTAAACTTTGGGAGGTTATGTTGCAAATTTACAATACCCTGATAGTGATGTTGTTGACTGAACGGAACTGGTGGCCACACTGCAGAAGGATGTGGTCACACTGGAGTGGGTGCAGTGCAGATCCATAGCCATGGTCCCTGTATTGGAAGACCTTTGTTATCATGAGAGATTGGATCAGCTAAGCTTGTTTTACCTGCAATGAAGAAGTTGAAGACTAACCTGGATGTGGTAGATATTTGTTGGGTGAAAATGAGAAGCTAATGCGACTTGAGTGGGGGAGGGATAGCGAGAACGAGAGAATGCACCGGCCATCTTCAGTGGGCAAAATTAGACCACATGACCTTGGGGGTAGGGTACAGGCATGGATAGAAAATTGGTTGGCAGACAGGAAACAAAGTGTAGGGATTAACGGTTCCCTTTCCGAATGGCAGTCAGTGACTCGTGGGGTACCGGAAGGCTCAGTGTTGCGATCGCAGCTATTAACAATATACATAGACATAGACATAGTCATAGAAAATAGGTGCAGGAGGAGGCCATTCGGCCCTTCGAGCCAGCACCGCCATTCATTGTGATCATGGCTGATCGTCCTGTGCCTGGCTTCTACTCGTATTCCTTGACTCCACTAGCCCCCTAGAGCTCTATCTAACTCTCTCTGAAATCCATCAAGTGACTTGGCCTCCACTGCCATCTGTGAATTCCATAAATTCACAACTCTCTGAGTGAAAAAGTTTTTCCTCACCTCAGTCTTAAATGACCTCCCCTTTATTCTAAGGATATGGCCCCTGGTTCTGGACTCGCCCAACATTGGGAACATTTTTACTGCATCTAGTTTCTCCAGTCCTTTTATAATTTTATATGCTTCTATAAATCCCCCCTCGCCCTTCTAAACTCCAGTGAGTACAAGCCCAGTCTTTTCAATCTTTCCTCATATGACAGTCCCGCCATCCCAGGGATCAATCTCGTGAACCTACGCTGCACTGCCTCAATCACAATGATGTCGTTCCTCAAATTAGGAGACCAAAACTGTACACAATACTCCAGATGTGGTCTCACCAGAGCCGTATACAACTGCAGAAGATCCTCTTTACTCCTGTACTGAAATCCTATCGTTGTGAAGGCCAACATTCCATTAGCTTTCATCACTGCCCGCTGTACCTGCACGCCAACTTTCAGTGACCGGTGTACAAGGACACCCAGGTCTCGCAGCACCTTCCCCTTACCTAACCTAACCCAATTGACCTAATAATCTGCCCCCTTATTTTTGCCGCCAAAGTGGATAACCTCACATTTATCTATATTATACTGCATCTGCCACGCATCTGCCCACTCACTCAACCTGTCCAGGTCACCCTGCAACCTTCTAACAACCTCTTCACAGTTCACACTGCCACCCAGCTTTGCGTCATCTGCAAACCTGCTAGTGTGGCACCTAATTCCCTCTTCCAAATCATTAATATATATTGGAAACAGTTGCGGCCTTGCGGCACTCCACTCGCCACTGCCTGCCATTCCGATAAGGACACGTTCACTCCTACTCTTTGCTTCAGGTCTGCTAACCAATTTTCTATCCATGTCAACACCGTACCCTGAATACCATGTGCTATACTTGTAGTCACCAGTCTTCCGTGCGGGACCTTGTCAAAGGCTTTCTGAAAGTCTAGATACACTACATCGATTGGCACCCCTTCGTCCATTTTACTTGTCACATCCTCAAAAAATTCCAGAAGCTTAGTGAAGCATGATTTCCCTTTCATAAATCCATGTTGATTTGGCCGAATCCTTTTACTGCTAAACAAATGCTCCATTATTACCTCTTTAATAATTGACTCCAGCATCTTTCCCACCACCGACGTCAGGCTAACTGGTCTGTAATTCCCCGTTTTTTCTCTCACTTCTTTCAAGGGACCCACATTAGACTCTGCTACTCTTTTCCCCTTAACATATCTAAATAAGCTTTTACTTTCCTTAATATTCCCGGCCAGTGTTCCCTCGAACTTCATCTTTTCAGCCTGTATTGCTCGTTTTGTTTCCTTCTGTTGTCCTATGAAAGTTTCCCAAACCTCTGGCATCCGGCTACTTTTTGCTGTGTTTTACATCTTTTCTCTTAGTTTTATTCTATTCCTAACTTCCTTCTCAGCCACGGTTGCCTACTACTCCCCTTAGAATCTTTCTTCCATTTTAGAATGAAATGAACCTGCGTCATCCGGATAATGCCCAGAAATTCCTGCCATTGCTGTTCCACCATCATTCCTGCTAGGATCGCTGTCCAGTCTACTTTTGCCAGCTCCTTCATAGTCCGCTTTGTTCAACTGCATCACTGCCACTTTCGATTTAACGTTCTCCTTCTCAAATTGCAGATTAAAACTAATCATATTATGATCACTACCTCCAAGCGGTTCCTTTACCTCAAGTTCTCTTATCATATCTGGTTTATTGGACAACACTAAATCCAGAATTGCCTTTTGTCTGGTCGGCTCCATTACAAGCTGCTCTAAGAATCCATCTCGGAGGTATTCTACAAACTCTTTTTCTTGGGATCCTGAACCAACCTGATTTTCCCAGTCTACCTGCATATTGAAATCCGCCATCACCACAGGCATTACCCTTGTTACATGCCAGTTTTAACTCCTGCTGCAACTTACATACTACAACAGGGCTACTATTTGGGGATCTATAAATAACACGAATTAGTGTCTTATTGCCTTTACAATTCCTCAACTCAATCCACAGTGACTCTATCTCGTCAATCCGTATGCCTTCCCGCGCAAGGGACTGAATTCCATCCCTCACCAGCAGAGCTACCCCCCCCCCCCCTGCCCGCCTGCCTGTCCTTTCTATAGGATATAAAACCCTGAATATTGAGTTCCCAGGCCCGATCCTCCTGCAACCACGTCTCAGTAATCCCCACAATGTCATATCTACCAACCTCTAACTGAGGCTCAAGCTCATCTACATTACTTCTTATACTTCGCGCATTCATATACAATACTTTTAATTCCTTACGCATCTCACCTTTCACATCGATCCCTATTACATTTGGCCATACTCTCCTATCCCTTTGTTAGCTTCCTTTCCCGTTAATTCTGGGGTCATTAACTATCCATTTACTCTCTTTTCCTTTAACTCCATTCTCGACTATTCCATCTGACACCCAACCTCCTTTATTCAGTTTAAAACCACCCGTGTAGCAGTGGCAAACCTGACTGCCAGAATGCTAGTCCCCCACCTGTTAAGATGCAATCCGTCCCTTTTGTACAGTTCCCCCTTACTCCAAAACATACCCCAGTGATCTAAGAATCGAAATCCCTGCCCCCTGCATCAGTTCCTCGGCCACACATTCAGCTCCCGTATCGCCATGTTCTTGCTCTCGCCATCACTAGGAACTGGAAGGAAACCGGAGATAACAACCCTGGAGGTCCTGCTTTTCAACATTTTTCCGAGCTCTCTAAGTCTCGCTGCAGAATATTCATCCCCTTCTTTCCGACATCGTTTGTGCCGACTTACACGACCACTTCCGGCTGTTCACCTTCGCCCTTGAGGATTTTCTCCACAGGAACTGATCCTGAATCAATTGAACATTGGAAAATGATCACCAATGCGTCCGCTACACAGTAAATATTTAGCTGAAGGGATTAAAATAACATTACCAAATTTGCTGATGACGCAAAGCTGGGTGGCAGATTGAACTGTGAGGAGAATGCTATGATGATGCTGGATGACCTGGACAGGTTGAGTGCGTGGGCAGATGCATGGTAGATGCAATTTGATGTGGATAAATGTGAGGTTGTACAAATTGGTGGCAAGAACAAGAAGGCAGATTATTATCTGAATGGTATCAAGTTAAGAAAATGGGTAGTACACCGAGATCTGGGCGTCACTGATCAGTCACTGATATGAAGCATGCAGGTACAGCAGGCAGCGAAGAAAGCCAATGGTATGTTAGAAAATAGACAATAGACAATAGGTGCAGGAGTAAGACATTCTGCCCTTCGAGCCATTCAATGTGATAATGGATGGTCATCCCCAATCAGTACCCATTGGCCTTCATAACTAGAATAGTTGAGTGTAGGAGCACAGGGTTCCTTCTTCAGTTGTACAGGGCCCAAGTGAGACGACAACTGGAGTATCGTGTGCGGTTTTGGCCTCCAAATTTGAGGAAGCACATTTTTGCTATTGAGGGAGTGCATCGTAGGTTTACGAGGTTAATTCACGGGATGCAGGACTGTCATATGTTGAAAAAATTGAGCGACTGGGCTTGGATACACGGGAATTTGGAAGGATAAGATGGGATCTTATTGGAACATATATAATTATTAAGGGATTTAACACGCTAGAGGCAGGAAACATGGCCCCAATGTAGGGTGAGTCCAGAACCAGAGTCCACAATTTTAGAATTAGGGAGAGGCCATTTAGAACGGAGGTGAGGCAAACATTTTGTGAATGTAGAATTCTCTGGCTCAGAAGGCAGTGGAGGCCAATTCCCTGGATTTTTTCAAGCGAGAGTTGGATAGAGCACATAAAGATAACGGACCATGGATATGGGGAAAAGACAGGAACGGGGTACTGATTGTGGATGATCAACCATGATCACAGCGAATGACAGTACTGGCTCGAAGGGCCGAAAGGCCTACCCCTGTATCTATTTTCCACTTTCCATTGTCTATTAACTATTTCACAGTATAATCAGCTTATAATGGCCTGTTTTGTTTATCATGATAATATTTTTGAGTATCTTTCATTTAATATTATTTATCACTCCAAACCACCGTCTATATTTCTCGTTTCCCTTAGTCCTAACCAATCTTATGAAGGGTCTCGACCCGAAGCGTCACCCATTCCTTCTCTCCAGAAATACTGCCAGTCTCGTTAAGTTATTCCAGCCTTTTGTATCTATCTTTGTGAATACCAGGGCCATCTGAATGTGAAATGAATCAATATTCATAATAACGGGCTGTGAGCAGCCCAAGCGAAATATGAGATGCTGTTCGTCCAATTTGCGTTTAGCCTTCCGCTAACTATGAAGGAAACTGAGGACAGAACTATCTGTGTGGGAATGGGAAGGAGAATTAAAGTGCCCATCAATAGGAGATCAGGTAGGTTCTGGCGGGCTGAGCAAATGTGTTCCGTCAAACGATCACGCATTCTGCGTTTTGGTCTCACAGGTGTATAGAAGTCCACATCTTGAACAAAGGGTACAGCAGATGAGGTTGAAGGAGGTGCAAATAAACTTTTTCGGAACCTGAAAGGACTGTCAGGGTCATTGGACAGCATCGAGGGGGGAGGTATAGCGACAGGTGTTGCACCTTCTACGGTTGCAGGGGTAGATACCTGGAAAGGGTGTGGTTTGGGTGCGAAGGGATGAGTTAACCAGGGAGTTGCGGGGGAAACGGTCTCCATGGAAGGTGGAAAGGGGTGAAGACTGGAAACTGTGGCTCGTGGTGGGATCCTGAGGTGGCGGAAAATTCAGAGAATTGTGTTTTTGCGACGTTGGAAGGAGTGGAAGGTAAGGACTTCGGGGTCTCTTTTGCGACTAAGGGATGGGGGGCAAGGGGCGATCTGCGGAGTACCGAGGACGTTGAACATCAATAGTCATGGAGCTGAACAAAGAAGTAGAGACAATATGACGGTGAGGCTGCATTTGGAATATTGTGATCAGTTTTGGTCACTCAGCTGCAGGAAGGATGCCATGTGGATGGAACGAGTGAAGAGACTTACGTGAAATTTGTCAAGACTCGAGGGACCGCGAGTGGGAGAAGTTGGGGAAGGAAGCACCTTTTTCTTTGAGCACAAGACTAAGGGGTGATCTCATAAAATGCATAATTAAGGTAAATGCACAGTCTGTTACCCAGGGTAGGCTAATCCTGGGCTTTAGGTTTAATTTGAGAGGGGAGACACTTAATAGAAACATAACGGGTAATTTATCGACTCAGTGAGTGCCACGTGCCAGATGATACGGGATGGAGTTGTGGTGAGATAATAACATTGAAAACACTTTTGGACAGACATGAATTGAAACGGTTTAGAGCGTTATGGGTCAAATGCGGACACATTTGCAGATGACGCAAAGCCAGGTGGCAGCGTGAACTGTGAGAAGGATACTATGAGGAGGCAGGTTGACTTGGACGGGTTGGGTGAGTGGGCAAATGTATGGCAGGTGCAGTTTAATGTGGATAAATGTCAGGTTATCCACTTTGGTGGCAAAAAAACAGAAAGGCAGATTATTATCTAAATGGTGTCAACTTGGGAAAAGGAGGAGTACAACAAGATCTGCGGTCCTTGTTCATCATTCATTGAAAGTACGCAGAAAAACAGGTAGCGAAGAGAGCGAATGGCACGTTGGCCTTCATGTCAACAGTAGTTGAGTATAGGAACACAGAGTTTCTTCCTGCAGTTGTACAGCGCCCCGAGACAAAACCTGGAGTATTGCGTGCACAGATAGTTGTGAGTATGTACAGTTCTGTGGAGGCTGGTTCTCTGCATGCTTTCAAGAGAGAGTTAGATAGAGCTCTTATGGATAGCGGAGTTAAGTGATATGGAGTGAAGACAGGAACGGGGTACTGATTGTGGATGATCAGCCATGATCACATTGAATTGCGTTGCTGGCTCGAAGGACCGAATGGCCTACTCCTGCACCTATTGTCTATTGTCTATTGTCTAAATGGAACTACCATAGATTGTGCATTTTGGTTGGCATCGACGAGGTCAGTCGATCCTCGAACTGCAAAGCTTCTGTATAATCTCAGTGATATTTTATCAGCAGATTACTTTGTCTCTCAGGCAGTGAGGTTGCATTTCAAGTCCAGCACTCAGGAGTTCCGGAGAACGTGCCAGCACCGAACACTGTAAGGTACGACAATATTCTGGTCAACAAGCGGCTCGGCTACAATAATCAGACAGGAAAGTTCATTTGCCGAATGAGTGGCCTGTATTTCTTTGGCTACTCTTCACTTCCAACGCGAGGTACAAAGACCGATGTGACGCTGATGAAAGATGGCACTCCAACAAGTCGGATCCATAGTAATATGGCATCGACAAATGTCCAGCACACCATGAAGAGCATCATCCTGCATCTCCACAAAGGGGATCGGGTGTGGGTGGAAGTGACCAAAGGCAGCGTCTGGAGTAAAGCAGGTTCCATCACCTTCCAAGGCTTCCACCTACCAGAATAGGAGGGCGAAGCAATGCAAACCCATCCCGCTCTCTGAGCTCTGCAGCTGAAAACACTCAAGCACAGCTGTGATGTTATTGAATAAACATGGTGTACAATCTTTAAAAGTGTTGGTTAGTTGAGTTTGGAGACAAGCGCGGAAACAGGCCCTTCTGCCTAGCGATTCCGCGTCGACCAACGACACCCACTTACTGTATCCACTGCTGAGCCACTGTGCCGACTTTACTGAATGGATATTACACGTATAGAAATGACTATAGACAGCTATGGGCCAAATTAAACCAGCTCTGTATGTCAACCTGATCAGCAGGGACAATGTGGATTGAAGGGTATGCAGAGAGAGGGAGATACAACAAATAATGTCTCGCAAAAGACAACAGTTTGAAGGATACCTTTTGTAAAACAAAAATTCGCAGAAAATTAGAAATGTTTTCAAGACGAGTTGAATTGAGTTTATTGTCATCACAGGAACGGTAAGGCACAGGCACAATAAAAATCCCGCCTTTTGCGGCATCGGAGGATTATAGTTTTTTTTGTTTTTAGTTTGCGAGAAATTGTGCGGAAACAGGCCGTTCGGCCTTGCGTACCCGCGCCGACCAGAGATCCCCGCACGTTAACACTATCCTATACACACTAAGGACATTTTATACATTTGTACATTTACCAAGCCAATTATCCTAGAAACCTGTAGTGAGAGGAAACTGAAGATCTCGGAGAATCCCAATTTGAGGAAGGAAATTGATGCTATTGAGGGAGTGCAGCATTGGTTCACGAAATTAATACCCGGGATGGCAAGGCTTGTATTTACTGGAACATAAAAAGGATGAGAGAGGATCTTATAGAAACATAAAACATTATTAAGGGATGGGATAAACTAGATGCAGGAAGCATGTTTTCAATGTTGTGGATTTCCAGAAGCAGGGACCAAAGTTCAAGAATAAATATTAGAACATTTAGAACCGAGATGAGGAAAAGCTTTTCCCACAGACAGTTGTGAATTTGTACATGTTTCTGCCTCAGACGGCCGTGAAGGCCGATTTACTGGATGCATTCAAAAGGGAATTAAATAGAGCTCTTATGGCTAGCGGAATCAAGGGATATGGGCAGAAGAAAGGAACGAGATACTGATTGTGGATGATCAGCTATGATCACATTGAATGGCGGGACTGGTTCGAAGGACTGAATTCCCTACTCCAGCACCTATATTCTATATTTCTATGTTTCTAAAAGCATACGCAGGTCACCGGGAGAACGTACAAACTCCGTGCAGACAAGCACCCGTGGTCGGGTTCGAACCCGGGTCCCCCGCCGCTGCATTCGCTGTAGTGCAGTTACTCTTTATCTTGCACAATATACACAATATACACTTTATTCAAAGTAAAATACATGTACAATACAGGAACCGTGGAAAACAATTATTCAGTCGATCTCGAAGGCCGAACATACATTCAATGTGGTGTAACATATTTTACACAATTTTACGCCCACCTTTGCCACTCATTTGACCCACTGTGGTGAAATCCATTCACCTATTTGAGGACTGTCTCCACCACACCCTGCCCCCCAATGCCCACATGCGGAATGGCACTAGACTGTGGACCTCCCCCACAGAGCCTTAGCATTGGCCGCACAAAGCTTTAGTGCGTCCCTCAGCACGTAGTGCTGCAGGCGTCATTCTCTAACGGCCGCCTCGCTCTTCTAGGAGGTCAACAAAGTTGGGTAGACCAAAGTGCGTCTTCCTCAGAGTTGATAACTTTCCAGGAGCATTCAACATCTGTTTCTGAATGTTTTCCTGGGAACAGTCCGTAAACTGTGGCAAGGGCCGTTGCAAACCGCTCCAGTTTCTCATTGCAAATCCGCGCTATGCGAAGAGGTGAGCAACCATCTCTTCTCCGTAGCAGCCGTCCAGAGCGCAGCGTGCGCAGATAGTGAGGTTCCGATGACGCAGGAAGGAACTGACTGCGAGGGGTTTTCTCACCGCCAGCCAAGGCAGGTCTCGGTGCTTGATGATGAGTTCTGGCTATGAGGCATTTCGCCAGTCAAGCTGCGTAGTCTGCTCTGGGGCCATAGGATCCATTGAACCATATCCCTGTAGTTGCTGGAGGACGTTCCGTGATGATTACTGCCTGATAGACATGGTCAACGGTGTTGGTCAGTAGGAACCTTTCCACGAATGGTAGATCCTGCGGCAGTGACCAACAGCCTGGCAAATTGCGTGGTATCTGTGCCCGGTCCACCCTTGGCAACACCAGCGACAGGTAGAACTTCAGCAGGTTGTCCCACTTGGAGCCAACGTGCCTTGGCTCTAAGCTCCGCCTTATGCTGCTATACAGGCAGGTGGCCTTCAGGGTGAGGGCGAAATTCGGCACGCGTTTACCCCCATTGTCTGCCCTTGCCTATCCGTGCATTGTGACCCTCGCACCCGGTCCATCCGCGACCCTTAGTTAAAGCGAAAGATGCCCTGGGTGATCCTTGTAACACAGGAGAGAGGGACGGACTTCACCTGCGCCTAGTACAGAGTCCCGAGAGTACCGGATGTCCAAATTTATCACCGGCATAGACAGGGATTGCTCCTTCCAGAGCTTCAGTTTCTTCCCCAGCTTGGCTATTTGCTCCAGCCAATTCTTGTCACAAGCCCGAGCCCCCCAATCCAGATCCTCAGCACTTTCAATGTCAGGCTTGATGGTGAATGGGGCGGAAGATCGGTCCGCCAGTTGCCAAAGAGCATGGCCTCGCTCTTTCTGCAGTTCACCCTGGCACGCCTGCCTGACTCAGACTGATTGCAGATGCTAATCAATCTGTGGACCGACCGTGGAACCGAGCAGAATACGGCAACATCATCCAAGTACAGGGAGGTTTTGACCCGAGTGCCCCCATTACCTGGAGATGCCACTTCACCTATGCTCATGTCCTTCCCAATGGACTCGGCAAAATGTTCTTTACAACAAGACAGGGAAGAGAGGACAACCGTGACTAACTGTGGACCTGACGGTGAAGCGATCCGATTTACACACATTGTTTTGCACTGCACTACAGATATGATTATAGAGCAGGGGGACAAAAATGCAGAAGAAACTCAGCGGGTGAGCCTGTAGATTCCGGTCTATAACTTACCCCCCTAGCCTGGATGAGTCAAACACCGAATGCGAGCACTGGGAATCCAACGCTCATTTATTGTACACAATAACAATACCAATAAAATACTTATACCAATACCGCGGTACCGATCCTTGTCTCTACTTATTCAAGCCCAACAGCCTGGAGCAAATAGAACACACCCCAGAAGATCGGCACACACCAATGTTCTCCCCACTCTTTTATACCCTTACATACCCTTGGCGCGAAACTATGTGGGGGGGGGGGGGGGGCACCCTACAACACAATTAATGATAGGCGCTGCAAGGTACATTGAATGACAGTTCCCTAACCCAATCATACAATAGCACGTAACAATCATACAATAGCACGTAGTTTAAACACAAAGGAGGAAACACTTGTATTAAGTAAAGAAACATCATCACTAGGTAAAGAAACATTTTTGGTGAGGCAGCTCTCTTGGACCAATCATAATTAATAGCGGGAAGACTGCAACATAATTGTAACCCAACATATCCCCAAACAATACCAAGCATGCTTTTGCAACAGGACCTAGCTCCTTCTGCAAAATCACATACATATTAACAACTTGCAGGTATCTGGACAGCAGCCTCTATGCAATCCCTTCCCAGCAACTGAGTTTCAGGAGCCATCCGTGTCTCATGGTCCTGCAGCTTTTTTTAAAAATACGTCAAACAGGTTTTACAGATCTTTTAAACAGTCATCTTCCATTTTCCCAACTACCCAGCATTTCTGAGTATGTGGGGCATCGATGGGGAGACACTGCTTCAGATTGTAGAGCAGTTGGATCCAATACCTGTTTCCCTCCACAAAGCACATTTTTAAGAACACGTCCATCATGTACGTGAGCGATATCCTGTCGAGGTCCTTCTCCGAGTCCAAGCTAACCAGGCAGGCATCCTCCCCTGTCCCACAGCAGCGTCAGGCGGTCTAAGACTTTCCTGCCAGGTACAGCACAGGTTTGGGTCCGGGTGTGTCACCTGTCCTAGAACAGACGACCCAGTCAGAAATGGCCTTAGACAGGAGATTTTAATTAACATTTAGCAATGAGATGGGTCTCTAATATTTAATATAATTGATCTCCTATTTCTTGTACATTATGGTGACGCTACCCTTCCTCATAAAGTTTGATATATTTCCGGCTAGAAGCATGTCATTGTTCACTTCCAACAGGTCCAGTCCCAATCAGTGCCACGGAGCCGAATGCAACACAGCCGGAAAGCAATCGCTTACGGCAGTTTTATTCCAGTTAAAGGAATAGATGAGCCAGTCAATTCCTCTAGGGTGACTGCTTGGTCCAGAATATCTCCCTTGCTGTCCTCCAAGACCTCCGTGATAGATGACAGGATGTTTTGGGAGGCGTTGCTGTCTGTTGTCTTCCCATCACGCAGAACGTATCAATGAAATTACATTCACTTGTATCAACCTGCAGGCTTTATTCTGCCCTCTCCTCTCATTTCAAGATTTCTCCCCGGATGCTCATCAGACAGAAAGAGTGTCCTGTCCCTAAAGGTCACCTTCCCATCCCCTCCTCAGATGCTGTTTTCATGTGGCGAGTTATTCCTATTCCAGCATATGTTTTGTCAATTAATATTACAGCACGATCTTGATGGGTTGAGGAATGTTCGATGGAATTTAATATGATGTTCTTCAGGGCGCATGTAGGATTCGACTGGTTTGCCTTCCTTCTGGTTACATGAAAATAATCTTTGGTGCTCCATGACCAAGTTAGTTCATAGCTGGTATAGCTGTCTAAACTTTCTGGGTCTCACATAGATTCCGCAGGGGTCACAATGATCCCCACATCATTATGCTCAGCTGGTGCATATTTAAAATCATCTGCCCGTAGTGTGTCTTCTGTGCCCGCCACATTGAGGAGAATGGGAATTTGTACATCAACGGGTGCATCACAGTGTGCCGCGTGGATGACGATTCCATATCCTACTTCAAATATGCGTCAGCGTTCAGCAAAGTCACCATCAAACACTGGCGAGTCGGGTTTACAAAAGGCACCAGGCAACGTAAGAAGACGTTTCCAAAAAAACAAATTAATATCAATTCAGGCAAATGAAATGGAGAAGTGGTCCATATCTTCTGACCATGTTTTATAATCAATCCATTTCAAATTATTAGGTGAACCACAAAGCTTTTATTGAAACCTATGCAGAGAGAATATTACATACTGCTGCATTCGTTGTATCATCTTGCCGTTGTATCGAGACTGCCGAGCTCAGGGGCGTGCAGGGTGGTTATCAGTAACTGCATTCCTTAGTCAAATCCCGGAATGGATTACATGGCGGAATGTGTCTCATGAATTATATATGTATTGAAGGTTATGGAGAATAGTATGGTTGATCTCCACCAATTCACGGGACCGATTTGCTGCCACCTAGTGGGAAAACGGAGGAAGTCCGCTGTGCACCGTCAGGCTGAAACTATATGGTTTTAGGACCTCCTTTCGCTCGCATAGTCTTAACATAGAAACATAGAAACATAGAAAATAGGTGCAGGAGGAGACCATTCGGCCCCTCGAGCCAGCACCGCCATTCATTGTGATCATGGCTGATCGTCCCCTATCAATAACTCGTGCCTGCCTTCTCCCTTAATTCTCATGTCATGCCCTCTTGTTTGAATCTTCCCTACCCTCAATGGGAAAAGCTTATCCACATCAACCCTGTCTATCCCTTTCATCATTTTAAAGACCTCAATCAAGTCCCCCCCTTAACCTTCTGCGCTCCAAAGAATAAAGACCTAGCTTGTTCAACCTTTCTCTGTAACACAGTTGCTGGAACCCAGGCAACATTCTAGTAAATCTCCTCTGTACTCTCTCTATTTTGTTGACATCCTTCCTATAATTAGGCGACCTAAATTGTACACCATACTCCAGAATTGGTCTTACCAATGCCTTGTACAATTTTAACATTACTTCCCTACTCCTAAATGCTCTGATTTATAAAGGCCAGTACACCAAAGGCTTTCTTTACCATCATATCTACATGCGATTCCACCTTCAGGGAACTATGCACATTTATTCCTAGATCTCTCTGTTTCACAGCATTCCTCAATTCCCTACCATTTACCATGTACGTCCTATTTTGATTTGTGCTGCCAAGATGTAGCACTTCACACTTATCAGCATTAAACATAGAAACATAGAATAGGTGCATAGGCTGCCCTTCGATGCACCGCCATTCAATCATGCCCACTTTCCCGTCCAAATGGGCCACATCCAATCACTCTCTGAACTGGCCTCAACTACCCTCTGAGAGAGTTCTTTGAAAAGTCTTTGGTCTTAAAGGATTTCCCCCTTATCCTTAAGCTGTGACCACAACATCGGGAACAATCATCTAGCCTGTCCAACCCCTTACTATAAGATAATCTCCTAAATTGCAGAGAGTCCGAGTCTATCCAGCAACATTCAGTCTTGAACCACTCCATTTTCCACTAAAACCGCATCATGTGGTCCACAAGATGTACAACTTAGATCCCTGTACATGCTACAAACAACAGTGGACCCAACACAGATCCCTGAGGCAGCCCCACTGGTCACCGGCTTCCAACCTGACAAACAGCCATCCACCATTTCTCTCTGACATCTCCCATTCAGCCACTGTTGAATCCATTTGCTACTCCACCATTAACACCAAAGATTGAACCTTCTTAACCAACCTTCCACGGGGAACCTTGTCAAAGGCCTTACTGAAATCCATATAGCCAACGTCCACTGCTTTACCCTCATCAATTTCCCTAGTAACCGCTTCAAAAAATTCAGGAAGGTTTGTCAAACATGACCTTCCAGGCACAAATCCATGTTGACTGTTCCAGATCAGACCCTGTTTATCCAGATGCTTATATATATTATCTCTAAGTATCCTTTCCATTAATTTGCCCACCACTGACGTCAAACTAACAGGTCTATAATTGCTAGGTTTATACTTTGAATTCTTTTTAAACAATGGAACAACATGCGCAGTACGCCAATCCTCCGGCACTATTCCCTTTTCTAATGACATTTGAAATATTTCTATCATAGCTCCTGCTATTTCTACACTAAATTCCCTCAATGTCCTAGGGAATATCCTGTCAGGACCTGGAGACTTATCCACTTTTATAGTTTTCAAAAGTGTCAGTACTTCCTCTTTGAATCTCGTAGTTTCCATAGCTACTCTACTTTTTTCCCTTACCTCACAGAGTTCAATATCCTTCTGCTTGGTGTATACCGAAGAAAACAAATAGATTCAATATCTCCCCCATCTCTTTTGGCTGTGCAGATAGCTGTCCATTCTGGCTCTCTAATGGTCCAATTTTACCCCTCGTTATCCTTTTGCTATTAATATAGCTGTAGAAACCCTTTGGATTTACTTTCACCTTTCTTGCCAAAGCAACCTCACATCTTCTTTTAGCCTTCCTAATTTCTTTCTTAAGATTCGTTTTACATTCTTTAGACTCCTCTAGCACCTCATTTACCCCATGCCCCTTATAATTATTGTAGATGTCTCTCTTTTTTCGAAACGTGTCCAATTTCCCTTGAAAACCATGGCTCTTTCCAATTTTTACTATTTTCTTTCAACCTAACAGGGACATAAAGATTCTGTACTCTTACAATTTCCCCTTTAAATGTCCTCCATTTCTCTTCTACATCCTTCCCATAAAACAAAGTGTCCCAATTCACGCCTTTGAAATCCTAACGCATTCCCTCAAAGTTAGCCTTTCTCCAATCAAAAATCTCCACCCTAGGTCCAGTTCCGACTCGCTGCATAATTATATTGAAACTAATGGCATTGTGATCACTGGTCCCGAAGTGCTCACCAACGCATACCTCCGTCACCTGACCTGCCTCATTTCCTAACAGGAGGTCCAGCACTTCCCCTTCTCTGGTCGATACCTCTATGTACTGCTGCAAAAAACTATCCTGCACACATTTTACAAACTCCAAACCATCCAGCCCATTTACAGAATGTGTTTCCCAGTCTATGTTTGGAAAATTGAAATCTCCCACAATCACTACCTTGGGCTTACTACTAATATCTGCTATCTCCTTAAGTATTTGCTCTTCCAATTCTCGCACCCCGTTTGGCGGTCTATAATACACCCCTAAAAGTGTTGCTACACCGTTCCCACTTCTTAGTTCCACCCAAATAGCCTCCCTAGACGAGCCCTCTAACCTATCCTGCCAAAGCACTGCTGTAATATCCTCTCTGACAAGCAATGCAACACTTCCACCTCTGGTCCCTCCAATTCTATCACACCTGAAGCAACGAAATCCTTGAATATTTAGTTTCCAATCACAGCCCTCCTGCAACCATGTTTCACTGATTGCCACAACTTCATATTTCCAGGTGTCAATCCAGGCTGTAACTTCATCCACCTTTCTTACAATGCTCCTAGCATTAAAATATACACATTTTAGAAACCCACCATCCCTTATTCTCTATTATCTTTTTCCTCTTTCTCGCCTACATTTTGGCTCCGAGTGCTTCCCTTCTCTGCCTCTTGCCACACATCCTGTCCCCTAGCCCCCTTTATCCGAGTCCCACCCCCCAGCCTTTCTAGTTTAAAGTCTCCCCAGTAGCCTTTGCAAATCTCCCTGCCAGGATATTGGTCCCTCTCGGGTTCAAGTGCAACCCGTCCTTTTTGTACAGATCATGCCTTCTCCAAAAGAGGTCCCAGTGATCAAGAAACTTGAATCCCTGCCTATTGCACCAGTCCCTCAGCCATGCATTTATCCTCCACCTCATGCCATTCCTACGCTCACTGTCACGCAGCACAGGCAGTAATCCTGAAATCGTTACCCTTTTAGTCCTTCTCCTTAACTTTCCCCCCAACTCCCTAGATTCTCCCTTCAGGACCTCGTCTCTTTTTCTGCCTATGTCATTGGTGGCTATGTGTACCACAACATCAGGCTCGGCTCCCTCCCTTTTCAGAATCTTTTGGACACGGTCCGACACATGCGAGACCCTCGCACCAGGGAGGCAAGCTACCATCCGGGTCTCCCGACTGCGTCCACAGAATCGCCCATCCGACCCCCTAACTATAGAGTCCCCTATTACAATTGCCCTCCTCTTTTTGCTACCCTTCTGAGCATCAGGGCCGGTCTCTGTGCCGGAGACCCGGCCATTGTTGCTGCCCCCAGGTAGACTGTCCCCTCCAATCGTACTCAAACCCGAGTACCTATTTTCCAGGTGTACAGTCACAGGGGTACTCTCTAGCCCCTGCCTCTGCCCCTTGCCCTTCCTAACCGTGACCCACTTGTCTGCCTCCTGTGGTCTGGGAGTGACTACCTCCCTGTAGCTCCTCTCTACAATGAATGCAATAAATTGCAGAGTTGTAGACATAACACAGACTATCACGCAAATAAACCTCTCTCCCACTGACTACTTCTACACGTCAAGTTACCACGGCAAAGACAATACAATTAAGAACGAGTGTCACTCCCGTCACTCCCACTCCTTCTCTCTCCCATCAACAAGGTGGTAGAGAAGTGTGAAAACACATGAAGGCAGATTCAGGTATACTTTCTTACCAGCTGTTAAGAGGCAATTGACCCATTATATCACTAATTAGAGAACAGACCACAACTCCAATCTACTGCATCCGAGACCATCGGACTATCCTTCCATCAGACATCTTTTTCACATCATACAAAAACACGACCAAGCCATGCAGACTGTCCTTAAGTGTCTTATTCACTTCCAAATGGGAGTAAATCCGATCCAAAAGATACCTCACCAATAGCATTGCTGCCACTGGCTAAAGAAGGCCACCCTGCAAAAATGACCCCGGATAATCTCTGCTTTCGTTCTTGTACAAAGGACCAGCGTTGGCTCTTTAGCTTCCGGAATCCCGTCTGTTGGCTGGAGACGATCAGAAGATTACAACATCAGAAGTGATAGGAACAGCATTAGGCATTTCGGCCAAACAAGTCTACTCTGCCATTCAATCATGACTGATCTATCGAGCCCTCCGAACCAAATCATCCTGCCTGCTCCCCATAACCACTGACACCCATACTAATCAATAATCTCTCTATAAAACATAGAAACATAGAAATTATGTGCAGAAGAATGCCATTCGACCCTTCGAGCAAGTACCGCTATTCATTGTGATCATGGCTGATCGCCCCCTATCAATAACCCGTGCCTGCCTTCTACCCATATCACTTGACTTCACTAGCCCCTGTAGCTCTATCTAACTCTCTCTTAAATCTATCCAATTACTTGGCCTCACTGCCCTCTGTGGCAGTGAATTCCATTAATTTACTACTCTCTGGGTGAAAACGTTTTTTTCTCACCTCAGTCTTAAATGACTTCCCCTTTATTCTATGGCCCCTGGTTCTGGACTCGCCCAACATTGGGAACATTTTTCCTGCATCTAGCTCGTCCAGTCCTTTTATAATTTTATATGTTTCTATAAGATTCCCCCTCATCCTTCTAAACTCCAGTGAACACAAGCCTAGTACTTTCAATCTTTCCTCATATGACAGTCCCTCCATCCCAGGGATCAAACCCATGAACCTACGCTGCACTGCCTCAATCACAAAGATGTCCTTCCTCAAATTAGGAGACCAAAACTGTACACAATACTCCAGATGTGGTCTCACCAGAACCCTCTATCGCTGAGTTAAATATATCCACTGATTTGCGTCCCTGAAATAACGTCCTTTAATTCTGTGGCTATGACCTCTCATCCTCGACTCTGCCACTCGTGGAAACATCCTTCCTGTAAATTAGCTACTGCATGTTGGCCAATCAGAATGCTTAGTAACTATCTCCGCTTAATTATATGATTTATTGTGTATGACCTCGCCTACTGTCTACCAGTTCTATGTTTCTATGTTTCTATGTTTCTATGTTTCTATGTTTCTAGTAGCTACAGTGGACTGAAACGTGAGATGTACTGCACATGTGATGATGGAACTAGACAATAGAGATGTTTGTGCTCTAACCTGTGAGAGATTAAGGTATTTACATGGTGTCAGATAATTGGGTCTAGCCCGCGTCTGTTTACAGCGATTTATTTTGTTTATCAGTTTTTGTTTGTGAGTGATTTTGATAACATGGCTAACTCCTGTCGAAAGCCAAGCCCGCTCGTATTTGATTCTGACATAGCCGAGGTCTGGCGAATGTTTGAGCGAGACTATGCTCACTATTCTGCATAGTTCACCAAAACGACCCCAATGACCTGAAGGCATCGCTACTGCTAAATCTAGCGGGTCCGGAAGCAATAATCCGCGCAGACACTTTGAATTTGCCCCAGCACACCTCGATGCGAATGGTCTGGTACTGGTGCCAACTGAAACTATCGACAACCCGACGGTCCTACTGATAAAGTTTAGAGAGCTGGGCGACCTGCCATTAAATCATATACTCGAGTGAACAAGATTTTTTGCGCGACAGCAACAGGCTCACGAGCCTGTCGAACGATTTATCAGCGACCTACGACATATGAGTTCACGGTGCCGCTTCGGTGAGTTGACAAACTAGCTCGTGCGTGATAAAATTGTGGGAGGAATGAGCCACCGCAAGTTAAGAGCTGAATTGCTGCGGAACGCTGAACTGACTTTAGAGCAAACCATTGTTGCATGTCGAATGGCAGAAACTGTAGCCCCATTGTCTGATTGTGACCCCACCAGTCCTCAACAGCAACGTAACATAGATTTAGCTAACTACTCTCCGCAGACATTTTTAAACGCGTCCCGCAAAGGTCCGAACATGCCTGTCACGAGATACCCAAACTGCAACTATGTCCACTCTAGGGGGCGCCAGTTCTGCGTTGCCCATGGGAAAGAATGTCACAAGTGCTAGAAACTAAACCATTTTGCCACTTGTTGTCGATCACGTAGGAACACTGCTTCAAGGACAAATCTGCACCTAATTCAACAAGAGCCGCCTGATTCTGATTCCCATAACCAAGACGATGCTTCCCACAGGAACGATTCCGATAACACAGACACTGACTCAACCGTACTTTCTGTTAACTTGCGCTCCCCAGGCAAACTGATGGATCCAGCGGTGACCATGATAATCACTAACAAGGTTTTAAATGCCAAAGTCGACGCTGGTGCCAGAGTGAACGGAATGTCAAGCAAATAGTTCAACAAGATAAGAACCACTGAACGAATGAAAAAAGACTCCTCTACCCTAAGCATTTACGGGGGGGGGGGGGGGGGGGGGGGGGGGGTTTTTTCACCCGTTGGTAAAGCTGATTTAAAATGCACTGTCAATGAGCACACAGAAAACCTGATATTTTACATTGTCCAACCAAACTCTGAAATCCTGCTTGGCATCAATGCATGCCATGATCTAGGTCTAGTTTATTTCGGGTGCTGTGCAAAAACTCTGTTTGACAGAGGAACCAATGCAGCAGATGCTATCCAACTATAAATAATTGTTTGACGACAAACTTGGCAAATTGGCTACGATATACACGATCACTGTAGATTATGCTGCCACCCCAATAGTTTGCGCACCTCACCGCGTCCCCCATGGCATGCGGGAGAGAATACGCGCCCAACTCAAGCGCAAGATCTCCATTGGAGTCATTGCCGAGGTCAGCGAACCCTCGGACTGGGTCTCCACCATGGTCGTTACCACCAATAAAGATAAGAAAGAATTACGGATCTGCATCAACCCTAAAGAATTAAATAGAGAAATTAAACGCCAACACTATCCAATGAGAACCATTGAGGACGTAGCGGCACAGATTGACGGTATTCTCAGTCCTCGTTGCCAAAAACTATTTCTGGCAAATACCGCTGGACCGAGCATCGTTTGCCTTAACAACTTTTGCCACACCATTCGGCCGCTACAGGTTTTTAAGGACGCCCTTTGGCATCAACTCTGTCAGCGAAGTCTTTCAGCGCGCAATGGAACAATTAATCGCAGAATATGCATGTGCCATCATTGTTGACGACATCTTAGTATACGGCCGCGATGTGACTGAGTATGATGCCAACCTGAGAAATATACTGAACCGTGCCAGAGCCATTAATCTGAAACTTAACCCTCTGAAATGCAAGTTCAGAGTTTCCGAAGTCACCCACGTCGGTCATGTATTCACCAGGAACGGACTAAGATGCTCCATTAAAAACTGCAGCTATCAACGAGTTTCCGGTCCCAACCGATGTCACCAGCTTACAGCGATTCCTCAGCATGGTCAACCAACCTCAGTGAACCTTCTGCTCTCCGACGACAACGGACCCACAAGGACAATGCGTGATCTTGGTACCCGCAACACCAAAGAGCTTTCGAGACTGTAAAACTCCAGCTAGCCAGCGCACCTACACTGGCACACATCAATCTCAACCTGCCAGTCACCGTCACCTGCGATTCATCCCAGTACGGGCGAGGTGCAGCATGCTTACAAGCAGCCCTCGACGGCGACGTGATGCCTATCTCTCACACCTTGACTGAAACTGAACAACGCTATGCCCAGATCGAGAAGGAACTGCTCGCCGTTGTTTTTGCCTGCTCAAAATTTAAAGGCTTTATCTTTGGCAAAACCTTCACGGTCGAAACCGACCACCAGCCACTAGTCACCATCCTGAGCAAGCCTATCCATGCAGCCCCTGCTCGACTACAGCGAATGATGATGCAGCTGCAACGGTTTGACTTCCGCATTGTCTACAAGAAAGGTAAAGACCTGCGCACTGCAGACACGCTAGCCCGAGCCCCGCGCACCACCAGCGAACGCTGCCCCTTTGAACAGGACGAATTCTCGGCCCTGAGGGTCTCGTTTGCGCCCACCGATCGCCTGCGTCGCTTTGCCGAACACACAGCTGCA
Organism: Okamejei kenojei; assembly: GCA_035221665.1. Taxonomy (NCBI): domain Eukaryota; kingdom Metazoa; phylum Chordata; class Chondrichthyes; order Rajiformes; family Rajidae; genus Okamejei; species Okamejei kenojei. Next base: position 2,040,025 of record CM069160.1, on the reverse strand, counting down.
GGCAAAACCTCACAGCTTCTGACCTCCGTCATAAGAGGCGGGTGGCCAAACAAGCCCGTTTGAAATACGACCTTACTCCCTGCTCCGTGACGAACTGGACGGAATAATCGTCAAGGGTCACAAGGCGGTCATTCCCCCAACTCTGCGGGACGAGTACTACGAAGAAATCCACGGAGGCCACCCTGGCACGGAGGACACGCTAAAACTAGCCAAGGATATTAGCTACTGCCCCGGGATGACCAAGTACATACGTGAAAAAAAAAACATAATCATGTGCGATCTGCAACAGTCAGTCACCGCATCAGCAGAAGCAGCACCTCTTGTCCCAGCCATCTCCCTCTCTTCCATGATCATCACTGGCTACCGACATTTTTTTTAATTTTACTATATTTTTATTAGAAGTAATGTACAAAAGTGTAAACCAAAAATAACATAATACATTTCATGTACCACTTCTTGTTTTAAACTTTAATAATAGAAGAGTAACAGAAGCATGAAAACAAAATGGGAAATATAAGTAAAATAAAATAAAAAGGAGGTACCTGCTTCATATCTTTACACACCCCTAACCCGGTCTGCGCCAATATTCCATTGTCTGTGACTTGCGCCAGATACTGGCGGAACGACATCTGAGATTGCAACGGACTCGAAGAAGAAGAAGACCCGGTCCTGAAACAGTTTTATTTCCAGAGTTATGTTGCACCTTATGCTTGTAATAAGTCGATAAATGGAGACCAAATCTTTAAGAATTGGTCTGATTTGTCTGCTAGGACGAATCTCATGTCTTCGAGGTGTAACATTTCACACATACGTGAATCCACATTTCTACCGTTGGTGTGGGTGCATTTTTACCGACATCTTCTAATGGCACGGGAAGCACTACCTTGTTTTAGTGGACTCCTTTTCTAACGACTTTCTGCCAACAATCACTTCTAAAACAGTGATCCAAAAGCTGAAAATACACTTTTCCGTGCATGGGGTACCCGTTCCTCTTCAGATTAACAATGGAACTCAATTCACCAGCTAAAAGTTTAAGGACTTTGTTAAACGGTAGAACTTCCAACAGGTCACTAGCAGCGTAGAATACTCACAGTCCAATGGACTTGCCGAACGTGCTGTTCGGAGCGCAAAACAACTCATGGAGCGCCCCTATCTAGCCAAATCTGACGTCTACCTGGACCTGCTGAACCTGCGAAATGTTGCAAGGGACAACATTCTCGGCTCCCCAGCCCAGCGGCTAATGTCCCGCCGGACACGTCCTCCACTGCCTGTCTCCCAGCAACAGCAACAACCAAAATTCTGCCCCCCTGCTGTAATACAGAAAGGCGTACAGTTTAATCAAGACACGCAGCAACGCTTCTATGATAAGACTTAAACCACTTATACAAGGGCAAGTGGTACGACTGCGAACAGATAAAGGACATACTAAAGTGAGACACATTCATGGCCCCTCTAAGGAACCACGTCCTAGCTGGTCAAAGTCGATGGTGTTCTCAACAGATGCAACCGTCAACATCTCCTTCCTGTGAAGGAACGTCGTCCGTCATCCCAGGGTCCCGCTCGAGTTTAAACCGCCGCCTGTTGCAGCCGTTCCAGCACCTGCCGCTACCGGGGTCCCTGCGTCGGTCCACCTAAGGCTCCCCCGCTGCGGTCTCCCCCCATAGACCCCTTGGAACCCCCGTGGTTCCACCTACCCCAACCCTCATCTTTTCGGAGAAAAAGGTTGATGAGGAAGACCCATACCATACGAGGTCCGGGCCAGTTAGCAGAAAATTATAACTCCACCTAGTGCATGTTTATAGTGTAAGAACTCGCCTACTGTCGAGCAGCTGCAGTAGACTGATCGTGTGATGTGCTGCATATGTGATGATGAACTAGACAATAAATATGCTTGGTCTTTAACCTGTGTGAGACTAAGGTATTTACAATTCCCATATACACTCTAACCAAGCTTTTCACAACATGTTTAAATTTGGTTCCCACTCATTATTCTAAACTCCAGCGGGTGTAGCCCCAGTGTCATCAAACGCTCATCATATGTTAACTTCATCAAGGCTCCGGCAATCTTTTCTCTTAACAACCCGCGAAAGATAGACAACAGACAAAAGACAATAGGCAATAGGTGCAGGAGAAGGCCATTCTGGCCTTCAAGCCAGCAACGCCATTCAATGTGATCATGGCTGATTATCCACAATCAATACCGCGTTCCAGCCTTCTCCCCTTATCCCCTGACTCTGCTTTCTTCAAGAGCCGTATCGATCTCTGTTTTGAGGACCGACCTCAGCCGCTCTTTGAGGCAGAGAATTCCACAGATACAACTCTATGCGAAAAAGTATTTCCTGATAGAAACATAAAAACATAGAAAATAGGTACAGGAGGAGGCCATTCGGCCCTTCGAGCCGGCACCGCCATTCATTGTGCTCATGGCTGATCGTCCCCAATCAATAACCTGTGCCTGCCTTTACCACATATTCCTTGATTCCTCCAGCCCCTAGAGATCTATCCATCCAGTGATTTGGCCTCCACTGTCCTCTAAGGAAGAATGTTTGTGTCTTCCTTAGTGAAGACAGATCCGAAGTAGCTGTTCAACTCTTCTGCCATTTCCTTGTTGCCCATAATAATTTCGCCCCTGTCTGCCTTCAAGGGACCCACATTTGACTTTGCTATTTGTTTCCCTTAACATATCTAAATAAGCTTTTACTGTTCTTGTTGACATTCCTGGTCAGCTTCCCTTCATAATTCATCTTTTCAGCCCATATTGCCCGTTTTGTTTCCTTCTGTTGTCCAAGGAATGTTTCCCAATCCTCTGGCTTCCGGCTGGTCTTTGCTGTGTTATACGTCTTTTCTTTTAGTTTTATTCTATCCCTAACTTCTCTTCTCAGCCACGGTTGCCTCCTACTCCCCTTAGAATCGTTCTTACATTTTGGAATGAAATGATCCTGCGTCTTCCGGATTATGTCCAGAAATTCCTGCCATTGCTGTTCCACCGTCATTCCTGCTAGGATCCCTTTCCAGTCTACTTTGGCCAGCTCCTCTCACATATCCTCATAGTCCCCTTTGTCACTGTCACTTCCGATTTAACCTTCTCCTTCTCAAATTGTAGATAAAAACTAATCATATTATGATCACTACCTCCAAGCGGTTCCATTACCTCGAGTTCTCTTATCAAATCTGGTTCATCGAACAACAATAAATCCAGAATTTCCTTTTCTCTGGTCGGCTCCATGACAAGCTGCTCAAAGAATCCATCTCGGAGACATTCTACAAACTCTCTTTCTTGGGGACCTGAACCAATCTGATTATCCCAGTCTACCTGCATATTGAAATTCCTCATCACCACAGTGGCATTACCTTTGTTACATGCCCGTTCTCATTTAGCTGCATCTGCCATGCATCTGCCGACTCACCAAATAGTAACACAAGGAGAGTGTGTGTCAGCAGTCCACGATGGAAGCGCTAACGTGTAACGGTATTTTCATTTTGTAAAGAAAACGGATTCTGGGAATCAGATGTTTAGTGGGACAGATCGGATTTGAAAAGTAATGGGCAAATAGGTGAAAAGAGATCAGATATGGCAGACATACCAAGTTCCACAATGACACAGGGAGAGATAGAGGAAGAGGTGGAGAGAGAAATAGAGAGAGAGGAAGAGGGGGTGAGATGGAGAGAGAGAGAGAGAGAGAGAGAGAGGGGGGGGGGGGGGGGGAGAGAGAGGGAGAGAGAGGTGAGAGGAGATCGAGAGCAAGAGCAAGAGAAAGAGAGAGCAGGAGAGATAGATAGATAGATAGATAAAGATAGATAGAGAGATAGATAGAAATATAGATAGAAAGATATATATATATATATATATATATATATATATATATATATATAGAGAGAGAGAGAGAGAGAGAGAGAGAGAGAGAGGGAGAGAGAGAGAGAGAGAGAGAGAGAGAGAGAGAGAGAGAGAGAGAGAGAGAGAGAGAGAGAGAGGGTGGAGAGAGAGGGGGAGAGAGGGAGAGAGAGGGAGAGAGAGGGAGAGAGAGGGGAGAGGAGATCGAGAGCGAGAGAAAGAGAGAGAGAGCAAGAGAGATGGAGAGAGAGAGCGAGATGGAGAGAGAGAGAGAGAGAGAGAGAGAGAGAGAGAGAGAGAGAGAGAGAGAGAGAGAGAGGGGGGGGGGGGAGAGAGAGAGAGAGAGAGAGATGGGGAGAGAGAGGGAGAGAGAGGGAGACAGAAAGAGAGAGAGAGTGAGAGAGGAGAGAGAGTGTGGAGTAAGAGAAGAAATGTGCTGAGAATGCTGGAAGACAATCTCTCGAACCTGATGAAATGAACAGTAGGTTCATTCGATGATGGGACAGCCAACAAAAGGTGATTAGACCGGTAGCTCCTTGTTCTACACTTGCGAAAGGGCTTATCGGGAGGGGGTACCATTGGGGTGAGATCCTTATAGCTTATAGAATTTGGATCACCCCAAATGCTTCTGTGGCCGATTCAAAGAGACTTACTGTGAGATGCATCTAATCTGATCCGGCAACCATCTGTCATGGAAGAAAATATAATGTGTTGCCTGTACAGCTGAGGCAAAGTTAATGAACCCAGCCAGTCCCCATATCCACTGATAGAAGATAACTGGCAGAGCGTAAATGCCTGGCAGAGCGTAAATGGGCGAAGATTGGATGCAATATGTACTGCATTGAAACAGCAGGGGGCGAGGCAGCTTGCGGAGTGCCATGAACAACAATGTTATCCCCAGCTCAGGGACTTGCAGCTGGGGACGGGGACGGCCTCTGACAGGAGCCATTGGGGAGCATCCTGCATCTGGGGACTGGACAGCTGCAGCGGGGAGGGGGACAGCTTCAGCTGGGGGCTGTCGGTGGCCGGGGGGATCGCCCGACTAGCTGGGAAGGGGGCGGCTTCAGGCAGGGTAATCTGATGCCGTGGGGGGGGGGGGCGAGAGTCCGGGGAGGGGGACGGTTTCAGGCGGGGGCTGTCAGGGGGCGGTGCGGGGGGGTTGCGTCTTGCACTCACCCCGTCCCCTCTCAAACCCTCCGTCAACTTTTCGCGGCTCTGGCAGCGCAGCCATTCCCGCCATTGGTTCCCATTATGAGGTAGAACACGCAAGTATTACTGCGCATACGCAGCTGACAGGCATGGCAAGTGGAAAACATTTTTTTAAAGATAAAAATGTGAATAACTCTTAGAAAATAAGAACAATTTAAACGTTAAAGATGCGATTTTTTAAATTAAAAAAAAATTGTTAGATGTAAGTACAATCGTGTGGTACTTGAGGACCTAATACATACATACATATTTCCATTCTTGTACAACTTCGTATTTTTAATTTAATAATAAAGGAACAGTGAGAGAAAACATAAATCAAGAGTGTCGGAATAGAATAGACAAGCGAGTAGAAACAGATAGCAAAAGAAATAAAGAACAGAGATAAGAGGCTAAAAAGATTGAAAGAAAAGGAGAACGTAGAGAAATGAGAGATTAGGAGAGATCTACGTATTTCGTATTTTTGCCCATCCGTCACCCGGTTCTAAACCATTTAATTTCTGAGGCTATGTTATGTTGCACCATATGCTTGTAAAAAGTTGATAAAAGGAGACCAAGTCTTTAAGAATTGGTCTACCTTGCCTAGTAGGAGGAATCTCATTTCTTCAAGATGTAACGTTTCTGACATATTTGAAATCCACATTTTGAATGTTGTCGTGGTTGCGTTTTTCCAAAATTTGTGTATAAGTTTTTTTGCTGTTATTAAACCGTAATTAAGGAAAGCTTCTTGGAATATAGTTAGTTTACTTCACTCTTCCATTGATCCAACGATAATCAGTTCTGTATTGGGCTTCAATTTTGTGTTAAATAGTTTTGTAAAAATTCCAAAAATGTCATTCCAAAATTTATGCAGTTTTGTACAAGAGACAAAGGAATGTGCTATAGTGGCATTTTGAGTTAGACATTTGTCACAGATGGGGGAAACATTTGAAAATATTTTATTCAGTCTAGTTTTCGAATAATATAATCTAAGTAAAATTTTATATTGAATTAGGTTATGTCTTACATTAATTGAACATTTATTTACATATAATAGATTTTTTCCCCATCTATCGTTCGGAATATTTATCAATAACTCTTGTTCCCAATCCCTTCTAATTGCCTCTGTCGTTGGTGTTTCTATATTTAGAATTATATTATATAAGTAAGATATTAAATTGCTTGATTCTGCTTTTCTATTCATCCCTTCCTGCAATAAATCTGGGGTTAAAGTTCGATATACTTGTATATATATTTTCAAATAATCTTGAATTTGAAGATATTTGACATATTGATTATTTTTCAAATTATATTTTAGTTGTAATTGTTGGAATGATAAAAGTTTTCCCATTTCATACATATCTCCCATTGTTTTAATTCGTATTCTTAACCAATGGATAAACGTTTTATCAATAATGGATGGTTTGAATGAGGGATTATTAGCTATTGGAGAAAGAAGCGATAATTTTCTTAATTTTAAAGTTAGTTTTATTTGTTTCCAAATTCGTATCCTACTGTGAATAATTGGATTTTTCTTATATATTATATTGTTTAGTTTCATCGGGGAAAGAAGGATCGCTCCTATATTATAAGGGGAACAATCCTCTTCCTCCATTCTTATCCAATCTACATATTGGGCAGAACTGTCCAACCAATAGATTATATTTTTAAAATTCACCGCCCAATAGCAATACAATAAGTTAGGGAGTGTCAGTCCCCCAGATTCTTTAGATTTACACAAGTGATTTTTTTTTAAAATTCTGTGTGATTTATAATCCCATATGATGTTTATAATATCAGAATCTAGTTTTTAAAGCATCTTTTAGGTAAGTCTATTGGTATTGATTCAAATAGGTACAATATTTGTGGTAAGAAGATCATTTTTATCGCGTTTATTCTGCCTATTAAGGACATCGGCAGTGTTTTCCAAAATTTAATCAACCCATTTAATTTAGTTAATAAAGGCATATAGTTTACGTTGAGTAATGATTTATATTTCCTAGTGATTCGGATGCCCAAATACTTATTTTTTTTCTGTTGCAATTCTAAAGGGGAATTTCAACAGATGTTTCGGCTCCTGATTTCGCTTTTGTTCCAATTTATTCTATCCTGAAAAATAAAAAATATATATTTATCTGAAAAATAACCAAATTCCTCTATTAAATTTAGTATATTTGGTATGCTAATTTGAGAATTTGTAATATATAGTAATATGTCGTCTGCATACAATGACATTTTATTATTTGAGTGTTTGGTATTATATCCATGAATATTCGGATGACTTCTTACACTTTCTGCTAAAGGCTCTATCACTAGTGCAAATAGCAGGGGCGATAGTGCGCACCCCCTACCTATTGCCCCTTACTAATTGGAATTTCGGGGATAATATATTATTAGTCAGTATTCTAGCCGTCGGCTTATCATATAATAATTTTATCCATGTGATAACGTTATCTCCCTTCTTAAATTTTTGCAATACGTAGAATGAATATTGCCATTCTACTTGATCGAAAGCTTTTTCTGCATCGAATGAAATAATTGCTAGTTCCTTCTTCAGTATTATGTGAGTACATTATGTTAGACAGCCGTCTCAAATTGTTAAATGAGTTTATCTTTGGTATAAACCCTCTTTGGTCCGGGTTTATTAGTTTGCTAATATATTTACTCAATCTTCTCGCTTGGGTCTTTGCAAATTTTTTTAATCTGTATTTAGGAGTGCAACAGCTCTATATGAGCCTGGGTCTTCTAGATCTTTTTCCCTGTTTGATATAAGTGTAATAGTTGACTCAGTTTCTGGTAGTTTATTTTCTTTAAAAGCGTATATATATATAAATCTTGCAGGCGTGGAGAAAATATCTCGTAGAATCTTTTATAGAATTCATTACTAAAGCCATCAGGTCCTGGCGTTTTGCCATTCATCAACGAATTTATTGTTTCTTCCATTTCCTGTAGTGTAATCTGAGCTCCTTGATGTCATCCTCTAATTGACTAACCAAAGTATCTACATTGACGTTCAAGGCGCAGGTTTACAAATTCACAAGGTATAAGTATAGGATTAGGCCATTCAGCCAATCGAATAAACTCTGCCGTTGAAGCATGGCTGATCTTATCCCATTTTCCTGCTTTCTCCCCATAACCATTGACACCCATTCTAATCAAGATTCTCTCTATCTTTACCTTAAAGACATCCAGTGACATCGCCTCCACAGCCCTCGGATGCAATGTTCCACAGTTTACCCAAACTCTGACTAAAACAGTTCCCACTCACCTTCTTTCCAAAAGAGCACATTTAATTCTGAGGATATTATTTCTGGTTGTAGTTTCTGGCAGCAGTGGAAATATCCTTTCCACCTCCACTCTCTCTATGCCTTTCATTATTCAGTAAGATTTCAATGAGTTTGTGTGTATCGGGGAACACTTCTGATCAAAGACCTGTGTGTATCGGGGAACACTTCTGCTCAGACAGAATAAGAACGTTCCACCTCAACATTCCGTCTTAATGTTCTGAAAATAGACAACAAAATCACCATGAATTCCGTGCATCTTAATGTACTGGTCTACCGTGAGGAACATTCATACATATCGTACCAAAATCGACGTAGACGTGGACAACATTGACTGGCCTGCCTTCGTGGATCAACATGCAACATGGGCGTTGTGGGTTGATTATCCTCCAGTGATGGTGGGTTAGCCCAACCTACACACTCCGCACACCATGGTTGATCTGTTGAATACAGGGAAAGTGAGAGCTGTCACACGCCCTCAGAGTGCAACCTGCGAGGCAGTGTCCATCCCCAAAGACCAACCAGCAACATTAGTGAGTGACATCAGAGTGAACTCCACAAAACGTCTCACAAGTCTTGAGAGGAATAGATAGGAAAGACATTCAGAGCAACGCGAGGCAATAACACAGATATTCATTGCTTGCATGGTGTGCCAGAGACCCGGGTTTGATCCTGACTACGGGTGCTGTCTGTATGTAGTTTATACGTTCTCTCCGTGACATGCATGGATTTTCACCGAGATCATCGATTTGCTCCCACAATCCGAAACGTAGAGGTTTGTATTAGAGGTTGAGGTTAATTGGCTTGCTATAAATGTAAATTATCCCTAATGTGTGGAAGAGAGTGTTATTGTGCGGGGATCGCAGGTCGGATCGGGCACGATGGGCCGATGAGTCTGTTTCCGCGTTGTATCTTTAAAGCAGAAACCTATAAACGAGAACTAAAACGAATGTGTCAAACACCAGAAGGCATGGGTTTGAGGTGACAAGGGAAACGTAAAAACAAGATGTGCAGGGCACATTGTTTACCGAGAGAGTAGTGGGTGCCTGGAAATCGCTGACAGGGGTGGTGCTGAAGCAGATGTTAAGAAGTTAAGATGCTTTTAGATGTGCAAGCAATGGGGGGGGGATATGCATCATGCGCGTGTGGGTGAGATCAGTTTATCTAATTTGCGCGCTGAAGTCGCAATGCTAGGAATAAATATCACCAGCAGTATGGCCTAGATTAGTTATATTGAAGCGAGGGCCAAAAAAGCACACCAATGCCTTTACTTCGTTAGAAGGTTGAGAAAGTTCGGCATATTTCCAACAACTCTCACCAACTTCTACAGAAGCGCCATAGAAAGCACCACATCGGGATGCATAAGAGCATGGTTCGGGAACAGTTGCTCCCAAGCCCGCAAGAATTTACAGGGAGTTGTTGATGTGACCCAGACCATCACACATACCAACCTATAGAAACATAGAAACATAGAAAATAGGTGCAGGAGGAGGCCATTCGGCCCTTCGAGCCAGCACCGCCATTCATTGTGATCATGGCTGATCGCCCGCTATCAATAACCCGTGCCTGCCTTCTCCCCATATCCCTTGACTCCACTAGCCCCTAGAGCTCTATCCAACTCTTTATTAAATCTATCCAGTGATTTGGCCTCCACTGCCCTCTGTGGCAGGAAATTCCAAAAATCACAGCTCTCCTGTGAATACAAGCCTAGTCTTTTCAATCTTTCCTCATATGACAGTCCCGCCATCCCAGGGATCAATCTCGTGAACCTACGCTGCACATCCTCAATCACAAGGATGTCCTTCCTCAAACTGAGACCAAAACTGCACACAATACTCCAGATGTGGTCTCACAAGAGCCCCATACAACTGCAGAAGAACCTCTTTACTCTTATACTGAAATCCTCTTGTTATGAAGGCCAAAATTCCATTAGCTTTCTTCACTGCCTGCTGTATCTGTACGACAACTTTCAGTGACCGGTGTACAAGGACGCCCAGGTTTCGCTGCACCTCCCCTTTACCTAACCTAACCCTATTGAGATAATAATCTGCCCCCTTGTTTTTGCCGCCATGGTGGATAACCTCACATTTATCGATATTGTACTGCATTGTGTCACGCATCTGCCCACTCACTCAACCTCTCCAGGTCACCCTGCAACCTCCAAACATCCTGTTCACAGTTCACACTGCCACCCAGCTTTGTGTCATCCGCAAACGTGCTCGTGTTGCTCCTAATTCCCTCTTCCAAATCATTAATATGGTGAAGGTTATAAATTGCATGAATTAATAAGGGTTAATCTACAGGAAAGATATAAATAAGTAGGAACATGTGGAGTTATCATGGAATGATAAGAAGAGGGTTTGAAAATATGCGGAACTGGGGATACTTTGGGATTGAAGGGTTAAGTATTCAGTCTCTTGAATATCGTGGGGTAAATAGTGGCTGATTTAAATAAAGTTTAATTAACGTTGTTGTGACATCACCATTCATGTAAAGCCTGTTATAATTAATGCCGTTGTAATCGGTTGAAATGTATTATGTTGGGCATGTTTGTGATTGGGTGGAGAGATTGCACCCATCTAAATAACTATGTGAAATGTTGACTGATGATTGTTATTCTGCAGTGATTGGCAAATGTGCTTCCCATTTGCTGAGCTGGAGAGCTCTCAGAGCAGGAAAGGAAAGCAAGGTCACCATCGTAAAATAAAGGATTTTTACAGTATTCTAATCGGGGTGGGAGATTGCAACCTTCACGTGGTCCACCCTGTTTCAACGAATGCAATCAACCTGGCGTGCACAAACAGAAGATCAAACAGAACAAGTTGTCTTACAACTTTAGGCTGCGCACGCCATACGCAAGAAGATGATGTGTTATGTTGGGCATGGTATTCTAATCGGTGTTTTCACTGAACAGACTAAGGAGTGCAAAAACCGGAATTAGCAATAGCATCCTTCTCACAGTTCACATTGCCACCCAGCTTTGTGTCATCTGCAAAGTTGCTAATGTTACTCTTAATCCCTTCATCTAAATCATTAATATATATTGCAAATAGCTGCGGTCCCAGCATCGAGCCTGCCATTCTGAAAGGGACCCGTTAATCCCTACTCTTTGTTTCCCGTCTGACAACCAATGGTCTGTCCATGTCAGTAGCCTTACCCCCAAGACCAGGTGCTCTGATTTTACCCAGTAATCTCCAATGTGGGACCTTATCAAACGCTTTTTGAAAGTCCAGGCTCACTACATCCACAGGTTCTGCCTTGTCCATTATCCAAGTTACATCCTCAAAAAATGCCACAAGGTTAGTCAAGCATTCGTAAGAGACAGAACGATTCCAAGGGATGTAAGGGGCGATCGTGGCTGACAATGGAAGACAGGGACAATATACAAAATAAAAGAGAAGTATAACATAGCATATATGATCGGGAAGTCAGAGGATTGGGAAACTTTTAAAGAGCAACAGAATATAACTAAAAAGGCAATACTGGGAGAAAAGGTCAGGTACGAAGGTAAGCTAGCTGCAAATATAAAGGAGGATAGTAAACATTTATTTAGGTATGTGAAGAGGAAAAAATAATAAGACCAAAGTTGGACCCATGAAGACTGAAAAAATGGAATTTATTATGGGGAACAAAGAAATGGCAGATGTGTTGAACAGGTACTTTGGATCCGTCTCCTAGCAGGGACACAACCAATTTCCCTGCTATACCAGTGTCCAGAGGATTTAGGGTGACGGAGGAACTGAAGGAAATTCGCATTCGGCAGGAAATGATTCCGGGTAGACTGATGGGACTGAAGGCTGCTAAGTACCCAGGGCCTTGTACAGAGAATTGTAGACCAGTTAGCCTGACATCGGTGGTGCGGGAGGTACTGGAGTCAATTATAAAAGATCAAATAGCGGGACATTTCGATAGCAGTAACAGGATCGGTTCAAGTCAGCATGGATTTGCGAAGGGAGAATCACGCTTGACTAATCTTTTTGAATTTTTTGTGCATGCAACTAGGAAAATGGACAAGGGAGCGCCTGTTGATATAGCGTACCTGGACTTTCAGAAAGCATTTGATAAGTTCCCATAAAGGAGGTTAGTGGGCCTAATTAGAGGACGGTATTGGGGGTAGGGAACTGACACGGGTAAAACATTGTTGGCAGTCAGGAAATAAACAGTAGGGATAAACGAATCCCTTTCAGAATGGCATTCAGTGGCATTCAGTGGGGTACCGCAAGGCTCGGTGCTAGGACCGCAGCTATTTACAATGTACATGAACGATTGAGACGAAGGGATTAAAAGTAACATTAATAAATTTGCAGATGACACAAAACTGGTTGTGAACTGTGATGTGGTTGCTGTGAGGATGCAGGGTGACTTGGACAGTTTGGGTGAGTGGGCAGATGCATGCCAGATACAGTTTAATGTGGATAAATGTAAGGTTATCCTCTTTGTTGGCAAAAACAGGAACACAGATTATTATCATGTGTTAATTTGGGCAAACGGGAAGTACGTCGAGATCTGGGGGTCCTTGTGGATCAGTCACTGAAATTAAGCATGCAGCAGTCAGTGAAGAAAGCGAATGGCATGTAGGCATTCATAACAAGAGGAGTTGAGTATAGGAGCAAATAGGTCCTTCTGCAGTTATACAGGGCCCGTGTGAAACCACACCTGTAGTATTGTGCCCAGTTTGGTCCCCAGATTTGTGAAAGGACAGCATTCCTATTGGGCGAGTGCATTGTAGGTTCACGAGGTTAATTCACGGGATGGCAGGACTGTCATATGTTGATAGAATGGAGCATCTGCGCTAGTATAATCTGGAAATTTGAAGGATGAGAAGTGATCTCAGTGAAACGTATAAGATTATTAAGGATTTAGGGTTCCCGATATTGGGGGAGTCCATGACCAGCTGCCACGGTTTCAGAATATGGGATGAACGGTTTGGAACGAAGGTGAGCGAAAACGTTTTCACACAGAAGGTTGTGAATTTGTAGATGTCTCTGCCTCAGAAGGCAGTGGACGATAATTCTCTGGATACTTTCAAGAGAGAGTTAGATAGAGCTCCTAAAAATAGCGGAGTCAGGGGATAGGGAGTGAACTCCGTGAACAGGGTGCTGATTGGCGATGATCAGCCATGATCACAGTAATTGATTCGAAGTGCCGAATGATCAATGACTGCATTTATTGTCTATTGTCTATTGTCTAACGTCTCACAGACGCATCCATTCTGCCTGCCCTTGCATCTCTAAGCTGTTTTTCACATACCTCAATTCTTCATATCACATATGTCCACACCATCCCACCGACATCCGAGAGACCTCACTTGTGTTTAAATAACTTTCAAATTCCAACCCCCCATTGCCTCATCACTCCAGACGTCCAGTCATCTACACCTCCACTCACAACCGGGAAGGTGTTAACTGCTCCGTTTCTTCTTCCAACAGAGACTCAACCAATGTCCCTGTACTAACGCACCTCTCGGCATGATGACCGTATCCGTGCTGTTTCGTGCATCCATGGCGAACTCATGGATTAATTAGCATCACAATTAATTCCATCCTAGACTCAAATTCAACTGGACTCTCACTGATGCATATCTACCATTAATTGACAATAGACAATATACAATAGATGCAGGAATAGGCCATTCGGCCCTCCGAGCCTGCACCGCCATTCAATGTGATCATGGCTGATCATCCCCAATCAGTACTGCATTCCTGCTTTCTCCCCATATCCCCTGAATCCGCTATTTTTAAGAGTCTTACCAAGCTCTCTCTTGAAAACATCCAGAGGACCTGCCTCCACCGCCCTCTGAGGCAGATAATTCCACAGACTTACCACTCTCTGTGAGAAAAAGTGTTTCCACGTCTCCGTTCTAAATGGCTTACTCCTTATTCTTAAACTGTGACCCCTGGTTCTGGACTCCCCCAACATCGGGAACATGTTTCCTGCCTCTAGCGTGTCCAAATCCTTAACAATCTTATATGTTTCAATGAGATCACCTCTCATCCTAAACTCCAACGTGTACAGGACCAGCTGCTCCATTCTCTCACCGTAGGACAGACCCGCCATCCTGGGAATTAACCTTGTAAACCTACGTTGCACTCCCTCAAAAGCAAGAATGTCCTTCCTCAAATTAGGGGGCCAAAACTGCACACAATACTATAGGTGTGATCTCACTAGGGCTCTATATAACTGCAGAATGACCTCTTCGCTCCTATATTCGATTCCTCTTGCTATAAAGGCCAACATGCCATTCGCTTTCTTCATTGCCTGCTGTACCTGCAAGCTTACTTTCATGGACTGATGAACAAGTACCCCGAGAACCTGTTGTACTTCCCCTTTCCCAATTTAGATAGTAATTTGCCTTCCTTTTTTTGCTACCAAAGTGGATAACCTCACATTTATCCGCATTAAACTTAATCTGCCATGCATCTTCCCACTCCCTCAACTTGTCCAAGTCACCGTGCATTCTCATAGCATCCTCCCCGCAGTTCACACTGCCACCTAGCTTTTGTCATCTGCAACTTTGCTAATGTTACTTTGAATCCCTTCATCCAAATCATTGATGTATAATGTAAATAGCTGCGGTCTCAGCACCGAGCTTGTCCCACTAGTCATTCTGAAAGGGACCCGTTAATCCCTACTGCTTGTTACCTGTCTGCCAACCACTTCCCTATCCATGTCAGCACTCTACCCCCAATAACATGTGCCCTAAATTAGTCCACTAATCTCCTATGTGGGACCTTATCAAATGCTTTCTGAAAGTCCAGGTACACTACATCCACTGGCTCTCCTTGTCCATTTTCCTAGTTACTTCTTCAAAAAATTGCAGAAAAGTAGTCAATCATGATTTCCCCTTCGTAAATCCATGCTGACTCGGACCGACCCTGTTACTGCAGTCCAAATGTTCGGCTATTTCATCATTTATAATTTACTGCAGCATCTTCCCCACCACCGATGTCAGGCTAACTGGTCTGTTTTCTCTCTCGCGCCTTTCTTAAAATGTGGGATAATATTAGCTAACCTCCAATCCACAGGAACTGATCCTGAGTCTATAGAACATTGGAAAATTATCACAAATGCATCCACGATTTCTAGAGCCACTTCCTTAAGTACCCTGAGATGCAGAACATGAGGCCCTGGGGATATATTAGTCTTCAGTCCCATCAGTCAATCCATTTCCTGCCTAATGTGGGGTTCCTTCTCCGTCATCCCAGATCCTCTGGCCACTACTATATCCGGAAGATTTTTTGTGCCCTCCTTAGTGAAAATAGATCCAAAGTACCAGTTCAACTCATCTGCAATTTCCTTGTTCCCCATAATACATTCACCTTTTCCGGTCTGCAATGGTCCAACTTCGAACTGAACTATTTTTTTCCCTCTTCACATACCTAAATAAACTTTTACTATCCTGCTTTATACTCTTGGCTAGCTTACCTTCGTACCTCATCTTTTCTCCCCGTATTGTCTTTTTGATTATCTTCTGTTGTTCTTTAAACATTACCCAATCCTCTTGCTTCCCGCTCATCTTTGCTACGTTGTACTTCTTCGCTTTACTTTTTATACTGTCCCTGACGTCCCTTGTCAGCCATGGTCGCCACCTTCTCCCCTTGGAATCTTTCGTCCTCCTAGGAATGAACTGATCCTACACCTTCTGTATTTTCGTAGATATACCTGCCATTTCTGTTCCACTGTCATCCCTGCTAGTGTATCTTCCCAGTCAACTTTGGTCTGCTCCTCCCTCATGGCCCCATTGACCCATGTATTCAGCTGTAACACTGACACCTCCCATCTACCCTTCTCCCTCTCCAATTGTAGGTTAAACCTGACCATGTTATGGTCACTACTTCGTAATGGCTCATTAACCTCGAGGTCCTTATTCAAATCCGGTTCATGACATAACACTAAATCCAGAATTGCCTTTTCCTTGATAGGCTCCGATACAAGCTGTTCTATGAATCCATCACGAAGACACTCTACAAAGTCCCTTTCTTGGGACCCATTAATCTATTTGTTTCCATCACAGAGGAATGCCATCTATTATAAACACACAGTTATCTAGACTAGAATATGTTATTCCAAACTCTCAAATCTTCCCATGCCAAATCATAGGCTCCCAAAATGAGACTTTCCATTGCGGTATATCGAAATTTAATTTTTCTTCAGTAAACGTGGATTCCTCATTATGTCATAAATGGATCCCTCGCCGCTTCTACTCTGTATTCTGCAGTTCTGCTCTTGCTTCCACGCACCCTAGGCGGAACATGGATTGTGTTTCCCTGCTCTTCCTCTTTAATTCACTGAAACATCCTCAAGTCCAAGTCCATAATTTCTTGAAAGTGCCAGCACAATTATACAGAGAACCAAAATATGCACATGGTACGTTGAACATATTGGTAGGGGAATTAAGTGCGGATTTAGGAAGTCATGAAATACATCTACAGGACATTCATTGGGCCACGTGTTCCGTATTTCATGTCGTTACGTTGCTCCTATGCAGGAGTGATATGACGGCTTTAGAAAGGCGATCTCTGGATTATGAGACATTGGCTATAGGAGGAGGTGGCCAGACGAATATTTTATCTGAAATGGCAGATGTTGTTGCCACAGATAGACAAATACATTATTATGAGGCAGGAGAGAGCAATGAGAACCCTTTTCCTGGGATGAAAACACCAAAAATAGGGACATGGTTTTAAGGTGTAGGGGACAATGTTTGAAGGAGATTCGTGGTGAATGGATAATAAGCATAGGGTGTTGAGTGTCTGGAACGTGCCGGCCGGGCTGGTGGTACGGTTAGATATGTTAATGACGTCCAAGAGACGTGGGTTAGTATATGTATATTCATTGAATAGAGAGATGTAGTGAAGTGCAGTCTTGGCATCATGTTCGACACATAAATTATGGGCAGATGTCATGCTCGTGTGCTTTTTTTACGCACAGATATTGTCTTGTTGTTTTTATTTCCTTATGTGCAACTCGCTGCCTGAAGTTTAACACAAACATGGGATTTCAGCCCAACATGTCCATGCCGATTTGTTCAACCATCTCCACTCATCTCGTGTGTCTGCGTCATTCTCTTTACTTCTACACCTTGCCTTTAATCACAGTCTTCTTTCGTGTCCATCATCTATGTTTCAAATAATCGGCCAGGCTCTTGCACAGCAAAAATCCTTCTCGTTTGCCACTTCTCGAACTTCCAGGCAGCATTGTTCACCAATAAGTGGGCATATTAGTAAGTGCGGCATGGATTGTGCATATGTTTCACATTCACATTCTGTGCCTGCAGCATCTGCATAGCCGCATTTGCTGATATTGGTCTTGCTTCGACCAATCCATGATCGAAGCCTAGTGAGGAACCTCCAGCTCGTCCAGTCAAAGCCGTGACCAGGTGGTAGCTGTTCCATGGTTGGGATTAGCATCTTAACGTGGTGGTGATTTTCACTGCGTCTGTTTTCCCACAAGGCTAGTCTGGTCGCTTGCGAGATTGTGACAGTGGGTGGACTTTGTGAAGGAAGCTATTCCTCGACTTCTGCCGTTTGGGGACTGAGTGATGAGAGTGACAGTGGTGGTGGGTGCCACCATCTTGCCTACTGGAGACGGGCCGAACGGCAGCAGCGGGTGGTCGGATAGGACGAGAGGCGGCTGAGCCGGAGTGGGCAGAGGGAGGGATTGAGAGCCGGGTTGCAGCGTGGCCGCGCATTTTGCGCAGAGTGAGTAACTCACACACACACGCGCACACACAAACACGCGCACACACACACACACACACACGCACACACACACGCACACAAACACACACGCACGCACACATGCACACAAACACACACGCACGCACACATGCACGCACGTACGCACACGCACACACACACACACGCACACGAGGGAGGGGTGAGGGAGGGATTGTGGGAGGGGAGGAGGAGAGGTGAAATATCCATGGGAGTTGAGGAAGGAGAGTGGGGGGATTGAGGAAAGGAAGGTGTAGTAAGGCAGTGAGGAGAGGCAGTGAGGAGAGTGGGGGCGGAGGGGAATAGAGGGAGAGGAGGTAGGAGTGGGGGTGATAGAGAGTGGCGAATAGAGGGAGAAAATGGCAGTGGGGGAGGTCAAGAGGGAAAGTAGGGGATAGGGGGAGTTGAGGGGTGGTGGATAGAGGGATAGGATGGGGTAGGGAGGGGAGAGTTATTATGGAGGGAGGGAGGGAGTAACTCAGGAAAGGGGAAATGAGATGGAGAGGTGAGGGAGAAATCGGGGAGGGGGAGAGGGTTAAGAAGAGGAAGGGTGAAAAGTAGGGGGTGGGAGTGGTGGGGGATACAAGGAAATGACCCGTGCATGCACAGTTGGAGTCTATGCCTGAGTGGTACAATATTACCTTGGAGGGACAGGTTGCATTTGGGTAACAGTGAGTGGTGGAATATTGCATTGGGGAACAGTTGCGTTGGGGGACCAGGCCATTCGTGCGACAGGGACCCAACGGGTCCCTCTTAGTCTAGTTAATATTGAAAGCCACGACCGATGATGGCGAACATACAATATGGCGTTTTAATCATGTTCTCCTTTAGACACTAATTTAATTCTTAAATATACGCCAACATCGACCCTGCCTATACCAGACGTGACTCTTTCTTTCCTGATAGAGATTCAATATACCCTCAATCTGCCTGCCAATCCTTTACTTCAAAACAACATGAACAAGCTGGCGCTGAACTTTCTTAGAAACATAGAAACATAGAAATTAGGTGCAGGAGTAGGCCATTCAGCCCTTCGAGCCTGCACCGCCATTCAATATGATCATAGCTGATCATCCAACTCAGTATCCCGTACCTGCCTTCTCTCCATACCCTCTGATCCCCTTAGCCACAAGGGCCACATCCAACTCACTCTTAAATATAGCCAATGAACTGGCCTCAACTACCCTCTGTGGCAGAGAGTTCCAGAGACTCACCACTCTCTGTGTGAAAAAAGTATTTCTCATCTCGGTCTTAAAGGATTCCCCCCTTATCCTTAAGCTGTGAGCCCTTGTCCTGGACTTCCCCAACATCGGGAACAATCTTCCTGCATCTAGCCTGTCCAACCCCTTAAGAATTTTGTAAATTTCTATAAGATCCCCTCTCAATCTCCTAAATTCCAGAGAGTATAAACCGAGTCTATCCAGTCTTTCTTCATAAGACAGTCCTGACATCCCAGGAATCAGTCTGGTGAACCTTCTCTGCACTCCCTCTATGGCAATAATGTCCTTCCTCAGATTTGGAGACCAAAACTGTACGCAATACTCCAGGTGTGGTCTCACCAAGACCCTGTACAACTGAAGTAGAACCTCCCTGCTCCCGTACTCAAATCCTTTTGCTATGAAAGCTAACATACCATTCGCTTTTTTCACTGCCTGCTGCACCTGCATGCCTACTTTCAATGACTGGTGTACCATGACACCCAGGTCTCGCTGCATCTCCCCTTTTCCTAATCGGCCACCATTTAAATAATAGTCTGCTTTCCTGTTTTTGCCACCAAAGTGGATAACCTCACATTTATCCACATTATACTGCATCTGCCAAACATTTGCCCATTCACCCAGCCTATCCAAGTCACCTTGCAGTCTCCTAGCATCCTCCTCACAGCTAACACTGCCCCCCAGCTTAGTGTCATCCGCAAACCTGGAGATATTGCCTTCAATTCCCTCATCCAGATCATTAATATCTTCTCGCACTTTTGCACTTCTGCCATTTACCTGCCTCTATTGACAAAAAAACAGGCGAAAAACACTTGAACAGCTGCATGGGCACAAAAGATTATGCGTCAATTGTCGGCAATTGGACTTCTGATAGGATTTTGTTCTCCTAATTTGTGGAAACCTTTTTCGTATTCAGGAAGTGCAGCATAGGTTCAGCAGGTTCAATCCCGGAATGGCGGGACTGAAATATTATGAAATAATTGGTCGACTGGAATTTAGATGATTGGGGATTTGTTAAAACATGTACAATACTTAAAGTGTTGGGCAGGCTAAATGCAGGAACAAAAGTTCCCGCTTTTGAGGGTGCCTAGAACCAGGGGTCGCAGTTCACGAATATTTAACACTATGATCATTTATGACTGAGATAAGGTAAAACGTTTTTTACCCAGACAGTTATGGATCTGTGGAATTCAATGCCACAGAAGGCAGTGGAGGCCAAATTTTACCTGTGCGCCATTGTAGGATTAATTCGTGATCATTCTTAATTCAGTCCATGGACCATCTTGGTCTTATGATCCCATGAGGAGAAAATATAACCTGAATCGCCACGTGTATCTTTCCACTCGAAGTGAACCAATAACTAATTCGGGTTGTCGATGGTTTGCGCATTAAATGTGTTCCATGAATTGTACTGAACGTTCTGTGATCGTGTTAATATAAACCGTACTCTGTTACCTGTTCTAGGTGGCAGACAGATGGCTGTGTCTCAGAAGGGGTAAACTGACGAAGGACGAGTTAATTGTTAACTATGCCCGTCACCGGAGATTAGCGGAGAGAGGCGACAGGGATGTAGGAGAGCTTCCTCGCTGCGTATGCACGAGAAGAGCGGTAGAACAGGCCTAGCTAACAAATGAATTACGTCTACGTCTATGTTTATGTCTTTGTCTATGTCTATGTCTATGTAAAGTCGGTCGCCCTACACATATCATAACTCCAATCGAAAGCAGACTGCCCATCGTCTGTGTGTCAGGCACATTCGTAACCTTACGTTATTTCACAGACCAGTCGTAGACCGTGCAGCCTCTTATGCAATTTCATTGAGAAATGATCTGCACAGAAATATGCCCTTCGGCCCACCATTTGCATTTCAAACATCGTCTGCTCACATCGCATAACCGGACTGGCACGTAATTTTGTAATACATTTCGAAATATTTCCACCTTTCCTACATTGTGTGAACAGGGGCAGACACGAGATACAACAATGGAATCAGACCCTTCCGCCTACCCAACTCACGCTAACCTATTCCCATTACCCATTCACACTAGATCTATATTATCCCACTTCCTCTTCGACTCCCTACAGACAAGGGCATTTATTTTTTAGTAACTTAAACAAATGTCGGTCTAAACTGGAGTAACGAGAGAAATCCCACGGGATCACAGCGAGAACATGGCAATTCCGCACAGGCAGCACGCGAGGTCTCTCCTCACTACGAGTACAATCTGTACTGTGTATACGTTTTAGGTGTGATCGTGTGAGTGCTCCAGTTTCCTCGCGCATTCCAAAGACATAAAAGTTTGTACGTTATTTGGCTCCCCTAATTTCCCCCCTAGTGTGCAGGATAGGCGATCCCTTATCCACGCAGCCTCGGTAGACCTAAGAGCCTGTTGGCACGTTGTTCATGAAAATTAGTCAGGATCGAACCCGAGTCCCTGGCGGTGTGAGGTCAGATGCCTATGTTGTGGAAACTGGGGGAAACTCTCATACCTTCGCCACTGTGCCACCCTTATTTGTAAGCCGTTGCATTACAATATGGTTTCTCTAATGTCAGAGGCCACGGGCTTATATCAGAACAACTGTATCAATGGGTAAAATAGGTTATTTGCATCAAAACGTCAGAAATCACATGAGACATTTGCGCGAGCACACCAGGGGTAATGCATCCCGTTATGCCCGTCATAATATTTGATTGTAACACAGTAGACAGTCCGAGCCTTCTCGCGGGGTGGATATGTCAAACATTAGAGAATATATATTTCACATGAGAGGGGCAACTTTTCAAGGGAATGTGAGAGTGAGTTCATTTTGCACTGAGAGGTATTTGCCTGGAACGAATTCCCGGGGTGGTGGCAGAAGCATACTAATAGTGGTTTTTAAGAGACCTTTATATGGGCTCACGGGTACGCTGGGAATGGTTGGTTATGACAGTGCTATGAGGCTGCAACGTGACTTGGATAGGTTGGGTGAGTGGGCAAATGCATGTCAGATGCAGTATAATGTGGATAAATGTGAGGTTATCCATTTTGGCGGCAAAAACAGGAGGGTAGATTATTATCTGAATGGTGGCCGATTAGGAAAAGGGGAGATGGAACGAGACCTGGGTGTCATGGTACGCCAGTCATTGAAAGGTGCAGGTGCAGCAGGCTGTGAAGAAAGCGAATGGTATGTTGGCATTCATAGCAAAAGCATTTGAGTACAAAAGCAGGGAGGTTCTACTGCAGTTGTATAGGATCTTGGCGAGGCCACACCTGGAGTATTGCGCACAGTTTTGGTCTGCTAATTTGAAGGAAGACTCCAGAACAAGGGGTCACAGTTTAAGGATAAGGGGGGAGTTTTTTAGGACCGAGATGAGAAGATCTTTTTTCACACAAGATTGGTAAGTCTGTGGAATTCTCTGCCACAGAAGGTAGTTGAGGCCAGTTCAGTGGCTATATTTAAGAGGGAGTTAGATGTGGTCCTTGTGGCTAAATGGATCAGGGGGTATGGAGAGAAGGCAGGTACAGGATACTGAGTTGGATGATCAGGCATGATCATATTGAATGGCGGTGCAGGCTCGAAGGTCCGAATGGCCTACTCCTGCACCTATTTTCTATGATTCTATGATTCTATGACCCGCGTGCAAGCAGAAAAGGCTGGTTTACCTCGGCGTCATGTTCAGCACAGACATTGTGAAGCTAGGTGCCTGCGACTGTACTATACCGGTCTTGTGATATGCTCCATGAAATGCATACGTCGTGATAGGCAATACAATGCCACTGTCCGATATTCTGATATTAATTTTAAATATATAATTAAGGAGCCTGATGCTGCATAAATATTGTGTTGTTGGCCCGGTGCCGAGTGGTATAATAGTCGGATTTTATAATGGTGGGGCGTCTGTTTGACGGCATAATCTTGGAATGGATCCAGGATACAGACATTTATTGAGGAGACAGTTCAAATCCGCCAGATATTTCACACTGGACGCTGAGCGACTTTCTGAGCCAAATACCAGTGGTCAGACTGACGGTTGCCTCATGGAACAAAGCGATCACCATCGTGCCCAAAACACGCCAAACACGCCAACGCACGCACCAACTTGGTTCAGAATAAATACTGCAGCGTCGTCGGTCCGATCAACCGGCTCTTTGCTACTGAAAGAGCATCAGCGCTGAAGATGAGCAAGATGTTTCAGTTGGTCTTCGGACTGTTGCTCTTGACGCGACCAATCACAGCGGGGATGAGCGAAACTGGACCTACCAGTGATGGTACGTAAACAATTCTATGTGTGTTTACATTTCCGCATCGGATGGCAGGTCAAGGAGATGATATATTTAAATCCGTTTTTTCTGTGGTCGGCCTTTATTATTAGCAATGTTCGGATGACACTGGATGGATTGGGAGCAAGTCTGGAGATTGGTAACGCACAAACTCAGATCCCGATGCTCCACGCTCGTGAGTTTGGCCTGAGCACCATGAACCATTAGATTTATATTTAGATTTATTAATATCACGTGTACAGTTAAAAGCTTTGTTGTGCATGTTATCAGATACTACTACAAATGAATGCAAACACGTCTATCATTACGAAGATAGACACGAAAAATGTATTCTTTCAGCGAATCAGGCAGCTTCTCTGTAGAGAAGGAATAGGTCCCGTTTCGGGCTCGAAGGTGAGAGTCAGGTGATAGGAAAAATGGAAGTACAGGTGGTGATGTGGAGAGTTGTAGGAAAGTGAATTAAAAATATGCAAAAAAGTAACGATGATCAAGGAAAGGTGAAGCCACAATGGTTCATAGTTGGCTGTAGACTGGGTGATAATGAATTATGCAGACAGTCATTAGCAGCAGGACGGCAGTGCAATTGGTACTACGTATGTGGGGGAGGGACTGAGGACGAGGAGATGGAAGGGTAACTTGTGGTTAGAGAAACCAATAGTCATACCGCTGGGTTATAAGCTGCCCAAGGGAAATAAAATTCCCCTTGCTGAGTACCCATCTACTGTATTTACACGAGGCGTGAAATACCTCGTTGGTCCTAAAATTTTCCTTGGGCCTCACTGTGACAACGAAAGAGGCCCAGAACAGAAAGGTCAGAATGGAAAGAGAAAGGGAATTTAAAGTGTCAACCGGGAGATCCCGTAGGCCAAGACAAACTGAGCGAAGGTGCATAAGAATAGAAAGGTAAAGACTACATAATACAGTTCTTATATTCTGAGATTCATAATATTCAGAAATCCATGCTACCAACATTTTGCTTACTTACATCAACTGTCTGCAGATGGTTAGCTTTTCCATCGTTATTTACACTCTCAGTAACAGTGGTTGCAATATAGCGTGTCGCAGCAGTGCAGCTGGAAGAACTGTTCTTCACAGCGGCAGAAGTCCGAGTTTGATGCTGACCTCTGGTGTTGTCTGTGTGATGTGTGCATCTTCCCTCTGTGACCACGCTTGTTTCCTCCGGCTGCCATGGTTTCCTCCCATATTCCAAAGGGATAAGGTTTTGAAATTGATTGGGCCGTTGTAAATTCGCCGTAGTGTGTAGAGAGTGGTTGTAAAAGTAGCACAACATAGAACTATTGTGAACCTGTGATCAATGATTGACATGGGCCTGTATTCATGCTGTGGGCCGAAGGCCTGTTTTCATGCTCTATCTCTAAACTATGCTTTCACGCCTCGTGTCAATACAGTAGATGGGTCATCAGCGCCGATCCCTGTTGTACATCGTTATTTTTCGTCAGTCTTCAGTGATACATTTCTTCATCAGAGTGAGTGTAGAAGGATGAGGGGGATCTCATAGAAACATATAAAATTATAAAAGGACTGGGCAAGCTAGATGCCGGAAAAACGATCCCAATGTTGGGTGAATCCAGAACCAGGGGCCACAGTCTTAGAATAAAGGGGAGGTCATTTTAAGAGTGAGCTGAGAAATATTCTTTCACCCAGAGAGTTGTGAATGTATGGAATTCCCAGCCATAGAGGGCAGAGGAGGCCAAATATCTGGATGGATTTAAGAGCGAATTGGATAGCGCTCTTGCGGCTGGTGGAGGCAGGGGATATGGGGAGAAGGCAGGCGCGGTTATTGATAGCGGAGATCAGCCATGATCATATTGAATGGCGGTGCTGGCTCAAAGGGCCGAATAGCGTCCTCCTGCACCTATTTTCTAAGTTTCTATGTTTCTATGTTTGACAGAGTCATACAGAACGGAAATAGGCCCATTGGCCCGTCTCATCTATATCGACCCTGGCGCTCCATCGTAGCTAGTCCCATTTGACCGCGTTTGGTCCATATCCATTTCAATCGTTCCTATTCGCTTATCTGTCCAAGCGACATTTAAATGCAGTTATAGTACTTGCGTTAAGACCCTCCTTTGGCGCAATTGTATGATAATTTTTCCCTCACACACCTGATAAATCATGTCTCTCTCATCTTAGCATTGTGTCCTCTAATTCGTGTTTACCTACCCGGGGTAACGAATAGGCATTCACCCTATCTATCCCCCTCTTGGCTTTGTTCGCCTCTATAAGACTAACCCCTCAGATTCTTGCGCTATAAGTCTTTCCTGCCCATCTTCTCCCGTATCCATGGGCCTAAAGTCCTAACAATATCATTATAAATCTTCTCTGTATCACACCAGCTTAATGACATTTTTCCTTTCGGAGGGCGACCAAAACGAAACACAATATTTCAAATTTCTTGTACAACTGCAATATAACATCCAAACTTTAGCATTCAATACCCTGACAGCTGAAAGCCAGTACAGCAAAATACCTCCATACCACTCATTGTACTACCCATGACGCCACTTACGGGGAACTTTGTACCTGTAACATAAGGTGCCGGACAGAACTACAGATGCGGGTTTAAAGCAAAGGGAGACACAAAATGTTGGAATAACTCAGCTTCTTCTTGTTGCATATGACGTGCACAGCCTAAGGTTGTAGGACAATTGGTTTTATTTGATGTTATTTGATTGCCCACGCCGGGTTGATTGCATTCGTCCGAAACAGGACGGACCACTTGAAAGTTGCAACCTTCCATTCCAATACCTCAGCGGGACAGCCGGAACCTTCTTCTGACACGAAACGTCACCGATTCCTTTTCTCCAGACTTGTTGCCTGTCCCGTCGAGTTACTCCAGCATTTTGTGTCTACCTGTAACACTAAATACAACTGCTCCACACCATTCTCCGGGGACCCACCTTCACTGTGAATAACAAACCTTAAATATCGACGATGCCGCACACTTTGGTGTCATCTGCAAATGTGTCTTTGCATTCCTATCCAAATCATTCATCATTCATGACGCCAATTATGTCTCACCTTTGATTCCATGCAACGTGGATTTGAAGAGTCCGGAAGGGGCGGCGCTGCCCTGGCAGCAGCGGCTCGCCTGCAGTCCGTCTGTTTTTCTTTATATTTGTTGCTTTCTTGTCTTGTTTTTAGCGTTAGTCTGAGTTATTATGTAGTGTATGTGTGTGGGAGAGGTGGGAGAAACGTTCATAGTCTCTTCTTTTTGGGGGAACGCGACTTTTCTTGTCATATACACTGTCTCCGTCTCCTTCTGCGCTGTGGCCTATCGCGGAGCTGGCGGCCTCCAACTTTAACTGCGACCGACCCGAGGCTCCGGAGGCAGAGCCGGCCAGGGGCTGTGGCGAGTTCAGGCGTTCCGGCGGCCCGACTCGGAGCTGTGGCGGCTTTCCGGAGGCGGTGGCGGCGGCAGCGACTTTGGAAGCCCGGCCGCGGGTCCAGTGTCGGGAGCTCGCAGGTTACAGGTTGGTGACCTGTTTTTTCGGAGCTCCCGCGGCAACAGCTGCATCTGCTGGACTGGACGGCGGAAGCTTCGGCAGCATCGACCGCCCCGGACCGCGGAGTTGAACCGGCCCGCTCGCCGACCGCGGTGCACCCGCGGGACTTATTTACATCACCCGGTACGGTCACAACATCGGAGGTCCGGGTCGCCTCAGCGCAGAGGAAGAGGAAGAGGAAGAGGGAAGAGACAAAGACAAGATTTTTGCCTTCCACCACAGTAAGGAGGTGTGTGGTGAACTCACTGTGGTGGATGTTAAATATGTGTTCACTGTGTGTTTTTGCTATTTACTATATGTATGACTGCAGGCAACGAAATTTCGTTCAGACCAAGTTTTCCAATACCAATCTCAAGAGTAGCCGACCACGCAGAACCTTAAGCAAAGCTATTCTCCCTTGGTTAATCAACGTTTTATCCATGTTTACGTGTAAATTCGGGACACCGTGTTCGTGTAATGCAAAGCACGTTTGTACACCCTCAGCAGTTACTGCGTCTCCTTAGTCAATTATTCGTTTTCATAGAAACATAGAAAATAGGTGCAGGAGTAGGCCAGTCGGCCATTCGTGCCTGCACCGCCATTCAATGTGATCATGGCTGATCATCCAACTCAGTATCCCTTACCTGCCTTCTCTCCATACCCCCTGATCCCTTTAGCCACAAGGGCCACATCTATCCCTCTTAAATATAGTCAAATCTGCCCTCAACTACCTTCTGTGGCAGATAATTCCAGAGATTCACCACTCTCTGTTTGAAAAATGTCTTTCTCATCTCAGTCCTGAATGATTCCACCCTTATCCTTAAACTGGGACCCTTTGTCCTGGTCTTCCCAAACATCGGAAACAACCTTCCTGCATCTAGCCTGTCCAATCCCTTAAGGATGTTGTAAGTTTTGTAAGTGTTCTGTTACCCCCACGCAATAACATCACGAGAAACATGAGTTCGAAATGGACGTGTCTGCCCAATGGGTGTTGTAGTCTTCCAAAGCACATAATGTATTTTCAAAGCTTTGCAAAGTTTTCACTGTGTCTGTTAATGAAATAATTAATATATATAATTGTACTTTATCACCTTTAGTCGAATGCTTCGCCAGTGGAGGTACCTGTAAGGTAACCTGCATGGCCGACTACGAACGAATTGGATCCTGCCTTCCTGCGATCACATGTTGCAAACTGAAGAACGAAGGCTGAGCCCTTCGATATCGGGTTCAAGTTCCCGATTTACTGTCAACTGATCTTCGAAAGCAACTGTCAGAAACTCTGTACCAATAAATAGCAATGGTTGCTGGATCGCGGTTTCATTTATTCTTGTTTTGCTATTCGACTCCTCGGTGGGAAGCAAAGTTATTGAAGGCCGGTGTTGGCAAAGCTTTCAAAAAAGGATTACGTAAAGTACAAGTGAAATGAATTTGCAAGCAGCGGTACAATAAAAAAATAACACACAATACACAATAACAAATTAACACAAACGTCCACCACAGCATTCATCATTGTGGTGGAAGGCACAACATTTGGCCACTCCTCCATTTTCCCCCGTGGTCGGTTCCTCAACCCTCCGCAGTCGCGGGCGTCCAGATGTTCAGGCAAGTTAAGTACAGGTAAGTCCTGAATCGGTGCCTCTCCATCGGAGACCGCGGCTTCAAGTTGGTGTAGCCCGCAGTCCAGCGGTCGAAGATCTAAATTCCCCGCCGCGCCGCAGCCAGAAACATAGAAATAGAGACATAGAAAATAGGTGCAGGAGTAGGACATTCGGCCCCTCGTGCCTGCACCGACATTCAATATGATCATGGCTGATCATCCAACTCTGTATCCCGTACCTGCCCTCTCTCCGTACCCCCTGATCCCTCTGGCCACAAGGGCCACATCTATCTCCCTCTTAAATATAGCCAATGAGTTGTGGTGTTCCAGCGTTTCAGCGGCAGACCCGGCTTCAGAGCTATGGCGGTGTTCCAGCGTTCCAGCGACGGCGGTGGCGGCAGCCCGGCTTCGGAGGCTCGGCCGCGGGCCTAGTGTACGACAACATCGGAGGCCTGGTTCGCCTCAGCGCAGAGGGAGAACACGGAGGGAAGAAGCCTACGACATTAAGACTTTTGCCTTCCATCACAGTGAGGAGGTGCCCGGTGAACTCACGGTGGTGGATGTTAAATTTGTGCTTATTGTGTGTTTTGGTTTTTATTATATGTATGACTGCAAGGCAACGAAATTTCGTTCAGTCCGAAAGGTCTGAATGACAATAAAGGCAATACTTTGACCTTTTTTTTAGAAGGCAGGCACGGTTATTGATAGGGGACGATCAGCCATGATCACAATGAATGACGGTGCTGGCTCGAAGGGCCGAATGCCCCCCTGCTGCACCTATTTTCAAATATTTCGATGTTTCTATGATATGTTGGCTACTTTGCCCTTCATCCTTCCCCTTCATGTGAGCTCATAGGTTTTACAAAATATTGCTAACTTGCCCAATTTTATTGTAATTTCCTGAAATTCAACATTAATATACTCTTAAATACCTTTGCCCACAATGCTTCCTCGGGCCCGACTGCTCTGCTTCCTACTATGACGTTAATTATTGTTCCAGTCAGCCACCTCCCTCTGAATCCTATACGCTGCAAGGGTTTCTTAAAATGAGATCAATCAGTAATCATACCGCTGAGTTTTAAGCTGCACAAGGGAAATTGAGTGTTGAGTAACTGGAACACCACGTAGGCGTAGGCGGATTGAGCGAAAGTGTTCGGCTAAACAATCGCCGAGCCACAGCTTGGCCACGCCGATATATGGATCCACATCTGCGGATATAGTAATTGAGGTTGGAGGATGTGTAAGACAACCTCTGCCCCACGTGAACGGAATGCCGGGATTCTTGGATGGAGTAGAGAGGGGAGGTAAAACGACATGTGATGCATCTCCTGCGGTTGCAAAGGATATGACGTCACAATGGGATCTTATTTAGATGTTAAATAACTCGCAGTCATCAATAAAAACACGCTGGATACAGACACGGAAAGGGCCCGGAGCCGCGCTCCTCACTCCCCCACCCCTTCCCGCTCCCGCGGATCAAGACCTTAGCCTCAAAACGTTACTGACGTTCAGTTATTTTAAAATGCGGCGCGTGCGGATTCGCAGGATGGCGCTGGAGGGAGGAGAGGGAAAAGAAGAGGGAGTGTGAAGAGGAGGGGGAGTGAGTGTTGGGGGATGAAGGGGAATAAGCCGCTCCTGCGCAGTTGAGGGCTATGGGTCAGTGGTGGAATCTTGCGTTGGCGAATGGGTTGCGTTGGGGAACAGGCCTCCCGTGTAGCAGGAACCCAACAGTTCCAACTTGGTCGTCACAAATATCACCCTTGCATATGACCGTAATGCATTGGCGCAGACTGCAATTACAAAGAAAAACACAAATTGCATGTCATACGTTTCCATTCTTCCCCCAACAGACACGATTTCTTCTCCACCATATCCACCTACTGCTTTGCTCTGATGCCTCTGACATTTCTTTTACAGCCTGACTCAAAGTCTGTCCGCGATTTACTAGATCTCCAAATCGTGAAGATCTCGCTATGTAGCCTCTGCAGCCCAGCTCTACTGGAAGCAGTCATGCACTCCATCCTCGCTGCTCAACCTCTGCTGCCAACTTTACACATCTAAGACTTTTCCTTTAATACGCCTCAGCAACAAAGTCTTCCAAGGCACCTTCAGTTCTACGGCCTACGCTATCTGTTGGCTAACTGACCGTAACACTATAAAGGGCCTCAAACTAATAGTAGTTAAACTAATCTAATACCGTGTTTCGAGACCTTACATGTGGATTTTTTTTGGAAGGCCTTCTGAAAGCCCACGTTATGACCAACCTCCGACTCTCCTTTATCTTTCGTGCTTATAACTTCATCAATGAATTACAACAGATTTCATAGCGGGGATATCAATTTCCACAATATAGTCTGGGACAGCTGAAGTTCCAAGGGTTTAGAAGGGGTGGAATTTGTCTTATGAGATCAAGGACATTTTCTCTGTGTATATGGAGTGGGTTGTACAGGCGTGAGGGCAAGGCTTGATCTGCTCTCATGTATTTAGGCAGGACTAGTGATTGAAGTGATCATGGCCGAGGATAGTGGACCAACGACAACATTCCCTTTAGCTTTATAGTACTTATTGAGGTGTACACACGTTCAAGTGCTAAACTGGGGTACGTCTAATGTTGGTGAATTTGGAAGTAAGCTTGCAAAATTTATTGGGGAAGGTTATTTTCGGGAAAAGGGACGTACGGTAGTGAGTATGTGAGTGGGATGCTTTTAAATGAGTAATGGTGAATGTTCAATGCATTCGCATTCCTGTACAGTGAATAACGATGTAGATGGAAGTAATAAAACGTGGATGATAAGAATAATTCAGGCAATGGTTAGCAACAAGAACAAGGGATTGGAAAGGTATAGGTATTAAGGATCACGTGTATCCCTGGAGTAATATAGTACTGAAAGGCTTATACATAAGATGCAAATCAGGAAGCAAATTATCTAGCTCGAGCAGTAACGATTATGTAGAATCCAACTAGTTTTTATGTCTATGAAGCAGAAAAGAATAACTGTATAAAAAAGGGCCGCTCAAAATCAATGTCCCCAATGACTAGTTAATTTGTGATTTATTTGGCACATATTCAACTGCACAGTGAAATTATTCTGCCATATATTACACATGCAGGCGCCGCCATTTGTGACGCTATTTTTTCAAAGTCCAATATGCGGTCGTATTGCAGCAGTTCCACAATGCCGACGTTCCGCTCCTCTCCTCGCACGGCCATTTTCGTGTCACGGGGACGCCTTCTGCTATCTACCTTGCACACGATGGATGCATACGATGTATAATAGTAAGATTAAACGAGAGCTTTCCAGTTTGAAGTTTGATCTTTATTTTATGAGGAGTTATGATGAGCGATTACGTGAAGACCCCGCCAGTCCACATGCGCGTCAATCTGCAAAGCAACGGTGTGAAATCACAGATAACAGTAATCGAAGTAACATAGTAATATTATAAACCAGACCTTCCAGATGACCTTTATGGTATTGAGGGCCGGGAGTGGTGGACACATAATCGCTCATCGTAACTCTTATGAAATAAACATGAAACTTCAAACTAGTAAGCTCTCGTTTAATCGTACTACTATACGTCGGAGTCACGTGAGTGATTCTGTGAAGATTTCAAAGCTCTGTGATGTCATGCCGTATTTACGAATCCAGGCGTCTCTCACTGCATCAGTTGACTCAGGAGGAGTGAATAATGAGCAATACATTGAAGCATGGTACAGATTAATATGTTGATGCTTTAATTCACAAAAAACAACCAAAGTAAAACACAATAGCGACTTCTCTCACTGGGGAAGCTAAGAAACAGAACTTAAAACAGGATGGGCGAACACCACGGGTTCAATAAGTGGTTTATTATAAAACTTCTGAAAAGTCAATTCATTTGACCATCCTGCGGCCGCGAGGATATGTTCTGGAGGGACGTCCATTGCTCTCGCTGCTGACGTTGATGCCGCCCTGGTGGAGTGAGATTTAAAATTGCCAGCAAAACTCCTGTACAACCCAGCACTTGTTTCAGCCATCTTGAAATGGTCTGAACGGACACTTCCATATGTGGCTTTTTGTGGCTAATAAACAATGCTACTTTGGAGCCTCTGAGGCGCTTGAAGTCCTCGATATAACACCGCAAGAGAGCCGCTATACACAACCGTAAATCCGTGGGATATGCTGACAGTACAGGCTTGAATCCTGACGCCCCTGGACTGCTTTGTTTAATTAGATCATAGATGTAAAGCACAACGTCATACCCCGATGCAGTTTGTGCAACTGTCCAGATGCAGTTTGTGCAAAGTCCGAACCCTTTGCGCTGACACCTGCGCCATGAGCATGACCAACTTTATGATAATCTTTGCTAATGACAAGGATGTGGTTGCACCCCACTGACAATGCAGCGTGAGTACCACGCTCACATCCCAAATTTCAGAGTACCTAACCTGGGGGGATTGGAATTAAAAACACCCTTCATAAATCGTGATATTAGCGGATGAGATCATACAGACTGAAGTTCCGACTCCAGGCATCGGTACAACGACAGGCGCTATTGATGGCACTGTAGCTCAACCCTACATCAAAATATAACTTGGACAGAAATTCGAGCACGTCTGGGATGGAAGCTGTGTGGTATGTAATGTTCCCATGTAAACAAAACTCCTCCCATTTCCTGACATGAGAGACGTACAGCTTTTTTGTACTATCCCTCCAGGACGATGGGATGACATCCACGGTACGATTGGATAGTCCCAGACCCAGGTATGGCATTCTTAGAATCTGCAAATTAACAGATTAATACGATTATACAAAGGGTGTTGCTCTCCAGTCAAAGGGTGCACCAATAGATCACAATTTTTGGGGCCACCATAATAGGCTGTATAATAATGTCCGAAATGAGAGGGAACCATTGCTATGTAGGCCAGTCGGGTACCACCAAGACTCCTGAAGCGGAGTCCTGCTTGATCTTGGCCAAGCACCGACTGATGAGGCAGAATGGGGAAAATATATATAAAAACACTCCGCCCCAGTATAGCGAGAACGCATCTACTGCTACTGCCCCTGGATCTGGATTCCATGAAACATACCTGGTCATTGAGTCTGGGTGCAAACAAATCTATATCTGACATCCCATACCGAACAACAATATGATTAAATATATCATGATTCAACATCCATTCTGTGTTGTCATTGAATTTGCGTGACCTGGTGTCTGCCACCATATTGAATCAGCCTGGCAAGTAGACTGCTGAAACCCAAATGTTCTTTTTGATGCACTAGTGCCAAATAAGGTTAGCCAATCTGTCCAAGATTCCGACTTGATTCCACTCATGTGATCAACATACGCCACTGCCGTGGTGTAGTCAATCTGAAGCTGAACATGTAAGTGATGCTTGGTGATACAATTTAAGCCATGAGCCCGTAAAATGCTCCCAAACGCTCTAAATAATCAATTCCATGTGATTGGATTCCATGTGATTCCATGTAAATGCCTCATGCATATTACAACTCGCTCCACAGCTAGAAATGGTATCAAAGCACCCCAACCCAGGGCACTAACATCAGTCTGCAAAACAACCGAAGGTGCTTCCATCAGAATGTTGCTAGAACAATTTGAAATGTTTCTTATCCACCATTGTATTTCAGCTGGTAATTGCATGGGACTGTTGCAATGACCAGCATGTATCCTGAGTGCCTGTACATTTGCCGTCTGTAAATTTTGGTAATGCAAATGTCCATACCACACAGCTGGAAAGGCAGCTACCAATTTGCCAATCAAGCTGGCCACATGTCTAATAGAAGGTGAGTGCTCCCCCCAAGAGCTTGATACAGTCTTCAATTAAATCTTATCTCTTGCCCTTGGGTAGAGTCACAGAAATGTGAGTTGAATTAACTCACAAATAGTCAATTACTTCAACCGGTACCAATTTTGATTTATCTGGATGGATGAGAAACCCCAATCTCTCAACGACGAGTTTAACAGCTGAAACAGATAACTCAGCTGCCTCCCGGGTTTTTCCAGTTATTAAGATGTCATCCAAATATGCCATTACAATATGACCCTGAGCCCGGAGTAACCCCAGTACTGGTGTTAGCAGCATTGTAAATAATCTAGGGGCTGAGATAAACTCATTAGGCAGTGTTTTAAATTGCCATAATTGCCCCATCCAACTACATTTCAAATAGCTCCGATACTCTTTATGAATAGGCACTGAGTCATATGCAGCCTTAAGATCTATACATGCCATATAACACCCTCTGGAAACTAATCGCTTGAGGTAGCAAATGTTTCCATTTTAAAATGGCTATACTGCATAAACGGATTAAGTCCTGTCAGGTTCAAAATAATCCGACCCACCATCTTTCTTTGGTCTAGGAATAATATTAGATACGAATTGTTGAGTTTGATAAACTGTCTTCTCAATGACACCTTTTAAATATAATTTTCCAATTTCAGCTTGAACCTCCAAATTCTCCTTTTGTGAGAAAATGAGTGCCCGCTCTGGTATATGCTGTGTGGGTGGACACAAATTGGGAATAAATTCAATTCGAAACCCTTTTATGCTTTGCAGTATAAACAAGTTTGATGTTATTTCATACAATTCTTTCAGACACCAGTGTAACCTCCCCCCAACTGATAGGTGCTTCGCACTCAATATGTTTCGACAAGAACCAGACCCACCCACCTCCATGGTTACCGGTGGAGTACTTTGTTCCCTGTTTCTGGTGGGAAAAGGCATGTTTGCCCGTACGCCTGCTGGAGTGCGCCAGCTGCGCACATTGAATGGCCGGCTTGGTCCTTGACCGGACCCGGTTTCAGCAAACCGCTTGTAGGGGTACTGCCCCCGAAGGATTCTGCTGGGCACTGGCGCCTTGATGAGTCCGACGGTTTTGGCCTCGTCGTCCAGCTCCTTCACTCGCTTTGCGAGGTCTTTCCCGAACAGCAGATTCGGTGGCTGGATGTTACTAGGCTTACACAGGGCAGCGAAGTTCGGGCTTATGGTCGGACGGATGGCACTCTTCCTAAGGCAGTTTATCTCAAAGTGCACATTGCACAGGAGAGCCAGGGCATCCTGCTGAACCCCAGTCAGGTTCCCACCGTCCACCGACCTACCGAAAGCGGTAATGCCCGACGCGAGCAGCTTCAGCACCCTTTGCAGCTTCTGGTTCGTGCTCTTCACCCCTGCGGGCAGCCTCCACTGCTACGCCCACAGATTCGGCGTCAGAATCATACTGACACGTTATACTCTCCTCCTCCAAGAGGGAGACACTAGGCAGCCCTGTAGCTGCTGCTGGCGCGGGTTCTTGGAGAGGCCGGTGCTCTTCATGGAGCATCCTCTCCATTAGGAGCTCCATCCTGGATATCGGTGACATGGTATCCATTCTCGAGCGGTAACCCTCCCGAGCGGACTCGTTCGAGACTATTGGCCGTGCAGACTTTCTGGTGGCCTTACGCCCCACCGGCGCAGCCACGGTGCCCTCAGACACCAATTCCGTAGTCGCTGGTCTTGCTATTAGCGACTCGGTAGATGAACTAGGCCGCCGCCCTCTACCCGCACTCCCGCGGTCTTTAGTTATATTTGCAACGGCTCGTCTTGCTCTCAACGATTTATCCATGCTGGTACTTGTCGTCCAGTAACAAGCCGGTCCAGTAAGCGCCATGCGTCAGACGTAAAGACGGGCGGGGTCTTCATGAAATCGATCACGTGACGCCGAAGTAAAATAGACGTTTAGACAGATATCTTTCATAAACCTAATGACTCCCACAGCTATCTAAACTACAATTCATCCTACCCTGGCCACTGTAAATCTCTATTCCCTACTCCCAATTCTGTCAACGTCGCATCTGCGCCCAAGATGAGGTGTTCCAGCCAAGGACATCGGAGATTTCCTCTTTTAATAGGGAACCGGGATTCCTTTCCTCAATAAAAAATGAGACGTTCACACGCCTTTCCTCTGTATTCTACATCTCCTTTCTTGCGCCCCCACCAAATCCGCAGTCGCCATCGTCCTCACCATTCACCCCATCAGTCGTCGCATACACCACATAATCCACCGCCATTTTCGCCAGTTCCAATGACATCCCACTATCCCTACTCAGACCGTTCCCTCCGTACCTCTCTCATCTGCATATCCCAGCCAAACTACCCCCGCCCCGAGAAAGTTCTCAATAACAAAGTGGGCGAACTGCAACTCCTGCATCGGACAAACAAGGACTTCTCTCGAGCCGCTCATCTGTGCTTCACCGCCACTGGCTGTTTGAGTCGACCACGGACAGCGCGCTGCAAGTGGCTGGCTTCCAACTTCACAGCGAAGTGGAGGCAGCAAGGAAATCAAGACACGGTGGAATATGCTTCTATACCAGCCTGGACTGGTGCAGCGACATCACGGTACTGTCAAACTTTCGCTCTCCCAACCTATAATCCTTCTTTATAAACTGTCAACCTTTCTCGTCTCCGAGGGAATTTGTCTCCTGTATTCACGCCGGAGTTTACATTCCCCCATGCCTGCGTACGTGAGGAGCAAACACAACTCGCTGACCAGATAATGAGGTTAGAGAGTGACATCCTGAACTCCACATCATTGTTTTGGGGAACTTTAACAAAGGTAACCTCAGCAGTGACCTACCAAAGTACAGACGTCTGGTTACCTGCCCCACCAGAGGAGAGAGAACACTTGACCACTGTTACACTTCAATCAAGAACGCATATTGCTCGTTTCCCCGGACGGGTCTGCGTCTCTCCGATCATTATCTAGTTCACCATATTCCGACCTGATATGGTCGGAATAACAGCAGATTTGGAAAGTGGTGAAATCATTGGACAAAGTCAGCATGGATTTATGAAAGGTAAATCGTGTCTGACGAATCCTATAGAATATTTTGAAGATATAACTAGTAGAGTGGTTAAGGGAAAACCTATGGTTGTGTTATATCTGGATTGTCAGAAGGCTTTCGACAATATCCCACATAAGAGATTAGCATACAAATTTAAAGCACGCGGTATTGGGGGTTCAGTATTGATGTGGATAGAGAACTGGCTGGCAGACAGGAAGCAAAGAGTAGGATTTTACTTCGGAGTCACGTGAGTGACTACGTGAAGACCCCGCCAGCACGCATGCGCGACATATCGTCGAACGCATTGCGGAAGCGACAGTCGGGAGGAGCGCCGCTCCTCCAGCGCAAGTTTTCAAAACTTACTGAAGGTAAGTCTTACCTTTTCTGGTGAGCGTGGCGACTCGGTGTAATTTCTTTTTCAGGAGGAAGCACCATGGAGTCGCGTAAGGGAGAGCAGCAGCTGATACCGCTGCTATGGAAGCAGCCAGCAGCGTGCCGTCTCTCCAGAGCTGCAGGTGCTGCCAGCAGCTCCCGGCTTCTCGCCGCTACAGACCGCAGGTGCGCCGCGGTCGGCGGCAAAACCACCCGGAAGTCGGACAGGACCGTTGACTCAGCTGGGTCCGGACCTGAAGACACCCCATTCCCGGATAGGGACGGCGGGCGTCTTTCCTGCAGGAGCGGATGGGGAGTAGTGCTCCAGCGTGACCTGCTTATGCAGGGGCAGAGTCACAGTGGGTCTCCTCGCAGACCCACGGCAGGATCCTTTCAAGGACTGCCAAATGTCTCACCCTCTTCGCAGGGGAGCATTAGGGGTCAGAGCTGGGCTGACCCTGAAGAAGGGGCAATGGCTGAACAGTCAATTGTGAGGAGTGCCAGAAGAGAGAGCAGCAGAAGAATTGTGGGAACACATGCTGTACCAACTCAGGAAGGACTGCCTATACAAAGTTGCAAGCCAGTACAAAATACATGGCTACAAACCAGCTACAGGAGCAAGCCATTAACTTTATGGCTGGGAAGTACATTGCTCCAGAGAACTTCATTCTCTTAAAGTACCAGCAGTCTATGACCCCATCTGGGGCAACAGGAGCCCATCTATAAGGAGCCAGGAGGGGAAGCTCCAGAGGAAACTGCTGGCTGCTAAAATCACAGCAGTACCAGAACAACTGATGGGGTTGATTTGCCTGAAGAGTTACTAGATGCTCTAGCAGACTGTGTAATACTCAGTGGAGATTAACAGTTACAGGAAGAGCATCATCAAGAAGTGCGGAATTATGCAAGACAAGTAGCACACAGGCGCCAAAATTGCTGTTGGGGGACCTCCCGAAGCAGGTGAAAGACCTGCATGAGGAAGCCAAGGCTATAGGCCTGATCAAGGTGCCAAGCACCTCTAAAACCCACTATCAACAGCGGCAGCATCCCTACACACCCACCAGACATCGGTACTATGGAAGACCATCTGGTGGTGAAAGCTCGAAGGCCGGCCCACCTACACAGCGGTCTTTCAGACCATGGCCCAGCCCGGCCTTCATGGAAAATGCGCCAACCCCACAACGCAGCAACACAATACCAGAAGAAACAAGTGCGGAGACAACCCACACAACACCAGTAACCATGGAGGTAGGTGGGTCTGGTTGTCTTAAAAAACATTGCATGTCCGATTCATCAAAAGTTGGCGGACGGTTGCACTTGTTTCATCATGTGTGCTGCACTTTTACCTCTGAACTTTTACATACTCGGAAGTATTCAGAATTACAAAATTGAATTTGTATTGGAACTACCGTCCCAGTTCAGCATACGCTTAGCAGGAAGTTCATACTTCACAAAAAGAGAGAACAGCAGGCCATGCTGAACTGTTAAGACTAAACACAAGAGGGAATTGAGAAAACAATCAGAGAATTTCAAGAGTTCGTATCAAATATATTTATAAAAAACTAAAAATATGGTGGTTGCCGTATCATTACGGATTTGACCGAACTAAATACTTCCGTTCAGTATGCCCATTTCAAAATAGACACGTTTGTCACACACAGGATCATCGTAAATACCTGAAATTTATCTGGATGGGACAGCTATGGCAGTATAAGGCCTTACACAATGGGTTGTCATCAGCACCCAGGCTATTACAAATTTATTAAAACCAGCTTTAGCATACTTAAAGAAACATAACCATATCGTCATGGCTTACCTGGATGATATTCTCATTGTAGGTGAAAATTGGAGCTGGCTACATTGGTGGTATCAGCCACAACACAGGGATTTAACGTACATCCAGATAAATCAAAATTGGAACCCTCCACTACCATGGATTATTTGGGGTTCACTATTGACGCTGTTCATATGTCTATCACCTTGCCACCAAACAAAGTGACAGACTTGATGGGAGTATGCAAAAGCCTCACTGGCATCAGGGAACCATCCATTCGGCAAGGAGCAAGAGTGATTGGGAAATTGGTGGCTGCGTTCCCAGCAGCTCAATTGGACCACTCCATTATTAAAACCTGGAAGAGGGAAATTTTAGCTCTCAAAAATCATGCAGGCCATTTCAATAGGCCTATGCAACTACCAGGGAAAGCAAATCAGAATTAAACTGGTGGATAGAAATGCTCAGCATTATTCTAACCCCATCACCCCATTCTATATCCCTAGGGTACATTACAGACTGATGCCAGTGCTAAAGGTTGGAGAGCAACTAATACCACCGCAAGTTGTGGTGGCAGATGAGTGCACAAAAATTATTCTGTTTAAAGCACTAGGAATTAATTATCTAAAAATGCTGGTAGCGTTTCATGGACTCAGGGCCTACTGCTCAGATGAGCACCAGTTGCATGTACGGCACAAATTGATACCACAGTGGGGGCCTATATATAATCATATGGGTGAAATAAAGTCGATATCATGTGATGAATTGGCTAATAATATCTGGCACTGGTGTCTGGGAGAGAGATTTGGATCTCAACCACTTACCTTCCAGGTAAGCTAAATACAGTGGCAGACACCAGGTCACGTAAATTCAACGACAACATTAAATGGATGTTGGATCGGAAAGTGTTTACAGATATTATAGACCGGTATGGGACACCAGATATCGACCTTTTTTCCATCCAGACTAATTCACCAACTACCAACATATGTTGCTTGGGAACCAGACCCAGGGGCAGCAGCGATGGACGATTTCTCGCTGCATTGGGGGGGGGGGGGGGGGGGGGGGGGGGGAATTTGTTTTGCTATGCATTTTCCCCTTCTGCCTCATCAGGCGAGTCTTACAATAATTAAACAAGACGCCGCAACGGGTACCATGGTTCCCAACAGTACAAAGATGGTCTCAGAACCCTGCATCTGGATCAACAACGGCCAAGGAGGTTGGCACACCCCGTGCGGGAAAGTATCCGTGCCATGACTGTATGAACTTGTTAATTTGCAGTTTCTGATCAGGCCATTTCTGGGATACGGACTCTCCGACAGGACGATCAATGTCATCTCAGCGTCGTGCAGGGAGTCCACGAGAAGACAGTACCTGACATATGTCAGGAAATGGGAAGTGTTCTGCACCAGGACGAACACTACATATGACTCAGCCACCAACACTGAAGTGCTGGAGTTCTGGCCACCCTTCATTTCGATGAAGGATTGAGTTACAGTGCCATTATTGTGCAAGGAGTGCCCTATCTAATATCTGGGCAGAGGGAGTGATCACCTGGCTATAGGATCACACCCACTAGTACCTAAACGAATGAGGGGTATTTGTACTCTATCCCCCCAGGCCCAGATACACCCATATATGGGACATAGGTAGTACACCATGTTACGAGGATGGACACGAATATCGGGGCTCACTCTGGACAAACTAATATCCTAGATGGGAATGATTATGGCACTTGGATCAGCACAACGGGTCCAGTCCTTACACAAGCTAGTATAGGACGTCATGTCTGTCACAAATGGCAGATAACCTGCTACATACAGGGGTACTTAAACAAGACTGACCCGGTTCCTCTGGCCAATATTAGAGTTCTGGCCTATCCTGCAGATAGTCGGCCCTGCATAGTGACACAAATTTTCCAATATATAGTCACCAAGACACTTATGGGCACGGAGAGAGCTTTCTCATTAGCCATAAATGCCCTCACCTAAGGTCACAGTGCAAACCATATCCAGATGGTTAGGGTGGTATTACGTGCAGTGGTGGATACTAATGTTTCAAATCTCACTCCAACAGGGCTGCATCTACATCGGACGCTAGGATGATGGGAGTTCCTATGGACCACATCCTTGCCACAGCGGGGTGGAGCAATGAATGCATTCAATGCTTTATAATAAACCCGTGGCCGATCCTGAGACGTTTGCAGGGAAAAATTAAGTTCTGTAAAATACATTACCCAATGTGGGACATATTATTTTAGGTATGAATAATACCTTTATTGTTTTTCAGCACAGTGTCGTGTGTGAAATACGTTCATCCTCCTTCCCAGAATGGCAGTGTGTGAGCATGGTCTCGTTCCAGGGCATGGTCTCGTTCCAGGGCGACGTTTCGGGTCGAGACCCTTCTTCAGATTAAATGAGAACTTACCAGTTTGAAGTTTGATTTTTATTTTATGAGGAGTTACGATGAGGGATTACGTGCCCTCGGCTCCCAAAACCCTCTATGATAAAGTTCAACTGGTATGGAAGTTCTCTCTTATCTTACTATATTAGTCTACTCTGGTATCTGTGATTTCACACCACTGCTTTGAAGAATGCCGCGCATGCGTGCTTGCGGGGTCTTCACGTAATCCCTCATCGTAACTCCTCATAAAATAAAGATCAAACTTCAAACTGGTAAGTTCTCATTTAATCTTACTATTAAATGGGTCATTTTTAGAATGGCAGGCAGTGACTAGTGGGTTACCGCAGTGCTGGGACCCCAGCTATTTACAATATATATTAATGATCTGGATGAGGGAATTGATTGCAACATCTCCAAGTTTGCGGATGACACGAAGCTGGGCGGCAGTGTTAGCTGTGAGGAGGATGCTAGGAGGCTGCAAGGTGACTTGGATAGGTTGGGTGAGTGGGCAAATGCATGGCAGATGAAGTATAATGTGGATAAATGTGAGGTTATCCACTTTGGCGGCAAAAACAGGACGGTGGACTATTATCTGAATGGAGGCCAGTTAGGAAAAGGGGAGATGCAACGAGACCTGGGTGTCATGGTACACCAGTCATTGAAAGTAGGCATGCAGGTGCAGCAGGCTGTGAAGAAAGCGAATGGTATGTTGGCATTCACAGTAAAAGGATTTGAGTACAAGGGCAGGGAGGTTCTGCAGTTGTACAGGGTCTTGGTGAGGCCACACCTGGAGTACTGCGTACAGTTTTGGCCTCCTAATCTGAGAAAGGACATTCTTGCCAAAGAGGGAGTACAGAGAAGGTTCACCAGACTGATTCCTGCGATGGCAGGACTTCCATATGAAGAAAGACTGGATAGACTCGGCCTGTACTCGCTGGAATTTAGGAGATTGAGGGGGGGGTCTTATAGAGACTTACAAAATTCTTAAGGGGTTGGGCAGGCTAGATGCAGGAATGTTGTTCTCGGTGTTGGGGAACTCCAGAACAAGGGATCACAGTTTAAAGATAAGGGGGAAGTCTTTTAGGACCGAGATGAGAAGATCTTTTTCACACAGAGAGTGGTGAGTTTGTGAAATTCTCTGCCACAGAAGGTAGTTGAGGCCAGTTCATTTGCTATATTTAAGAGTGAGTGAGATGTGGCCCTTTTGACTAAAAAGCCCTAGGGGTATGGAGAGAAGGCAGGTACAGGATACTGAGTTGGATGATCAGCCAAGATCATATTGAATGGCGGTGTAGGCTCGAAGGGCTGAATGGCCTATTCCTGCACCTATTTTCTGTGATTATATGATTCTATGACCTACAGGCAGAGATTACATTCTTCTAATCCTGTGGTTAGAACAACGAAAAGGTTGACAAGGGAGGACATTGAGAACCTACAATCCCGCTTTGACTGCACGGATTGGCAGGTTCGATTTTATCATTTAAAAATAAATGGGCTAGGTACATTGACGGGGAAGGAATTGACGGTTAGGCGCTGAGTGCAGGTAGATGCGACCAGGTGAGAATAAGTGGTCGGCATGGACTAGAAGGGCCGTGATGCACTGTTTCCGTGCTGTAATTGTTATATGGTTATATGGTTATATGTCAGCTTTTGTGAGTACAATTGAATTCCAACTAGGAACCGGACCTGGTTCAACAACAACAAGCTCTAGTTTACTGCAGAACTCAGACAGCTCTGACAGTATGAAGAGGAAGCCTACAGGAGCGGGAATGCAGACCTCCACAGGTAGGAAAAGTACAAGCTGAGAAGAAAACCAGAGCTGCCAAGGAAAGGTACTCTGAGAAGTTGAGGAGCAATTTCTCAGCTAGTGACTCTTCTTCAGTTTGGAAGGGCTTGCAAGAAATCACCAGCTAAAGGAGGGAAGCCCCCCCCCCCCCCCACCCCCATCCCCCCCACCCCGTCAGCTGAATGGGTACTACTGCAGGTTTGACAAGCAGAAACGTAACCCTGGTACCCCCTCCCCCAAAAAAACACAGCCAGACCCCAGTCTGCAAAGACTGGAACCTCCTCCACCCACTTCTCCCGATTCTCGACTTCACACCTAAGTAAAGCAAGACTACAGTCTGAAAAGACTGGACCCTTTCCCACCCCGACCAACACTTCACAACCATTCACAACCTGACCGCAGTCTACAAAGACTGGACTTTTCTACATCCACTCCTCCCCAATCACCAGTTCACACCTCCTTAAAGCAAGACTCCAGCCTGAAAAGACTGGTCCCTTTCCCACCCTAGCCCTCCAATCACCACTTCGCATCCAATTGCCCACAGCCTCCGTGTTGCAAAACATAATTCCTCCTTCATCTAACAATTAAAAGTCTCATCTTCACTACTTCGTGTCTGAGCTGTTGTTTGATTTTAGGAAAAACGCTACCATATATCGTTGTGATTTTTGGCCATCTTACTCACAGTCCTTCTCATCTTATCATGCCCCGAGGATTTTTGCCAACGATGAAAATAAA
This sequence comes from Okamejei kenojei, assembly GCA_035221665.1. Taxonomy (NCBI): domain Eukaryota; kingdom Metazoa; phylum Chordata; class Chondrichthyes; order Rajiformes; family Rajidae; genus Okamejei; species Okamejei kenojei. The sequence continues at coordinate 1,995,545 of CM069160.1, read as the reverse complement.
AAAAGTTATAAGTGTTTAAGACACCTTGTGATCCCATCGCTTGTCAATCACTGCGTTTAAGGCAAGGCCCTTCCGGGGTGAGGTGGGGGGGGGGGGGGGCAAAGCGATAAAACCCAGCATGCTGGGACACGACTCAGTCTTTCTGCATGATCGGCAGGGAGAGTGTTTCCGTGTTTATGCGTGAGCGTGTGTGTGTGAGCGTGTGTGCGTGTGCCTGTGTGTGTGTGTGTGTGTGAATGAATGTGTATGTGAGTGCTTGTGTGTGTGTGTGTGTGTGTGAGTGCGTGTGTGTGTGTGTGTGTGTGTGTGTGTGTGTGTGTGTGTGTGTGTGTGTGTGTGTGTGTGTGTGTGTGTGCGTGCGTGTGTGTGTGTGTGTGTGTGTGTGTGTGTGTGTGTGTGTGCGTGCGTGTGTGTGTGTGTGTGTGTGTGTGTGTGCGTGCGTGTGTGTGTGTGTGTGTGTGTGTGTGTGTGTGTGTGTGTGTGTGTGTGTGTGTGTGTGTGTGTGTGTGTGTGTTTGTGTGTGTGTGGAAGAGGGGAGAAAAATGGAATGCACAGGTCCCCTGGTATTGTACCTTTTGTGAACAGGTACACGCACTTAAAAGCTGTCGGGACAGAAGACGTTGACGCACTGAGCGGCGGACTGGCTTGCGATGCATAAACTGCTGATGAGCCAAAACCAATGAGGCCGACGTCAGGGAACGCAGTGGTGGTTGGAGACTCCATTGTGAAAGTTACGAACAGCGGTTTCTGCGGCAACAGGCGGGATTCGAGGAAGGTGTGCTGCCTCCCGGGTGCCAGGATGCAGGATGTCACGGACAGAGTGCAGAAAATCCTCAAGGGCGAAGGCGAACAGCCGGAAGTTGCAGCGCATGTTGGCACAAACGATGTCGGAAAGAAGGGGATTAATATTCTGAAGCGTGACTTTAGAGAGCTCGGAAAAGTGCTGAAAAGAAGGACCTCAAGGGTGGTTATCTCCGGTGTGCTTCCAGTTCCTCATGCTGGCGAAAGCAGGAACAGGGAGGTACAGGACCTGAATGTAGGGCTGGGGAACTGGTGCAGGGGTCAAGGATTTAGATTCTTAGACCACTGGGATCTGTTTTGCAGTAAGGGGAAGCTGTACAAAAGGGATGGATTGCATCTTAACCGGTGGGGGACCGGCATTCTGGCAGGCAGGTTTGCCACTGCGACCCAGGTGGTTTTAAACTAAATAAGGAGGGAGGGGGGGGGGTCAAATGGAATAATCAATGACGGAGTTAAAGGGGCAGGAAATAAAGGGATAGTTAATGCCCCCAGAATTAACGGGAAAGAAAGCTCAGAAAGGGTTAGGAAGGGATGGCGATGTGTACTAAGGATCGATGTAAATGGCGAGAGGCGTATGGAATTAAAAGTACTGTATTTGAATGCGCGAAGTATAAGAAATAAAGTTGATGAGCTTGAGGCTCAGATAGAGGTTGGTAGATATGACATTGTGGGGATTACCGAGACGTGGCTGCAGGAGCATCGGTTCTAGGAACTTAATATTCAGGGTTATCCATCCTATGGAAAGGACAGGCAGGTGGGCAGAGCAGTTCATCTTGTGAGGGATGGAATTCAGTCCCTTGCGAGGGAAGACATAAGGACTGACGAAGTAGAGTCACTGTGGATTGAGTTGAGGAATTGCAAAGGCAAGAAGACATTATTTGCTGTTATCTACATATACTCAAATAGAAGCCAGGATGTGGGGTGTAAGTTGCAGCAGGAAATGGCATGTAACAAAGGTAATCCCACCGTGGTGATGGGGCATTTCAATATGCAGGTAGACTGGGAAAATCAGGTTGCATCAAGACCCCAAGAAAGAGAGTTTGTAGAATGCCTCCGAGATGGATTCTTAGAGCAGCTTGTAATGGAGCCGACCAGGAGAAAAGGCAATTCTGGATTTAGTGTCGTCCAATGAACCAAATTTGATAAGAGAACTCGAGATAAAGGAACCGCTTGGAGGTAGTGATCATGATATGATTAGTTTTAATCTGCAATTTGAGAAGGAGAAGGTTAAATCGAAAGTGGCAGTGATGCATCTGAACAAAGGGGACTATGAAGGCATGAGAGAGGAGATGGCCAAAGTAGTTTGGAAAAGGATACTAGCAGGAATGACGGTGGAACAGGAATGGCCGTAATTTCTGGGCATAATCCGCCAGACGCGCGATCATTTCATTCCAAAAAGGAAGAAAGATTCTAAGGGGAGTAGGAGGCAACCGTGGCTGACAAGACATGTTAGGGATAGAATAAAACTTAAAGAAAAGACGTTTAACACAGCAAAGAGTAGCCGGAAGCCAGAGGGTTGGGAAACCTTCATAGTACAACAGAAGGAAACAAAACGGGCAATACGGGCTGAAAAGATGAAGTGCGAAGGGAAGCTGGCCAGGAATATAAAGAAGGACAGTAAAAGTTTATTGAGATATGTTAAGGGAAAAAAGAGTAGTGAAATGTGGGCCCCTTGAAGGCAGACACGGGCGATTATTATGGGGAACAAGGAAATGGCAGAGGAGTTGCACATGGAATGCAAAGGTTCCCGGGTGTAGTACCTCTTGTGAACAGGTACACCCACTTAAAAGCTGTCGGGACAGAAGGCGTTGACCTACTGAGCGGCACACTGGCTTGCGATGCATAAATTGCTGATGAGCCAAAACCAATAAGGCCGACGTCAGGCAACGCAGTGGTAGTTGGAGAATCCATTCTTAAAGGTACGGACAGGGGTTTCTGCGGCAACAGACCGGATTCGAGGATGGTACGCTGCCTCCCGGGTGCTAGGATGCAGGATGTCACGGACAGAGTGCAGAACATCCTCAAGGGCGAAGGTGAACATCCGGAAGTGGTAGTGCATGTTGGCACAAACGAGTGTGTATGTGTTTGAGTGTGTGTTTTTGTGAGTGTGAGTATGTGTGAGCGTGTGTATGTTTGAGTATTTGAGTGTGAGTGTGAATGTTTGTGAGCGCGTGCATGAGTGAGTGTATGTATTAGTGAATGTGCGAGTGTGTGAGACCGTGAGTGTGAGTACGCATGAGAGTGTGTTTAGGTGCGTGAGTGTATGTGCGTGTGTGTTTGCGAGTGTGTATTTGTGTGAGTGTTTTAAAGTGTGTGAATGCGTGTGTGTGTGAGTGTGTGAGTATGTGTGTATGAGCGCGGGTGTGTGTGTGTGCATTTCTGTGTATGTGAGTGTATCTGTTTCTGTGTGAGTGTCTGTGTGTGTATAAGTGTGTGAGTGTGTACACGTGTGTGAGCGTGTGTGTGTGCGTGTGTGTCTGTGTATGTGAATGTTTCTGAGTGCGTGTACGTGTGAGTGTGTGCATGTGTGAGTATGTGTGTGTGTCAGTGTGTATGTGTGTGGTTGAGTGTGAGTGTTTGTGAGTGTGAGTATGTGTGAGTGTGTGTATGTGTGAGTATCTGTGTGTATGTGTGAGTGCTTGTGAGAGTGCGTATGAGTGAGTGTGTGTGTGAGCGTCTGCGTGTGTGTGAGATTGTGTGTGTATGTGTGATTGTGTGTGTGTTTGTGAGTGTGTGTATAGAAACATAGAAACATAGAAAATAGGTGCAGGATGACGCCATTCGGTCTTCGAGCCAGCACACCAATTCATTGTGATCATGACTGATCGTCCTCTACCAATAACCCGAGCCTGCTTTCTCCACATATCCATTGAGTCCACTAGCCCCTAGAGCGCTCGCTAACTCTTTATATAATCCATCCAGTGACTTGGCCTCCACTGCCCTCTGTGGCAGGGAATTCCATAAATTCACAACTCTCTGGGTGAAAAAGATTTTTCCCACCTAAGTCATAAATTACCCCCCCCCCCCCCTTTATTCTAAGACTGTGGCCCCTGGTTCTGGACCCACCCAACATTGGGATTTTTTTTCCTGCATCTAGCTTGTCCAGTCCTTTTATAATTTTCTATGTTTCTGTAAGATCCCACATAATCTTTCTAAACTCCAGTGAATACAAACCTAGGCTTTTCATTCTTTCCTCATATGACAGTCCCGCCATTCCAGGGATCAATCTCGTGAACCTACGCTGCACTGCCTCAATCACAGAGATGTCCTTCCTTAAATTAGGAGACCAAATCTGTACACAATACTCCAGATGTGGTCTCACCAGAGCCCCATACAACTGCAGAAGAACCTCTTTACTCCCACACTGAAATCCTCTTGTTATGAAGGCCAACATTTCATTAGTTTTCATCACTGCCTGCTGTTCCGGCACACCATCTTTCAGTGACCGGTGTACAAGGACACCCAGGTCTCGCTGTACCTCCCCCTTACTTAGCATTACCATATAACCATATAACCATATAACAAATACGGGGCGGAAACAGGCCATATCGGCCCTTCAGTCCGTGCCGTGAGTGTAAGTGAGTGTGAGAGTATGTGTGTGAATGTGAGTGTGAGTGCATGTTTTTGAGTGTGTGTGTGTGTGTGTGTGCGTGAATGTGCGTGATGTTAGTGTGAGTATGTATGAGTGTGTGTGTGTATACATGTGCGTGTGCTGGTGCGTACGTGTGTGCTTTATGTGTGTGTTTGCGTGTTTGAGTGTATGTGTGTGTGAGTGTATGTGTGTGAGTTTGTGTGTGAGACCGTCTGTGAGTCTTTGTGTGTCTGTGTGAATCTGCGCGTATATGTGCCTGTGAGTGTGCGTGTGACAGTGTTTGGGTGTGAGTATGTGTGTCTTTGTGAGTGTGATTGACTATGTGTGTGAGTTTCTGTGTGTGTGAGTGTCAGTGTGTGTGTGAGAGTGTCAGAGTGAGTGTAGGTGAGTTTGCGTGCCTGTGTGTGCGTGTGTTTTCGTGTGCGTCTGCGTGTGCCTGTGTGTGTGTGTGTGTGTGTGTGTGTGTGTGTGTGTGTGTGTGTGTCTGTCTGTCTGTGTGAGTGTCTGTGTGATTGCCTGTGTCTGTATGTGTGTGTGAGAGTGTTAGTGGGTGTGAGTGTGTGTGTGTGGTTATATATGGTTATATGGTTATATGAGTGACTGTGAGTGTGTGTGTGTGAGGGTGAGTATGAGTGTTAGTGGGTGTGAGTGTCTGCGTGTGTGTGCGTGAGTGTATGTGTGTGTATGTTTGCGTGCCTGTGTGTGTGTCCGTGTGTGTCTGTGTGTGTCTGTGTCTGTTTGTCCCTGTGTGTGTGTCTGTGTGTATGTCTATGTGAGTGTCTGTGTAAGTGTGTATTTGTGCGTATGTGTGAGTGTGGCTGTGCGTATGTGAGTGGATGTCTGTTAATGTGTGTGTCTGTGCGAGTGTGTGAGAGTGTATGTGTGTGTGAGTGTGTCAGTGCGTGTCAATGTGAGAGTATGTCTGTGAGTGTGTGTGAGTCTGCGTGTATATGTGCCTGCAAGTGTGTGCGAGTGTGAGCGTTAGTGTAAGTGTGAGTGAGTGAGTGTGTGAGTGTGTGAGCATGCGTGTCTCTATGTGCCTGTGTATGAGTGTGTGTGTCTCCGTGAGTGTGAGTGTCTATGTGTTTGAGTGTATGTGTGAGTGTCTGTGTGTGTGTGTCTGCGTGAGTGTCTGAGTGTCTGTGTGTGTGTGTTTTAGTGTGCGTGACTGTGTGTGTATGAGTGTCTGTATGTGTATGTGTGAGTGTCTCTCTTTATGTGTGTGTGTCTGTCTGTGAGTGTTTGTGAATTTGTGTGTGAGCGTGTCAGTGTGTGTGTGTGAGTGCCTGTGTGTGTCTGTGTGTGTCATGTGTGTGTTTGTTTGTCTGTGTGTGTGTGTGTGTGTGTGTCTTTGCGTGTGTGGCTGTGTGTGTGTGACTGTGTGTGTCTATGTGAGTGTCTGTGTGAGTGTATGTGTATGTATGTGTTGTGTATGACTGTGAGTGTCTGTGTGAATGTGAATGGCCTTGTGAGTGTGTGTTGGTTGAGTGCATGTGTGTTTGAGTGCATGTGTGTGAAAGTGCATGTGTGTGTCTGCGTGGCTGTGAGTGCGTGTGAGAGTGTGTGAATGTGTGAGTTTGAGTGTGTCAGTGTATGAGTGTGAGTGTCTTTGAGAGTGTGATTGTCTGTGTGTGCGAGTGTCTATGTGTGTGAGTGTCTGTGTTTGTGTGAGTTTATGTGTGTCTGTGCGTGAGCATGTGTGTTTATGTGTTTGTGTATGTGTTATTGTATGTGTGTGAGTGTATGTGTGTGTGTGAGTGTATGTGTGTGTGTGGCCTTGTGAGATTGTGTGTGAGTGCATGTCAGTGTGTGTGATGTTGTAGGTGTGTGTGTGTCTTTGTGTGTGTGCTGTGTGCTGTTTGTGACTGTGTGTGAGTGTGTGTGTCTCTGTGTGTGAGTGAGTGACTCTGTGTGTTAGTGTGTGTGCGTGTGAGTGTCTGTGTGTTTGTGTGTGCTGGTGCGTGTATGTGAGTGTCTGTGTGTGTGTGTGTGTCTGTGTGTGTACTCGTGTGTATGTGTTCGTGAGTGTGAGAGAGTTTGTGAGTGAGTGTGAGAATGTGACTGTGTATGCGTGATGTGTGTGTGTGAGTGTGAGTTTGTGTGCGTCTTTGTGTGTATGTGTTTGCGTGTGTGTGTGTGTATATGTCTGTATGTGTGTGGCGGTGTTTTGAGTGTGTGTGTGCGTGTGTGTGAGTATATGTGTGTATGTGTAAGAGTATTTGTGTATGTGCGAGTGCCTGTGTGTGAGTATACGTGTGTATGCGTGTGAGCGTCTGTGTGTGTGTGTGTGTGTCCGTGTGTGAGTGTGTGTGAGTGTCTGAGGTTGTGTGTGACTGTGTGAGAGTGCGTGTGTGTGAGTGCGTGTCTGTGTGTGAGTGTGTGTGTCTCTCTGTGTGTGAGTGAGTGACTCTGTGTGTTAGTGTGTGCGTGTGCATGTCTGTATGTTTGTGTGTGCCGGTGGGTGTATGTGAGTGTCTCTGTGTGTGTCTATGTGTGTATACGCGTGTGTATGTGTTCGTGAGTGTGAGTGTGTGTTTGTGAGTGAGTGTGAGAATGTGACTATGTATGTGCGATGTGTGTGTGTGTGAGTGTGTATGTGTGTGTATATATATGTGTGTGTTTGTGTGTTGGTGCGTATAATTGTGCCATTATTGTGTTTGTTTATCTCTGTGTGTGCCTGTGTGTGTGTCTGTGTTTGTGTTGTGTGTGTGTCCGTGTGTGTCTATGTGAGTGCCTGCGTGAGTGTCTATATGTGTGTGTATGTGTGAGCGGCTTTGTGTGCATGTGTGAGTGTGTGTGTATGAGTGTGTGTATGCATGTTTGAGCGTGTCTGTGTGCGTGTGTGTGTGAGAGTCTGTGTGTGCGAGTGTCTGTGTGCGTGTGTGTATGTGTGAGTGTCTGTGTGTGTTTTGTGAGAGTGTATGTGTGTGAGTGTCTGTGTTTCTGTGTGAGTGCCTGTATGTGTATGTGTGAGTGTAAGTGTGAGTGTGTGAGTGTGTGAGTGTGTGAGTGTCTGTGTGTGTGAGCGTCTGTGTCTCTGTGTGAATGTTTCTGTGAGTGTATATGCCTGTGTGTCAGTATATCTGTATGTGCGTGAGTGTCTATGTGCGTGAGTGTGAATGTAAGTATATGTGTGTGTCTGTGTGTATGTGTCTGTGCGTGTGTGGAAGTGTCGATGTATGTGTGCGAGTGTGTGTGAGTGTTTGTGTGTCTATGTGCGTGTCAGTGTGTGTGTTTGTGTTTTTGTGTGTATATTTGTTCGTGTGTGTGAGTGTATGTGTGTGAATGTATGTGTGTGACTGTCTGTGTCTGTGTGTATGTGTCTGTGTGTGTGTGCGCGTCTATATGTCTGTATGTGTGTATATGTGTAAGCGTTTTTGTGTGTGTGTGAGTGTCTGTGTGTGTGTTAGTGTGAGTGACTGTGTGTGTATGAGTGTATGTGTGTGTATGTATGAATGTCGCTCTGTATGTGTGTGTGTTGTGTCTGTCTGAGTGTCAGTGAATTTGTGCGAGAGAGTGTCTGTGTGCGTATGCGTGAGTGCCTGTGTGTGTCTGTGTGTGTCTTGTGTGTGTTTGTTTGTGTGTGTGTGTGTCTGTGTCTGTGTGCGTGTGTGTGTGTGTGTGTGCGTGTGCGTGTGTGTGCGTGTGTGCGTGTGTGTGTGTGTGTGTGTGTGTGTGTGTGTGTGTGTGTGTGTGTGTGTGTGTGTGTGTGTGTGTGTGTGTGTGTGTGTGAGTGTCTGTTTGTGTGTGTATGTGTGAGTGGCTGTGTGTATTTTGGTGCGAGTGACTGTGTGTGTGTATATCAGTGACTGTGTGTGTATGTGTGAGTGTCTCTCTGTATGTGTGTATGTGTCTGCGTGTGTTTGTGTATGACTGTGAGTGTCTGTGTGAGTGTGTGGCCGTGTGAGTGTGTGTGTGTTTAGTGCATGTGTGTTTGAGTGTATTTGTGTGTGAGTGGATGTGTGTGTGAGTCTGTGTGTCTGCGTGGCTGTGAGTGTGTGTGGGCATGTGTGAATGCGTGAGTGTGAGTGTGTCAGTGTACGAGTGTGAGTGACTTGAGAGTGTGATTGTCTGTGTGTGTGAGTGTCTGTGTGTGTGAGTGTCTGTGTTTGCGTCTGTGTGAGTTTATGTGTGTGTCCGTGCGTGTGCCTGTGTGTTTATGTGTTTGTGTATGTGTTAATTGTGTGAGCGTGTGTGTGTGCGGGTGCATGGGTGTGTGGGTGCCTGTGTGTTTGTGTGTGTTTGTGAGATTGTGTGTGAGTGTATGTCTGTGTGTGTGCTGTTGTAGGTGTGTGAATGTCTTTGTATGTATGTGCTGCTGTGAGTTTGTGTGTGTCTTTGTGCGTATGTGTTATGAAATAATTATGGGCAACAACGAAATGGCACAAGAGTTGAACGGGTTATTCTGATCTGTCCTTACTAAGGAAGACACAAACAATCTCCCAGATGTACTGGAGGACAGAGGATCAAAGGGGGTAGAGGAACTGAAATACATTTTCATTAGGCGAGAAATAGTATTGGGTAGGCTAATGGGACTGAAGGATGATAAATCCCCTGGGCCTGATGATCTGCCTCCCAGAGTCCTCAGGTAGTTGCTTCTAGCAATAGTGGACGCATTGGTGATCATTTTCTAATGTTCAATATATTCAGGATCAGTTCATGTGGATTGGAAGATAGCTAATGTTATCCCACTTTTGAAGAAAGGAGCTGGAGAGAAAACGGGGAATTACAGGCCAGTTAGCCTGACTTGGATGGTGGGAAAGATGCTGGAGTCAATTATTAAAGAGGTAATAATGAAGCATTTGGATAGCAGTAAAAGGATTAGTCCAAGTCAACATGGATTTATGAAAGCGAAATCATGCTTGACTAATCTTCTGGAATTTTTTGAGGATGTGACAGGTAAAATGGGTGAAGGGGTGCCAGTGGATGTAGTGTATTTAGACTTTCAGAAAGCCTTTGATAAGGTCCCGCACGGGAGACTGGTTACTAAATTTAGAGCACATGTTATTGGGGGTAGGGTGTTAACAAGGATAGAAATTTGGTTGGCAGACCGGAAGCAAAGAGTAGGAGTGAACGGGTCATTTTCAGAATGGCAGGCAGTCGTGAGCAGAGTGCCGCAAGGCTCGGTGTTGGGGCCGCAACTGTTTACCACATATATTAATGATTTGGAAGAGGGAATTAGGAGCAACACTAGCAAGTTTGCGGTTGACACAAGGCTGGGTGGCAGTGTGAACTGTGAAGAGGATGTTAGGATGTTAGGAGGTTGCAGGCGGAACTGGACAGGTTGAGTGAGTGGGCAGATGTGTGGCAGATGCGGTAGAATATAGATAAATGTGAGGTTATCCACTTTGGCGGCAAAAACAAGGGGGGAGATTATTATCTCAATGGGATTAGGTTAGGTAAGGGGGAGGTACATCGAGACCTGGGTGTCCTTGTACACCAGTCACTGAATGTTGGGGTGCAGGTTCAGCAGGCAGTGAAGAAAGCTAATGGAATGTTGGCCTTTATAACAAGAGGAATTCAGTACAGGAGTAAAGAGGTTCTTCTGCAGTTGTATAGGGCTCTGGTGAGACCACATCTGGAGTATTGTGTACAGTTTTGCTCCTAATTAGAGGAAGGACACCCTTGTGATTGAGGCAGTGTAGCATAGGTTCACGAGATTGATCGCTGGGATGGCGGGACTGTCATATGAGGAAACATTGAAAAGACTTGTATGCACTGGAGTTTAGATGGATGATATAGATGGTTTATATGCAACCAATAATATAGTTACCTCACTCCCATTAACCCCGCCCAGTTAACATCAATCATAACGCCTTCCCCTTCCTGGGCGCAGCAGTAGAAGAATGTAGCCTGTGCTTGAAGATGTATGTAATACCCTGTGCTGTCATTAAAAGATGTTGCACACTTAAGAGCTTGTAAAGTTTTCATTTACATGGTGTCGAAGCTGGAAGATACTTGCGTCTCCTGTATATCGGTTTTTATTTCTTTTTTTGATTTGTGTTTTTTGTGCTTTTAATCTCTCTGGCCATGGCGTCCTCTTGCAGAAAGCCCGAGCAGCTTGTCTTTAGAAACATAGAAACATAGAAACATAGAAATTAGGTGCAGGAGTAGGCCATTCAGCCCTTCGAGCCTGCACCGCCATTCAATATGATCATGGCTGATCATCCAACTCAGTATCCCGTACCTGCCTTCTCTCCATACCCTCTGATCCCCTTAGCCACAAGGGCCACATCCAACTCACTCTTAAATACAGCATCTTTGATGCTGACATCTCGTCGCACACCGTGCTGATCCTGACTCCCTTAAAGCTTCCCTCCTACTCCTTGTCGGACCTGATGCCATGAAGAGAGCCAGAACTTTCACCTATGCTCCAGCGGTCCTGGGCGACGACGGCGTTGTGATTACTCATGCAGAGTCTGCCGACGACACCGCTTGCCTGCTACGTAAGTTCAGGGAGATTTGTGACCTGCCCTCGAACCGCATTCTAGAGAGGGCACGGTTCTTTACAAGGAGACAGTTGCCGGATGAACATGTTGAATGTTTTATTGCTGATTTGCGTCATCTCGCCCAGCGGTGCCGTTTTGGCGACATGACAGACCAGCTCACTAGAGACATTTTAGTAACTGGCATGCGTGACCAGAAGCTGCGATGTGATCTTTTGAGGATCCGGATCTAACGTTGGAAAAAGCTATGCATGCCTGCAGATTGTCTGAGGTCGTTGTTTTGCAAGAGGACCACCGGGACTCGGGCAATAAATCTGTCAACCTGGCTGGGTTTAGGACTCCACAGCCTCGGATGGGAAACAATGTTTTTCTGCCGCGTGCCAACCCTGGTCCTGGTGATGTGCCCCGAAAAAGGTGCCCGAACTGTAACTACATGCACCATAGACTGTCGACGTGTCCCGCCTTTGGTAAAACCTGTAACTTTTGTAACAAGCTGAACCATTTCTCAGCCTCCTGTCGCTTACTCCGTTCCCGTGGGAGCCAGGCACAAGCTTCCAGACCCAGTCTAAACATGCTGAGGCAATCTGATATCTGTTTCGACTCACAGCCCAATTTAGCTGAATCCTATGATGCAGATCCAATTAATCCTACCGAGGACTCGCATGTGTTTACCCTCCTACAGACACCCGCCCACCGCACTGATCCCTCCGTATCTGTGACTGTCAATGATGTAACCTTCCTTGCTAAATTAGATACAGGTGCGAAAGTCAATGTTTTGTCCATGAATCTTTTCAACAAGATAAGGAATAATGAGCCTCTGGTTGCTGACGATGCTACCCTGCACGCCTATGGTGGAGAGATTCTAAGGCCTGCGGGGAGGCCACTTTAACTTGCGTGCTGCAAAAGGCCACAAGAAACCTGGTTTTCTATGTTTTGAACTCTGACTGTGTAACCCTGTTGGGCAACCGTGCGTGCCAGGATCTTGGCCTGGTCTCCTTTGACCGCACGGTCCACAAAGTGCAACTGTCGTTTGACCCGGTTGCAGACTACCAGGACCTGTTCGACGATGACCTGGGAAAGTTACCACTGACATACCATATTTCCATTGACCCAAATATACAACCCGTGGTCCGCGCACCTCACAGGGTGTCTCACGCCATGAAGGACAGGGTCGAGGCGATGCTCAACAAGATGGTCGAAAAGGGGGTACTAGAAGCAGTTAGCGAGCCCACCGATTGGGTCTCCACCATGGTTGCCACGATTAAGAAAGACAAGAACGAAATACGCGTGTGTATCAACCCGAAGGACTTAAACTTGCCATCAGGCGACCACATTACCCCATGCGGTCTGTTGAGGATGTGGCGGCAAAGGTCGGGCAAGCCACCATCTTTTCGGTCCTAGACGCTAAGAACTCGTTTTGGCAGATCCCGTTGGACAAAGCGTCTTCTGACCTGACGACCTTCGCCACACCGTTCGGCAGATTCAAGTTCCTGCGAATGCCATTCGGCATCAATTCTGCTAGCGAGGTGTTCCAGCGACGATGGAGCAGATATTCTCGGACCTGCCATGTGCCATCATCGTGGATGATATCCTGGTTTTATGGGAAGGACATTGCCGAGCACGACCTGAACCTCCGCCGCGTCCTGGATCGCGCGCGAAATGCGCACCTGAAGCTGAATCCCAAGAAGTGCCGGTTTCGTGTCTCAGAGGTCACGTATGTTGGACATGTTTTCACCTCTAACGGACTATAGCCCGACCCCTTGAAGGCAGCTGCTATCTCCGAAATGGCAGCCCCCACTGACGTGCCAGGTCTGCAACGATTCTTGGGCATGGTGAACTACCTTGGAAAGTTTGTACCAAACCTCAGTGAGCTGAGTGCTCCCCTGCGGCAGCTGACAAAAAAGGATATCGCCTGGGTCTGGCTCCCACATCACCAGCAGGCCTTTGACTGCCTCAAGTCGAAACTGATTAGCACTCCGACGTTGCGGTTCTTCGACGTGGGTCGCCCCATCACCGTCACCTGTGACGCTTCCAAGTTCGGCCTGGGTGCGGCCTGCCTTCAGTCTGTCGATGGATCGCTACATCCTGTCTCCTATGCCTCCCGCACCGTGACGGACACCGAGCAGCGGTACGCTCAGATCGAGAAGGAGCTGCTCGCGGTGGTGTTCGCCTGCTCCAAGTTCAGAGACTTCCTGTTCGGCAGCAGATTTACGGTCGAAACCGACCACCAGCCACTGGTGACAATCCTGAACAAGCTGATTCACGCTGCCCCTGCCAGGCTGCAGCGTATGATGCTGCAGCTCCAGCGTTTCGACTTTGATATAATCTACAAGAAGGGCACCGAGATGCACATTGCGGACACCCTATCGCGCGCCCCGCGTACCTCCTCCGCTCGCCACCCCTACGAAACAGAGGACTTGCTCGTACTGGGCGTTAAACTTTATTCCCGCCAAGCAGCTACAGGTTTTGGCCGAGCACACCGCTGCCGATCCGGTTTTGCAGCGGCTTGCCTCTGTGATTAAAGCAGGGTGGCCAACAAAGCGCTCCGCCGCGCCGTCTGAAACACAGCCTTTCTTCCTGGTCCGCGACGAACTGGTGCTCCAGGATGGCGTTATCGTCAAGGGAACATAAAGTTGTAGTCCCGTCCTCCCTGTTTGACTTTTACTTTTGTGCAGCCCATAGCGGACACCCTGGGGTCGATGCAACACTTGCCCACGCTCAGTGCCAATTCTATTGGCCTGGAATGGCCAAATATATCCGAGACCGAGTTTCTGCCTGCTCCACGTGCAACAGTCTTGCACCACACCAGCAGCGACAGCCCCTGCTGCAACAGCCCGCCCCTGCCTTGGCCTGGTCCTCGCTGGCTGCCGACATATTCGAGTGGCGTGGTAACCACTACCTTGTCCTGGTCGACTCGTACTCCAACTGGTTCGAAGTGGATTTGCTGACATCCCTCACGTCGGAGATGGTGATCCGTAAGCTGCGGAAATACTTCTCCACTTTTGGGACCCCGGTCAGGCTGCAGACTGACAACGGCAGGCAGTTTCCAAGCCGAGAATTCAAAAGCTTTGTCGACAAGTGGAACTTCGTGCATTTCACCAGCAGCCCAGAGTACCCACAGAGCAACGGCCTTGCAGAACGGGCCGTCCGCAGCGCCAAGCTTCTGATGGAACAGGCGCGACTATCCAACTCTGATTTGTATTTGGATCTCCTGAACCTCAGGAATGTTTCCAGGGATCCGGCCATGGGGTCACCTGCTCAGCGTCTGATGTCCAGAACTACCAGATCCACCATCCCGATTGCCCAGCGCCAGCTGAAACCTCGGGTGCTGGAGCCCGCCTCTGTGCAGAGGCGAATTCAAGAGAAAACATGACAGCCAGCGGCGTTCCCACAATCGGTCGTGCAGACCACTCGATCCTCTGTTGCCCGGGACAGGTTGTTCGGTTGCAGACCGCCAGTGGTCACTAACCGTCTGGCCACTGTGGTTGGGGTGGCCGACTCACCTCGTTCGTATCTGGTCGACTGTGAGGGTACCATCTACCGAAGAAGCCGACAACACCTGCTTGCGGTTAATGAGCCACAAGCCGCAGCCCCCAGGGCCCTATGCCCCTCCACTCTCCTACCAGCAGCCGGCTGCCGTCCCGGCTGGTGTTTCCCTGCATGCCTCGGTCCCCGTCGCGGGCGCCTGGTTCCCCTCTGCGCGGGTCCCCTGTTGCCGGTCGCGGTTCTCCCTCGCCTGTTTCTCCCACGCCAATGCCTTCCCTGGTTCCCCAGCTGCCTCGCGTCCTCCTGTTTCTTCTGCTCCTTCGGGGGGGAGGGGGAGACATCCTACGCGCTCGGGCAGGATCAGCAAGCCGCCTGTTCGCTACGGCGATTTTGTTTAATTCTGCTGTTTAATTCTGTTGTCGTGACAACAATCTGTTTTTTGATTTCTATGGGGAAGGATGTAGATGGTTTATATGCAACCAATAATATAGTTACCTCACTCCCATTAACCCCGCCCAGTTAACATCAATCATAACGCCTTCCCCTTCCTGGGCGCAGCAGTAGAAGAATGTAGCCTGTGCTTGAAGATGTATGTAATACCCTGTGCTGTCATTAAAAGATGTTGCACACTTAAGAGCTTGTAAAGTTTTCATTTACAGATGAGAGGGGATCTTTTAGAAACATATAAAATTATAAAAGGACTGGACAAGCTAGATGCAGGAAAAATGTTCCCAATGTTGTGAGAGTCCAGAACAAGGGGCCACAGTCTTAGAATAAAGGGGAGGTAATTTAAGACTGAGGTGAGAAAAAACGTTTTTACCCAAGAGTTGTGAATTTATGAAATTTCATGCCTCAGAGGGCAATGGAGGCCAAATCACTGGATGGATTGAAGAGAGAGTTGGATTGAGCTTTAGCGGCTAGTGGAGTCAATGGATATGGGTAGAAGGCAGGTACGGGTTGTTGATAGCGGACGATCATCCATTAGCACAATGAATGGCGGTTTTGGCTCGAAGGGTCGAATGGCCTCGCCCTGCACCTATGTTCTATGTGTCTATGTATCTATGTTTGTATGTGTGTGTGAGAATGTATGTGTATGTTGGTGACTGAGTGTAGAAGTGTGTTAGTGTGTGAGTGTATGTGTGTGTGTGTGTGTGTGTGTGTGTGTGTGTGTGTGTGTGTGTGTGTGTGTGTGTGTGTGTGTGTGTGTGTGTGTGTGTGTGTGTGTGTGGGTGTGTTGTGTGTGTTTGTGTGTGTGTGTGTGTGGTGTGTGTGTGCGTGTGTGTGTGTGTGTGTGTGTTTGAGTGTGAGTTTTTATGTGTGTGTATGAGTGTCTGTCTAAGTGTCGTGAATGTCTGTATGTCTGTGTATGCATGTCTGTGTGTCTTTGAATGTGTTTGTATGTATGTCTGTGTGTGTCTGTATGTGTGTCTGGCTTTGTGTGTGTCTCTGTGTGTGTGCGCGTGTGGCTGGGTGAGTGTATGTGAGAATCTCTGTGTGTGTATGTGTGAGTGCCTGTGTGTGTGAGTGTGTTTGTGTGTGCGTGCCTGTGTATATGTGTGAGTGTCTCTGTGTGTGAGAGTGTGTGTGTATGCGCGAGTGTCTGTGTCTGTGTGTGAGCGTCTGTGTGTGAGCGTCTGTGTGTGTCAGTGTCTGTGTGTGTGTTAGTGTGAATGTCTGTGTGAGTGTATTTGTGTGTGAGTGTGTGTGGCGTTTGCGTGCGTGTATGTGTGTCTGTGTTAGTGTCTCTTTGTGTGTGGGTGTATGTGCGAGGGTCTGTGGCTGTGTGTGAGGGTCTGTGTGTGTGTGAGTTTCTGTGTCTATGTGTGAGTGTCGATGTGTGTGTGTGTGAGTGTCTGTGCATCTATGTGTGTCTGTGTTTGTGAGTGTGTGTGTGTTTTAAGTGTGCGTGTGAGTGTGTGCGTGTGAGAGTGTCTGTGTGTGTGAGTGGCTGTGCGTGAGAGTATGTGCCTGTATGAGTGTATGTGTGTGTATGATTGTATGTGTGTATGAGAATGTATGTGTGTGACTCTGTTTATGTGTGTGTGAGTATATGTATGTGTTAGTGTATGCGTGTGAGTGTATGTGTGTGCGAGTGTATGTGCATGAATTTGTGAGTGGGTGTGCGAGTGTCTGTATGTGTGTGTGTGTGTGTGTGGTTGTGAGTGCGTGTGTTATTGTGTGCATGTGTGTGTGTGTGTGTGTGTGTGTGTGTGTTTGTGTGTATATGCCTGTATGCGTGTTTCTGTGCGTGTGTGTGTGCCTTTGTCTGTGTGTGTATCTGTGTGTGTGTGAATGTGTGTGAGTGTGTGTGAGTGTCCGAGTTTGTGTTTGAGTGTCTGTGTGTGTGAGCGTGTGTGAGTGGCTGTGTGTGTGTGAGAGTGCGTGCGTGTCTGTGTGTGTATGAGTGAGTGTCTCTGTGTCAGTGTGTGTTGTGAGTGTCTGGGTGTTAGTGAGTGTCGGTGTATGTATGAATGTCTGTGTGTGTGAGAGTATCTGTGTTTCTGAGTGTGTGTGTGTTTGTGTGTGTCTGTCTGTGTGAGTGAGTGTCTGTGTGCGTGTATGTGTTTGTGAGAGTGAGTGTGTGTTTGTGAGTGTGTGTGTTAATGTGAGTGTGCATGTGCGAATGTTTGTGTGACTGTGTATGGGTGCCCAAGAAGAGCAAGGTGACGTGCCTCAACGACTATCGACCAGTGGCACTAACATCGGTGGTGATGAACTGTTTTGAGACGTTGATTAGGGCAGAAATCAACTCATATCCCGACAAAAGCTGGACCCACTGCAGTTTGCCGACCGGCACAACAGATGCGATCTCGTTGGCTCTCCACTCCGCTCTGGACCACTTGGACAACAACAACTGATATGTCAGGCTGGTATTCACCGATTACAGCTCGGCCAACCTCTAAGCTGGTTAGCAAGCCCTCCGATCTGGGTCTCTGCGCATCCCTCTGTAATTGGATCCTCGACTTCCTCATTTAAAGAACACAGACTATTCGTATTGATGGAAATGTGTCAGCCTCGATAATAATCAGCGCGGGAGCACCTCAAGGCTGCATGCCAGCCCCCTCCTGTACTCACTCACTGAGTAGCCGGTCAGAGTGCGAACTCCATCATCAAGTTCGCTAACGCCACCACTGTTGTGGGACGTATCACTGATGGGGACGAGTCAGAGTATAGAAGTGAGAGCGACCGACTGACCAAATGGTGCCAGCACAATAACCTGGCCATCAACATCAGAAAAGCCAAGGAACTGGTTGTGGACTTTGGAAGGGGTAAGATGAGGACCCACAGTCCCGTTTATATCAATGGGTCGATGGTTGAAAGGGTCAAGAGCTTAGAATTCCTGGGGGTGCACATTTCTGAAGATCTCTCCTGGTCCGAGAACACTGATGCAATTATTAAGAAAGCATATCAGCGATTCTACTTCCTGAGATTACGGAGAGTCGGTATGTCAAGGAGGACACTCTCTACCTTCTACAGGTGCACAGTAGAGAGCATGTAGACTGGTTGCATCGTGGCTTGCTACGGCATCTTCAGCGCCCGGAAGCGGCAACGACGCCAACAAGTAGTAAACACTGCCCAGTCCATCATCTGCTCTGACCTCCCTGCCATCGAGGGGATCTATCGCAGTCGCTGCCTCAAAAAGGCTGGCAGCATCATCAAGGACCCACACCATCCTGGCCACACACACTTCTCCCCGATACCTTCAGGTAGAAGGTACAGGAGCCTGAAGACTGCAACGTCCAGGTTCAGAAATAGCTACTTCCCCCCAGCCATCAGGCTATTAAACGCAACTGAAATAAATCTCTGAACACTGATAGACCACTATATATTTATTTGCACTTTTTTTTTGATTTTCTTTTTTTTTTTGAATATATATTTTTCATTAGAGTACTAAGACAGTGGATAAGCAAACATGTATTATGATAGCAATATTTCATGTTCAACAAGCATGCATTATTAATATTATCAGTTGCATCATTTTGACTCTAATAGTTTTTTTTTATAGAGGAGAACAGTAAGAAAAATAGAATAAAAATCCGCATCAAAGAAGAAAATCATAAAGAAAGGAATAATTTACTATTAATACATCGCAGGAGAAAAGATCAAAGAATATAGGATATAACTTTTCATCTTTTCCTAAATCCAAGTTTCAGTTAGGGTTCCCTGCCGAACCATTCTACCCTTTTAAGTAATCAATGAAAGAAGACCATGTTCTAACAAAAACTTCTTGTTTGTCCATTAAGGCAAATTTGATTCTTTGCATGGTCTCCGCCATTTCCATAATCCACATTTTAATTGTTGAGGATATAGGGCCTTTCCGAAATTTTAATATTAATTTCTTCCCAATTATTATACTGCAGTCTAGGAAATTTCTTTGGCTTGTTGTAAGAGTTAAACTTTGTTCTGATGTTCCAAGTATTATTAATTTTGCGTCCGGATCCAGTTTAGTATTAATAACTTCAGAAGTTATTCTAAAAATCTCAGTCCAGAAATTCATAATTTTTATACAATTTGCAAAGGTATGTGTTAAATTAGCCTCTAGATGTTGACATTTATCGCAGGTAGACGATATTTGTGGGAAGATTCTATTTAGTTTAACTTTGGAATAATGTAATCTATGTAAAACTTTAAATTTTATTAGAGCATGTCTGGAATTTAGCGAGCATTGATGTATGTATTGTAAACTTTTATCCCATAAATCTTTCATTATGGATTGATTTATTTCCCATGTGTGTCTATATGATTCAGTTGATGGTATCTCACTATCTAAAAGGGTGTTGTAAATATAAGTTATTAATTATTCTGTGTTAGGATGCTTATTCAGACATTTATCTAAGATTTCTGGTTCCCTATTCCTATAATCTTGTGTATTTGACCTAACATAATCTCTGAGTTGTAAGTATCGAAAAAAAAATATTTGAGTGTAACCCATAAATCTGTTGCAGTTCTTGAAATGAGAGATAAGTGCCTTTTTTGTAAAGGTGTTCCACCCTTTTGATTCCATAGTTTTTCCATTGTATAAAGCCTTTATCTAGTATGGAAGGTTTGAATAAGGGATTATTTACTATACGAAGATAGAATGGTATATTATCCAGTTTTAGAGCCTTTTCAAGTTGTTTCCAGATTCGTATACCACTATATATTATAGGGTTTTCCCCATACGTTTTTTGTGCAATTTTGTCGGTGCAAATATAATCGAACCGATTTGAAAAGGTAGACAATCCTCCTTTTCCATCCTTAACCATTCTGGTTGTTGATCCATTCCTTCCAGCCAAAAATTCATGTTTTTAATATAAACTGCCCAGAAATAGAACAAAAAGTTTGGTAGAGCTAAACCTCCATTAATCTTTGATTTACATAAATGTTTTTCCCTATAGGAGTAGGGAAGTAATGTTAAAATTGTACAAGGCATTGGTAAGACCAATTCTGGAGTATGGTGTACAATTTTGGTCGCCTAGTTATTCAGAGGAGATGTTTGAATATACAGAGAAAGGTAACAAGTTATTTTAAAGAAGGTTAAGGGGGGACTTGAATCGTCTAAGATTATAAAATGAATGACGTTTTTAGGATAAACCTCTTTACCTGTTTGATCAGGATGTATTAATTTGTTAATTACTAAGCTCAATCTATTAAAAAGGATATTTAGTTAATATTTTTCTGATCATATTTAATAGAGCTATTGCTCTATATGAGGCCGGGTTTTACTAGATCCTTATCAATTTTAGGTATCAGTATTATTGTAGATTCATTTAAAGTTTCCGGGAATTGCTGTTGAGTTTAAACATGTTTATACAGTGTTTGTAAGCGTGGAGAAATCAGATCATAATTTTTTTTATAGAATTCAGAGTTTAGGCCATCAGGGCCGGCGGCCTTTCCATTTTTTAAAGATCTAATTGACTCTTCAATATCTTTGGTCGTTATTTCAGCTCCTAATAATTCTTGTTCTTGAAGATCTAAGCCTTTAAGGTTGCATTTCTGTAAGAATGCTTCCATTCCTATTGATTGTTGTGTCACTTTAGTTGAATAAAGATCTTGATAGTATTGTAAAAATCTGTCATTAATATATTTGGGGAGTGTTAGTGTTTTTCCCTTTTCTGATCTAATCTTATGAATCATTTTTTCTCCATCCAGTTTTCGAAGCTGGCGTGCCAATAGTTTATGTGGTTTATCACCAATTCAAAATTTAATTGTTTTGTATGTTGATAAAGTTTTATTATTTGGTCGGCATATATTTTATTTAATTTATATTTCAATGCAGCTATTTTATTATGTTTTACCAATGAAGGTGTTCTTGCGTTTTCTATGTCTAATTGTCTTATTTCCAATTCCAATGTCTGTTGTTTAGCTCTATTCTCTTTGTTAAGAAATGCCTGAGAGGAGATTAATACCCCTCGTGTAAATGCTTTGAATGTTTCCCAGAGAAGGGAAGCAGAGATTTCGGGATGGTCATTGATCTCGAAGAACATATTAATCTGTTTTACATATTTTCACAACATACCTGTTCTTTTAAAATTTGAGGATTAAGTCTCCATTGTGTCTGTTTCTTGTCCATTCCATTTATTTAATCATAAACGTTAATGGGGCATGATCCGAAATTATAATATTATGATATTGTGATTTATAAGTATATGGAATTAGTTTAGCGTCTACTAAGAAATAATCTATCCTTGAATAAGTTTTATGCATAGATGAGTAAAATGAGTATTCTCTTCCGGATGGGTTTTCAATTCTCCAGACATCCTTAATATTGGTATTATTTATATATGAGTTGAAAAATTCACTTGACAGACATTTTGACTTTCTCTGTGTTGATGATCTGTCTAAATATGGATCCAGTGTACAATTTAAATCTCCACCAATTATTAAATTATTTTGTGTACATTCCGGAATAATATTCAGTATTCTCTTGAAAAACCGCGGACTATCAAAATTAGGTCCATATATATTAATGAGAGTCACTTTTTTTGAATATAATTCGCCTACCACTATGATATATCTACGAACAGTATCTTCTGTAGTTGATATATGTTTAAAAGGTATACCTTTACGAATTAGAATTGCAACTCCTCTCGATTTATGTGTGAATGAGGAATGATACGTATGGGCAATCCATTTTGTTTTCAATCTGTATTGCGCTTCCTTTTTAAGATGAGTCTCTTGGAGGAAAATTATGTCTGTTTTGAGCGATTTTAGGTGAATTAATACTTTGCCTCTCTTAATTGGTTCATTAATTCCCTTAACATTCCAACTGCAAAATGTAATTCCTTCACCCCCAGTGTTCACTTTTACGTCTTGCATCATGATTAGGATGGTCTATAATGGAGTAGATGGTTCAGCATGTTAAACCATACCTTACACCTGGATCTCAGATAGATGCATTTCAGAACTTTTAGGTTTTCTTCTCGGTCATATCTCTTTGAATAACAATTATAATTCCATTCTAAATAAAAATTATATTGATTATAACATACTACAAAATATAAAGAGTAAGTGGTTATTATGTTAGTGAAGTGTGAAAGAAATAAAAATACTACATCTATAGTTAGTGTAGTTAGTGATAGCCACCCTAATGTGGCTAGGCATCTAAAGACTTCCGTAGCTTTTGGTAAAAAAAAATGTTGCTAGCTCCGTTCTTTCCCTTGAAGGGAAAAATTTCAAATACAGTAAAGAAAAACATTATGCGGGGAGGGGGGGGGGGGGGGGGATAATGGATATATTCCAATAGTGGAATAATTATTAGTCTCAATGTTAATAAAATATTAGTTTCATTTAACTAAAGTATCGGTCCATGATTAGTCTAAATAGTATCAATATCTAGGATTAAACCTACATCTTCTATTTTAATCATCTTATGGTTCATCCTTTTAACTAATTCTGAATTAATCCAATTAACTATAATTGATAATGATTAATTATTATTAGTAATGGTTAATACAATAATATACAATATTATATAACGATGATCAATTTCATTCTAAATTCTTAACAATCCTAAAGTATAGTGATTCAAAGTTCAGTTTCTTCTCAATAAGGTACCGAGTCCAATATCATCGCATATATTTAGCGTTAAGTATTAATCCTCATTGTCCTCTTTTTTGCTCTCGTCCTCGCACTTTATCTGCTTATTTATTGATTTGTGTCTATATTTATATAATGGTATATGGACTCACTGATATGACATGTTCTGTATTTGTGCCGACTATATTCCGTTGTGCTGATGCAAAGCAATAATTTCATTGTCCTATGTTGGACATATGATAATAAACACTCTTAACTATTGAGTGTGTACGTGTATATATGTGTGTCTGTTTGTGTGTGTGTTTGTGTGTTAGTGCGTATATGTGTGCGAGTGTATGTGCGTGTGTTTCCACGCATGTGTGTGTGAGTGTATGGTGTGTGTGTGTCTGCGTGTGAGTCTGTGTGTGAGTCTGCGTGTGAATCTGTGTGTGAGTCTGTGTGTGTCTGCGTGGCTGTGTGTCAGTGAGTGGGTGTGTGTTTGTGTGAGTGTATGTGGCTGTGTTTGCCTATGTATGAGTGTGAGTGTCTTTGAATGTGAGTGTCTGTGTGTGTGTATGTGTGATTGCTTGAGTGTGAGTGTGTGATTGTGTGTGTGAGAGTGCGTGAGTGTGTGAGTGTGTGTGAGTATGTGTGTGTGAGTGTATGTGTATGTGTTTGTGAGTGTATGTGTGTGTCTGTGTATGTGTAAGTGTCTGTGTGTGTATGTGTGAGTGTCTGTGTGTGTATGTGTGAGTGTCTGTGCGTGAGAGTGTGTATGTGTGTGTCTGTATGTGAGTGTGTCCGTGTCTGTGTGCCAGTGTCTGTGTGTGAGAGTGTGAATGTGAGTGTCTGTATGAGTGTCTGTGTGTGAGTGTGTGTGCGTATCTGTGAGTGTGTGAATGTGTGTGTGTGTGTGTGTGTGTGTGTGTATGTGTGTGTGTGTGAGTGTTTATGTGTGTGAGTCTGTGTGTGAGTTTGTATGTGAGTCTGTGAGTCTGTGTGTGTGAGTGTGAGTGTGTGTGTGAGTGTGTGAGTGCGTTAGTGTGAATGTGTGTGTCTGTGTATGAGTGTTAGTGTCTTTGAGAGTGTGAGTTTGTCTGTGTGAGTGTGTGAAATTTTTTTTTGTGTGTGCGTGTGTATATGTGTGTATGTATGAGATAGTGTATGTGTGTGAGTGTCTGGGTATGTGTGTGTGTGTGAGTGTCTATGCGCGTGAGTATCTCTCTGTGCGTCAGTATGTGTGTTCGTGAGTTTGTGTGTGTGTGTGTGTGTGCGTGTGTATGTGCGTGTGTGTGTGTGCGTGTGTTGGTGTGGGTGGGTGGTGTTTTGAGTGTGCGGTGGTGTTGTGTGTGTTGTTGTGAGTGCGTGTGTCTTTGTGTGTATGTGTTTGTCTGTGTGTGTTTGCTTGTGTGTGTATGTGTGTGTGTGTCTGTGTGTGTGTGATTGTGTTTCTGTGTGTGTGTGAGTATCCGTCTGTGTGTGAGTGCCTGTGTGTGTGAGCATTTGTGTGTATGCGTGTGAGCGTATGTGTGTGTGTGTGTGAGTTTGTGTGTGTGACTTTGTATGTTAGTGTGTGAGAATATCTGTATGTGTGAATGTGCGTGAGTGTATGTGTGTGCGTGCGTGTGTGAGTGTGTGTGTGAGTGTATATGTGTGTTAGTGTGTGTGCGTGTGAGAGTGTCTGAGTGTTTGTGAGTGCCGGTGTGTGTGTGAATGGCTGTGTGTGAGAGAGTCTTTGTGTGAGTGTCTATGTGTGTGTGAGTATCTGTGTGTGTGTGTACGTGTTTGTGTGTGTGTCTGTGTGTGTCTGTATATGTGCGTGTATGTGTTTGTGAGTGTGAGCGTGTGTTTGCGAGTGTGTGTGTGTGAATGTGAGTGTGTATGCGTGAATGTGTGTGTGAGTGTGAATGAGTGTGCGTGTGCCTATATATGTTTGTATACGTGGGCGTGTGTTTGTGTGTGTTTGAGTGTGTGTGTGTTTGAGTGTGTGTGTGTGTGTGTGTGTGTGTGTGTGTGTGTGTGTGTGTGTGTGTGTGTGTGTGTGTGTGTGTGTGTGTGTGTGTGTGTGTGTGTGTGTGTGTGTGTGTGTATGTGTGTGTGTGTGAGAGTGTATGTGTGTGAGTCTGTGTGTGAGTCTGTGTGTGAGTATGTGTGTGAATCGGCGTGTCTGTATGTCTGTGAGTGTGTGTGATATGTTTATATTTATATTTATATTTATATAATGGTGTATAGAACCACTGATATGATGTGTTCTGTATTCGTGCCTACTATATACCGTTGTGCTGATGCCAAGCAAGAATTTCGTTGTCCTATCTGGAACATATGACAATAAACTCCCTTGACTATTGACTTGAGTGTGTTAGTGTGAGTGTGAGTGCGTGTGTCTGTGTATGAATGTGAGTGTCTTTGTGAGTGTGAGTGTCTGTGTGTGTGAGAGTATCTGTGTGTGCCTGTGTGAGTGTCTGTGAGTGCCTGTGCCTGTATGTGTGCATGCGTGAGTGTCTGTGTGTGTGTGAGAGTGTCTGTGTGTGTGAGTGTCTGTGTCTGTGCGTGAGTGTCTGTGTGTGACTGTCTATGTCTGCGTGTCAGTGTCTGTGTATGTGTGTGTGGGAGTGTATGTGTGAGTGTGAGTGTTCGGCAGTGTGTATGTGTCTATATGTTTGTCTGTGTGTGTGTTTGTGAGTGTATGTGTGTGTTTGTGAGAGCGTGTGTGTGAGTGTATGTGGGTGAGTTCATGTGTGTGTGAGTGTGTGTGTGTGTGTTTGTGAGTGTGTTTATGTGTGTGTGTCTGTGTGTATGTGTGAATGTGTGTGTGAGTGTCTGTGTCTGTATGTGTTTGTGAGTTTGTGCTTGAGTGTATGTTTGTGTGTGTTTGTGTGTGTTTGTAAGTGTGTATGTCTGTGTGTGTTTGTGTTTGTAACTGTGCGTGTACTTGTGTGTATGTGTTTGTGTTTGTGTGCGTGGCTGTGTGTGTGAGAGAGTCTGTGTATGTGAGTGTCTATGTGTGTGAGAGTGCCTGTGTGTATGTGTGTGAGCGTCCGAGTGTGTGTGTCAGAGTGTTAGTGTGTGTTTCAGTGTTTGTGTGTGTGTCAGTGTGTTTGAATGTTTGTGTGCGTGTGAGTGTGTGTTAGTGTCTGCGTGTGAGTGTGTGTGTCTGTGAGTGAGTGAATCTGTGTGTGAGTGTGTGTTTGGACGTGCATGTGTGTGTGAGTGTGCGTGTGTGTGTCTATATGAGTGTGCCTATGTGAGTGTGTATGTGAGTGTGTGAGTGCGTGTGTGAGAGTGTGTGTGCGTGTATGTGTGTGTGTCTGTGAGTGTCACTGTGAGACTATGTGTGTGGGTCTGCGTGACTGCGTGTCTGCGAGTGTGTGTGAGTGTTAGTATTAATGTAAGTGTGAGTGAGTGAGTGTGTGAGTGTATGAGTGCATGTGTCGGTGTCTGTCTGTGTATGAGTGTGTATTTGTGATTGTGATTGTGAGAGTCTGTGTGTGTGAGTATCCATGTGTGTTTGTGAGTGTCTGTTTGTGTGTGTGGCTGTGTTAGTGCCTGTGTGAGTGTGCGTGTGTGTGTGTGTGTGGCTGTGCGTGTGTGTAGTGTGTGAGTGTATAGGTGTGTTTGTGTGTGTGCCTGTGAGTGTCTGTTTGTGTATTTGTCTGCGTGAGTTGGTATGCGAGTGTGCGTGTGTATGAGTGCATGTGTGTGTGTGTGTGTGTGTGTATGTATGTGTGTGTGTGTGTTAGTGTGAGTGTATGTGTGCTTGTATGAGTGAATATGTGTGCATGTAAGTGGTTCCCTGTGTGTGTGTTCCTGAGTGTTCGTGTGTGAGTGTCTGTGAGTTTGTGTGTGTGAGTGTGTGTGTGTATGTGTGAGTGCCTGTGTGTGGCTGTGTGTGTCTCTGTGTCTGTTTGCTTGTCTGTATGTGTGTCTGTGTGTGTGAATGTGTGTGTCTGTGTGTGTGTGTGTGTGTGTGTGTGTGTGTGTGTGTGTGTGTGTGTGTGTGTGTGTGTGTGTGTGTGTGTGTGTGTGTGTGTGTGTGTGGCTATGTGATTGTCTGCGTGCGTGTCTGTTTGAGCGTCTCTGTGTGCATGTGTGAGTGTGTGTGTCAGTGTTTGTGTGTGAGTGTGTGTGTGCGTGTGAGTGTGTGTGTGTGTGTGTGTGTGAATCCGTGTATGTGAGGGTCTGTGCGTGTGTCTATGTGTATGTGTGTGTTTTGTGAGAGTGCATGTATGTGTGAGTGTGTGAGTGTATGTGAGTGTGAGTGCCGGTGTGTGTATGTGTGAGTGTCTGTGTGTGTGAGCGGCTGTGTCTGAGTGTGTGACTGTCTGTGAGAGCGTGTGTGAGTGTATGTGTGTGTGGGAGTGTATGTGTATGTGTGAGTGTCTATGTGTCTATATGTGTGTATGTGTGTGTGTCTGTGAGCGTATGTGTTTGTTTGCGAGAGTGTGTGTTTGAATGTATGAGTGTGAGTGCATGTGTGTGTGTGTGTAACTGCATGTTTATGAGTGGGTCTGATTGTGTATGTGCTTGTGAGTTTGTGCTTGAGTGTGTGTGTGTGTTTGTGAGTGTGCGTGTGTCTTTGCTTGTATGTGTGTGTGTCTGTGTGTGTGAGTGAGTATGTGCGTGTGTGAGTGAGTGTCTGTGTTTGTGAGAGTGCCTGTGTGTATGTGTGTGAGTATGTCTGTGTATGTGTGAGTGTTTGTGTGTGTGGGTGTCAGTGCCTGTGTGTGTGTCTGTGTGCGTATGTGTGAGTGTCAGTGTCTGTGTGTGTGTGTGTCTGTGTGTGTGACTATGTCTGCGTGTCAGTGTATGTGATTGTGAGTGTGAGTGTCTGTGTGTGTGAATGTCTGTGTATGTTTGTGAGTGTTTGTTTGTGTGTGTGTCTGTGTGAGTGTCTGTGTGAGTGTGCGTGTGCGTGAGTGCCTGTGTGTGTGTGTGTGTCTTTTAGTGTGAGTGTATGTGTGTTGGTATGAGTGTATATGTGTGCATGTGAGTGTATCCCTGCATGTGTGTGAGTGTCTGTGAGTGTTTGTGTGTGTGTGACTGTCAGTGTGTGTATGTGTGAGTGCCTATGTTTGTGGCTGTGTGTGTGTCTATGTGAGTGTTTGTTTGTCTGTGTGTGTGTGTGTGTGTGTGTGTGTATAACTGTGTGTGAATGTCTGCGTGTGTGTCTGTGTGTGTGTGTCTGCGTGTGTCTGTGTGTGTCTATGTGAGAGGCTGCGTGAGTGTCTGTATGTGTGTATGTGTGAGCGTCTTTGTGTGCATGTGTGAGTGTGTGTGTCAGTGTTTGTGCGTCAGTGTGTGTGTGCGTGTGAGTGTGTGTGAGGGTCCGTGCGTGTGTGTATGTGTAAGTGTATGTGTGTGTTTTGTGATAGTGTATGTGTGTGTGAGTGTCTGAGTGTATGTGAGTGGGTGTGAGTGCGTGTGTGAGCATGTCTCTGTATGTGTGAGTGTGTGTGGGTGTGAGTGGCTGTGTGAGTGTATGTGTGTTGAGTACCTTGTGTGTTTGAATGTATGGGTGTGTGTGAATGTAAGTGTTGTGTGTGCATATGTGAGTGCCTGTGTTTGTGGCTGTGTGTGTTTGTCTGTATTTGTGTCTCTGTGTGTAACTGTGTGTCTATGTGTGTAACTGTGTGTCTGTGAGTATGTCTATGTGTGCGAGTCTGTGTGTGTGTGTCTCTGTGTGTGTCTATGTGTGTGTGTGGCTATGTGAGTGTCTGCGTGTATGTGTGAGCGTCTTTGTGTGCATGTGTGAGTGTGTGTATGTGCGTGTCAGAGTGTGTGAGAGTGTGTGATGGTCTGTGCGTGTGTGTATGTGTAAGTGTATGTCTGTGTTTTGTGAGAGTGTATATGTGTGTGAGTGTATGAGTGTATATGTGTGTGTGAGTGCGTGCGTGTGTGTGAGAGTATGTCTGTGTATGTGTGAGTGTGTGTGGGTGTGAATGGCTGTGTGAGTGTACGTGTGTGGAGTGTATGTGTGTTTGAATGTATGGGTGCGTGTGAGTGTTAGTGTGTGTGAGTCTGTGTGAATATGTGTGTGAAACGTATGTCTGTGTGCGAGTCTGTGTGTCTCTATGTGTGTGTGTGTACATGTGTGCGAGTGTGTGGGTGTGAGTGTCTGTGTCTGTGTGTGTATGTGTTTGTGACTTTGTGCTTGAGTAGCTGGGTGAATGCGAGTGTCTATGTGAGTGTGTTTCTGTGTTTGTGTGTGTATGTGTTTGTAAGTGGGTGTGTGTGTGTGTGTGTGTGTGTGTGTGTGTGTGAGTGTATATGTTTGTGTCCTGTGCGTGTGAGTGTGTATGTGTGTCTGTGAGTGTATGTGTTTGTGTGAGTGTGTGTGAGTGTGTGTGTGTCTCTGTGTGTGCGTCTATGAGTCTGTGAGTGTGTGAGTGTGAGTGTGTGTGTGTGTGTGTGTGTGTGTGTGTGTGTGTGTGTGTGTGTGTGTGTGTGTGTGTGTGTGTGTGTGTATGTGTGTGTGTGTGTGTGTGTGTGTGTGTGTGTGTGTGTGTGTGTGTGTGTGTGTGTGCGCGCGTCATGGAAGGTGTGTGTGTATGTGTGTGTGAATTTTCTGGCCTGCACTCTGCTTGAAATGCTGTGAGATTGGATTTGCTGTCTGCACACCGCTTCCAGTGCTGTGAGATTGGATGTGCTGCCTGCACTTCGCTTCAAGTGATGTGAGATTGGATTTGATGACTTTCGAGATAAATTCTTTGATTGTCTTTGTTAAAATTGTACCGCTCAATCTCTCTATATTAAAATTGTCTCTTTATTTATCAACAGCGAAGGTAGTGAGTAGCAGAACACAACAAGAGGCACAACACGAAAAAACTTAATAAATCTCATCGTTAACATTTAAATTTCTGTTATATTTTAAGAGTCATTCACATTTTTCCACTTGCAATGCCTGTTCTTGATCACAATGGGAACATAATTGGCAGGAATGGATGCGCTGTCGCAGAAGCATTAATAGTGCATGGGGGGGGGGGTAGGCTAAGGTGAGATGGACTGTCACTGTATGTCATTGTCACCTGCTGGCGGAGCACCAATGTAAATTCATTTTATGTTAATACTTGCCCAATAAACGTATGCATTCATTCAAACATATTAATTCATTAATTAATTCACTCTCCTCGTCCCACTCTCCCCCCTTCTCCCCCACCTTCCGCCCACTCTTACCCCCTCCCACCTTTCCACCCCCTATGCGTGAGTTGATAAGGCAGGGATGGGCAGTAGAATGTATAATATTAATATTATATCAAGGAAGGTAGTTTGTGTGTGTGGGCGGCGGGGTGGGTTGTGTGTGTGTGGGGGGGATGGTCAGTGTGTGCGTGACGCCGCAGGTGCTACCCCCCACACGGGACCCACTTGGTCTAGTTAACTCTGAGCTTATATGTGGATGTGCGTGTTTGTGTGTGTGTGTGTGTGTGTGTGTGTGTGTGTGTGTGTGTGTGTGTGTGTGTGTGTGTGTGTGTGTGTGTGTGTGTGTGTGTGTAATCACATCTTCTCGAAAGAACAACGCGCTAACAGTAAATTTCCTACATGTTCCTGTAGAGCATTTTCCTTTGGAGTCCGAAAGCGCCGTATCTGAAAAATTAATGGTTTATTTTTCGAACTATTACCCAAAATGTTCACAAATCTGAAAAGAAATTGAGAAAAAATGGCTGGCTTTCGCTGCTGACTTCAAAATGGATCTGCGTGCTGCCGTCTTGGGTCTGCGTCCTGCGATCTTGGATCTAGGCGCTGCGAGTGACATCCCCCCAACTTCACCTTCCACCCCACTTCACCCTCCTCCCCTTCTCCCCCAATGCCCCCTTCTCCTGTCCGCCTCTTATCCCCCCCCCCCCCTCTACCCACCTTCCTCTCTCCCCACCTCTCCCCCCCCCCCCGCCTCTCCCTATCCCCACATCTTCGTCCTCCCCCGTTATTCAAAAGACGGTCAGGGATCGCTTACTCTCGGGGATCGCATTTTTTCGGCCCATTCTCTCGGCTCCTCGGTCGGCTCCTTTCTCTCTCCCCGGCCTCCCCCTTCCTCCCGGCCTCTCTTCCTCCCGGCCACTCCCCCGGCCTATCTTCAGCAACCTCCGCCTCTCTTGCACATCCTCGCACGGCGCCTCTCTTACAGCCCCCTCTCCCGCGATTACCCTGCCCCTGTCCGCCCATCTCGCACCCTCCCCGTCCCTCCCACTGTTCCCCCCGCCGTCCTCCCCCCCTCCTCCCCCCTCCTCCACCCCTCTCTCTCCGCTTTCTTCCCCCCTCTCTCCAAAACCCTCTCCCGTACTCTCTCATCTCTCTCCCCTGCCTCATTTTATGGCCCTCTCACCCTCCTTCAATCCCCATCTCTCCCCATCTCCACCTCTCTCCCACATTTCTTACACCTCTTCGCCCCCCTCCCCCCTGCCACCCCTCTCACTCCCCCATCATCTACACTCCACACCCCCTTCACCCCCACTTCCCCCTCCTCTCCCCGCTCGCCCCCACTCCCCCCCTCCCACTTCTGCCCCAAAGGTCCCCTCCCACCACCGATCTCACCCCTCTTCCCGCGCCCCTCACCCCACTGCCCCCTCCACCTATCCCCCGGACCCCCACTCCACCCTACTTCCCCATACTCCCCTCTATGCTCCTCCCGCTCGCCGCTCTGAACCCTCCGCCCCCTCTGCTTTCTGCCCTCTTCCCTCTGCCCTTCCCTCTACGTCTGCCTATTCCTTCTGCCCTCTGCCTCTGCCCTCTGTCCATGCTCGTCCTATTCTCCTGCCCTCCATCTGCCGTGCCCTCCCTCTGCCCCTGCACTCCCTCTGCCCCCGCCTTCATACTGCCCCTGCCCAACCTCTGTGCCTGCCCTCCCTCTGCACCTGGCCTCCCTCTGCACCTGCCCTGCCTCTGCCCTCTCTCTGCCCCTGCCCCCTCAATGCCCCTTCCCTGCCCACTTCATGCCCCTTCCCTCCCTCTACCCATGCCCCTGACCGCTTTCCTGCACCAGCCCTGCCCTCTCCCTGCCCCTGCCCTTTCTCTGCCGCTTTCCGCTCTCTGCCCTTGCCCTCTTCCCCTCTCCCTCTCTAGGCACCCCCACCCCCTCCCCACACACCCCGTCCCGCAGCCCCCTCCAACACCCCCCCGCCTCCCACACACACACCTCCCCAGACAACTCCTCCTCCCCCAACACCCCAATCCCCCACACACCTCCGCCCCCCATAGCCCCGCACCACCACTTCCCCCACACACCGCCCTCCCACACACACACCCCTAACCCCAAAACGCCCCCCTCCCCCACACACGCCTCTTCCCCCACAACACAGCCCTCCCCACACCCCCCCTTCCCCCACACACCCCCTCCACCACTTACACCGCTCTCCCTACACACACCCTTCCCCACATACACCCCTTCCCCACATACACCCCTTCCACACACACACCCTCTCCCATACACGCACTTCCCCACACTCCCTTCCTACACTCGCCGACCTTCGCCACACGCACCCCCCCCCCACAAGCCTCCCTCCCCCACACAACCCCTTCCGCCACACACACACCCTCCACTGGCTCCCCGATTGAAGTCGTCCCCGTCCGCCGTCCACTGTACGCTCCCGCCGTTGCGATGGGTAAACCAGTGAGTGGTGGAATATTGTTTAGGTGAATGGGTTGCGTTGGGGGACCAGGCTTCCCGTGTGACCAACGGGTCCCACGTAGTCTAGTATAACTTAAATCTGAACGAAACTTCACTGGAGACTTCCAGTGACAGGAAAATGTGGCATGCGCTACCATGCACGTATGCACTCTGGAGCATTAACTCCATCTAACGCATGGATAATTTAAACTTCTAAGTAGAATGTTATGTTTGTGAGTTTGCAGAACATATGCAGCTTATTGTGCCTATGGTGGACATGGTATCTGCAGCCCTATAGGTGTATTCGGATCAGCCACAAGATCAATAGATATAATGCATGTTGGTAGGTTCGTTTATGGTGAAATATACACCACGGATGGTAGTTTTCTGTTGCGAATAGAAGAACGACTAGTCTGAACGTCCAATGAACTGCAATTGGAGCAACATAGTTGGCTTTGGTAGTAAAGAATTTACACGATGCATACATGGAGAAGGCGTGTAATAGGACCCATTTACATGCACATCATGCAATCATGTTACAGAACGTTATAGCGCCAGAGCAAAACATCCCTATGCCTTTCTGGTCTGCACTATACGGGAAGGGTGGATCCTTAAAACGCAAAGCACACGAAGCCACGTGCTAATGCTATTAGGTGATAGGACAGCAGGTTGGAATGATTATAATGGGCCGCCGGGCATATTTCTGTGCTGCATGACCTTTGGGGTTACATATCCCACGATGCTGTTTGTTCTGCTGTTCTATAAAAGAACACGCTGATTTCCGTGATGCCCGACACGGACAGGGTGTCTCTGCTTGAGGCTATAATATACTGTGGGCGACAGAATTCATGTGGACGTTATTCATGTTCAGTCAGACCTGTTCTCCCTCTGCTCGTGATCCGCACGCAGAGAGGTGGCACTTCTCTTCTCTGTTATCTCTCTGTAATGATCTCCGTTATTTATGAAACCGGGCGGTTGTTACAGTGACAGTCAGAGGAAAAAAATAACACATTACTTGTTGATTTAAGGTAAACTGAGATGCTGGCATTCGTCTGCCACGTACGTCGGGAATTAGATGGCGGTTTATAGTAACAGGATCATAGAACATTATGTACAGTTTATGGAACAGCTTCGGCTGTGAAAATCTCCGACAAGCAGGAACAAAATAATCGTTCATTAATGGAGAACGTTTCCAATTGGCGAATCAATTTCATATTTTCCCTTCTTGCGAATATAAAACCTACACATGCCACGGAAAACGTTCAAAATGAATATAGCATCTGATTTGGATCACGTAAACTCATTATCAGGGGAACAAATATATGCATTTGTTATTTCCACCTTAGAATGTAGAGAAGTACAAGACTAAGTGGGACCCGTTGGGTCCCATGTTCACACGGGAGGGCTGGTCCCCCAATGCAATATTCCACCTGTCCACCAATGCCGATATCGGTGTGGGGGGGCGGTTCTGGAGCGCTGGTATGGGTGTTGTGGGCTGAAGGGACTGGTCTCCAGAGGGCTAGTATGGACATTGTGGGCCAAATGGATTCTTGGGGTGGCAGCTGAGTCCCTCAAGCCTGATGTGATGGCAGCTCACTCACGGCTGGTGGGCTGGCAGTTAACTCACGGCTATTCCTTGAAATTCCATTTCAAGCAGGGTGCAAGGCCACCAAATTCAAATCCATTTTCCTACCGTTTCAAGCAGGGTGCAAGGCCACCAAATTCAAGTGCAGTTTCTTACCACTTCAAGCAGGGTGCAAGGCCACCAGAATTCAGGTGCAGTTAAATACCACTTCAAGCAGGGTGCAAGGCCACCAAATTCAGGTGCAGTTTCCTACCACTTCAAGCAGGGTGCAAGGAAACCGAATTCAAGTGCAGTTTCATGCCACTTCAAGCAAGATCCAAGTCCACCAAACTCGTGCAGTTTCATACTACTTCAAGCAAGGTGCAAGGCCACCAAATGCAAGTGCAGTTTCATACCACTTCAAGCAAGGTGCAAGGCCAACTAATGCAAGTGCAGTTTCATACCACTTCAAGCAGGGTGCAAGTCCACCAAATTCAAATCCATTTCTGTGAGGGATAAAGTGATTAAACCCCACTATTGTAAGGGGCTTTAAAGAGGATTCAAACCGATAGGGGCCAGGGAGAGGGTTCTGACACAGCTGTGTATAAAAGTTACCAGACCCATCCTTGAGTAAGAAGTGATAGCATTGTATAGCGGTAAAAGGGAGTGATGTAGATAGATCTCTATCAGTAGAATGGAGTGATAGATGGGACCCTTGTCACTATAGCTTAGCTTTAGTGCTGATATAGGAGAACTGAGAGAGTCCACTAGGAGGTGAGTAAAACTACCAACTCAGTTGGAGTAAATCATCCAACTCAATATCCTGTACCTGCCTTCTCTCCATACCCTCTGATCCCTTCAGCCACAAGGGCCACATCCAACTCCCTCTTAAATGAGGCCAGTTCGTTGGCCATATTTAAGAGGGAGTTGGATGTGGCCCTTGTGGCTGAAGGGATCAGAGGGTATGGAGAGAAGGCAGGCACAGGATATTGAGTTGGATGATCAGCCATGATCATATTGAATGACGGTGCAGGCTCGAAGGGCCGAATGGCCTGCTCCTGCACCAAATTTCTATGTTTCTATGTTTCTAACTAGGGTAGGTCATGAACAACTGAGCATGCTTAATAAGATAAATGAATATTACAACACACCCCTGGTCAAGAAACTGCTCATTACCATGCACATGTCTGGACATGCGATGTAGGATATGGGAGGTACTGGGGGACGTACCTACAGATTGTGCACCTCAGGGCCCTGATTGGAGAGGGTCGGAAGGAGGAGGTTGAATGTAGAATTGTGTGTATAAAGGGGATTTACCCTTCTGACTTCGGTGTGTCTCAAGTTGGAGAGGCACGCGACTCTGCAGACTCGAAAATAAAGAATCTCTTGCTTCCACGATTTAGTCTTTGAGTAGTGATTGTGAGCACATCGCATATCTCACATTTCCATACCACTTCAAGCAGGCTGCAAGGCCACCAAATTCAAGCGCAGTTTCATACCACTTCAAACAGGGTGCAAAGCCACCAAATTCAGTGCAGTTTCATACCATTTCAAGCAGGGTGCAAGGCCACCAAATTTAAATGCAGTTTCATACCATTTCATGCAGGGTGCAAGGCCACTACATTGAAATGCAGTTTCATACCATTTCATGCAGGGTGCTAGGCTACCACATTCAAATACAGTTTCGTACCATTTCAAGCAGGGTGAAACCAACATAAAACCACCATAAAACAACATAAAACACCACACTCACAGTTCAGTAGACATTCGGTGTGTTCAGTTGATTCACAGCTCAGATAGAGTCGTGAACTCACTCTTCCCATCATGCAAAGACTGAGCCACACCCACACTTGCGGGTTCTATAATCCCTCCCACGGGAAAATATGTGGCCTTTATGGCGTGATTGACAGGAGAGAGCTTCTCAACATGTTTTAAACACAAATAACACTTTTATTCTTCATTGATGGGAAGAATCCTCTGCACCCGATGAGCGGAGATGGACAAAGTAAGATGGTCAAAAATCACAAGCAAGAGTATGATGGCCAAATATCACAGCCGTAAGCGGTAGCGTTTTAGCTAAAATCAATATACAGTGCAAACATGAAGTTGTCAAGTTTAGTACACCAACCATTTGCAGTGCTTTTACTTCAACCCAAAAACCCCACCAATCATTTGCAGTGCTTTTGCTTCGGCCCAAAACCGCCACCAACAATTCGCAGTGCTTTTACTTCAGCCAAAACCTCCACCAACCATTTGCAGTGCTTTAACTTCAGCCGAAAGACCCCACCAAACATTAGCAGTGCTTTTACGTCAGCCCAAATGCCCACCAACCATTTGCAGTGTTGATACTTCAGCCCAAACCCCCACCAACCATTTGCAGTGCTTGTCCTTCAGCCAAAACCGCCACTAACCATTTGCAGTGCTTTTACTTCGGCCCAAATCCCCACCAACCATATGCAGTGCTTTTCCTTCGGCCCAAACCGCCATCAACCATTTTCAGGGCTTTTACTTCGGCCCAAGTCTCAACCAACCATTTGTAGTGATTTTACTTCGGCCCAACCCCCCACCAACAATTTGCAAATTTTCACTTCGGCCCAAACCCCCGGCAACCATTTGCTGTGCTTTTACTTCGGCCCAAGACCCCACCAACCATCTGCAGTGCTTTTACTTCGGTGCAAACCCCCACCAACCATCTGCAGTGCTTTTACTTCGGTGCAAACCCCCACCAACCATCTGCAGTGCTTTTACTTAGCCCCAAATCCCCACCAAACATTTGCACGCTATTACTTCGGCCCCAGCCCCCATCAAACATTTACATTGCTTTGACTTCAGCCCAACCCTCCAACAACCATTTGCAGTTATCTTATTTCAGCCTAAATCCCCACCAACCATTTGCACTGCCTTTACTTTAGCCCAAACTCCCACCAACCATTTGCAGTGCTTTTACTTCAGCCCAAACCCCCAACAACCATTTGCAGGGCTTTTATTTCAGCCCCAAAACCCCACCAGCCATTTGCAGTGCTTATCCTTCAGCCCAAACTCCCACCAACCCTTTGCAGTGCTTTCACGTCAGCCCAAATGCCTACCAACCATTTGCAGTGTTTTTACATCAGCCTAAACCCCCACCAACCATTTGCAGTGCTTTTCCTTCAGCCCAAAACCGCCACTAACCATTTGCAGTGCTTTTCCTTCAGCCCAAAACCGCCACCAACCATTTGCAGTGGTTTCACTTCGGCCCAAACTCGAAAGCCCCACCATCTATTTTCAGTGGTTTTACTTTAGCTCAAAACCCCACCAACCATTTGCAGTGGTTTCACTTCGGCCCAAACCCCCACCAACCATTTCCAGTGTTTTTACTGCGCCCCAAACCCACACCAAATATTTGCAGTGATTGTACTTAGGCCCAACCCCCCCACCAACAATTTGCAGCACTTTTACTTCGGCCCAAACCCCCACCAGCAATTTGCAGTGTTTTACTTTGACCCAAACTCCCCACCAACCATTTGCAGTGCTTTTCCGTCAGCCCAAATGCCCACCAACCATTTGCAGTGTTTTTACTTCGGCCCAAACCCCCACCAACCATTTGCAGTGTTTTACTTTGGCCCAATCACCCACCAACCATTTGCAGTGCTTTTACGTCAGCCCAAATGCCCACCAACCATTTGCAGTGTTTTTACTTCGGCCCAAACCCCCACCAACCATTTGCAGTGCTTTTACTTCAGGCCAAATCCCCACCAATCATCGGCAGTGCTTTAACTTCGGCCAAAAGCCCTACCAACAATTTGCAGTGCTTTTAATTCGGCCCAAACACCCACCACACATTTGCAGTGGTTTTACATCGGGCCAAACCCCCACCAGCCATTTGCAGTGCTTTTACTTCGGCCCAAAGCCCCGCCAACCATTTGCAGTGCTTTTACTTCAGCAGAAACCCCAACCAACCATTTGCAATGCTTTTACTTCAGCCCAAACACCCACCAACCATTTGCAGTGCTTTTTCTTCAGCAGAAACCCCCACCAACCATTTGCAGTGCTGTTACTTCGGCCCAAACCCCCACCAACCATTTGCAGTGTTTTACTTCTGCCCAAACTCCTGCCAACCACTTGCAGTGCTTTTACTGCTGCCAAAACCCCCACCAACTATTTGCAGTTGTTTTACCTTGGCCCAAACCCCTTCCAGCCATTTGCAGTGCTTTTACATTGGCCCAAACCCCCACCGATCATTTGCACTGCTTTCACTACGGCCCAAACCTACCACCCACCATTTGCAGTCATTTAGCTTCAGCCCAACCCCCCACCAACCATTTGCAGTGCTTTCATTTCGGCCCAAACCCCCTTTGGCCCAAACCACCAACTATTTGTAGTGCTTTTACTTCAGGTCAAATACCCACCAAACATTTGCAGTACTTTTACTTCGGGCGAAAGCCCCAACAGCCATTTGCAGTGCGTTTACTTCGGCCCAAAACCCTACCAACAATGGGCAGTGCTTTCTCTTCGGTCCAAACCCTTTTCAACCATTTGCAGTGCTTCACATTTGGCCCAAACCTCCACCAACGATTTCCAGTGCTTTTACTTCGGACCAAACCACCACCAACCATTTGCAGTGCTTTTACTTCAGTCCAAACCCCACCAAACATTTGCAGTGCTTTTACTTCAGTCCAAACCCCACCAACCATCTGCAGTGCTTATACTTCGACCCAAATCTCCACCAACCATTTGCAGTGCTTTTACTTCAGCCCAAACACCACCAAACATTTGCAGTGGTTTTTCTTCGACCCAAACCCCCACAACCATTTTCAGTGCTTTTACTTCGGACCAAACCCCCACCAACCATTTGCAGTGTTTTTACTTCTGCCCAAATCCCCGCCAACCATTTGCAGTGCTTTTATTTGAACCCAAACTCCCAGCAAGCATTTGTATAGTTTTTACACCGGCAAACGGCCCCTTCAACGATTTGCAGTTCATTTACTTCGTCCCAAACACCCACCAACCATTTGCAGTTTTATAACTTCCACAAGGCCCCAACAGCAATTTGCAGTGCTTTTACTCTGGCTAAAAACCCCAACCAAACCTTTGCAGTGCTTTTACTACGGCACAAACCCCCACCAACTATTTGCAGTGCTTTTGCTTCGAAGCAAACACCCACCAACCATTTGCAGTCTGAAGAAGGGTCTCGACCCGAAACGTCGCCTATCTCCTTCGCTCCTTAGATGCTGCTGCACCCGCTGAGTTTCTCCAGATTTTTGTGTACCCTCGATTCTCCAGCATCTGCAGTTCCTTCTTTCACACCAACCATTTGCAGTGATTGTACTTCAGCACAAACCCCCACCAACCATTTGCATTGTTTTTACTTCAGCCCAAACCCCGACCAACCATTTGCAGTGTTTTTAATTCAGCCCAAACCCCCACCAAACATTTGCAGTTATTTTACTTCAGCCCAAACTCCAACCAGCCATTTGCAGTGCTTTTACTTCGGCCCAAACACCCAACAACCATTTGCAACGCTTTAACTTCGGCCCAAGACCCCAACAGCTATTTGCAGTGCTTTTAATCTGGCCCAAAGCCCAACCAACCATTTTCAGTGCTTTTAATTCATCTCAAACCCCCTACAACCTTTTGCAGTGTTGTTATTTCAGCCCAAACCCAACAACCATTTGCAGTGTTTTTACTTCAGACCAAACCCCCACCAACCAGTTGCAGTGCTTTTACTTCAGCCCAAACTCCCACCAATCATTTGCAGTGCTTTTACTTCAGCCCAAACCCACACCGACCATTTGCAGTGTTTTTACTTCAGACCAAAACCCCACCAACCATTTGCAGTGCTTTTACTTCGGCTCTAACCCCCACCAACCATTTGCAGTGCTTTTATTTCAGACCAAGCCCCCACCAACAATTTGCAGTGCTTTTACTTCGGCCCAAACACCCACCCAAACACCCATCAACCATATGCAGTTATTTGACTTCGGCACAAGGCCCCAACAGCAATTTGCAGTGCTTTTACCCTGCACAAATCGCAACCAACCGTTTGCAATGCTTTTCATTAGCAGTTATTTTACCTCAAACCAAATCCCCACAAACCATTTACTGGGTTTTTACTTCAGCCGAAACCCCATCAACCTTTTGCAGTGCTTTTACTTCAGCCCAAACCCCCACCAACTATTTCCAGTGGTTTTACTTCAGCCCAAATCCTAACCAACCATTTGCTGTGTTTTTACTTTGGCCGAATCCCCCACCAACCATTTGCAGTGCTTTTACGTCTGCCCAAACCGCCACCAACCATTTGCAGTGCGTTTACTTCGGCCAAAACCCCAACAGCCATTTGCAGTGCTTTTACTTCCGCCCAAAACCCCAACAACAATTTGCAGTGGCTTTACTTCAGCCCAAACCCCAACAACCATTTGCAGTGCTTTTCAGTCGGCCCAAACCTCCACCAACCATTTGCCGTGGTTTTACTTCGGCCCAAACCGCCAACGAACATTTGCAGTGCTTTTACTTCAGCACAAATCCTCACCAACCATTAGCAGTGCTTTTACTTCAGCACAAACCCCCACCAATCATTTACAGTGCATTTACTTGAAGCCAAACCCCCACCAACCATTTGCCGTGCTTTTACTTCAGCAAAACACCCAGCAACCATTTGCAGTGCTTTTAATTCGGCGGAACCCCCTACCAGCTATTTGCAGTGCTTTCTCCTCACCCCACACCCCACCAACAATTTGCAGTGCTTTTACTTTGGCCCAAAACCCACCATCCATTTGCAGTGCTTTAACTTCGGCCCAAACCCACATCAACAATTTGCAGTTCTTATATTTCGGCCCGATCCCCAACCAACCATTTGCAGTGCTTTTACTTTGGCCCAAACCCCCAGCAACCATTTACAATACGTTCACTTTGACCCAAAGCCCCAACATCCATTTGCAGTTCTTTTACTTCGGCCCAAACCCACACCGCCAATTTGCAGAGCTAATACTTCGGCCCAATCCCCACCAACCATTTGCAGTACTCTTACTTCGGCCCAAGCTCCCACCAAACATTGCTGTGCTTTTAATTCAGCCCAACCCCCCACCAAACATTTGCAGTGCTTTTTCTTCATACCAAACTCCCAACAACCATTTGCAGTGCTTTTACTTCAGCCCAAACCCTCACCAACCATTTGCACTGTTTTTAATTCAGCCAATCCCCCCACCAATTTTAATAGGTGTGTTTTAACGTCATTATTTCACTTTTATTCCAAATTATTCTATATCCAGCAAAAAGAACCGAATTCCTCTATTACATTTAATAAATTTGGAATGCTCGTTTGTGAATTTGTAATGTATAAAGGTATATCGTCTGCATATAATGAAATTGTATTATTTGAGTCCCTAGTATTATATCCCTGAGTATTCGGATGAATTCTTATACTTTCATGCTCTATCATAAGGGCAAATAGCAGAGATGATAAAGCACATCCCTGCCTATTGCCCCTCGATAATTGAAATTTTGGAGATAACATATTATTGGTTAATATTCCTGCCGTCGGTTTATCATAAAATAATTTTACCCAAACAATAAAATTCTCTCCCATATTAAATTTGTGCAATACTTTATATAAATACTGCCACATTACCCGACCAAATGTTTTCTCTGCGTCCAGAGAAACAATTGATATATCTTCTTTATCCGTTTTATATGAGTACATTATATTAAACAAGCGTCTCAAATTATTAAATGAATGTCTTTTGGGTATAAACCCCGTTTGATCACGATTTATCAGTTTAGTGATATATTTAATCTTCTTGATAAGGTCTGTGCTAAAATTTTCTGATCTGTATTTATAAGTGATATAGCTCCATATGAGCCCGGTTCATCTAAATATTTATCTTTTTCTGGTATAGGTGTTTGGTATAAGTCGATTCAGCTAACGTTTCTGCATAATTTATTTTCTTTAAAGGGATGAGTATATAAATTATGTAAGCGTGGTGCCGATATCTAGTGAATGCTTATATAAAATTCGGTACTAAAGCCATCTGGTCCAGGCGTCTTACAATTTTTCAGCGATTTCATTGTTTCACCTATTTCTTCAAGTGTAATCTGAGCTCCTAATTCCACTTGTTCCGAAAGTCATGTTTTGGAAGATTACAGTTATTTAAAAAAATTATAATGTTACTATCTTCTATTTTAGTTTTAGATGTATACAAATGTTGATAAAATTGAGGAAATCTATTGTTAATATCCTTAGGTAATGTTAGTAATTAACCTTTCTCTGATTTAATTTTAGTGATAGTATTTTCATTTTCTTGTTTTTTTCAATTGACGAGCTAAGAGTTTATGTGGCTTGTCACCAAATTCGAAATGTTCCTGTTTGGTGATTTGGAATAATCTTATTATTCTTGCCGATAAAAATCGATT
This sequence comes from Okamejei kenojei, assembly GCA_035221665.1. NCBI lineage: Eukaryota > Metazoa > Chordata > Chondrichthyes > Rajiformes > Rajidae > Okamejei > Okamejei kenojei. Next base: position 1,953,672 of record CM069160.1, on the reverse strand, counting down.
AAGTTTGAATTTCAATAGTATTATCTTATTATGTTTATCTGTAGTTGGATCTTTGGCATTATCAAACTCTAATTGTCCAATTTCTTGTTCTAGCATCTGTTGTTCTGTCTTATTATTTTTATTTTGAAAATTGTGATATGAGATTATAACTCCTCTGATAAATGCCTTGAAAGTTTCCCATAATAAAGAAGGTGAAATACCCGGTGCTTCATTTGTCTCCAAAAATATTTTCATTTACTGTTTTAAATATTTACAACTTTGTGGGTCAATTAGAATTTGTGTGTTAAACCTCCAGAAATATTTTTTTTACCCGACATTCCCTCAAATTTTAATAGAAAGGTTAACGGAGAGTGATCGGAAATAATACTGGTGTGGTATGAAGGATTAATTGTATATGGAATTAATTTTGTATCTACTAAAAAATTACCAATTCGTGAATACGTTTTATGTACCGATGAGTAAAACGAATATTCCCTTCCAGTTGGATTAGCAGTTCGCCATACATCTATTATATTAGTTATTTTTATATATGTATTTAGAAGTTCCCTAGTCTTAGAGTTTAAGTTACCCCTCCTTTGTTCTTACTGATTTGTCCAAATATGGATCTAAAACGTAATTGAAGTCTCCTCCCCCTATTATTTCATTTTGGTAATTAAACGCTGATATTATATCTATAATTTTATTAAAAAATTGGGGGTGATAAAAATTCGGGGTGTAAATATTTATCATAGTCAGTGGTGTTGAATAAATTTCTCCCGTAAACTATAATCTACCTTCCTTCTTTATCTGAAATAGTATTCTTTAATTGAAATGGTATAACTTTCCGAATAATAATAGCCGTACGTCTAGCTTTAGAAGTAAATGAAGAATAGTATGTTTGACCTATTCAGTTTGTCTTCAATCTCATCTGTGTTTTTTTATTTCATGTGTGTTTCCTGCAAAATCATTGTCAGAATTTAAATATTTTAATTGGGCAAAAATGTTACCTCTCTTAATTGGTTCACTGGCACCCCTTATATTCCTGATGCAGAATGTAATTCCTCCATTCTTTATTTGTCTATCGTCTTGCTTATATGTCATTTTGGTGTTTTTGACTCATGTGGTGCAACCAAATACCTCAGAACTCTGGGTGCTGGGTGGACGTCCCGAACTTTTACATTTATATTACATCTCCTTGCTTTGTAATAACAAGAGAGAAAGTGATGTGAAATTAATTTTAAATTGCAGGCAAGCTTCCAATTTGATCCTGCGCTGTAGCTTTTACTTCTTTAGATATTACTCGTCCAAAATATTCTATCTGCTGCTGACAAAACAAAAACTTCTTCCTTGATACATCATGACCTCCTGTGCCATCTTTTCCAAGATAATTACAATGTCTCTCTCTCACATTGCTCCTCACTTGTGGAACAAACCAACAAATCATCCACATACTATATCAACACCTTCCAAATCTGCCTACAACATCTGATTAAAAACGCGGCGCTAGTATTTAAAACGCTGCCGCATCCTAGCCTAGGTGTATTTAATACCTCTTCTTAATGTTCTTACCATAGCTATGTTCACCATTATCTTAATATTATTATTATTAATTCCTGATTATCGTACCTGTTCACATCCCCAACACACCTTATTCATTACCTATCTCCTTACTAGCCTTGTCTGGGCTTATATCCAGATTCATTTCACTCCAGATAGGGCATTTGAGAAAACACTCTCCCAAATACATTTATTATTGGCATGGAATCTCTGGCCCCTGTTTGGCTCTGTCATAGGACTCACTGTGTGTCGGTGCATCACTGATTTCAGACTTTTCAACCAGGTCTGTTGTTACTGACAACATTGTCTTTCCTTTTTCACGCTCTTTCTTTCTAAAGCAGTCTCATCAATTTATCCCTCTGCTTCCCACTTTAATCCTTTCTGATCTGCCTTCTTTCTCATTCTAAACTCAATGTCTTACTTCTCAGATAGTTTATCCTCCTTTGCAAATTTATTCACCTTCCTTTTAAAATCTTCCACTGACTTCTCGATCCTCATATTTTACCACCACCCCTTCTACCTCGGGGGCAGTCATCACTTTCCCCCCTACCCCCGAGATTCTGACTTGTTTTTCCCCTAATCCAATTTCTTCTGGTACCTTAGTTCCACTTGATCTCTCCACTCCCAAATTACCATAAATACAATATCCTCTCCCTGGGGTCCTAATTTCAAGTTTACCAGAGGTTCCCGTGTGTATCCCATACACCCCAGGGAGCAGGACCCCCGACTTCCCTATTCTTCATCCATGAGTGTGTACGACTGCACCTCCCGTCGTAGCCTGGGACATTCCCTCTTGAAGTGACCATCCTCGTTACAATAGTAACACCGGGATGGCCCCGTGTACCACCCTCCTGATCCTTGTTCCTTGTTTTCCCGGGGACCCCAACTTCGGTCCCTCCATCCACCTCTTCCTCGTCCTCTAATACTGCCGCTTCCCCTTCCCCGGTCTCCATGAGCACCCGGCCTTCTATCACCTTCGATTCCCCCCTTCTTTACCCCTTGCTGTACTGCCTGCAACATCATTTTTGCCTTCCCCTTCTGTTTTTCCTCATTTCATCATACACATATTTCTGAGCCTCTGTTAACAATTGATTTAATGGTTTGACATTCCAATCCTCCAATTTTTCCAGTTTCTTTCTAATATCTGGCCATGACTTGGTTACGAAATTAACCTTTAGTAACTGCTGACCTGCGTCTGCTGCTACCCCCGGAGCCTGCAACCTCTTTCCCAGATCTTTATTCCTGCTTGTCTGACCATCTGTCTTTCTTCTGAAGTAAATAAACTTCCCATTATTGACATCATTGTCTGCCAACTCCTTTTTTTTGTTTCCCCTGGGCCCCATTAATTTATTACCCTTCTCCAACCAGAATGTTTATCTAAACAAACCATAAAAGCTGCTTGTTGTTCAGCAATTAACTTATTTCTAATTTTGTTCAAACCATTCGCCCTACAATTCCCAAATTCCAATTCCTAGTTTAAATACATACGACTAACAATTTTCCAAATTAACTTTACTGAAAAGAAATCAACGAAGCCAAGCAACCTACATTTTCCAACTTTCCCCTTTTAAGTTGCGATGATACAAAGCGTTGTCCGTTACCTTACAGCTGTTCGTAACCTCCCCCATTGCTTACAATTTCTTAAAGGAACACACACACCTACCTTTACAGCATGTGGCCCACAGCAAACAAACCTATCACATATACAAACTTCCTCATTCATACAAAACCGGTTTTTACACACACATCACATTAGTTCCATTCTTACTTCAATGAGATTGTTTGAAACAACTCAATATTTTTCATAGAAACATAGAAACATAGAAATTAGGTGCAGGAGCAGGCCATTCGGCCCTTCGAACCTGCACCGCCATTCAATATGATCATGGCTGATCATCCAACTCAGTATCCTGTACCTGCCTTCTCTTCATACCCCCTGATCCCTTCAGCCACAAGGGCCACATCGAACTCCCTCTTAAATATGGCCAACGAACTGGCCTCAACTACTTTCTGTGGCAGAGAATTCCACAGATTCACCACTTTGTGAATTTTTCCTCATCTCTGTCCTAAAAGACTTCCCCTTATCCTTAAACTGTGACCCCCTTGTTCTGGATTTCCCCAACATCGGGAACAATATTCCTGCATTTAGCCTGTCCAACCCCTTAAGAATGTTTTTAAGTCTCTATGCGATCACCCCTCAATCTTCTAAATTCCAGCGAGTACAAGCCGAGTCTATCCAGTCTTCATTTGAGCCCAGCCTTGACCACCACACCGCGCTCCCTCGGATAGGCTCCTCTGGCCATTCAAAGTAACAAAACTTTATCATAGTTTCCTTACTCTTACCCCGGGTTTCCCTTCACCCCATCCGTGCAACATTCGCCCCAACGGACTATCGGGGGGAATTTGCGGCTCTATACCAGTGTGAGCCTTATCCTGTTTCCCCGGACCCTTACTTTTCCCGTTCCGGTTTCCAATCCTGTTTCCCCGGACCCTTACTTTTCCCGTTCCGGTTTCCAATTGTCTCGTCGTACTATTCACGTCCGACAGACCCCGGTCGCCCAGGCAATACTTAATAGTCAGTTTTGTTACCTGGGTCTTGTGCACAAGAATCGCTCGACCGTTCCTTATTTATTCACCTTACACTTTATTCACCTTACACTCCCTCTTGCTTCCCGAGTCTTTTTACCCGAATATCACTCGCTCAAACGGCTGATGGCAAGCAAGGAGATCAGAGACTGCTGAAATCAGCAGGGTGCACCTTCCCTTCCTTCTTTGCCTCCACCAAGCAGCCGGAGTGGCGATCCCGGACGAGCCCCCAGTTTGTGAGATATGCAATGTGCTCACAATCACAACTCAAAGACTAAATCTTGGAAGCAAGAGATTCTTTATTATATTTACGAGTCTGCAGAACCGGGTGCCTCTCCAAGTTGAGACACCCCGAAGTCAGAGAAGTCATCCCCCTTTATACACACAGTTCTACATCCAACCTCCCCTCCAGACCCTTCTCCAATCAGGGTCTGTGGTGCACAATCTGTAGGTACATCCCCCCAGTACCTCCCTTATCATACATCGCATGTCCAGATATGTTCATGGTAATGAGCAGTTTCTTGACCAGGGGTGTGTTGTAATATTCATTTATTTTATTAAGCATGCTCAGTTGTTCATGACCTACCCTAGTTTTACTCTACTCCAAGTGAACCCTCTCAGTTCTCCTATATCAGCACTAAAGCTAAGCTATAGTGACAAGGGTCCCATCTATCACTCCCTTCTACTGATAGGGATCTATCTACATCACGCCCTTTTACCGCTTATACAATGCTATCACTTCTTACTCAAGGATGGGTCTGGTAACTTTTATACACAGCTGTGTCAGAACCCTCTCCCTGGCCCCTATCAGTTTGAATCCTCTTTAAAGCACCTTACAATAGTGGGGTTGAATCATTTTATCCCTCACATAAACCCCTGGTTAGTTCTGGTTAATTAAATCAAAAACATAAAATGTTATGTATTAGCAGATGTACCACCCTGTCCCGTCGCAATGTACGTTGTGACTGGACACGTTGCATTGAGGTCAGTGCCATGAGGATAAGAACCTTAGAGAGCCGGCTAAATATTAGGATGTAGCTGGTGAAGTAATGTTAACATTACGTCTATGTCCCATACTTCCGTGGCACCGGGCCTAGGAGAACTTGTATTAAATATATTCTCATAGTCTGGAGATCGGAGCGTGAGGCCCGACCGCGTGGGTCCCACTGCTGCACAAATATGATGAGAAAGCACGTAGGCACATTGAATGGCACTTTCCTTAATCATTGTCATGGACCAATTTGAAAATGAACTGTAAGACATCAGTATCTGTGCTGTTTTGTTCGTAACATGTATATTAGATCAAAAAACGGTTCCCATCTGCTGAAGTGGAATATACTGCCTTCATGTGCTTCCCCCGCACTCTGCAGTGTGCACTACATGGATCGGTCGGACAACCCGAGCCGTGGGCATAGTCTTCACAGTGTCTGCAAGTCAATTAATTGATTTTCTTGCAGTGACTGATTTCCCATGTCACAGGCAGACCCAGTAAGTGTTATGCTTAGAATGGCCATATTCGGTGCAAAATAAATCCCAACATTAGCGGGAACCCGTGGCTGGGTATGCCATTCAGGCAGTTTGAACGCCTGAAGCGGTGCCTTGCTAGATTTATTGCAAGACCCGACTGAAGTGGCAGTTTGGAGGAAAGACATGCAAGAAAACATTCCTCCCCAGTGTGGCGATAGTGTATTCTCGCCACTGTATACCATGTATTTACAACAGGTAAATAGGCCTGGATGTAAACATATGGATATTCGGTGTTCTATCGAGTCATTATGACATTAAACACTTAGTGATCCAACATCCATTCTGTGTTGTCATTGATTTCACTTAATGATACAATAGCCTCAAACGAGGTTGGGTAAATATCATGGGATAGTTTAACTTTATTGCACCCATGTGACTAACATATGCCACCACTATAGTGTATCAACTTGGAGTTGAGCATGCCGATTATGCATATTCGCACAATAACCTTTAACCTATAGGATGCATCTAGTGTTATAGGTAGTTGATACCAAACTGAAAATTGGTGACATGCAAACCGCATCCACCTCCATAACTGGAGATGGCAGTCGTAATTTCTCATCTTGGAGGACTAGCGTTAGTTTGTAATTACTGAGGATAACTGACCAAACTTACTGGGGCAATGCTGAATACTGCCACCGTGTGCCTTCGCTAGCTTCAGCTGGGGTAGGCCTGGGTCCATTAACAAAGACTTACATGGTACTGAAGGGTTAATTCTTTGCACGCAGTAGGTTCTGATAATGCAAATACCCAATTTGCACCGCTGGAACACAGCTGCTATATTGCCAATTACACTTAATGAGTAGAATGCTGCTTATAGCAACGAGGTTATTACAGCTTCTGATAATTCTACCTCCTGCCCCAGAGCGGAGTCCCTGTGAAGTTGATAGCAAAATGTACTCCCAACAGTCAATTGTTCTGATTGGTATCAACTTAAATTTAACTGGATGGATTAAAGGACCCCAATCCTGAAATATAGTTTGGGCTGCAACAGTTAATTTAGTAAAATACAGCGTTTAAAAACATTATCCAGATAGGTGATAACAAATGTTCCAGAGCTCTAAGCAGCCCAAGCACCTGTTTAACTAATTTGGTAAATAAACCTGGGAGCTGAAGTAGCCCATCTGCAACGGTTTTACTGTTGAATTGACCCATCCAGATACATTTCAAATATCTCCGGTGATCCCTGTGAATGGGAACTGAATAGCATGCATCTTTGAGATCGATGCTTGCCATATAGCTCCTAAAGAATCAATAATTGGACAGTAACGATGTATCCCATTTTGAAAGGCTATACTGCACATAAGAGTTAATTCTGGATGAAGTGACATCCTGCATCTTTCACCCTATCCTGAAAGGCAATCCAGCCCATTATACTGGGCCTGTCTCGAAAGATAACTCCGGCTACAATTCCAAGCCTGCTTGGAACCTAATATGTTGTGCAGTATAAAGTAATCACATGTTATCATCAGTTTATTAAACCCAGATCTAAATCTCATGTAAGAATGGTCACTTGTAGAAAAACACAAGTGTAAATATTAACAACATGTAAATGGTCCACAAACCCCTGTTTTGGGAGTACCAGACCCACCTACCTCCATGGCTACCGGTGGTCGTATGCTAAGCCGTTAGGCTTTGGTCTGAAAACTCTCATCATACTGAGCCTGCCTCTTAAGACAGCTTCTGGCCACAATTCTGAGCCTGCCTCGAAAGGCAACGTTGGCCATATTTCCCTGGCCAGCTTTCAAGCTGCCACTGGCTTCAGTACACCGCTGCTCCCGATGGAGGCGTGGGGTGTGTCGTCGCCTGCCGATGAAGGTTTGCTCGTCGTCGGTACCTTGAGTAGTCCGACAGCTTTTGCTTCCACATCCCGATCTTACCTGCGGGAAAAGTCTTACCTGAAGAGAGGATTCGGCGGCTGGTTTCATTTCTTGGATTTCATGCTCTCCAATGTCACTCGGGTAGCGCTGTTCACTGCCAGCACTTGTAGCATTTGCGCGTATCTCTTGAAGCCATATGCATATGCTCCAGTATGTTCCACGGACATACTTAGAATTTGAAGTCAGGTCCATACTGATCACTCGCACTCCCCTCCACAGAGAGGGAGATTCGTAGGCAGCCCTGAAAACATCCACAATCCTGTTACTTTTCGTCTCTCGCAGCTTTAGTATATTCCTCCCTGCCATTGAAACCCTCTAGATTTACATCTAACCCTGTCGTATTATCAACCATCAAAATTTTTAACCAATTTCGTTGCCTTTATAAGCTTACATCAGCTTCATTTCTGGGTCCCATTCACAGTAACCATTTATTCACCCCCCCCCCCCCTACACTTGACTCAACCTTTCGAAAGTGGGGTTTGAATGGTCTTATGTCCATTAAGCATTTATACACTAACAACATATTTGATAGTTTCGACTACCTACACAAAAAACATGGCCCCCCACATAATCATCTCTTTAAATATCTTCAGGTTCGCCACTTGGTCATTAAACAATTTCCTTCTTTTCCTGATCTCCCTCCTGGCACAGTGTTGGATAAACTCACTCTTACTTTTGCAAATAATGAACTGATCTCTACAGTATATTCTCGATTGATGTATTTAGGAGATCAAAACCTGAACAAAGTTAAAGCTAGGTGAGAGGATGACCTTGGTATGAATCTCTCTGAGGAATGCTGGACAGAAGCGCTGAAAAGGCCAATCCTCGTCATCATGTGCTAGATTTGGGCTCATACAATTTAAAGTTTTACACAGGGTTCATTTAAGCAAAGCCAGGCTTGCTAACATATATCCAGGGACGGACGCTGGCTGTGACAGGTGCTCGTTCTCTCCAGCCAATCTAGCACATGCATTCTGGTCTTGCCCCAAACGTGATAACTACTGGGCAGTCGTTTTTAAAACCATCACTGAAGTCCTTGGGATGACAGTGAGATCTTGCCCGCTTGCAGCTGTATTTGGTGTAGCAGATAAACCCTTGGGATTAAATACAACCCAGTCTGATATTATTACATTTACATCACTTTTGGCCCGTAGGAGAATCTTGCTGGTCTGGAAATCTAGCACTCCTCCATCTGCCGCTGCTTGGCTGGAAGACGTCATGTTAATTTTTAGGTTGGAAAATATTAAATTCACATTGAGGGGGTCTGTGAAAAAGTTTTATTTGGAATGCGAACTCTTTTTATCATACTTTGAGGGTCTAAAGGAACTACCTGATGGCACTTGACATTAAGTGGGGATCTGCCTTTATTCTGTTTTGTTACTTTATTATTGTTAAAAAGTGCATTTGATTTTGTGATATATTTATTATTATTATTATTATTATTATTATTATTATTATTATTATTATTATTATTATTATTATTATTATTATTATTATTATTATTATTTATAAAAAAACAAAATGGGGGAAAATGTAATGCCATACATCAGATGTACTGTGAATTGTTTTCCTTCCCATAAAAAAATATTAATTTAAAACACTATTGGTGTATCTAAAGGTTCAATATTGGGGCCGCTATTATTCAGTCTATACATTAATGATCTACCAAGTAGCTGTCCATCAAATGTAACTTGCCAGATATATGCTGATGATGTAGTCGTGTATGTACCTGCCAAAAACAAACATCAAGCTTCACAAGACCTATCAGCTGCTATGGATTTTGAAGAGACAACAGCAAAGAGAAGCTGGAAAAAACAGTGATTGGCTCTAGCCCGAGTGGGAGGAGAGTTAGAAGTGAGTCAGAGGGGGAAAATAGTTTAAAAAGAGAGGCAAAGCGGACAGACTTAACTCAGAGCTTCCGTGGATTTTGAATCCACGCGGAGAAGGCAAATCTGGATTTAGTGTTATGTAATGAACCGGATTTGATAAAGGACCTCGAGGTTAATGAGCCATTAGGAGGCAGTAACCATGACATGGTCAGGTTTAATCTACAATTGGAGAGCGAGAAGGTTAGATCTGGCACTGTGGGGCTATGAGGAAGGAGCTGGCCAATGTTGACTGGAAATATACACTAGCAGGGATGACAGAGGTACAAAAATGGCAGGTGTTTCTAGGAATGATACAGAAGGTGCAGGATCAGTTTATTCCTAGGAGGAAGATAGATTCCAAGGGGAGAAAGGTACGACCAATCCTGTCATGGGTCGTCAGGGACAGTATACACATTAAAGCGAAGAGGCACAACGTAGCAAAGATGAGCGGGAAGCAAGAGGGTTGGGCAATTTTTAAAGAACAACAGAAGATAACCAAAAAGACAATACGGGGAGAAAAGATGAGGTACGAAGGTAAGATAGCCAAGAATTTAAAGCAGGATAGTAAACGCTTCTTTAGGTATGTGAAGAGGAAAACATTAGTTAAGACCAAAGTTGGACCCTTGAAGACCAAAAAAGGTGAATTTATTTTGGGGAACAAGGAAATGTTCCCCATCTGCCTTTGCATCTGCCTTCACTAAGAAGGACACAAACAATCTTCCTGATATAGTAGTGGTCGGAGGATCTGGGTTGACGGAGGAACTGAAAAAAATCCACATTAGGCAGGAAATGGTGTTGGATAGACTGATGGAACAGAAGGCTGATAAATACACAGGGCCTGGTGGTCTACATCCCAGGGTATTTAAGGAAGTGGCTCTAGAAATCGTCGATGCATTAGTAATAATTTTCCAATGTTCTATAGACTCAGGATCAGTTCCTGTGGATTGGAGGGTAGCTAATGTTATCCCACTTTTTAAGAAAGGCGGGTGAGAGAAAACAGGAAATAATAGACCAGTTAGCCTGACATCAGTGGAGGGGAAGGTGCTGGAGTTAATTATAAAAGATGAGATAGCCGAACATTTGGATAGCAGTAAGAGGATCGGTCCGAGTCAGCATGGATTTACGAAGGGGAAATCATGCCTGACTAATCTTGTACAATTTTTTGAAGATGTAACTAGGAAAATGGACAAGTGAGAGCCAGTGGATGTAGTGTGCCTGGACTCTCAGAAAGCATTTGATAAGGTCCCACATAGGAGATTAGTGGGAAAAATTAGGTTACATGGTATTGGGGACATGGTATTTTTTGACGATGTGACAAGTAAAATGGATGAAGGGGTGCCAATGGATGTAGTGTATCTAGACTAGCAGAAAGCCTTTGAAAAGGCCCCGCACGGGAGACTGGTGACTAAAATAGAGCACATGGTATTGGGGGTAGCCAATGGACATGGATAGAAAATAGGTTGGCAACCGGAAGCAAAGAGTAGGAGTGAACGTGTCCTTTTCAGAATGGCAGGCAGTGGCGAGTGGAGTGCCGCAAGGCTCAACTGTTCACCATATATATTCATGATTTGGAAGAGGGAATTAGGAGCAATACTAGCAAGTTACCGGATGACACAAAGCTGGGTGGCAGTGTGAACTGTGAAGAAGATGTTAGGAGGTTGCAGTGTTACGTGGACAAGTTGAGTGAGTGGGCAAATGCGTGACAGATGCAATATAATAGCAAGATTAAACGAGAACTTACCAGTTTGAAGTTTGATATTTATTTTACTTCAGAGTCACGTGAGTGCATACGTGGAGAAGGCCCGCCTGGCGCTGGAACGGCATTACGTCGACGTTGACGGCAGAAGCAGGAGTTGCAGAACGCAGCTCCTCGCAGCGGTCGGAACGGACCCGCAGGTAAGTGTAGGGAAAGTGGGGACGTTCTAAAAAAGACGTTACGCTGGTAAAACCAGCAAAAAAGTTAAAGTAAAAGTAAAAAATCAGAGTCACGCTGGCGTACTCATTTAGCCAGATAAATGGAAAAGAAAATGGAGAAATCTCAACGGAAAATTTCGCGGGTAAAAAGATCATCCCGGGGTGAAGCTAAAAATACGGGACAAGAGATTAGTGCGGATCCGGTTCCGATACCGGTGGCCGCTGATTCACCCGTTAGTGAGATTATAATTTCTCCAGAAATACTAACCACAGAGGGAAATGTTCCTAAAAAATGTAAAAAGAAATCTGTGAGGCCCGTGGTTTCTGATAATGACTCTGACAATGAAAGTCCTCCGGATAATAAAGCTATGTGGCTAAAAATGGAACATATGGAGAAAGTACTCCAAAATATTATGAGACAAGGGTCACAGTACCCAGAAGTTTCCCAAAAAGACCCTGAGGGGCTTGAATATACAGAATATGGCTATGTGCCAAATTGGAAATTTGAAACTCCGGACCCAGGATTTAGGGCGGATGAAGTCTCATTGGATATAATTCCGTGTGGATCAGGACTGCAAAAGACAGACTCTGCAAGTGGTGATGTGGATTATGAATGCACACCACAAATAAAAAAGAAAAGGCCAGATGTGCCTGAGATAGCAAAAGATTTTGCTATACCTGAAGGAAGTGGTGAGGCTATGGAAGAAAACCTAGCTGCCAACATTAATTATATGGTATCTCACCAACTTCAAGATTCTGTGATGATTGAAACAGCAGAATTATATAAAACACCAGATAATTGCACCTCAGGTACCTACGGTTAATCCGTCTATATGGACATCTATGACCCCAGGCATGAGAGGACAAGAAATGAGATTTCAAAGAATCCTCAAATTAATTTCTGCTGCCATTACTGCTTATGGAAGACAAATGGAGGGGTTGGAGATGGATAAAATTCAAAAAGATACTTTGGGCTTATTATGCAATTCCTTCTATGAAATTAATTGTATGAGAAAGATTGCGATTCGGCCCATATTTCATCCAAGGTTTGCAAGTCTGTGTCGAGCAAGTGGTGTTCAAGCTCCTGGTTATCTATTTGGAGAAAACCTGCCTAAACAAATAAAAGATATGGATGAAGAAGCTAAATCTATTAGCTACATGAGACCTTTCGTCTTTGGACAAAAAAGGTATTTTTCGCCAAGAAGGGGATTTGATTTTGGAAACAGAGGCAGGAATATGACAAGAAAATATTATCATCCGACACAGCCTAATGTTTACCCGTATACGGGGAGAAGGAGACCACCACGTTCATATGGAGAGGTACAAAAGATTTATTCTATGTTTAAAGAAACTGTGGACAAATCTCCAGTTGGAGGGAGATTACAAATGTTTTATGATGAATGGCTTATCATCACATCTGATCGGTTTATTTTACAAACAGTTTCAGGAGCTACTATTACATTTAAAGAAGGTGTTAACTCTCCAGTACAAAATAAACCTGCTTATGGTTTCATGTTTTCTGCAAAGGAAAAGGCAGAAATAAATGGGGAAATTGACAAATTGTTTAAAAAAGGTGTTATTGAAAAAACTGTTGAACACGAGCATCAATTTGTGTCAAATATATTTCCAAGAGATAAAAAAGATGGTTGTTGCAGAATTATTCTGGACCTTACAAATCTTAATAAATTTGTCGAATACAAACATTTTAAAATGGAAACGTTTAATACTGCAAGACATTTGATATCAGCAGGTTGTTATATGGCTACAATTGATTTAAAGGACGCTTATTATTCTGTATCAATACATCAGTTTTTTCGAAGGTATTTAAAATTTAATTGGCTGGGACAGCTGTGGCAATTCAAAGCTTTACCAAATGGGTTAAGTTCAGCTCCCAGGCTCTTCACAAAGCTGTTGAAACCAGTTTTAACACAATTAAGAGCACAAAAACACATCGTTATGGCTTATCTCGATGACATTTTAATCATCAATGACATTCAGGAATCAGCTGGAAAATCAGTTTCAGCAACTAAAGCTTTATTTGAAAAGTTAGGTTTCTTGATCCATCCAATTAAGTCCCAGCTGCAGCCAGCACAGTCAATTAACTATTTGGGGTTTGTAATTAACTCAGTTACTATGTTAGTAACTTTACCAACAGATAAGATTGATGATATTTTGGTGACTTGTAGGGGTCTCATTCACAAACCTTATCCCTCCATCCGAGAAGTAGCAAAGATTATTGGTGAGCTAGTAGCAGCATTTCCTGCAGTGGAATTTGGTCCATTACATTACCAAAACCTTCAAAGGGACAAAATAAGAGCTCTAAAAAAGAGAGCAGGCCATTTTGATAGGCCTATGCAATTAACAAAAGAAGCTTTATTGGAATTACAATGGTGGATTGAAAATGGCCCACAAGCTGCTAGAAACATTCTGATACAACAGCCTGAAGTGATTTTACAAACAGATGCTAGCGCTCTCGGATGGGGGGCAACAGATTCATTCTCCAGTTGTGGAGGTAGATGGACTGTCCAAGAGGAAATGTTTCTCCAAACATATGGTATTAACTATTTAGAATTGTTGGGTGCTTTTTATGGACTGAAGGCATATTGTTCTACAAAAAAGAATCTACATGTACTAATACAATTAGACAATAAAACAGCTGTTGCATATATTAATCACATGGGCGGAGTCAGATCGGTATCATGTGATTGTCTGGTCAATCAGATATAGCAATGGTGTATTAACCACCAGGTAAAGACAATGTGGTGGCAGATAATAGATCAAGGATATTTAAAGATAACACAGAATGGATGCTGAACCCAGTAATTTTCTGTAAAATTGTGACTCGATATGGGTTACCAGACACTGATCTGTTCGCATCAAGACTAAATCATCAGTTGCCTAAATATGTGTCTTGGGAACCAGACCCAGACGCAGTAGCAGTAGATGCTTTTTCATTACACTGGGGGAATATGTTCTTTTATGCTTTTCCACCATTTGCTCTGGTTCAGCAATGTCTGAAGAAAATAGGACAAGACTCTGCCACAGGATTGTTGGTAATCCCAAATTGGCCGACACAACCTTGGTTCCCATTGATGTTAAACATGATTAAAGAACCATATATGTCAATTCCTAACAGCAGTAATTTATTGATAAAACCAGTAACCAAAGAAATTCATCCTTTACATGCTGATATGAATTTGTTAATCTGCAGGTTTTGACCAGACCACTACAGGAGCTTGGATTGTCGGATAGAACTATGGATGTTATAGCCGCATCATGGCGAGATAGCACACAGAGACAATATATGACACATATAAAGAAATGGGAAGAATTTTGCAGACAGTCAAATATATCTTATCATACTGTAAACATTGCAAACGTATTGGAGTTCCTTGCCGAATTGCATTTTGAACAACACTTAGGTTACAGTGCCATTAATAGTGCACGTAGTGCCTTATCATCTTATTTAGGACAAATATCTGACCAGAAATCAATTGGATCACATCCATTAATATCCGCCAAAACCAAGATATACAGAGATTTGGGATGTTAGCATTGTACTTACTTTACTTAGGCAATGGACTCCAATCGAAGGTTTGTCATTGGAAAGATTAACATTCAAATTAGTAATGTTAATGTCATTGGTTTCAGCTCAAAGGGTGCAAACATTACAAATGTTGCGTTTAGACTGTATGCATGTGACTACAGATAACATTGTGTTCTATGTTTACGATCTGATCAAACAAAGCAGACCAGAAGAACTGGAGCAAAATTAACCTTTCAAGCTTATCCTATTGATCCAACATTGTGTGTAGTTAGACATTTGAACCAATATATAAAAATTACCAAAACTCTTCGAGGTAATGAAAAAACATTAATGATTACGCATAAGAAACCACACACAAAAGCTTCAGTACAAACAATCTCAAGGTGGTTAAAACAGGTGTTACTTTTAGCAGGAGTAGACACTGATGTGTTCAAATCTCACTCCACCAGGGCAGCAGCTACATCCGCAGCGAAGGTGCAGGACGTACCGCTCGAGCATATTTTAGAAACCGCAGGGTGGAGTAAAGAAGAAACTTTTTCAAAGTTCTACAATAAACCTGTTCACACAATGACAGGCTTTGGACACGCGGTGTTGGGTTCACTATAGTCACCTGCTTTGTTTCACTATTGATTAATATGATCAATTATGTTATCACTTATATCTTTTATCACTTTGTAATGGTTCCCTCGGGTATAAAGTGGGTTATTATATGTTCTTTTATCATTAAAAAATTTATTATGGAAAGAACTAAAACTAGGCTGGTTTTCTCATGTATGTGTTGACCTAGCCGGACAGTCGTATGGAAGAATTGTACGACATGAAAAACACAGAAAGCTTCAAACTCTTCACGTAGTCACTCACGTGACTCCGAAGTAAAATAGTAAGATTAAACGAGAACTTACCTGTTCGAAGTTTGATCTTTATTTTATGAGGAGTAACGATGAGGGATTACGTGCCCTCCACTCCACACCCTCATAAAATGAATGATCAGCTGGTAGTTCTAAATCTATAATGAGCCTTACTATCTTATTCCGGCTATTGTGTTCTGTGTTTTTCATGCCGCTGCTTTGAAGTATGCCGTTCCAGCGCCAGACGGGCCTTCTTCACGTAATCCCTAATCGTTACTCCTCATAAAATAAAGATCAAACTTCGAACAGGTAAGTTCTCGTTTAATCTTACTATTTTATGAGGAGTCGAGTTGAGGGACTACGTGAATAGAAGCCCGTACAGCCGTTGGTGCGTCAATCTTCAAAGCAGCGGAATGAATTCACAGCTAACAATGACTGAAGTATAATGGTAAGATGATAAAACTAGAACTACCAGATGAGATCTATGAGGGTGGGAGCGGAGGGCACGTAGTCCCTCAACTCGACTCCTCATAAAATAAAGATCAAACTTCAAACTGGTAAGTTCTCGTTTAATCTTACTATTTTACTTCGGAGTCACGTGAGTGACTACGTGAAGACTTCAAAGCACTGCAAATTCACGCCGCAGACCCAAATCCCACGTTCACACTGCCTGGATTGACTCAAAAGTCGTTAACAATCAATCATGCATCAGTAACAACATGTGCTAAATGAATAACAGTTTATTTACAAACAAAATCATAACAAACACCTCTAACTCAGGGGAAACATAGAAACATACTCAAAACAGAATCAGCAAACACCCCGAGCCTTGAAATCGGCTTGTGATAAAACCTCTGAAAATTTAGCTCACTGGATCATCCTGCGGCCGCGAGGATATGATCTATTGGCACGTCCATCGCCCTTGCCGCGGAAGTTGATGCCGCCCTGGTGGAATGAGATTTGAATTTATCAGTATCAATTCCAGCACTTGCCAGGACCTGCTTTAGCCACCTTGAAATTGTTTGCACCGACACCTTACTGTGTGTTTTTTTGTGACTAATAAACAAAGCCGACTCTGTTCCTCTCAGATGTTTAGTAATCTCAATGTAACGAGATAAATGTGAGACTACACACAAGCGATCATCTGCGGGGTATGCTGAAAACACAATCTTACATCCTGTCATGCCTCTTCTATTATGGTTAAGCAAATCATAGACATTAAATATAATGGCATCTGCCGACACATGCATTCTATCTAGCCGTAGCTTTTGCAACGTTTGTACACGTTGAGCTGAAACCAACGCCATAAGCATGACCACCTTAATAGTTAATTTGGCTATAGATAGGCTTGTAACCGGAGCCCACTGGCGAAGAACCATAAGAACCGCACTCACATTCCAAATACCGGCATACCTGGGTTTAGGGGGATTAGAATTGAAAACTCCCTTCATGAATCGTGAAACTAACGGATGTGTCCCTACTGTATGCAATTCTGCATTCATAGGTAAATAAGAAGACAGAGCACTTCTGGCTGAATTGATCGCACTGTACCTTAATATTTGGTCGAAATAAAGAGTTGAGGAAAACTCCAATACGTCCGTGATCCCTGCAGTGTGATATACAATATTCTGCTGTAGGCAGAATTGGTCCCACTTCCTTATATAGGTGATATATTGCTGCTGTGTACTATCCCTGCAGGCCGACGTGAGAACATCCACAGTCCGATGAGACAGTCCTCTCCCCAGGTATGGCCTCCTTAAAATCTGCAAATTAACAGATCAATACGATCATGTAAAGGATGTTGATTCCCAGTGACTGGATTTACCAGTAGATTTTTATTCTTGGGAATAATCATGTAAGGCTCCCTAGCCATTTGTAATACAACAGGAAACCATGCTTGTGTAGGCCAATCTGGCACTACAAGTACCCCTAAAGCGGAGTCCTCCTTGATCTTTTGCAAACATCTGCTGATGAGACAGAATGGAGGAAATACATTCACAAACATTCCTCCGCAATGCAGCGAAAACGCATCCACTGCTACTGCCCCATGATCTGGTTCCCACGAAACATATCTAGGTAACTAATGATTTAATCGAGATGCAAACAAGTCGATATCTAGCAATCCATACTGAACAATCATTTGGTTAAATACATCCTGATTTAACATCAATTCAATGTTTTCATTAAACTGACGTGACATAGTGTCAGCTACAGTGTTGAATCTTCCTGGCAAATAAAGTGCTGAAAGCCAGATATTTTGGTCAATACACCAGCTCCAAATCTGGTTAGCCAGTCTATCACAAGACTGTGACTTAACTCCACCCATGTGGTTTACATATGCCACTGCTGTGGTGTTGTCAATCTGAACCTGCACATGCAAGTCCCTCCTTGTAGAACAATAAGCTTTGAGCCCATACCAGGTGCCCACCAACTCTAAATAATTAATTAATCCCTCTTAATTGAAGAAGCGATGTCTCATCCACATTCCATCTGCCTCCACAACTAGAAGACATATCTGTTGCACCCCAACCCAGTGCACTTACATCAGTCTGTAATATCAGTGGCGGTGGTTCCACCAAAACCTTCCTAAAACTTTTTGAAACATGTACTATCCACCATTGTATGTCAGCAATCGCCCCAGCTGACAACTGCATAGGCCTATCAAAATGGTCCCTTTGTATTCTCAGTGCCTGTTCCTTTGATCGTTGTAATTGTTGATAATGCAGAGGACCATACTGCACAGCTGGAAATGCTGCAACAAACTTCCCAATTTGCCTGGCTACTTGTCTAATTGAAGGCCGTTGTTCTCCAACGAGATTCATACAGTCCTCAATTAACTGATTCAATTTATCCCTGGGCATAGTTACCAACATGTGATTGGAATTAATGGTAAATCCCAGATAATCAATAATTTGGACTGGCGATAATTTAGATTTATCTGGGTGAATAACAAATCCCATTTGTTCAAAAGTGATTTTAACAACTGAAACTGATGATTGAGTTTCAGCATGAGTCTTTCCAACAGTCAGAATATCATCTAAATAGGCCATTACCACATGCCCCTGAGCTCTAAGTAATGCTAACACAGGTTTTACCAATTTAGTAAATAAGCTAGGAGCTGAAGTTAATCCATTCGGCAATGCCCTGAATTGCCACAGCTGAGTCCTCCAAATAAATTTCAAATATCTTCTATCATCACCATGAATAGACACTGAGTAATACGCATCCATTAAATCAATGGTTGCCATATAACACCCTTTGGACACTAGATGTTTGGCCGTGGTAAAGGTTTCCATTTTGAAATGCCTATAACAAACAAATTTGTTCGAACTCGATAAATCCAGAATAATTCTACACCCCCCAGTCATTTTAGATCTGGGAAATATACTTGACACAAATTGTTGACTTTGATAGACAGAAAGCTCAATTACCCCTTTCCTATGTAACGACTGAATCTCTGCTTGAATAAGCACATTTTCCTCATCTGAAAAAATAAGTTTACGACTAGGAAAATGTTGATTAGGTACACTGTCCTTAGAGTAAAATTCAATTTTCACCCCTTCAATACTACTAAGTATGAACAAATCTGATGTCAACTGCTGCCATTGTTTGAGAAACAATTTTAACCTTCCCCCAATTTGAACAGGAACGCCAGTTAATTCATCGTCTGTCAATGTTATATTCCTTACCTGCATCTTTCCTCCCAGCAATGTTCGGAATTACCTCCAACCGAACTCCTTTACTGCTCTCCCCCAGCATAGAATCAGTGTCAGCAAACTGCACTGATGGAACATCCTCCTTACAGGCAGGATAGTTCTGCAGCCCTGAAACAGGTGTTGCTAGCATCTGCTCTCCATCAGCCTGGCCTGGGCACCACTCCTCCTCACTGAGCTGGTCCCTGTCGAGCATTCTTTGTAATAAAATCTCGACCTGGGAGAGCCGTGAGCAAACGGACTCTCCTATGGAGGGTATAACCTCCTGGCCCGACTCATCTACGGGCCTAACAGACTTGCCAGTGGCCTTCCGCCCTACTGGCATGCCTCCACTGCCCCCAGGCAGTGTAGCCAGCACCGGACCAGGTGTACCAGACGGCCCTCCATCCACAACACTCTCCTGGTCACTTTACTTTCTTCCGGAGCGCCTCGCCAAGACCTTCTTCACTTTCTGCAACATTCTCTAAGAACTCCAAACCGTCGCAGAAAATGACCTGTAGTAATTTTTTTTTTTAAACCTTACCTCCGTTTTTAAACTTACCGCTTGGAGGAGCGCTGCTGCTCCAACCGGCCGACTGCACCAGCGTCTGACGTCATGACGCACCAACGGCTGTACGGACTTCTATTCACGTAGTCACTCACGTGACTCCGAAGTAAAATATAGATTAATGTGAGGTTATCCACTTCGGCGGCAAAAACAAGGGGGAAGATTATTATATCAATGGGATTAGGTTAGGTAAGTGGGAGTTTCAACAAGACCTGGGTGTCCTCGTACATCGGTCACTGAAAGTTGGCGTGCAGGTACAGCAGGCAGTGAAGAAAGCTAATGGAATGTTAATAGAAACATAGAAATTAGGTGCAGGAGTAGGCCATTCAGCCCTTCGAGCCTGCACCGCCATTCAATATGATCATGGCTGATCATCCAACTCAGTATCCCGTACCTGCCTTCTCTCCATACCCTCTGATCCCCTTAGCCACAAGGGCCACATCCAACTCACTCTTAAATATAGCCAATGAACTGGCCTCAACTACCCTCTGTGGCAGAGAGTTCCAGAGACTCACCACTCTCTGTGTGAAAAAAGTCTTTCTCATCTCGGTCTTAAAGGATTTCCCCCTTATCCTTAAGCTGTGACCCCATTGTCCTGGACTTCCCCAACATCGGGAACAATCTTCCTGCATCTAGCCTGTCCAACCCCTTAAGAATTTTGTAAGTTTCTATAAGATCCCCTCTCAATCTCCTAAATTCCAGAGAGTATAAACCGAGTCTATCCAGTCTTTCTTCATAAGACAGTCCTGACATCCCAGGAATCAGTCTGGTGAACCTTCTCTGCACCCCCTCTATGGCAATAATGTCCTTCCTCAGATTTGGAGACCAAAACTGTACGCAATACTCCAGGTGTGGTCTCACCAAGACCCTGTACAACTGAAGTAGAACCTCCCTGCTCCTGTACTCAAATCCTTTTGCTATGAAAGCTAACATACCATTCGCTTTTTTTCACTGCCTGCTGCACCTGCATGCCTACTTTCAATGACTGGTGTACCATGACACCCAGGTCTCGCTGCATCTCCCCTTTTCCTAATCGGCCACCATTTAAATAATAGTCTGCTTTCCTGTTTTTGCCACCAAAGTGGATAACCTCACATTTATCCACATTGTACTGCATCTGCCAAACATTTGCCCACTCACCCAGCCTATGCAAGTCACCTTGCAGTCTCCTAGCATCCTCCTCACAGCGAACACTGCCCCCCCCAGCTTAGTGTCATCCGCAAACTTGGAGATATTGCCTTCAATTCCCTCATCCAGATCATTAATATATATTGTAAATAGCTGGGGTCCCAGCACTGAGCCCTGCGGTACCCCACTAGTTACTGCCTGCCATTGTGAAAAGGACCCGTTTACTCCTACTCTTTGCTTCCTGTTTGCCAGCCAGTTCTCTATCCACATCAATACTGAACCCCTAATACCGTATGCTTTAAGTTTGTATACTAATCTCTTATGTGGGACCTTGTCGAAAGCCTTCTGGAAGTCCAGATATACCACATCCACTGGTTCTCCCTTATCCACGCTACTAGTTACATCCTCGAAAAATTCCACAAGATTCGTCAGACATGATTTACCTTTCGTAAATCCATGCTGACTTTGTCCAATGATTTCACCACTTTCCAAATGTGCTGCTATCCCATCTTTAATAACTGACTCTAGCAGTTTCCCCACTACCGATGTTAGACTAACTGGTCTGTAATTCCCCGTTTTCTCTCTCCCTCCCTTCTTAAAAAGAGGGGTTACATTTGCTACCCGCCAATCCTCAGGAACTACTCCAGAATCTAAAGAGTTTTGAAAGATTATCACTAATGCATCCACTATTTCCTGAGCTACTTCCTTAAGTACTCTGGGATGCAGCCTATCTGGCCCTGTGGATTTATCGGCCTTTAATCTATTCAATTTACCCAACACCACTTCCCGACTGACCTGGATTTCACTCAATTCCTCCTTTGACCCACAGTCCCCTGCTATTTCAGGCAGATTATTTATGTCTTCCTTAGTGAAGACGGAACCAAAGTAGTTATTCAATTGGTCCGCCATATCCTTGTTCCCCATGATCAACTCACCTGTTTCTGACTGCAAGGGACCTACATTTGTTTTAAATAACCTCTTTCTCTTCACATATCTATAAAAACTTTTGCAGTCAGTTTTTATGTTCCCTGCCAGTTTCCTTTCATAATCTATTTTTCCTTTCCTAATTAAGCCCTTTGTCCTCCTCTGCTGGTCTCTGAATTTCTCCCAGTCCTCTGGTATGCTGCTTTTTCTGGCCTTCATAACAAGAGGATTTCAGTATAGGATTAAAGAGGTTCTTCTGCAGTTGTTTTTGGTCTGGTGAGACCACATCTGGAGTAATGTGTACAGTTTTTGTCTACAAATTTGAGGAAGGACATCCTTGTGATTGAAGCTGTGCAGCATAGCTTCACGAGATTGATCCCTGGGATGGCGGGACTGTCATATGAGGGAAAATTGAACAAACTAGGCTTGTATTCACTTGAGTTTAGAAGGATGAAGGGGCATCTTATAGAAACATATAAAATTATAAAAGGACTGGACAAGCTAGATGCAGGAAAAATGTTCCAAATGTTGGGCGCGTCCAGAACCAGGGGCCACAGTCTTAGAATAAAGGGGAGGTCATTTAAGACAGAGGTGAGAAAAAACTTTTTCACCCAGAGAGTTGTGAATTTTTGGAATTCCCTGCCACAGAGGGCCGTGGAGGCCAAATCACTGGATGGATTTAAGAGAGAGTTAGATAGAGCTCTAGGGGATAATGGAGTCAAGGGATATGGGGAGAAGGCAGGGACGGGCTATTGATAGCGGACGATCAGCCATGATCACAATGAATGGCGGTGCTGGCTCGAAGGGCCGAATGGCCTCCTCCTGCACCTATTTTCTATTTTTCTAAGTTTCTATGTTTCCATCACAGTGAGGAGGTGTTGGAGATTCACTGTGATGGATGTTTGTGTAAGTTGTGTTAATTGTGTCTCTTGGTTTTTTTTTGTAATGTCATGACTGCATGAATGACATTTCGTTCTAACCTTGTCTGTTTGAATGACAATAAAAGGCATTCTATTTTACTTCGGAGTTACGTGAGTGACTACGTGAGGAAGCCCCGCCAGGCGCATGCGCGTCATTACGTCCGACGCATGGCGCACCGACGGACTGGAGAGCTCAGATCCACCAGCGGTAAGTAGCAACTCGCAGGTAAGTCAATCTTAAAACTTCCCCGCGTGTACTTTTTAAAACTCTGCAAGTCTGGCTCGGAGAGTCTAGTGTCTGAGTCTAGAGTTACTAATATGGAGGTATTGAAAATATGAATTGCTATAGTGGAGCGGAACGCGCGGGGACCGCGGTTACCGCTTATAGATCGGGTCGGGAGATAACGGCTGCGCGAAAGTGGGCTCCGCGATTACCACTAGTTAGATCGGGTTTGGAGGTAACGGCTGCGCTAATGCCGGCTCCAGTACCGGCTACTGTTTCTACTGGCAGCTCAACTTCCTCCATCAATTTCGAGTGCTTCAGGACACTCAGGAATACCAAAATAAAGTAGTCTCAGGCTCATTTTCCTCATGAGTCTGATGATGTGGAAGACTCCCTCCTTTAAATTTAAAGGTATGGGGATGGCTCAACCAAATGGGAAAATGCTCCAAATTTTAAGAGCCATGGAAAATATCAATTGGGGTCGAATGCCCCTACGATTCCCCACACAGCCTCTCGCAGAGGTCCATACAGCGAAGAGGAAAACGCCGCTTTTGGGTAACAGTGGGTATCATCCTCTCCAGCACCTTGTTTAGGGCTGGAAGAGACCTCCCTAGAGCATGACTCGGGAGAAGCAGGACAGGAGGAATCTGACCCTGAAGCTGGTGTCACTGCTTTTGTGCACACACCAGAGCACATGAGCCATGCTCCAGGTGTCCCGGACGTAGCGTTAAATTTCGCTAAACCCGGAAGGGACTGGTGAGGCTATCGAGAAAACTCTAGCCGTCAATGTAAGTTACATGGCTTATCACCAGCTCCAGGAGAGGAGACAGCCACATGTTACAAAACACCTGTGAACTGTGCGTCATTCAAAATGCCCACCGTGAACTCGGCAAGGGCACAAATGTGTGCAACGATGCGGGGACAAGACGTGAGATTTCAGCGCGTCCTCAAGTTGGTGGCAGCAGGCATCACTGCATTTGGAAAAATGGTCCAGTGGGCACCGATGTCTGGTACCCAACAAGATATGCTGGCCCTGTTCTGCAACGCATACTTCGAGGTCAATTGCATCAGGAAGATAGCCATCCTGTTGAAACGTTGAAACCCGAAGTTTGCAGATCTATGTAGGTATAGAAACGTTCAAGCCCCAGATTATTTATTTGGGGTGGACCTCATCAAACAAGTCAAGGACCTGGAAAAATATACCAAAACAATCCGTCTCATGAAGACATACGTCCCTTCTGCCAGGATACCACCTCGCAGGTCGTTTTCAGCAAGAAAGGTGACGGATCCAGGGGCAGGGCCAAGCAGAGTGGGGCAGTGGGACGACGATATTACTCACTTGTGTATCCCAGCCACAACCCCAATATGGGAAGAAGGAGGACTTCAAAGCCGACTGTAGAGGTACAGGTGGTTCATTCTGTCCAGGATAAGATTTCTGGTGAACAACCTCCGGTTGGGTGTAGGTTGCAATTGGTATGATGAATGGTGCTGCATAACATCTCATCGGTTTATACTCACACACAGAGTGGCGAATTGTGGAATTCTCTGCCACAGAAGGTAGTTGAGGCCAGTTCATTGGCTATATTTAAGAGGGAGTTAAATATGGCCCTTGTGGCTAAAGGGATCAGGGGTTATGGATATAAGGTAGGTACAGGATACTGTTGGATGATCAGCCATGATCATATTGAATGGCGGCGCAGGCTCGAAGGGCCGAATGGCCTACTCCTGCACCTATTTTCTATGATTCTATGATTCTATACTAGACACTATGTCAGGCTCGAATAGAGTTTATGTCATGAATTGATCCGCGTGTACACAATATGCCTATTAGAGTATTGTTTTTTTTCCTGCACCACGAACTCAGCAGGTAAAAGAAGAAATTACGGTTTTGTCCCGAAAAAGGAGTAATTGACCGGCGACAAACCATCCTCAACAATTTGTGTCCAATATATTCCCCAGACAGAGAAAAGATGGGGGATGGAGTCATTATGGACCGAAACCACTTAAATTGCTATGTTCAGTATAGGCATTTTAAAATGGACACCTTCAATACTGCGAAACGGCTGTTAGCGCAAGGCTGTTATATGGCGACTACAGATCTAAAAGATGCATATTATGCAGTACCAATTCATCATCAGTATCGGCGATACTTCAAATTTAGTTGGATGGGAGAGCTGTGGCAAATTAACCTCAGCTCCTAGGCTGTTCAAGAACTTGTTGAAACCAGTACTGGCGCTACTTCGGGCCGAGAATCACATGGCAATGGTTTATCTAGATTATATTTTAATCATAAGCAACACTCAGGAGGCAGCTGAGGAATCGGTTTCAGCAACCAAATACCTGTTTGAAAGGTTAGGGTTCCTGGTCCATCCAACCAAATCCGAGTTAGAACCATCCTAGAAAATGATTATTGGGATGTGTCATTGATTCAAGTTGATATGTCAGTGACTTTGCCTACAGCCAAGGCTGTGGAGATCAGAGAGGTCTCTACTAGCCAGTGTTATTGGTAAATTTCGTGGCAGCTTTCCCTGCAGTGCAGTTTGTACCACTGCCCTACCAAAGTCTGCAATGAGCTAGAGAACTAGCACATAAAGAACATGCAGTTCATTTCGATAGACCTAGGCAGTTACCAACCAGAGCCATAGTTCAATTACAATGGTAGATTATCAATATTGTACAAACTACCAAAAACATTTTGGTTCAGCAACCTTCAGTGCTTTTACAGACAGATGTGAGTGTTGCCGGATGGACAGCGAGTCTAACTGTAGTGGCAGATGAAGTGCGCAAGAGGATTTAATCCTGCACAGGCATGGTATGAATTACTTAGAATTGCTGGGTGCATTCTATTGATTAAAAGCTTATTGTTCAACAATGAATAATTTACATGATCAACTCCAGATTGATAATACCTCGGCTGTGCCATATATCAATCACATGGCAGGAATGATGTCATGTGATAATCTGGCTAACCTCATCTAGCACTGGTGTATTTCCAGAAACATCTGCGTCTCAGCTATCTACCTGCCAGGTAGAGACAATGTGGTGGCAGACAACAGGTCACGAAAGTTCAATGACAACATAGATTGAATGATTAAATCCAGAAGTTTTTAAATGATTGTCAGCCGCTATGGGTTGCCAGATTTTGATCTGTTTGCATTCAGGCAAAATCATTAGTTGCCTAAATATGTTTCATGGGAACCGGATTCAGGAGCAGTAGCGGTGGATGCATTCTCGCTACATTGCGGACGTACATTATTTTATGCTTTTCTCCCATTCTGCCTGATTAGGCAATGTCTCACCAAAATAGAGCAGGATTCCGCCTCTGGGGTTTTGGTGGTTCCGGACTGGCCTACACAGCCATGGTTCCCATTGGCGCTCAGGATGACGGCTCAGCCATTCATGACTGCCCCAACTGCAGTAATTTGTTGGTGCGTCCAGTAACAGGAGAAAGTCATTCGTTACATGATCGTATCAATTGGTGATCTGTAGGTTCTGACCCGACCGTTCCAAAGCTTTGGACTGTCGAATAGGACCATGGATGTCATAACTGCAGCTTGGAGGAATAACACTAAAAAACAATATGTGTCTCATATTAAGAAATGGGAGATGCATGGTTTGCAGTCAGATATATCTTATCATGCTGCAAGCATACCGGATGTATTGGAGTTCCTTGCGATGTTGCATTTTTGATGAACATTTGAGTTATAGTGCCATTAATAGTGCTCGGAGTGCTTTGTCCTCCTATTTAAGGCAGTTTCAGAACAACAACCTATCGGGTCTCATCCATTAGTGTCCAGATTCATGAGAGGATTTTTTAAAAATCCTTCTAAACCTAGATATACAGAAATCTTGGGTGTCAGTATAGTTCTCACACTGGGGTTACACAAAATGCTGGAGAAACTCAGCGGGTGCAGCAGCATCTAAGGAGCGAAGGAGATAGGCGACGTTTCGGGTCGAGACCCTTCTTCAGACTGGTCAGGGATTATCCCTGACCAGTCTGAAGAAGGGTCTCGACCCGAAACGTCGCCTATCTCCTTCGCTCCTTAGATGCTGCTGCACCCGCTGAGTTTCTCCAGCATTTTGTGTAACCCTCGATTCTCCAGCATCTGCAGTTTCTTCGTTAACTCGTTAGTTCTCACACTGCTTCGGCAATGGGCTCCAATTACATCATTGTCTTTTCAGAAGGTAACACTTAAAATGGTTCAATTCATGGCGTTAGTATCAGCGCAAAGAGTGCAAACATTGCAAAAGTTACGACTAGATAGCATGAATTCTTCTGCAGATAACATTACGTTTTATGTGTATCATGTAATCAAACAAAGCCAGGAAAGGCCGGAACCAAAGTAAGTTTTAAAGCATACCCTGTTGACCATACATTATGTGCAGTTAAGCACCTGAGTCAATATCGAGGTAACTGAGAGTCTCAGAGGCTCTGAGACAGCAATGCTCATCAGTCACAAAAAAACTGATAAAAAGGTGTTAGTATAAACCATTTCTAGATGGTAAACCAGGTTTTGGATTCTGCTGGAGTTGACACTCATGTGTTTAAATCTCACTCTACCAGGACGGCATCAACATCCGCAGCAAGGCCGCAGGATGGTCGAAAGAATCAAATGTTCTAAAATGTATGGTAAACCTGTCCTGACAGTGGCAGGGTTTGGGCATGCTGTGTTGGGTCCGTTTGATTTGATTTGCTTTGTCTTTATAAATTTCATTTGTGATTTCCCCTTGGATAGAGGGATTATTACTGTTTTGTTATTTTAAAAATGATTATTGGTTCATTCGAAGCAATGCTCAATACATTATTTATTCACTACTGTGTCAACTGAAGCAGTGTGTCGCATGGAATGGATCTACGGCATGAAATCACACAGCTTTGAAATCTTCACGTAGTCACTCACGTGACTCCGAAGTAAAATAGTAAGATTAAACGAGAACGTACCAGTTTGAAGTTTGTTCTTCATTTTATGAGGAGTTACGATGTGGGATTACGTGCCCTTCGCTCCCGGCCCACATAATCGCAAAGATCATCTGGTAGTTCTAGTCTTCTCAGCCTTACTACCTCAATTTGGCTGTCTCTGTGCTTTCACGCTGCTGCTTTGAAGTATGGCGCATAGGCGCCTGGCGGGGCTTCTTCACGTAACTCCTCATAAAATAAAGATCAAACTTCAAACTGGTAAGTTCTCGTTTAATCTTACTATTCTATTCTATTTTAAACTCACAGAAGAGTCAAGAGTGTTTTATTGTCATCTGTCCCAGTCACATGCCAAGGCGGAGAAAATCCCAGTACGAGTTCTGATTGTGTGCGACAATCACATGGCTACGATCCACGTTGTTATTTTTTACATCACACATCAACAGCCCATTGCCCCCATCTGCTTCAAGGAACCTTGCATCACTCCCTGAGGAAATTACAAAATCCCCAGTCTGAGACTGCCGCCTAGCAACTTCAACAACAACCATTATAAAGTGCGTTTAAAAATTGGTAATAGCGCACATTTGCACAGTTCTTTTGGATAATCTTTACTCCCTGCAATTTACGTTCAAATCTAAACTGGTTTATGGATCATTCCAAAGATAGAACGATGGAGTAGCGCAGCGGGACAGGCAGCCTCTCAGGAGAGGAGGAATGGATGACGTTTCGGGTCGACACCCATATTCAGACTCCATCTCTATTGCAATGCATCCAACTACCCATTTGTTTGATAGCAGCAATATCTCTGGCGGAATGTTATTCGTTGAATACAACTTAATTGGCAACGCCAAAGTAAATAATCAGATCAGTCCAAAACATCTGAACCTTGGTTTTAGGGCCTTCATCTCCAACCGTCTTTAGTATTTCCTGACGGGCTGACCTCAGTAGTTTAGAAATGGTCATATGATTCACCCACACTGACACTGAACACTAGTGACACTGAGTGGTGTTTGTTCAAAACCTCTCACTTCTCCTTGTACACCCACAACTGTGACCACGTACAATGCCAACTCGATCTCTGTTCACCGACACCATTGGTGTCCGCAATACTGATTCACAATAATGAGAAGAAGTATAGCATCCGTCAATCTCCCGTCTTCTGTCAGGGCAACAACCATAACTATCAAATATGACATATTTGGTCGTTGACTTTAGCAGGTGAGAGGGTGAACATAAGATGTCCCACCCTCATCAACGAAACTATTCTCTAGATAGTCCGGAGCTTCACGTTCCTGGGCATCCACATTATTAGCAACGAAGCCCGCTCCTTTACCACTGAAGCGCTCATAAAGAAAGTGCATGAGCGGATTTATTTTCATAGGTGCCTGAGAATATATAGGCGTGGCACGAGAATACTGCCGAACATCTACGATGCTCCATCAATGACATTCCAAGGGGTCAGTCAATTGCATGAACGATTGAACAGTGAGAGAACGGCAAAAATATTACCATCGCAGCGTAATCATTTCCTTCCATCCAGTTCAATATCACGGTACGTTGCACCAGGAGGGCCAGAAGTATCGACTAGTATGCCTGCCATCCAGGTCATTAGCTTTTCTCTTCTACTTTCTCCGATAAGGTACAGGGGCCTGAAAGTTCGGATTTCCAGCCTTAAGAAGGTTTTTTCCCCACTTCTATATGACTATTGAAACAATCTCTTCTTTCGCAGCCGCTTCCGGGAGATGCCACTAAATATATTGCTCATAAATCTTCTTCGTTCCGTTATTCTGCTCTTGTGCTCCAGTGTGTCCTACATCGCATATATTGTTCCACAACCTGCACGATTCTGCTTCGTTTTGTATTTAAGTTACCAGTAATATACTGAGGCGTTTTACTTTATGAACTTCGTGTGACCAAGTACTTTCATTGTGCCCTGCTGGGCATGACAATAACTATTTTAAATCTGAACCAAAATCTAGAAATCTACGACACATCTTCCAATTTACTAATCTCGTGATTGTTTATGCGCGGCATTGTAAAACACATTGTAAAAAGTGATCCATCTTGATATTTATTACCACACGAAACGATACGTTACAATATTTATCCCAGGACGAAAATTAATTTGCCAACAATCAAAAAACAAAAGATAAATGAAACATGAATCGAAAATAAATTGACGAGATGTAAGGCTTTGGCGATGTGCAAAGATTGAGGAGGTGGGATGGGGGTGCGTCAGTCACAGTCTCAGTCGACCTCATGGCAGAAGGAGAAGAGTTATTAAGCTTGATAGCCTCAGGGTAGAAGGATTTCCTGTGGCGTTCAGTCCTGTATCTTGGTGGAACCAGTCTGTTGCTGCAGATCCATTGAGGACCAGGAATCGGAGAGAAGGATGTGGGGAATTGATGCCTGCGACGGTCGTGAACAAAACGCTCGGTGGGAAGAACCGGAGGGTGCTATGTTTTGCGTCGTCAAGGTCAGCTGCCAGAGGCGCCACCCGAGAAACAAAAGCTGGTGAGAGTTGGACAAGCCGACGGACGACTGTTCGCTGGAGGTCCTTATTGGAAGCGACGGGTGCCACGGGCCTTCATGTTTAGCTGCAGCCGGAACTGTAAAACGGCGCCAAAATTACGTCTCATGCATACGGACTGTTTAGGCTTTTATGTACATTCTGTACTACCGGGGATTGTGTTTATGTCTGCTGATAATCTAGTGATATTATGCAAATCAATCATTTCACTGTACAATATTTCACTGTGCAATCATTTCGCAGTGAAAATAAGGAAACCATTGTAACATTGAACAATTGAACATGTCAATACAAGATCGCAAGATATTGCAATGAATGTGTGATGTCGCCTAGACCAACATAAAACCACATCTCTCTTCTATTTAAGTAAATGGAAGGTCGTTAGGATAATCAAGGACCAGCGTCACACTGGTCAGTCTCTCTTCTCCCCTCTCCATCGGTAGGAGATTCAGATGTTTGAAAGCGCATAACTCCAGATTCTGTGTTACTGTCTCAGGCAACTGAACAGTCATTCTCTGGCATTTGAAAGATCATCAGCTGGAGTGCTGACCTCCCAAGTATCTCTTTGGAGACCGTTGAACATTACATAATCGGAATTTCGGATCTCGGACTTCAACGTGAAATCACTGCACTAAATAGTGTACCCTGTATCATTTACCTGAGCAGTGTGGACGGCTGGTATACTTTGATTGCTTTCATTAGATATCATGCAAAGAAAAACATTTTCACTGTATCTCGATATAGGTGACAATGATAAACTAAACTAAACAGTCCTCACGGGAGAGTCAGTTTATGAATATTTCACAATAGCAATTATTGACGAAATCCTATTGTGTACCAGTCTGACTTACTAAAGCAGCCTATGTAGTTTCCTCCACGTCACCTGCCATAATATTTTGCTCGTTGACAAACACTTCAGAGCGCGAAAACTATTTGTAAACAATTATAAATAGGTCTGGATTTCAAGCGCTACAAACCTAACTATTACTCTAATTTGAAGATTCCGTGTGTGCTCGATGACGTCCAGCAGTATCCTTATTTAGGGTTATTACCAGCAATATTGTTGATGAATGTTCAGCGAAGGACTTAACTGCTGCATGCATGAACGTAACAAATGTGATTCATAGCGACAAAGTCATTGTCTTTCTACTTCTTACACGTTATACATTTTGTTCCTTATGTTCACCTTAGACCTCAAGAACACAGCAAACAAATTGCAAATGCAATAGACTAATTTACTCCAAAGCTCTGCAAACAAATTTCAAATAAAATAGATTAATTAATCCAATAGATTAATTTGAAATCTACTTTCTATTCTGAGCGGAATGATGATAAACGACAGTCTTCCGTTTCTAACTTGGCACTGGCTTATCAGAAGAAAAATTCTTTATTCTGCATCATAAAAATAACGTCAATCCTCACATGTCTTTGTCGCGAAGGCTGTATGAAGATATATGTTCTTTGATTTTCTGTACGTCAGAGCAGATCATTACTTTCACTAATGGTCGTGTCTTATTGCTCCATTGAATTTGAATCTCCCACTATCATAAATCGACTTATCTGTACTTCGCAGTGGAGGCGTTACACTAGAGCGAAATTACATCATTCGGCAACCAGAGCCGCTAACTTCCATAAGGTATGCAAAGCTTCTGTGCAAGAATATCCAGTTCCCTGGCATAAACTCCGATTCAAACTATAGTATAGCACATATTTCGGAATAACAAAGTTGTTTCTCCTCCGTCAGAGAGGCTTTACGAATGAAATCATAACATCAAATGGTCGGCGAACAAGGCTTGGCCTATCACGATGAATGGTTTGTGATATAATGGGAGAGGGAAGTTGATTTGTGAGAAAGAGAAGATTTATTGTTTTTGATAGTGATACACGTTTATATTGAGGTTTTTCTTGGATAAACCTCTGTGAAAGCATTCGAACAGTAGTGTTATCCTCGAGATCGATCGACGTGATCATTATATTTTGTGAAGCATGACTTCGGAGTCAGCAAACCGATTGCGACTGAATCCTTGACATTCTGATCGGTAGATCACAATCAGTGAGGGGAGGCAACAAATACTACTCAAGTGCGGTGCCGCACAAGGATACGTGTTAGTATCCTTTCTACGTACCGTCGAAATTCACGATTGTACGGCAAAATTCGGCTCCTATTCCACCTACAAGCTTGTGTATCAAACGACAGTTTATGGACGGATCATGAAAAATGATGAGACGGACATAAATGGGAAGTGGTGGCCAGACAATATGCACTTCGATACCGGAAGAGAAACACAATAGCGGGTGTTTGACTTCAGGAAGCGTGGTGGTGTACACGCCCCATTCAATATCAATGGAGTCGAAGTCGAAATGTAGCAGAGCTTCAGGTTCTTCGGCGTAAATATCTCCAGCAGTTTATCCTGTTGGAAAGTCCAAAACAGAAGATAAACGCCTCTCTTAACTCAAGAGACTAAGCAAGTGTAATCATACAATCAAAGGGGAATACCTTACCTATGGGAAATGATCGGCCTCGTAAAATTAATTCATATGGTTGGCGCCATATTAAAGCAAATCGCAAGGGGATTCCACCCGCTGCACATAAGACGCTATTCTCGTCATCGTTAGCACTGAGATCCCTGTGCAGAGAACCAGTAGAATACCACGAATAATGTATCAACCGGTTATCCTGCAGATCGTGTACATATTCGAGATATGTCTGGCCATTGCTGGTGTCTCTGGTAAGCGGATTTACACGAATATCGCTCACCTTAAACAGAGTGTAAAGGGGCAACTTTGGAGAAGGTTTAGTCACTGGCGACCGTGTGAAATGTGAAGCGGCACGCACGAATACAGGTTGGAATGTGAATTAAGTGAGGAGCGAAGAGTTACATGTGTTGAGATTCGGACTATGGTCGTCCAATAATCTCCCAATGCATTATGCGTTGTAGATAAGGTGGTGTATATGGTATTCAATAGACATTAGACAATAGACAATAGACAGTAGGTGCAGGAGTAGGCCATTCGGCCCTTCACCCACATTCACCGTGATCATGGCTGATCATCCACAATAAGTACCCCGTTCCTGACTTCTCCCCATAACCCTTGCTCTGTTATCCTTAAGAGCTCGATTTACCTCTGTCTTAAAAGCATCCACAAATTCACAACTCTATGCATGAAAACGTTTCACCTCATCTCGTTCTAACCCCTTATTCTTAAAAGATGGCCCCTGGCTCTGCACTCACCCGACATCGGGAACATGTTTCCTGACTCTAGCGTCTCCAATCCCTTAATATTCGTATATGTTTCAATAAGATCT
This sequence comes from Okamejei kenojei, assembly GCA_035221665.1. Taxonomy (NCBI): domain Eukaryota; kingdom Metazoa; phylum Chordata; class Chondrichthyes; order Rajiformes; family Rajidae; genus Okamejei; species Okamejei kenojei. Next base: position 1,919,759 of record CM069160.1, on the reverse strand, counting down.
CCTCTGATCCTTCTAACTTCCAGGGTATACAAATCCCGTTGCTCAATTCATTCAACATAGGACAGTCCAGCCATCCTTGGAATTAACTTCGTTAACCTACGCTGCACTCCCTCAATAGCAAGAATGACCTTCCTCAAATTTGAAGACCAAAACTGCACACAATACTCCAGTTGTGGTTTCACCCAGACCATGTATAACTGCAGATGGACCTCTTTGCTCTAATACTCAACTCCTCTTGTTATGATGGACAACATGCTATTAGCTTTATTCATTGCCTGCTGCACCACGACTGATGTACAAGGACATCCAGATCTCGTTGTAACACCCAGATCTCGTTGTAACATCCAGATCTCGTTGTTGTGCTGGAAAATTCGAGATGCTGCCCTATATTAGCCGGAATATTATATACAACAAAATTGTATAAAATATTGATGTGATCACAAATCACATTCTGTGTGCAGTTCTGGATACTGCACAATAGGAAGGATTTAATTTTAGTGGGCAGTGTTTAAGTGCATTCGCTAGATAGCTGACTGGGCGGCAGTTTCTCAAATGTAAAGAGAAACGGGATACAACATCATTACTTGGATAATTTGAGTAGAAAATTTATATTATCTCATAGCAGAAATATTTCTATGTAGCTGACAAGAATTTACATGCCGTGGTATGGGAATTAGAAGGAGTGTTAGCAATATTTTCATGCTCGCTTCGTGTTTGGAGAAAATAATGCACTGCCTGAGAGGACGCTGGAGGCAAAGACTTAATAAGTATCCAGGTGAATACCAAAATCACAGACTCGTGGAAGGCGACTGATATAGTGCTGGGAAATGTGAGTGGTACAGAGTTGAAGGTGATGATCAAGGTGGACATATTGAGACGTTCGTCCCATAACTGTACCTATAACTGGACTTCAGGGAAAAGAGTTTCGTTTAGGTGGCATTGTTCTGCTCTTTTGAATGTTGACAAGGATAAAGAATTGACCATGCAGTTTTAATGCATGATTGAATTGATTTTAATCCGTCTGTTGATACCAAGGCGCTTTTACTTACCGCGGTGGATATCTAGTGAGATCATTTGCACGTCGAGACAAGAAGAGCAACTCACTTCTAAGTGACGGATGCCTCATTTTAAAAGTCGAACTCGCAATATTACGCTCAGATATGCTTGATTAAATTCTCCACTATTCTAAATTCGAAGGAATGCAACCCTAAACTACGCGGAATTATTGACAATGTGAAACATAGACTGTGATGTAGAGAGACTACAGTATTTTTGGTGAATTGGATTTCCCATCGGTGACAGATTTTAATATCAATACATTTGAGGTCATGTTTTTTTAGAGAACTGAAGTAACAAGGTCATATACAGTTAATAAAAATCACTCGAGCTTGACAGAATGCAGAGAAGACTGACGTGACATGAGGGCATGAGCTCTTGTTAGAGGTTGGACAGGATAGAACTATATTCCATAGAGCGCAGGAGGCTGGAGGGGATCGTATGGAGGCGTACAAGATCACAATTATAATAAATAGAGGGGATGCATAGTATTTTACCCACAGTATGAGAATAAGAATAAGACGACATGGGTTTAAGGTAAGAGGCAACACAATTATAAAGAATTTCTGGGGCAACCTTTTCACACAGAGGACGGTGGGTACATGGAGCGCGCATCTAGAGAAGGTTTTGAGGGAAGTTATATCACATTTAAAATACATTTGGACGGGTGCATTAACTGGAATAGTTTATACGAATATTAGCTCATCGCAGACAGATGGAACTAGTGTAGATAGGGCATTTTCTTCGGCATGGAGACGTTGGGTCGAAGGGGCGTTTCTGTGCTGTGTGATATTGGAGACATCCATAGGTCCTTTATAGATGGTGACAGAAAGCTACCTTAGGAATACACGGGGTATACTGGGCGTCATTTTTGAGGGTACGAAGAAAACAGTATTGTAACTCAGCGGGTCATGCAGCAACTATATATAAAAAAGTATTGGTATAGCTCCGGGCGGGATCCTTCTTCAGACTGTTTCATCCATCCTTTTTTCCTCTAGAGATGCTGCCGGACCCGTTGACTAACTCAAGCACATAGTTTCTCTTTACATATGCCAGCATCTGCAGTTCTTTGTTTCTACAATGAAGTAGGGAAGTTATGCTTGAATGTGGATTACTGCCCGCATCTCTGCAGTCGCCTTTACAAGGAAGACTTGGAGTCTATGAAGACGATGTATTGGAGGTTTAGCGTAAAGCTGCCTGGATTGGGGCTTCACCTCCTTTCGCATGGAGAGGTATTTTCGATTATTCTCTCTGGATAGTCGGAGGTTGAGTGGAGGCTAGATAGAAGTACTTAAAATAATGGCAGGCGTCGATAGGATAGACATTCAGAACCATTTACTGAGGGTGATTATTTCTACACCGGAGGGCAGAGATACAAGTTGAGAGAGGACAGTTGGTAGTGGGACCTGGAGCGCATTGCCAGGGGTGGAAGAGGTTCCAGATATGATAGTGGCGTGAAAATGTTCAACACTAGACGGCAGAGCTGCAATGTTAGAGTGGAAATTTTAATGTAGATACGAGGGACAATTAAATTTATACCGCGAGATGTGAGGCGCAGGGGCGGTGAAGGTTGCAGATGTGATAGTGGGGTTAAAGTTCATAGATAGGCACAAGAAATTGCAGAGCATAAAGGGATGTGGATCATGTCCAGATATATGAGACCAGTTTAATTTGGCCCGACGCTCGAGACAAATATGCGGTACTGTCATATGTCGATAACTTTATAAATCTTCACCAGACCTCACTTGAGTAGTGGAGAGTATTCCCTTTATCGACGCACGCACCTTCGCATGTTAACGTGTTTCGCCAAGTTCATTATTTCCTTCTCATATTCTTGCAGTCCGCAGCGCAACATGGCCGATCTGCAGCGCAACATGGCCATCGGGGACATAGATTACTTCGAGGGCATTCTGTCCGAGCAGCACATTTTCAACCTCTTTCAAAACTGGCCCCAAGGCTGGAGGTCTAATATCTGCCCTCCTGCTGTATCTTACCATATAACCATATAACCATATAACAATTACAGCACGGAGACAGGCCCTCTCGGCCCTTCCAGTCCGTACCGACCATTTGTTTTCCCCTAGTCCCATCTACCTGCACTCAGACCATACCCCTCCATTCCCTTCACGTCCATATACCTATCCACTTTACTTTTAAATGTTAAAATCGATCCTGCCTCCACCACCTCTGCTGGAAGCTGATTCCACACAGCCACCACCCTCTGAGTAAAGAAGTTCCCCCTCACGTTACCCCTAAACTTCTGTCCCTTAATTCTCATGTCATGCCCTCTTGTTTGAATCTTCCCTACCCTCAATGGGAAAAGCTTATCCACGTCAGCTCTGTCTATCCCTTTCATAATTTTAAAGACCTCAATCAAGTCCCCCCTTAACCTTCTGCGCTCCAAAGAATAAAGACCTAACTTGTTCAACCTTTCTCTGTAACACAGTTGCTGGAACCCTGGCAACATTCTAGTAAATCTCCTCTGTACTCTCTCTATTTTGTTGACATCCTTCCTATAACTAGGCGACCAAAATTGTACACCATACTCCAGAATTGGTCTTACCAATGCCTTGTACAATTTTAACATTACTTCCCTACTCCTATATTCAATGCTCTGATTTATAAAGGCCAGCACACCAAAGGCTTTCTTTACCACCCTATCTACATGCGATTCCACCTTCAGGGAACTATGTACAGTTATTCCTAGATCTCTCTGTTCCACAGCATTCCTCAATTCCCTACCATTTACCATGTACGTCCTATTTTGATTTGTCCTGCCAAGATGTAGCACTTCACACTTATCAGCATTAAACTCCATCTGCCATCTTTCAGACCACTTTTCCAAATGGCCCAAATCTCTCTGTAGACTTTGAGAATCTACTTCATTATCCACAATACCACCTATCTTAGTATCATCTGCATACTTACTTATCCAATTTTCCACCCCATCATCCAGATCATTGATGTACATGACAAACAACAGTGGACCCAACACAGATCCCTGAGGCACCCCACTGGTCACCGGCTTCCAACCTGACAAACAGCCATCCACCATTACTCTCTGACATCTCCCATTCAGCCACTGTTGAATCCATCTTGCTACTCCGCCATTAACACCCAAAGATTGAACCTTCCTAACCAACCTTCCATGGGGAACCTTGTCAAAGGCCTTACTGAAATCCATATAGACAACATCCACTGCTTTACCCTCATCAATTTCCCTAGTTATCGCTTCAAAAAATTCAAGAAGGTTTGTCAAACATGACCTTCCAGGCACAAATCCATGTTGACTGTTCCTGATCAGACCCTGTTTATCCAGATGCTTATATATATTATCTCTAAGTATCCTTTCCATTAATTTGCCCACCACTGACGTCAAACTAATAGGTCTATAATTGCTAGGTTTATTCTTTGAACCCTTTTTAAACAATGGAACAACATGCGCAGTACGCCAATCCTCCGGCACTATTCCCGTTTCTAATGACATTTGAAATATTTCTGTCATAGCTCCTGCTATTTCTACACTAACTTCCCTCAATGTCCTAGGGAATATCCTGTCAGGACCTGGAGACTTATCCACCTTTATATTTTTCAAAAGTGTCAGTACTTCCTCCTCTTTGAATCTCATAGTTTCCATAGCTACTCTACTTTTTTTCCCTTACCTCACAGAGTTCAATATCCTTCTCCTTGGTGAATACCGAAGAAAAGAAATTGTTCAATATCTCCCCCATCTCTTTTGGCTCTGCAGATAGCTGTCCATTCTGGTTCTCTAATGGTCCAATTTTAACGCTCGTTATCCTTTTGCTATTAATATAGCTGTAGAAACCCTTTGGATTTACTTTCACCTTTCTTGCCAAAGCAACCTCATATCTTCTTTTAGCCTTCCTAATTTCTTTCTTAAGATTCTTTTTACATTCTTTATACTCCTCTAGCACCTCATTTACTCCATGCCTCCTATAATTATTGTAGATATCTCTCTTTTTTCGAAACAAGTGTCTAATTTCCCTTGAAAACCATGGCTCTTTCCAATTTTTACTATTTCCTTTCAACCTAACAGGGACATAAAGATTCTGTACTCTTACAATTTCCCCTTTAAATGTCCTCCATTTCTCTTCTACATCCTTCCCATGAAACAAAGTGTCCCAATTCACTCCTTTAAAATCCTCACGCATTCCCTCAAAGTTAGCCTTTCTCCAATCAAAAATCTCCACTCTAGGTCCTGTTCTGACTCGCTCCATAATTATATTGAAACTAATGGTATTGTGATCACTGGTCCCGAAGTGCTCACCAACGCATACCTCCGTCACCTGTCCTGCCTCATTTCCTAACAGGAGGTCCAGCACTGCCCCTTCTCTGGTCGGTACCTCTATGTACTGCTGCAAAAAACTATCCTGCACACATTTTACAAACTCCAAACCATCCAGCCCATTTACAGAATGTGTTTCCCATTCTATTTTTGGGAAATTGAAATCTCCCACAATCACTACCTTGTGCTTACTACTAATATCTGCTATCTCCTTACATATTTGCTCTTCCAATTCTCGCTCCCCATTTGGCGGTCTATACTACACCCCTAAAAGTGTTGCTACACCGTTCCCACTTCTCAGTTCCACCCAAATAGCCTCCCTAGACGAACCCTCTAATCTATCCTGCCAAAGCACTGCTGTAATATCCTCTCTGACAAGCAATGCAACACCTCCACCTCTGGTCCCTCCAATTCTATCACCCCGGAAGCAACGAAATCCTGGAATATTTAGTTTCCAATCACAGCCCTCCTGCAACCATGTTTCACTGATTGCCACAACATCATATTTCCAGGTGTCAATCCAGGCTCTAAGTTCATCCACCTTACTTACAATGCTCCTAGCATTAAAATATGCACATTTTATAAACCCACCATCCTTTATTCTCTGTCTATTATCTTTTTCATCTTTCTCGCCTACATTTTGGGACCGAGTGCTTCCCTTCTCTGCCTCTTGCCCCACACCCAGTCCCCTAGCCCCCTCTACCCGAGTCCCTCCCCCCAGCCTTTCTAGTTTAAAGTCTCCCCAGTAGCCTTTGCAAATCTCCCTGCCAGGATATTGGTCCCCTTCGGGTTCAAGTGCAACCCGTCCTCTGCGTACAGATCATGCCTTCCCCAAAAGAGGTCCCAGTGATCAAGAAACTTAAATCGCTGCCCACTGCACCAGTCCCTCAGCCACGCATTTAGCCTCCACCTCATTTCATTCCTACTCTCACTGTCACGCGGCACAGGCAGTAATCCTGAAATCGTTACCCTTTTGGTCCTTCTCTTTAACTTTCCCCCCAACTCCCTAAATTCTCCCTTCAGGACCTCGTCACTTTTTCTGCCTATGTCATTGGTACCTATGTGTACCACAACATCAGGCTCCTCTCCCTCCCTTATCAGAATCTTTTGGACACGTTCTGACACATGCGAGACCCTGGCACCAGGGAGGCAAACTACCATCCGGGTCTCCCGACTGCGTCCACAGAATCGCCTCTCCGACCCCCTAACTATAGAGTCCCCTATTACAATTGCCCTCCTCTTTTTGCTACCCTTCTGAGCATCAGGGCCGGTCTCTGTGCCGGAGGCCCGGCCGCTGTTGTTGCCCCCAGCTAGGCTGTCCCCTCCAATCGTACTCAAACCCGAGTACCTATTTTCCAGTTGTACGGTCACAGGGGTACTCTCTAGCCCCTGCCTCTGCCCCTTGCCCTTCCTAACCGTGACCCACTTGTCTGCCTCCTGTGGTCTGGGAGTGACTACCTCCCTGTAGCTCCTCTCTATGACCTCCTCACTCTCCCTGACCAGACGGAGGTCGTCGAGCTGCTGCTCCAGGTTCCTAACACGATCCTTTAGGAGCCCCGTCTCGACACACCTGGCGCAGATGTGTACGTCTGGAGGGCTATCAAATTCCCTGACCTCCCACATCTGACATCCAGAACAGTACACTGCCCTGGCCTTCATACTGCCCCCCTTACACAGGATACAATAGCAACACAATATAAAATCACTACAAACTGCTGGGATCTGACTGTAAATCAGCTGCTTTCCCTAGTCCACTTCCCACCAATCAGCGGCTTCCTCAAAAAAACCCACTTCTCCAAATGGAATGTTATGGATTTGGGTAAGCCTCTGAAAAAACAAGCCCCGCGCTTGATTGTATAGCTTACCGGTCGGGTGTCGCTCCTCCCCCTCCTCCTCTACCAACGGCTCCTGTGGGCCTCTCGGTATTTGCCAACTTGGTATTTTTCTTCATTCCCCATCTATATCGTGTCGTGGCACAGGTTCCTTTCCAGCCACATAAATTCGTCGTTTTGTTTCTACATCACGTAATTCCTCGATATTGATCCGTGGGACTCCGTCGCTATTTGCAGGATGTGAAAGGAGCAGGTTTGCTGCGGATATAACAGGTCAAAGGAGTGCGTGGCGGGATGTGGGAGCGCGTTGGCCTTCATCAGTCAAGAGTATTAAGTATATAAGGTGGGAAGGTCATATAGCAGTCGTATTAAACGTTAATGAGCCGGCATTTAGAATATTGTTTTCAGTTCTGGGCACCATGTTATTGGAAAGATATTGTCAAGCTTGAAAGGGTTCAGGAAAAAATCACGAGGTTTTTTCCAGGACGAGAGGGTGTGAGCTATAGGGAGCAGATGAGCAGGCTGGCTCTCTATTCCATGGAGCATCGGAGGATGAGGGAGGGGGTCTTATAGAGGTGTACAAAATCACGAGAAGAATAGATCGGCCAGATGCACAGTGTGTCTTGCCCAGAGCAGGGGAATAGAGGACCAGAGGAAATAGGTTCAAGGTGAAATGGAAAAGATTTCATAAAATTCGAGGGTAAAATTTTCACACAAAAGGTGGTGTGTGTATGGCATAATCTGCCAGAGGAGGTTGTTGAAGCTTGGACTATTCCATCGTTTAAGAAACAGTTTTAAGGTACATGGATAGGACAGGTTTGGAAACATGTGGAGCACGCGCAGGTAAGTGAGACTAGTGCAGTTTGGGCAATTTTGGCCCGTGTGGGCAGGTTGAGCTGATGGGCCTGTTTCCGCCCTCTACCTCTCCATGTCTCTTCAACACGCTGACTTCCGTTTGCACGACTGTAGTTCAAGAGTTCAAGAGCGGAGATTCAACGCTGGCGACCCCCGGCAAGAGGTCCCCAGGACTCCGCGATGTTAAAGTCAGCGCCGCCCGCGGCTGGAAGCTCCGCACTCCACAGCTCCTCGGTGGTAAACAGCAGTCCCAACACTCCGGAGCTCCAGACGGCGTGCGTGGCCCGCTCCACGATGGAATCCAGTGCTGCGACGCTGTTGAAGCTCTGGCCCTTCTCCGGCAGCAAAGGCCGCGCCAATCCAAATGATAGGCAACGAGAGGGTGGGGGGCGAAGATGCGACTCGGTGAAAAGGCACATCCGCGACCAGGAAATGACTGGGAAAACGGTCCCCCACCCAGCCCCCCACATAAAAAGACTAAAAGACCTACAGAAACATACATTTCGACAGACTGAAAATAACAAAAATGATGAAAGGACGGTCAGATGCTGGCGAGACTGCGCACGCGGCGCCACCTGATGACGTGTATCGGAATATACACATACCACATATGCCACACAACGCTCACTGCTCCGCGACTGTGTTTACTCCAGCAGCTCACTGTCTTCTAGGTGAAAAGGTTCTCTCCTCAGGTTTCCAATAATTTTGTTATTTAATATCCTAACCTATGCACTCGCATTGTATTGATCTCCGTTGCGGGGAAATGTTTCCGAGACATTGCTATATTCACAGCACTACACTTTTTGATAACACACGTATGTCTGCTATTGTATCCTTTCCCTGTAATGAAAGTAGACGTAGCTCTCCAATGACCAGGATAAAACAACCCACCATAGACAACACCCTGGTAAATCTGCATATTGTTATTTGTACACATATGTGAGCAGCATAGCTGTATTCCAATATACCAGCTGATATCCGGCTGATGTTTTAATATTGTTATAATCTCCCCGTTCTTGGAATGGAGCTATGGAACTATAACAATATCTATTCGACCCATCGTATCCATCTGTAGCAAGTTGGCATTCTGCGTTGGTCTCATTTACCTGTATTTGGCCCGTCACCCTTTCCCATCCATATATATATATATATATATATATATATATATATATATATAGATAGATAGATAGATAGATATATGGATATATTCAGGAAAGACTTTCTTAAGTCTGGGTTACTCATCATTTTTTAACTTCCTTGTTCTTAGTGACTCCAGCATCTTGTGCCTTTCCTTGACTGACCCGCCGAGTTACGTCAGCCATGTGTGTATTTTCTTGGTGACCCGCTGAGTTGCTTCAGCTCTTTATTTCAATCCTTGGTAAAACAGCATATGCGGTTCCATGTTTTTAAATGTATCTATCTTGGACATATCTGTCCAGTATTTTGCACTCAGCATCCCATCTAATGAACAGTAATGTGCCAAATGCCTTATTCGCGACTTTATCTCCTTGTGTTGTCTCGTGAAAAGCTCTTGGGACTAGACACTGTCTCCCTTTTCCTCGATGTTCTTTCACACCAGGATATATGTCCTAGCCTCACCAGTTCAGTGAAAATTCACAAACGCCTATTGATCCAGAAACAAATGTATATACGGTTGTGCACCATCATTTCACCAGACATCGATATCACTCCATTGCCTGACTGCATGCCGAATTATGTTACTCTCCAATCTTCTTGTCATTTCATTAGTTTTACCCTTTTTACCAGTAACGTGTACTTACATTTGGCAACGAGTCTGACGGTGGCTTAAACCATCGCTCCTGACCGATGGGCTCTCATAGACCCCATCACCGTGTGACCAAGTCTGCCATCCACGCTCGCAACTCAATAATGGTTACATTGCATGTTTTCGTATAGGACTCCTGCCGCTCCCCTGTCCCTATGCAAACTGACCGTCATAAACCCTCAGTGTTTGAAGCGTGAAACGTTTAGCCTCGCGGAGGAACGTCAGTGGCGTCCGCGGCTTCTCAAGCACCAGGCATTTTCACATCTCCTTCATCTCATGACACTTTCGGCCTTTGATGGGGAGCTCACAGATGGTGCACAATGCCTATAAAACTGGAATCACATCTACTAATTAAACCCCTACAACCAGACAATGCAGCGATATGAATAACAAACAGACAGATGATATTAATTTGGCATCGTTAGGCACAGGGAATATGGTCTGTAAGTCATATTTCCATACTGAATTATTCTGTTGTTCCTCGCTGTTGACACCCCTTCAACTTTCTCTTACCTATTCATCCCCTTTCTCCCATCCCCCCCCTTTCTCTCCGTCTATCCGCATCACACCCTCTCTCTTATCTCTTTCCATTCTCCTCTCTAGCCTCGTTTTCTCTCCTGCTATCTCTCACTTACTCACTACTTTCCCCTTTACCTCTCAATCTCCCCCTTCTTCATTCGCATTTATCTCCTCATTCTCTCCCTACTGTCCCCTCTATCTCCCCTTCTTCTATTTTTTTTGTTTGGCAGGAAACTTAAGAACTGTTACATTATTTACTGGTTCTGTTACGTGAAAATATTTGTGTAGAAAATCCTCGCCTGTCTGCCAGAACCAAAGTACTAAGACATCTATGACTCTAACCAAAGTACTATGGTTTGTAAATTGGTAAAATGGGCAACTTATTAGTCAATAAAAGCAAGACTGCTCTTAGCGAGAAGCCTTGTGAGCAATGCCCTGTGAGAAAAGTGTGAGTCTTTGGCTCGAGAGTCTTCGAGGAGGCTGAGGAGAGTAGGCTACGGAAAACGCTGGAGCGGAAGAGACGAAAGAAGAGATGTCAAGCAAGCTGATTCCGTGTGATGCTTGCAGTACGTGGGAGGTCAAGGACACTGCTTGTGCCTCTGGCTGATACAAATGTGAGAAGTGCATCCAGGTAGAGCTCCTGATGAACCGTGTTGGGGAACTGGAGAAGCAAGTGGATGACCTCAGGTTTGTCCGAGAAACTGAGTCGTTCTTCGACAAGTCCTACAGTGAGATTGTTCCAGCTAAGGTACTGGAAGGGAGAAGGTGGGTGACGGTGAGAAAAGGAGGGAAACTTGGCATGCAAAGGACCCCGGGTGTTGTACATATTGTGAACAGGTTCACCCACTTAGAAGCTGTCGGGACAGAAGACGTTATCACTCTGAGCGGCGGACTGGCTTGCGAAGCAAAATGGTGGGCAGAGGAGGGGTGGAGGGGGGGGGGGGGTAGCTCTGCTGGTGAGCGATGGAATTCAGTCACTTGCGAGGGAAGACATTCGGATTGACGAGGTAGAGTCACTGTGGATTGAGTTGAGGATTTGTAAAGGCGAGAAGACACGAATTGGTGTTATTTACAGACCCCCAAATAGTAGCCCGGATGTAGGGTGTAAGTTGCAGCAGGAGTTAAAATTGGCATGTAAAAAGGTAATGCCACTGTGGTGATGGGGTATTTCAATATGCAGGTAGACTGGGAAAATCAGGTTGGTTCCGGACCCCAAGAAAGAGAGTTTGTAGAATGCCTCCGAGATGGATTCTTAGAGCAGCTTGTAATGGAGCCGACCAGAATAAAAAGGCAATTCTGGATTTAGCGTTGTCCAATGAACCAGATAGGATAAGAAAACGCGAGGTAAAGGAACCGCTTGGAAGTAGTGATCATAATATGATTAGATTTAATCTGCAATTTGAGAAGGAGAACGTTAAATCGGAAGTGGCAGTGATGCAGTTGAACAAATGGGACTATGAAGGCATGACAGGGGAGCTAGCCAAAGTAGACTGGAAAGGGATCCTAGCAGGAATGACGGTGGAAGAGCAATGGCAGAAATTTCTGGGCATAATCCGGAAGACGCAGGATCATTTCATTCCAAAAAGGGAGAAAGGGGAGTAGGAGGCAATCGTGGCTGACTAGAGAAGTTAGGGATAGAATAAAACTAAAAGAAAAGATGTATAACACAGCAAAAAGTAGTCGGAAGCCAGAGGATTGGGAAACTTTCGTACGACAACAGAAGGAAACAAAACGGGCAATACGGTCTGAAAATATGAAGTATGTAAGGAAGCTGGCCAGGAATATAAACAAGGACAGTAAAAGCTTATTTAGATATGTTAAGGGAAAAATAGTAGCAAAGTCAAATGTGGGTCCCTTGAAGGCAGACATTATTATGGGCAACAAGGAAATGGCAGGGGTACACAAAAGGCGGGAGAAACTCAGCGGGTGCAGCAGCATCTAAGGAGCGAAGGAGATAGGCGACGTTTCGGGTCGATACCCTTCTTCAGACTGGTCAGGGATCAGGGAAACGAGAGATATAGACGGTGATGTGTAGAGATAAAGAACAGTGAATGAAAGATATGCAAACAAGTATCGATGATAAAGGGAACAAGCCATTGTAAGCTGTTAGTAGTGTGAAAATGAGAAGCTAGTGCGACTAGGGTGGGGGAGATAGATAGAGAGAGAGAGAGAATGCCAGGGCCCGAGGGCTGAGGGAGAGGTGGGAAGGGGAGGAGACTGCAAGGGTTAACATAATTGAGAAAATCCAATGTTCAAGCCCAGAGGTTGCAGACTACCCAAGCGGAATATGAAGTGCTGTTCTTCCAACTTGCGGTGGTGCTCACTCTGGCCGTGGAGGTGGCCAGGACCAAGAGGTCGGATACGGAATGGGAGGGGGAGTTGAAGTGCTGAGCCACCGGGATGTCGGATTGGTTATTGCGGACCGAGCGGAGGTGTTCGGCGAAACGATCGCCAAGCCTCCGCTTGGTCTCACCAATATAGATCATCTGGCATCTGGAGCAGCGGATGCAGTAAATGAGGTTGGAGGAGGTGCAGGTGAACCTCTGTCGGACCTGTAAGGACTGCTTGGGTCCCTGAAAGAGGTGGTGGGGGGAGGTGAAGGGACAAGTGTAGCATATCTTGCGGTTGCGAGGGAAAGTGCCCGGGGAAGGGGTAGAGCGGGAGGGAAGGGAAGAATTGACAAGGGAGTTGAGGAGGGAGCGGTCTTTGCAGAAGGCAGACGGGGGTGAGATGGGAAGATGTGGCGAGTGGAGGGGTCACGTTGCAGTTGGCGAAACTGGCGGAGGTCTATGTGTTGTATTTGCCGGCTGGTGGGGTAAAAGGTGAGGACCATGGGGACTCTGCCCTTGTAGCGAGTGGGGGAATGGGGAGAGAGGGCAGTGTTGCGGGGTATGGAGGAGACCCTAGTGCGAGCCGCATCTATAATGGGGGAGGGGAGTCCCCGTTCTCTGAAGAATTAGGTCATTTGTGATGACCTGGTGTGGAACACCTCATCCTGGGAGCAGATGAGACGTAGACAGAGGGATTGGGGATAGGGGATAGAGCCCTTACAGGAAGCATGGTGGGAGGAAGAGTAGTCCAGGTAGCTGTGGGAGTCAGTTGGTTTGTAGTGGATGTCGGTCAGGAGTGTATCACCTGCGATAGAGATGGTGAGATCAAGGAATGGTAGGGAAATGTCGGAAATGGTCCAAGTGTATTTGAGTGCCAGATGAAAGTTGGTGGTGAAATGGATGAAGTCAGTCAGTTGTGTGTGGGTGCACGAGGTGACACCAAAGGAGTCGTCCATGTAACGGAGGTAGAGTTCGGGGATGGGGCCCTGGTACGCCGAGAACAAGGATTGTTCGACGTACCCGACAAAGAGCAAGCGCAGCTGGGGCCCATACGTGTGCCCATAGCTATGCCTTGTGTTTGGAGGAAATGGGAGGAGTCAAAAGAGAAGTTATTGAGGGTAAGGGCCAACTCCGCTAGGCGGAGTAGGGTATCAATGGACGGGTATGGGTTGCTCCTCTGGTTGAGGTAGAACCGGAGAGCTTTGAGACCGTCCTGGTGGGGGATGGAGGTGTAGAGAGACTGGACGTCCATGGTAAAGATGAGAGGATGGGGGCCTGGAGAATGGAATGCGCGGAGCCGACGGAGAGTGCCCAAGGTGTCTTGAACATAGGTGGAGAGGGATTTAACAAAGGGGGATAGGATGGCGTCAAGGTATGTGGAAATGTGTTCGGTGGGGCACGAACAGGCAGAAACATGGGTCTGCCAGGGCAGTCAGGTTTGTGGATTTTGGGGAGAAGGTAAAATCGGGCCATGCGGGGCTGGGAAACGATGAGGTTGGAGGCTCGGGGGGGGGGGGGGGGTAGGGAGCCGGAGCTGATGAAGTCGATTATGGTGCTCGAGATGGTGGCCTGGTGTTCGTCAGTGGGGTTATGGTCCAGGCGTAAATAGGAGGAGGTGTCCGAGAGTTGGCGCGCGGCCACTGCTTTGTAGAGATCGACGCGCCAGACTACCATGGCACCTCCCTTGTCGGCGGGTTTGATAACCCAGTCTGGGTTGTTACGGAGTGAGTCGATGGCAGTACGTTCGGGGGTGGAGAGATTGGAGTGAGACAGGGGAGTGGAGAAGTCGAGGCGGTTGATGTACCGACGGCAGTTCTGGATAAATAGTTAAAGAGCCGGAAGGCTACGAGGGGGTGTCCAAGTGGAGGGGTTGCGTTGGAAACAGGAAAAGGGATCATCAGTGGGGGGCGAGGACTTCGCATGGAAGAACGGAAATGGCAGAATAGTTGTATATGTACTATGGATCTGTCTTCACTGGGGAAGACACAAACAATCTCCCAGATGTACTGGAGAACAGAGGATCTAAGGGGTAGATGAACTGAAATACATTTTCAATAGGCGAGAAATAGTATTGGGTAGGCTAATGGGACTGAACGACGATGTCTGCATCCCAGGGTCCTCAGGGAGGTGGCTCTAGAAATAGTGGACGCATTGGCGATCATTTTCCAAAGTTCAATAGATTCAGGATCAGTTCATGTGGATTGGAGGATAGCTAATGTTATCCCACTTTTTAAGAATGGAGCGAGAGAGAACACGGGGAATTACAGACCAGTTAGCCTGACTTCGGTGTTGGGAAAGATGCTGGAGTCAATTATTAAAGAGGTAATAATGGGCCATTTGGATGGCAGTAAAATGATTAGTCCAAATCAACATGGATTTATAAATGGGGAATCATACTTGACTGATCTTCTGGAATGTTTTGAGGATGTGACAAGTAAAATGGATGAAGTGGTGCCAGTGGATGTAGTGCATCTAAACTTTCAGAAAGCCTTTGATAAGGTCGCGCACGGGAGACTGGTGACTAAAATTAGAGCACATTGTATTGGGGGCAGGGTGTTGACATGGATAGAAAATTAGTTGGAAGACCGGAAGCAAAGAGTAGGAGTGAACGGGTCCTTTTCAGAATGGCAGGCAGTGGCGAGTGGAGTGCCGCAAGGTTCGGTGTTGGGGCCGCAACTGTTTACGATATATATTAATGATTTGAAAGAGGGAATTAGGAGCAACACTTGCACGTTTACGGATGACACAAAGCTGGGTGGCAGCGTGAACTGCGAAGAGTATGTTAGGAGGTTGCAGCGTGACCTGGACAGGTTGAGTGAGTGGGCAGAAGCGTGACAGATACAGTATAATATAGATAAATGTGAGGTTATCCACTTTGACGACAAAAACAAGGGGGCAGATTATTATCTCAATAGGGTTAGGTTAGGTAAGGGGGCGTGCAGCGAGATCTGGGCGTCCTTGTACACCGGTCACTGAAAGTTGAATTACAGGTACAGCAGGTAGTGAAGAAAGTTAATGGAATGCTCGCCTTCATAACAAGAGGATTTCAGTGCAGGAGTAAAGAGGTTCTGCAGTAGTATAGGGCTCTGGTGAGACCACAACTGGAGCATTGTGTACAGTTTTGGTCTCCTAATTTGAGGAAGGACATCTTCGTGATTGAGGCAGTGCAGCGTAGGTTCACGAGATTGCTCCCTGGGATGGCGGGACTGTCATATGAGGAAAGATTGAAAATACCAGGCTTGTATTCACTGGAATATAGAAGGACGAGGGAGGATCTGATAGAAAAAAATAAAATTATAAAAGGACTGCACAAGCTAGATGCAGGAACAATGTTCCTAATGGTGCGCAAGTCCAGAACCAGGGGCCACAGACAATAAAGGGGATGTCATTTATGCCTGAGGTGAGAAAAAACTATTTCACCCAGAGAGTTGTGAATTTATGGAATTCCCTGCCACAGACGGAAGTGGAGGCCAAATCTCTGGGTGGTTTTAAGAGAGAGTTAGATAGAGCTCTAGGGGTAAGTGGAATCAAGGGATATGGGGAGAAGGCAGGCACGGGTTATTGATAGGGGCCGATCAGCCATGATCACAATGAATGGCGGTGCTGGCTCGAAAGGCCGAATGGCCTCCTCCTGCACCTATTTTCTATGTTTCTATATTTCTATGTTTCTTCTGCAGCTAACCTGTTGACGATCGTGATCCTATCGAGGGGAAAGTGCGATC
Source organism: Okamejei kenojei (assembly GCA_035221665.1). NCBI lineage: Eukaryota > Metazoa > Chordata > Chondrichthyes > Rajiformes > Rajidae > Okamejei > Okamejei kenojei. The sequence continues at coordinate 1,903,353 of CM069160.1, read as the reverse complement.
TCTCCAAAGGAATTTCGATTTACCTAATCACCATGGCGTTAGCTGACCTACTGGTGATTGCCTTCTGCATCATCCTCACATCTCTCTTTTACCGTCTTATACCGGCTACATTCTTGTTTTACACGGCGGTTTGCAGCACCAACGCTGCGCTGGGCTACGCGACTATAGACTCCTCTGTTTGGCTAACCATAGCGTTCACCTTTGATCGATTCGTGGCAATCTGTTGTCACAATCTGAAGGTCACATACTGCACTCCAAAAACAGCCATGTTGGTTATCAGCATCGTGTGTGCGTTGAACGTTTTACGAAACGTGCCTTTCTATTTCAAATTCCGACCTTATGGCTTCTTCAACGGAATACCCTGGGGATGCGCAACCAGGCCGGAGTTCTTCAGTTTGCCCGGATGGGTGGCATTTTTCTGGATTCACCACCTGCTGAACCCGTTGATTCCTTACGTGTTAATAGTGGTGCTGAATGCCTTGACGGTCAGACATATTGTGGTGGCGAATCGCGCCCGCAGGGAACTGAAATATTCCGATAATAGGAGTCAACGAATGGACCCAGAGATGGCCCAAAGGCGGAAGTCTATCGTTCTGTTGTTCGCCGTGTCAGGCAGCTTTATATTGCTATGGTTCACAAAGGTGGCCGTTTTCTTGCTGATGGAGATTTCCAACAGGCATGGTTATCCGAGCTATAACCACCCGGTCATTCTCGCCGACCAGACAGGAACAATGCTCTTTTATCTGGGTACTTGCACAAACACGGCTGTATATGCTCTGACCCAGACGAAATTCAGAGAGGAATTAAAGAGGATGGTGACATATCCCTTTATGCTCATTGCCAGAGAATTCAGATGAAGGTCAAGCACCGTTGCTTCTTCAGAAAATGTTTAGTCCACCTGTAAATTCTGCTCTTGTTTCCGTCCTGCATATCATGATAGAGAGTCATTAAGTCATAGATAGAAACATAGAAACATTGAAAATTGGAGCAGGAGTAGGCCATTCGGCCCTTCGAGCCTGCACCGCCATTCGATATGATCATGGCTGATCATCTAACTCAGTATCCTGTACCTGCCTTCTCTCTATACCCCCTGATCCCTTTTGGCACAAGGGCCCTCTTAAATATAACCAATGAACTGGCCTCAACTACCTTCTGTGGCAGAGAATTCCACAGATTCACCACTCTCCGTGTGAAAAATGTTATTCCCATCTCGGTCCTAAAAGACTTACCCTTTTTCCTTAAGCTGTGACCCCTTGTTCTGGACTTCCCCAACATCGGAAACAATCTTCCTGCATCTATCCTGTCCAACCCCTTAAGAATTTTTATAAGTTTCTGTAAGGTACCCCCTCAATCTTCTAAATTCTAGCGAGTACAAGCCGAGTCTATCCAGTCTTTCTTCAAAGTCCTGACATCTCAGGGATCAGTCTGGTGAAAGTTCTCTGTACTCCCTCTATGCCAATAATGTCTTTCCTCAGATTAGGAGACCAAAACTGTAAGCAATACTCCAGGTGTGGTCTCACCAAGACGCTGTCCAACTGCGGAAGAACCTCCCTGCTCCTATACTCATATCATTTTGCTATGAATGCTAACATACCATTCGCTGTCTTCACTTCCTGCTGCACCTGCATGCCTACTTTCAATGACTGGTGTATCGTGACACCCAGGTCTCGTTGCATCTCCCCTTTACCTAATCGGCCACCATTTAGATGATAGTGCGCAACAGTGCCTTCGGTCTAACGCCCACGCCGTCAAAATGTGCCAACCACACTGGCCGATCTGCCTGTCTTTAATCCATACTCCTCCTACCCTGTCCGATCCATGTAGCTTTTTAACTGTTTTTTTAACTGTTGGGATAGAACCAGTCTCAACTACCACCTCTGGCAGCTTGTTCCATACACCCACCATCCTTTGTGCTAACAGTTATCCCTCAGATTCTTCTTTAATCTTTCCCATTCATCTTAAACCTATACCCTCGGTTCGCCTACGCTAGGTAACAGACGCTGGGCATCTATCTGATCTATTTGTCTAATAATTTTATACACCTCTACAGGATCATCGTTGGAGAATTATTTTCCATCTGAAATACAGGGTGAATTCCGGGATTGCATGTTGATTTTAATGAGTGTTGGATGTGTCAAATCACATTTGCATTACTTGTGGTACTTTTGGATTCAGGCAAGACATTTGGACTTTTGGATTCAGGCAATCCGGAAGTGGCGGCGCTGCGTGGCAGCTGCGGCTCACCTGCAGTCCGTCTGTTTTTTTCTTTTTTTTTGTCTTTTTGTGTCTGTTTTAGTTAGAATTTTGGTTTATTAGGCTGTGTTTGTGTGTGTGTGGGGGGGGGGCGGGGGGAGGGTGGGAGAAACAAGGTTTTAGTCTCTCCCTTCGGGGGGATGCGACCTTTTCTTGTCGTGTCCCCCGTCACCGTCTCCGTCTGTGCTGAGGCCTAATGGCGGAGCTGGTGGCCTCGGAGCTGTGGCGAGCGTTCAGAGCTCCAGTGTTCCAGCGGCGGCGGCGGCCTGGCTTCGGGGCTTCGGCGCTCCGGCGGTTGCTCCGGCGGTGCTCAGGCGGCGGCCCGGCTTCGGGGCTTCGGCGCTCCAGCGGCTCTCCAGCGGTGCTCCGGCGGCGGCCCGGCTTCGGGGCTTCTGCGCTCCAGTGGCTCTCCAGCGGTGCTCCAACGGCGGCCCGGCTTCGGGGCTTCGGCGCTCCAGCGGCTCTCCAGCGGTGCTCCAGCAGCGGCCCGGCTTCGGGACTTCGGCGCTCCAGCGGCTCTCCAGCGGTGCTCCGGCTGCGGCCCGGCTTCGGAGCTCCGGCGCTCCAGCGTTCCCGTGGTCGATCCTGATTGGGAGCTGTGGTGGTGTTCCGGCATTCCTGCAACGGCGGCGGTGACGGCCTGGCTTCGGAGGCTCGGCCGCGGGCCTAGTGGACGATGACATCGGAGGCCTGGATTGCCTCAGAACAGAGAGGGAACAAGTAGGGGAAAAAGACAAAGACTTTAAGACTTTTGCCTTCCACCACAGTGAGGAGGTGCCTGGTGAACTCACTGTGGTGGATGTTAAATATGTGTTTATTGTGTGTTTTGTTTTAATTTATTACATGTTATGACTGCAAGGTAACAAATTTCGTTCAGACCGAAAGGTCTGAATGACAATAAAGGAATCTGAATCTGAATCTGAATCTGAATCTGAATGAAACTGACTTTTTGGCACAACACGGTCCTGTCAATTGTTGGATTATTTATGGTAAATAAGTTGTCTACATTGAGACCGTATTCACCTCTTAATTTCCTATCCAACTTTTGGTCCATAATTTAATGTCTATTTGTCCCTGCTATTTCAAAGAACAGCTTCTTCCACATCACCACCCCTCACTGTATGAACAGCTTCGCCCTTCGGATGCCTATAAATGGTATCGTCGTGCACCTTAACATTGTGCTCCCTGGTTTCCGACTTTCTTCACCTGTCGAACAGTGCTGGACAGTACAGCACGGGAATGAGCCTTCCACCTCAACATGTTTCCGCCGATTTAATGTGGAGGACAGTGAAATTAATCGGTGAACCAGGGTGAGGTGGAATGGTTAGAGAGGGACAACAAGACTTACTTGAAATTAAAGGTAAATATACATACCGATAGATTGTAAGCTGCCCTAGCGAAATACCGTTCCTCCAATTTGCGTTGATCCTGATCCTAGTGGTGGAATCCCGTTGGAGGTGGCGAAAATGTCGGAGGATTATGGATCTCCGATATATAGATAGATCTTCCCATATCCACCCGTTTCTACTTTCACAGAGACCGTTCCCTCCGCAAATGCCTGGTTAAATCATCCGTTCCCACACAAAGAACCTCTTCCCAAGCTATCTTCCCCTGCAACGGCAGGTCCTTAACCTCCTCTCACAACTCCGTCCGAGGACACCGACAGTCCTTTCAAATGAGGCAGAGGTTCACTAGCACCTCCTCCAATCTCATCTACTGTATCCGCTGTTCAAAGTGTAGACTCCTATGCCTCGGACGTTCCGCTGAACTCCGCCGCTCAGTCGGCATAGGCCTCCGTGATGTTCCGGTAGTTATACACCACTTCCCCTCATTCCTCCCATGAGCACATCTAGCTTTCTGTCCTGGGCCTCCTCCGCTCTCAGAGTTTCACTGCCCATCAGGTTAATTTTTGCTGATTGTATGCCTCGCTGACAATTGTTCTGCGATCGATGATCCGTTCGAGATATTCTTTAAACCCTTTCCCCTTTGATCTCTAATTTCACACCATACCTTCTATATGTATATGTCTCTCTCTCACCGACTCGAAGTCTGAATAAATGTCTTGCCCCGAAACGACACAAGTTCCTGCTCTCCAGAGATGTTGTTTGTCCCGCTGTGTTACTCCTGCTTTTTGTGTCTGTGTTCGATGTACACCAGCATTTGCAGTTGCTTCCTGCACAGGAGATGCCAACTGAGCTCATCCTTGGCCAAGTTAGCAACATCTTTATTGCAGGAAATGCCAACTGAGCTCATATTTAGTCAAGTTGGCAACATCCTTAGTCTCCAGTAGTTCCTCAACTTTCGAACACCACAATGCTCTGTCACATTCCTATCAAATTGGACAATATCATACTTCCCTTCAGTCTACCGCGTCCAATATATTTTTTCTAACTCACTTTAACTGTTTGCACGTAATTAGCTTTCCCAACGATATTTCCGCCTCAAAATTGGTTAGAGGATAGAGCTGGCATATCCGCTGCTTCGCGACGCCGGATCCCCGGGTTCCACCATGACCTCGGGTGCTGTCGGTGTGCGATTATACCTTTCCCTGTGACAGCGTGTGTTTCCTGAGGATGCTTCGTTTTCGTCCAACGTCTTAAATACGTGTGGGTTTCTAGTGTAATTAGCTTCAGAAATTTCCCTCTAATTGGACCTAGCATAAAACAGCAGTATTATGAACAGGTGAACGATTATCGCCGTTGACTCGAACATGTAAATAATTGTTTCTTTGTTGTATCTCTAACTCTGCTTACAGATCGTTTACGAATAGTGAAAATAGATGAGAACTTAGCACCGATCCATTTTGCCCGCCGGAGGTTACAGATATGTTCATGAAGACAGTCAAATTTATGGAGACAATCCCTTCGGCTCAACTTGACCACGCCGAAAAAATTCCCAATCTAAAGCCAGTCCAATTTGCCCCCTTACCGTAAAACTCCAGTTATTGATTCCCCAAGCCTGTGTAAAGGACGGCATGCTTTTACCCAAAATATAGCAATGTAACAAAATTTTGAGATTTTGAAAGGCAAGTCTGCAATTTATCCCATCAGATAAAGCATAAAAAGAAGTTTAATTTTACACCTAATTCACTTTCATATCTTCAGTATTAAAAACGTTATGGCCATTTTCATACTCCGAAATTAGCACCTTGTTCCCTATTGCCTTTCCATTGACTTAACACAAAAGCTGTGATCAAGGACAGTCAAAAGCCCATAACTGTTCAAAATTAAGAGAACTGAATTACATTTTCAGTTATTATAGTTTGAAGCATTCTGAAACAAATATGAAACAACCTTACTTGAATGACCTGAAATTAAAGCATATAATTAGTTAGTTACCTAATTGTAGCTAATTACAAAATTCAATTACTAGATCTAAACATCTATCCATTTCTTAAGGAAAGATTAACATTCTTAAAAAGCCGAAGTGTCCAAATAACATTCACACAAGAATTCACAATATAACATGATTTTAAAATCTCATTGCCATGAATTTTTAGGCCAAATTGAAGGAATTGAGTGTTTAATCCCCGTAAACTAATCGCCATTTAAATCCTTGCGAGTGGGTTTTTCTGGAACGCGATCGTTTGGAACGTTACGGTTTGCGGTGAATTTAACCCCCAGTCGGCAGGAAAAATACTGCTGGTTCGTATATTTTTTAAGTCACCTTTTCTCAACATGAAAGTTTGATTAAAGGCTTCCTAAGAAGCACGTTTTTATGTAAAACTAAACTGTGTACCTTGTTTTATCCCCTACGTGAGATTCGTCCCGTAGTCGGCGTTCACGGCTTTAGAAGATGATTTTTTAATTATTCATGCTAATAAATGATCCAGCGTAGTTTAAAAATAACTTCCCGATTTCCGAAGTATGAAGAGGTAGCCTGCCAAATCGTCCCCATTAGCTCAGGCAGCAGCTGGTAGAACTTTTGTTTCAAGGCGTTCGAAACCTGGGTTCCATCCCAACCACGGTCGCTATCTGTGTCGCGATTGCACGTTTCCCTGTGACTGCGTGGATTTAATCTAGTTGCTACCGTTTCGTCCAACGTATCAAATACGTGCGGTTTCCGGTGTAATTCTATCTAATTTGTTGGGAGTGGATGGGGAAGTACATGTTCAAGTACAAATTGAAGTTCGAGTTCAAGTTCGCGTTTATTGTCACAAGCACCAATTGAGGTACAATGAAATTTGAATTACCATGCAGCCATACTAATTGAAATGCAACGATACAAACAGCCACACAAAATTAAATTTAAAATAAACATCCACCGCAGCGCAATCCACATTCCTCAGTGTGATGGAAGGTAATAACATTCAGTCATCTTCCTCCTATATTCACCCGAGGTCGGGGTTTTTGAACCGTCCGCAGTTCGCCGTTGCCGACGGTAGGATGTCCGAGGTCCTCGCGTCGGGAATATCGAAACTCCGGCGTCGGGACGGAATGGAACGCTCCGCGGCATGGAACTCCGAGTCGGCCTCTTCACACCGGAGACCGCGGGCTTCACGGTGTTAAGGTCCACAGGCCCCGCGGACGGAGCTATACACAATCCTCGGCAAAAGATCTCAGCTGAAGCGTCGATGTTAAAGTCCGCGCAGCGCCCGAAACTAGAAACGCCGGGCCGGTCTTGAAGAAAGGCCACCCCACTCCATGTTGTAAATGACTGAAAAAGGTTTCCCCCACCAACCTCACCCCCCCCCCCCCCCCCCCAAAGAAAAGCAGACCAAGAAACACTAATCATACATTTAAAACATACTTAAAGTAATAAAAACAGAGAGGGGACAGACAGACGTTTGGAGAGGCAGCCACCCGGTATTTAGTAGGATACCAAATAACTATTATGAACGGGTGATCGATGAACGGCGTGGACTCAATGGGGCGAAGGGTCTGTTTCCATGTTGTATCTCTAAACTAAGCGCGCCGATATTCATTTACTTAATCTATTCCACATGTGATGACATACACCTCTTTAAGAGCACCAATCAGCATCGTGTTGTCCAAAGTATAACATCTAGCCTACCCAATCTTTCCCTTGAGCTCAAACCCTCGAGTAATGGCAATATCAAATGCAATGCCTCGAGCATATCTGGATTCAACTTCATTCGTCGTTCCTCAGATTATTTACACGTTTGATTAGGGTCCTGCTACATTTGTAATATGCATCCACGCTATCAATGATATCATTTACTTAGCAAAGCGAACACTGCAATACGGAACAGGTGCCTTGTCCCAAAATGGCTGTGGCAAATAATGCCTAAGCCATCTGTTATCTACATGCACATAACCCGTGGCCCTCATATCCATGCACATCTATATGTCTAACCAAATGTCTCTTAAATGCCACGCTTGAATCTGCCCCAACTACCAACCTCGGCAGCGCGTTGCAAGCTGTCAGGACCCTCTGCTTACAAAACATTGCCCTGCACATCTCCTTTAAACTTTGATACTCTCACGTTCAAGCTATGACCTCCAGTATTTTATTTATCCATTCTACAAAAAAGGCTTTTACAGACTTTCGAAACTATGTCTCTCATAACTTTATATACTTCCAGCGGGTCTCAACACAACCTCTGATGATTTAGAGAAAATAATCTAAATCTAACCAATTCAATCAGGCAATGTCCACTTATCATCGGGCATCCATTTGGTTAATCTGTTCTGCGCCCTTTCTAAAGCCTCCATGTCATTAGGGAGATGAGATGAGCAGAACAGCGCGCAATAGTTCAAAGGCGGGCGAAAGAAACTCATATACAATGCATCATGACTTCCTAACTCGATATAGTATCAACTATCGATCGCCTCTCAGGAGACGAGTTCTGAATCCATAAGACCGTGACTATTAAGAACATAGAACACATAGAAAATAGGTACAGGAGGTGTTCTTCTCACTGCTGGACCGCGTGAGAAGAACAAAGAGCAGGGCAGAGATAAGACTTCTGCCTTCCATCACAGTTTGCCTGTTGAAAAGGAGATGCAAAGCACAGGCAGATTTCACTCAGAGCTCCCGTGGATTTGGAAGCAACAGCAACAAAGAGAAGCAGGAGAAAAGACCGATTGGCTCTAGCCCGTGTTGGAGGAGAGTTAGAAGTGAGTCAGAAGGGGAAAACAGTTGAAAAGGAGAAGCAAAGCACAGGCAGACTTCACTCAGAGCTCCCGTTGATTAGGAAACAACAGAAACAAAGAGAAGCACGAGAAAACACTGATTGGCTCTAGCCCGAGTGGGAGGAGGGTTACAAGTAAGTCAGAGGGAGAAAACAGTTGAAAACTGAGGAAATTGGTTTGGAAATGGGTAAATTATGCAATTTATCAGTCAATATAAGCAGGACGGCTCTTAGGGAGCGGCAGTGAGGGAGCGGCCTTGTGAAGGAAGTGACGTGAGTAAAGTGCGAGTCTTTGGCACGAGAATCTTCGGCGAGGAGGCAGAGGAGAGGAGGCTACGCAAACCGCTGGAGAGGGAGATACGAAAGAAGGAGATGTCAAGTAAGCTGATTCAGTGTGATGCTTGCAGTATGTGGGAGGTCAAGGACACTGCTGGTGCCTCTGACTGCTACAAATGTGAGAAGTGCATACAGGTCCAGCTCCTGAAGGACCGTGTTGGGGAACTGGAGAAGCAAGTAGATGACATCAGGTTCGTCCGAGACATTGAGTCGTTCCTCGACAAGTCCTATAGTAAGATTATTACACCTAAGGTACTGGAAGAGAGAAAGTGGGTGACGGTGAGAAAGGGAGGGAAACTTGGAATGCAAAGGTTCCCGGGTGTTGTACCTCTTGTGAACAGGTTCACCCACTTAGAAGCTGTCGGGATAGAAGACGTTAAAACACTGAGCGGCGGACCGGCTTGCGAAGGAAAAAGGGCTGTTGAGTCAAAACCAAAGAGGCCAATGTCAGTTAACGCCATTGTAGTTAGAGAATCCATTGTAAGAGGTACCGACAGGGGTTTCTGCGGCAACAGACGGGATTCGAGGATGGTGTGCTGTCCTCCTGGTGCCAGGATCCAGGATGTCACGGACAGAGTGCAGAAAATCCTCAAGGGCGAAGGTGAACAGCCGGAGGTGGTGGTGCATGTCGGCACAAAGGATGTCGGAAAGAATGGGATCAATATTCAGCAGCGAGATTTTAGAGAGCTCGGAAAAATGCTGAAAAGCAGGACCTCCAGGGTTGTTATCTCCTATTTGCTTCCAGTTCCTCGTGCTGGCGAGAGCAGGCAAAGGGAGATACGGGACCTGGATGTGTGGCTGAGTAACTGGTGCAGGGGGCATGGATTTAGATTCTTAGATCACTGGGATCTGTTTTGGAGTAAGGGGGAACTGTACAAAACGGACGGATTGCATCTTAACAGGTGGGGGACCAGCATTCTGGCAGGCAGGTTTGACACTGCTACACGGGCGGTTTTAAACAGAAAAAGGGGATGGGGGGTCAAATGGCATTGTCGAGGATGGCGTTAAAGGGATGGAGACTAAAGGGATAGTTAATGACCCCAGAATTAAAGGGAAAGAAAGCTCACAAAGGGATAGGAGAGTATGGCCAAGTGTAATAGTGTAATAGAGAGTATGGCCAAGTCTGAAAGGTGAGATGCGTAAGGAATTAAAAGTATTGTATATGAATGCGAAAAGTATAAGAAGTAAAGTAGATGAGCTTCAGGCTCAGTTAAAGGATGGTAGATATGACATTGTGGGGATTACTGAGACGTGGCTGCAGGTGGATCGGGTCTGCGAACTGAATATTCAAGGTTATACATCCTATAGAAAAAAACTCAGTCCCTTGCGAGGGAAGACATAGGGACTGACGAGGTAGAGTCACTGTGGATTGAGTTGAGGAATTGTAAAGGCAAGAAAATACTAATTGGTGTTATCTACAGACCCCCAAATAATAGCCCGGATGTAGGGTGCAAGTTGCAGCAGGAGTTAAAACTGGCATGCAACAAAGGTAAAGCCACTGTGGTGATGGGGGATTTCAATATGCAGGTAGACTGGGAAAATCAGGTAGGTTCAGGACCCCAGAAAGAGAGTTTGTAGAATGCCTCCGAGATGGATACTTAGAGCAGCTTGTAATGAAGCCGACCAGAGAAAAGGCAATTCTGGATTTAGTCCAATGAACCAGATATGATAAGAGAACTCGAGGTAAAGGAACCGCTTGCAGGTAGTGATCACAATATGATTATTTTTAATCTGCAATTTGAGAACGAGAATATCAAATCGGAAGTGGCAGTGATGCAGTTGAATAAAGGGAACTATGAAGGCATGAGTGGGGAGCTGGCCAATGTAGACTGGAAAGGGATCCCACCAGGAATGACGGTGGAACAGCAATGGCAGGAATTTCTGGGCATAATCCGGAAGACGCAGGATCATTTCATTCCAAAAAGGACGATTCTAAGGTGAGTAGCAGGCAACCTTGGCTGACAAGAGAAGTTAGGGATAGAATAAAACTAAAAGAAAAGATGTATAACACAGCAAAGAGTAGCCGGAAGCCAGAGGATTGGGAAATTTGCAAAGGACAACAGACTTAATCAAAACAGGCAATACGGGCTAAAAAGATGTAGTACGAGGGGAAGCTGGCCAGGAATATAAAGAAGGACAGTAAAAGCTGATTTAGATATGTTAAAGGATAAAGAGTAGCAAAGTCAAATGTGGGTCCCTTGAAGGCAGACACGGGTGAAATTATTATGGAGAACAAAGAAATGGTAGAGGAGTTGAATAGGTACTTCGGATCTCTCTTCACTAAGGAGGACACAAACAATCCCCCAGATCCAGGACAAAGGATCTAAGGGGTTAGAGGAACTGAAAGAAAATTTCATTAGGCGAGAAATTGTATTGGGTAGGCTAATGGGACTGAAGGGTGATAAGCCCCCGTGGCCTGATGGTCTGCATCCCAGGGTCCACAGGGAGTAGTCTCTAGAAATAGTGGACGCATTGGTGATCATTTCCCAATGTTCAATAGATTCAGGATCAGTTCCCCTGGATTGGAGGATAGCTAATGTTATCCCACTTTTCAAGAAAGGAGCGAGAGAGAAAACGGGGAATTACAGACCAGTTAGCCTGACTTCGGTGGTGGCAAAGATGCTGGAGTAAATTATTAAAGAGGTAATAATGGGGCATTTGGATAGCAGTAAAATGATTACTCCAAGTCAACATGGATTTATGAAAGGGAAATCATGCTTGAGTAATCTTCTGGAATTTTTTGAGGATGCGACAAGTAAAATGGATGAAGGGGTGCCAGTGGATGTAGTATATCTAGACTTTCAGAAAGCCTTTGATAAGGTCCCGCATGGGAGACTGGTGACTAAAATTAGAGCACATAGTATTGGTGGTAGGGTGTTGTCATGAATAGAAAATTGGTTGGAAGACCGGAAGCAAAATGTAGCAGTGAACGGGTCCTTTTCAGAATGGCAGGCAGTGGCGTGGAGTGCCGCAAGGCTCGGTGCTGGGGCCGCAATTGTTTACCATATATATAAATGATTGGAACTGAGAATTAGGAGCAACACTAGCAAGTTTGCGGATGACACATAGCTGGGTGGCAGTGTGAACTGTGAAGAGGATGTTAGGAGGTTGCAGGGAGACCTGGACAGGTTGAGTGAGTGGGCAGATGCGTGGCAGATGCAGTATAATATAGATAAATGTGAGGTTATCAACTTTGGTGGCAAAAACAAGGGGGAATGTTATTATCTGAATGGGGTTATGTTAGGTAAGGGGGAGGTGCAGCGAGACCTGGGTGTCCTTGTACACCAGTCACTGAAAGTTGGCGTGCAGGTACAGCTGGCAGTGAAGAAAACTAATGGAATGTTGGCCATCATAACAAGAGGATTTCAGTACAGGAGTAAAGAGGTTCTTCTGCAGTTGCATAGGGCTCTGGTGAGACCGCATCTGGAGTATTGTGTACAGTTTTGGTCTCCTAATATCTGGAAGGACATCTTTGTGAATGAGACAGTGCAGCATAGGTTCACGAGATTCATCCTTGGGATGGCGGGACTGTCATATGGGAAAAGATTGAAAAGACTAGGCTTGTAATCACAGGAGTTTAGAAGGATGAGGGGATATCTTATAGAAACAAATAAAATTATAAAAGGACTGAACAAGCTGGATGCATGAAAAATGTTCCCAATGTTGGGGAGTCCAGAACCAGGGGCCACAGTCTTAGAATAAAGCGGATGTCATTTAAGACTGAGCTGAGAAAAACACTTTTTCACCCAGAGAGTTGTGCATTTATGGAATTCGCTGCCACAGAGGGCAGTGGAGCCCAATTCAGTGGATGGATTTAAGACAGAGTTGGATAGAGCTCTCGGGACTAGTGGAGTCAAGGGATATGGGGAGAAGGCAGGCACGGTTTATTGATAGCGGACGATCAGCCATCATCATATTGAATGGCGGTGCTGGCTCGAAGGGCCGAATGGCCTCCTCCTGCACCTATTTTCTATGTTTCTATGTTTCTATGTTACTTGCATAAGGACTTTGCGCTGTTCTGTGCATTCTGTACTACCGGGGATTGTGTTTATGTCTGCTGATAATCTTGTGATATGTATGCAAATCAATAATTTCACTGTACATCGGTAGAAGTGAAAATAATGAAACCATTGAACCATTGAACAATTGAATAACTCAATCCAAGATCGCAATAAATTGCAGTGAATGTGTGATGTCGTCTAGATCAACACACAACCCCCTCATCCTTCCATTGAAGTCAATGGGAGGTCGTTAGCATAATCAAGGACGAGCGTCACACTGGTCAGTCTCTCTTTTCCCCTCTAACATCGGTAGAAGTTTCAGACGTTTGAAAGCGCATACCTCCAGATTCTGTGTTACTGTCGCATGCAACTCTGGCATTTGATAAATCATCAGCTGGAGTGCGGTCCTGACCTCCCAAGTATCTCTTTGGAAACCGTTGAACATTACATTATTGGAATTTCGGATCTCGGACTTCAACGTGAAATCACTGCACTAAATAGTGTACCCTGTATACTTTATCTGAGCACTGTCGACGGCTTGTATCGTTTGGTTGCTTTCATTAAATATCATGCAAACAAAACCATTTTCACTGTATCTCGATATAAGTGACAATGATAAACTAAAGAAAACATTCCTCACGGGAGAGTCAGTTTAAGAATATTCACAATAGCAATTATTGTCGAAATCCGATTATGTACAAGTCTGGCCTACTAAAGCAACCTAAGTATTTTCCTTCACGTCACCTGCCATAATATTTTGCTCGTTGACAAACACTTGAGAGCACGAAAACTATTGGCAAACAGTTACAAATAGGTCTGGGTTTCAAGCTCTACAAACCTAACTATTAGTCTAATTTGTAGTCTCCGTGTGTGCTCGATGACATCCAGCAGTATCCTTATTTAGGGTTATTACCAGCAATATTGTCGATGAATGTTCAGCGAAGGACTTAACTGCTGCATGCATGAACGTAACACAGGTGATTCATAGCGACATTGTCTTTCTACTTCTTACACGTTATACATTTTGTTCCTTGGTTTCACCTTAGACTTCCAGAACTCAGCAAACAAATTTCAAATAAAATAGATTAATTAATCTAATAGATTAATTTGACATTTACATTCTATTCTGAGCGGAATGCTGATAAACCGCCGTCTTCCGTTTCTAACTCGGCACAGGCTTATCTGAAGAAACATTCTTTATTCTGGATCATAATAAATAACGTCAAGCCTCACATGTCTTTGTCGCGAAGGCTGTATGAACATATATGTTCTTTGATTGTCTGTACGTCAGAGCGGATCATTACTTTCACAAATTGCTCCATTGAATTTGAATCTCCCAACTTTGCGGTGGAGGCGTTAGTAACTGCCACTATCATAAAGCGACTTATCTGTACATCGCAGTAGGAGGTGTTACACTAGATCTTAATTGCATCATTCGGCAACCAGAGCCGGTAACTTCCATAGGTATGCAATGCTTCTGTGCAAGAATATGCAGTTCCCTGGCATAAACTCCGATTATGTCAAGCTATAGTATAACACTTAACATGGTTTCTGAATAACAAAGTTGTTTCTCCTCCGACAGAGAGGATTTACGAATTAAATCATAACAGCAAATGATTGGCGAACAAGGCTTGGCATATCACGATGGATGGTTTGTGATATAACGGGAGAGGGAAGTTGATTTGTGAGAAAGACACGGTTTATTTTTTTTTATAGTGATGCACGTTTATATTGCGATTTTCTTGAATAAACCTCTGTGAAAGCATTCGAACATTTGATGTGCCACAGTAGTGGTATCCTCGAGATCGATCGACTAGATCATTATGTTTTTTCATGCACGACTTCGGAGTCAGCAAACTTATTGCGACTGATTCATTGACATTCTGATCGATAGATCACAATCAGTGAGGGGAGGCAAGAAATACTACTCAAGTGCGGTGCCGCACAAGGATACGTGTTATTACCCTTTCTGCAAACCGTCGATATTCAAGGTTGTACCGCAAAATTCGGCTCCTATTCCACCTACAAGCTTGTGTATCAAACGACAGTTTATGGACGGATCATGAAAAATGATGAGACGGTCATAAAGTGCAAGTGATGGCCACACAATATGCACTTCGATGCCGGAAGAGAAACACAATAGCGGGTGTTTGACTTCAGGAAGCGTGGTGATGTACACGCCCCAACCAATACCAATGGTGTCGAAGTAGGTATGTCGTAGAGCTCCTGGTTCTTCGGCGTAAATATCTCCAGTAGTTTATCCTGTTGGAAAGTCCAAAATAGTAGATACACGCCTCTCTTAACTAAAGAGACTAAGCAAGTCCAATTATACTATCAAGGGGAAATACTTTACCACTGGGAAATGTGTGCATTGGTTGAAGAGGCCTTGTAAAGTTAATTCATATGGTTGGCGCCAAATTAAAGCAAATCGCAAGGGGATTCCACCCGCTGTACATAAGACGCTACTCTCGTCATCGTTAGCACTGAGATCCGTGTGCATCGAACCAGTAGACTACCGCGAATAATGCATCAACCGGTTATCCTGCAGATCAAGTACATATTCGACATATGTCTGGCCATTGCTGGTGTCTCGGGTAAGCGGATTTACAACGAATATCGCTCATCTTAAACAGAGTGGAAAGGGGCAACTTTGCAGAATGTTAAGTCACTGGCGACCGTGTGAAATGTGAAGCGACACGCACGAATACAGGTTGGAATGTGAATTAAGTGTGGAGCGTGCACGGCGAAGATTTACATGTTAAGATTCGGTCTATGGTCGTCTAATGATCTCCGAATGCAATAAGCGTTGTAGATAAGGCGGTGTATATTGTATACAATAGACATTAGACAATAGACAATAGACAGTAGGTGCAGGATTAGGCCATTCGGCCCTTCGAGCCAGCACCCACATGCACTGTGATCATGGCTGATCATCCACAATCAGTGCCCCGTTCCTCACTTCTCCCCATATCCATTGACTCCGTTATCCTTAAGAGCTCGATCTAACTCTCCTTTAAAAGCATCCACAAATTCGCAAAAAGTTTTACTTCATCTCGTTCTAAATGGCCAACCCCTTATTCTTAAAAGATGCCTCGTGGTTCTGCACTCCCCTACATCGGGAACATGTTTCCGGACTCTAGCGTCTCCAATCACTTCATAATCATATATGTTTCGATAAGATCTCCACTAATCCGTCTAAATTTCAGTGTATACAAGCCCAGTTGCACAATTCGTTCACCATAGAACGGAATTAACCTCGTGAACCTACGGTGCACTACCTCAATAGCAAGAATGTCCTTCCTCAAATTTGGAGAGCAAAACTGCACACAATACTCCAGTTACGGTCTCACCAAGTCCCTGTCCAACTGTAGATGGACCTCTTTGCTCCAATTCTCAACTCATCTTGTTATGAAGGACAACATGCCATTAACGTTATTCATTGCCTGCTGCACCTGCATGTTTAATTTCAATGAATGATGTACAAGGACACCCAGGTCTCGTTGTAACACCCACGTCTCGTTGTAACATCCAGATCTCGTTGTAGTGCTGGAAAATTTGAGATGCTGCCCTACATTAGCCGGGATATTTTATACAACAGAATTGTGTAAAATATTGCTGTGATCACAAATCACATTCTGTGTGCAGTTATGGACACTACACAATAGGAACGATGTAATTTTAGTGGGCAGTGTTTAAGTGCATTCGCTAGATTGCTGACTGGGCGGCAGTTTCTCAGTTGTAAAGAGAGACGGGATACAACATCATTACTTGGATAATTGAGCAGAAAATTAATATTCTCTCATAGCAGAAATATTTATATGTAGCGGACAAGACTTTACATGGCGTGGTATGGGAATTAGAAGGAGTGTCATGAATATTTTCATGCTCGCGTCGTGTTTGGTGAAAATAAAAACACTGCCTGAGAGGACGCTGGAGGCAAAGTCTTAATAAGTATCCAGGTGAATACCCAAATCACAGACTCGTGGAGGGCGACTGATATAGTGCTGGGAAATGTGTGGTACAGAGTTGAAGGTGATGATCAAGGTGGACATATTGAGACATTCGTCCCATAACTGTACCTATAACCTCTGCTCTTTTGAATGTTGACAAGGATAAAGAATTGACCAGGGTACACAAAAGGCTGGAGAAACTGTGGAGAGATAAAGAACAATGAATGAAAGCTATGCAAAAATGTATCGATGATAAAGGTCCGGGATCAGGGAAACGAGAGATATCGACGGTGATGTGGAGAGATAAAGAACAATGAATGCAAGATATGCAATAAAGTATCGATGATAAAGGGAACAAGCCATTGTAAGCTGTTTGTAGTGTGATAATGAGAAGCTAGTGCGACTAGGGTGGGGGAGAGAGATAGAGAGAGAGGGAACGCCAGGGCCCGAGGGATGAAGGAGCGGTGGGAAGGGGAGGAGACAGCAAGGGTTAACAGAATTGAGAACATTCAATGTTCAACAGAATTGAGGAAAAATGAACATTGAATGTTCTCAATTCTGTTAACCCATGCTGTCTCCTCCCCTTCCCACCTCTCCCTCAGCCCTCGGGCCCTGGCATTCCCTATCTCTCTATCTCTCTCCTCCACCCTAGTCGCACTAGCTTCTCATTTTCACACACTACCAGCAGCTTACAATGGCTTGTTCCCTTCAAAAGCCATATTCACGACTTTACCTCATTGTGTTTTCAATGTTGTCTCTTGAAAAGCTCTTGGGACTTGACACCGTCTCCCTTTTCCTCGATGCTCTTTCACACCAGGATGTATGTCCTAGCCTCACCAGTTCAGTGAAAATTCACAAACGCCTATTGATCCAGAAACAAATGTATCTACGGTTGTTTCACCAGACATCGATATCACTCCATTGCCTGACTACATGCCGAATTATGTTACTCACCAATCTTCTTGTCATTTCATTAGTTTTACCCTTTTACCAGTAACGTGTACTGACATTTGGGAACGAGCCTGTCGGTGACTTTCACCATCGCTCCTGTCGATGGGCTCTCATGGACCCCATCACCCTGTGACCAAGTCTGCCATCCACGCTCGGAACTCAATGATGTTACATTGCAAGTTTTCGTATAGGACTCCAGCCGCTCCCCTGTCCCTCTGCAATCTCACCGTCATAAACACATCAGTGTTTGAAGCGTGAAACTTTTAGCCTCGCGGCGGGACGGCAGTGGCGTCCGCGGCTTCTCAATCACCAGGCATTTTCACATCTCCATCATCTCATGACACTTTCGGCCTTTGATGGGGAGCTCACACATGCTGCTCAATGCCGATAAAACTATAATCACATCCACTAATTAAATCTCTACAACTAGTAGTGGTTATGCAGATAGTGCAGCGTTATGAATAACAAACAGACAGGGGATATTAATTTGGCATCGTTAGGCACAGGGAATATGGACTGTAAGTCCTGTTTCCATGCTGAATAATTCTGTTATTCCTCGCTGTTCGCACCCCTTCAAATCTCTGCTCCCTAATTATCCCCTTTCTTCCCTTCCCCCTTCCCTTTCTCTCCCTATATCCGCGTCACAACCCTCTCTCTCTTATCTCTTTCTATTCTCCTCTGTTGCTTCATTTTCTCTCTCCTGCTATCTCTCACTTACCCACTACTTTCCCCCCTCATCTTTCCTTTACCTTACAATCTCCCCCTTCTCCATTCGCATTTATCTCCTCATTCTCTCCCTACTGCCCCCCCTATCTAACCTCCCTCTAATTTATTTTTGTTTTGGCAGGAAACTTAAAAACTGTTACATTACTTACTGGTTCTGTTACATCCTCGCCTGTCTGCCAGAACCAAAGTAGTATGACTTCTATGACTCTAACCAAAGTAGTATGGTTTGTAAATTGGTAATTTAGGCAATATATCAGTCAATATAAGCAAGACGGCTCTTAGGGAGCGGCCTTGTGAGGGAAGTGCCCTGTGAGAAAAGTGCTAGTCTTTGGCTCGAGAATCTTCGAGGAGACTCAGGAGAGTAGGCTACGCAAAACGCTAGAGCGGGAGAGACGAAAGAAGGAGATGTCAAGCAAGCAGGTTCAGTGTGATGCTTGCAGTATGTGGGAGGTCAAGTACACGGCTAGTGCCTCTGGCTGCGACAAATGTGAGATGTGCATCCCCTGGAGGACCGTGTTGGGGAACTGGAGAAGCAAGTGGATGACCTCAGGTTCGTCCGAGAAACAGTGGTTCCTCGACAAATCCTACAGTAAGATTGTTACAGCTAAGGTACTGGAAGAGAGAAAGTGGGTGATGGTGAGAAAGGAAGGGAAACTTGGAATGCAATGGCCCCCGTGTGTTGTGCATCTTGTTCGCCCACTTAGAAGCAGTCGGGACAGAAGACGTTATCACACTGAGAGGCGGACTGGCTTGCGAAGCAAAAAGGGCTGTTGAGCCAAAACCAAAGAGGCCAACGTCAGGCAACGCCATTGTAGCTGGAGAGACCATTGTGAGAGGTACCAACAGGGATTTCTGCGGCAACAGGCGGGATTCGAGGATGGTGTGCTGCCTTCCTGGTGCCAGGATTCAGGATGACACGGACAGAGTGCAGAAAATCCTCAAGGGCAAAGGTGAACAGCCGAAAGTGGTAGTACATGTCGCCACATACGATGTCGGAAAGAAAGGGATGAATATTCTGCAGCGTGACTTTAGAGAGCTCGGAAAAATGCTGAAAAGCAGGACCTCCAGAGTTGTTATCTCCGGTTTGCTTCCAGTTCCTCGTGCTGGCGAGAGCAGGAACAAGGAGATACGGGACCTGAATGTGTGGCTGAGGAATTGGGGCAGGGGGCAGGGATTTAGATTCTTAGATCACTGGGATCTGTTTTGCAGTAAGGGGGAACTGTACAAAAGGGACGGGTTGCATCTTAAAAGGTGGAGGACCAGCATTCTGGCAGGCAGGTTTGCCACTGTTACACAGGTGGTTTTAAACTGAATAAGGGAGGTGGGGTGTCAAATGGGATAGTCGAAAAATGGAGTTAAAGGGAAAGAGAGTAAAGGTTTGGTCAATGGCCCCAGAATAAACGGGAAAGGAAGCTCACAAATGGATAGTAGGGTATGGCCAACTGTAATAGGGATCGATGTGATAGGTGAGATGCGTAAGGAATTAAAAGTATTGTATATGAATGCGCGAAGTATAAGAAGTAATGTAGATGAGCTCGTGGCTGGTTAGAGGTTGGTACATATGACATCGCGGGGATTACTGAGACGTGGCTGCAGGAGGATCGGGCCTGGGAACTTAATATTCAGGGTTATACATCCTATTGAGAGGACAGGCAGGTGGGCAGCCGGGGGGGGGGGGGGGGGTTAGCTCTGCTGGTGAGGGACGGAATCCAGTCCTTTGCGACATAGGGACGGATGAGGTAGAGTCACTGTGGATTGAGTTGAGGAATTGTAAAGGCATGAAGATACTAATTGGTGTTATTTACAGACCCCGAAATAGTAGTCCGGATGTTGCGTGTAAGTTGCAGCAGGAGTTAAAACTGGCATGTAACAAAGGTAATGCCACTGTGGTGATGGGTGATTCCAATATGCAGATGGACTGGGAAAATCAGTTTGATTCAGGACCCCAAGAAAGAGAGTTTGTAGAATGCCTCCGAGATGGATTCTTAGGGCAGCTTGTAAATGGAGCCGACAAGAGAAAAGGCAATTCTGGATTTAGTGTTGTCCAATGAACCAGGTAGGATAAGACAACTCGAGGTAAAGGAACCGCTTGGAGGTAGTGATCGTAATATGATTAGTATTAATCTGTAATCTGAGAAGGAGAACGTGAAATCGGAAGTGGTAATGATGCAGTTGAACAAAGGGGACTATGAAGGCATGAGATGGGAGCTGGCCAAAGTAGACCGGAAAGGGATCCTAGCAGGAATGACGGTGGAACAGCAATGGCTGGAATGTCTGGGCATAATCCGGAAGACGCAGGATCATTTCCTCCCAAACGTTAGAAAGATTCTAAGGGAAGAAGGAGGCAAACGTGGCTGACAAGATGTTAGGGATAGAATAAAACTAAAAATAAAAGATGTGTAACACAGCAAAGAGTAGCCGGAAAGAATAGGATTGGGAAACGTTTATAGGACAACAGAAGGAAACAAAACGGGCAATATGGGCTGAATATATGAAGTATGAAATGAAGCTGACCGGGAATATAAAGAAGGACAGCAAAAGCTTATTTAGATATGTTAATAGAAAAAGAGTAGCAGACTCAAACGTGGGTCCCTTGAAGGCAGACACGGGTGAAATTATAATGGGCAACAATCAAACGGCTGAAGAGTTGAATAGGTACATCGGATCTGTCTTCGCTAAGGAAGATACAAACAAACTCCCAGGTGTACAGGAGGCCAGAGAATCTAAGGGTGTAGAGGAACTGAAATAAATTTTCATTAGGCGAGAAATAATATTGGGTAGGCTAATGGGACTGAAGGATGATAAAACCCCTGGGCCTGATTGTCAGCATCCCAGGGTCCTCAGAGAGGTGGCTCTAGAAATAGTGGACGCATTGGTGATCATTTTCCAATGTTCAATCGATTCAGGATCAGATCCTGTGGATCGGAGGATAGCTAATGTTATCCCATTTTTTCAAGAAAGGAGCGAGAGAGAAAAGTTACAGACCAGTTAGCCTGAATTCGGTGGTGGGAAAGATGCTGGAGTCAATTATTAAAGAAGTAATAATGGGGCGTCTGGATGGCAGTAAAAGGATTAGTCCAAGTCAACATTGATTTATGAAAGGGAAATCATGCTTGACTAATCTTCTGGAATTTGTTGAGGATGTGACAGGTAAAATGGATGAAGGCGTGCCAGTGGATGTAGTGTATCTAGACTTTGAGAAAACCTTTGAAAATCTCCCACACGGGAGACTGCTGACTAGAATTAGAGCACATGGTATTGGGGGTAGGGAGTTGACATGGATAGAAAACTGGTTGGCAGACCGGAAGTAAAGAGTAGGAGTGAACGGGCCTTTTCAGAATGCCAGGCAGTGGCGAGTGGAGTGCCGCAAGGTTCGGTGTTGCGGCCGCAACTGTTTACCATATATATTAATGATTTGAAAGAGGGAATTTGGAGCAACACTAGCACGTTTGTAGATGACACAAAGCTTAGTGGCAGCGTGAACTGTGAAGAGGATGTTAGGAGGTTGCAGGATGATCTGGACAGGTTGAAAGAGTGGGCAGATGCGTCGCAGATACAGTATAATATAGATACATGTGCGGTTATCCACGTTGGCGGCAAATACAAGGGGGCAGATTATAGTCTCAATAGCGTTAGGTTAGGTCAGGGGGCGGTGCAGCGAGATCTGGGCGTCCTTGTACACAGGTCACTGAAAGTTGGCTTACAGGCACAGCAGGTAGTGAATAAAGTTTTATGGAATGTTGGCGTTCATAACAAAGAGGATTTCAGTACAGGAGTAAAGAGGTTCTTATGCAGTTGTATGGGGCTCTGGTGAGACCACATCTGAAGTAATGTGTACAGTTTTGGTCTCCTAATTTGAGGAAGGATATCCTTGTGATTGAGGCAGTGCAGCGTAGGTTCACGAGATTGATCCCTGGGATGGCGGGAAAGATTGAAAATACAAGGCTTGTATTCACAGGAGTTTAGAAGAATTAGGGAGGATCTTATTGAAACAGATACAATTATAAAAGGACTGCACAAGCTAGATGCAGGAATAACGTACCCAATGTTGGGTGAGTCCAGAACCAGGGCCACAGTCTTACAATAAAGGTCATTTAAGACTGAGGTGAGAAAAAATGTTTACACCCAGAGAGTTGTGAATTTATAGAATTCCCTGCCACAGACGGCAGTGGAGGCCAAATCCCTGGGTGGATTTTAAGAAAAGAGTTAGATGGAGCTCTCGGGGCTAGTGGAATCAAGGGATATGTGGAGAAGGCAGGCATGGGTTATTGATTGGGGACGATCAGCCATGATCACAATGAATGGTGGTGCTGGCTCGAAGGGCTGAATGGCCTCCTCCTGCACCTACTTTCTATGTTTCTATGTTTCTATGTTTCTTCTGCAGCTAACTTGTTGACGATCGTGATCCTATCGAGGGGAAAGTGCGGTCTCTCCAAGGGGAATTTCGATTTACCTCATCTCAATGGCGTTAGCTGACCTACTGGTGGTTGCCATCTCCGTCATCCTCACATCTCTCTTTTCCCGTCTGATCCCGGCTTCATTCTTGTTTTACCACGGCGGTTTGCAGCACCAACGCTGCGCTGGGCTACGCGACTATAGACTGCTCTGTTTGGCTGACCATTGCGTTCACCTTTGATCGATTCGTGGCAATCTGTTGTCACAATCTGAAGGTCACATACTGCACTCCAAAAACAGCCATGTTGGTTATCAGCATCGTGTGTGCGTTGAACGTTTTTACGAAACGTGCCTTTCTATTTCAAATTCCGACCTTATGGCTTCTTCAACGGAATACCCTGGGGATGCGCAACCAGGCCGGAGTTCTTCAGTTTGCCCGGATGGGTGGCATTTTTCTGGATTCACCACCTGCTGAACCCGTTGATTCCTTACGTGTTTAATAGTGGTGCTGAATGCCTTGACGGTCAGACATATTGTGGTGGCGAATCGCGCCCGCAGGGAACTGAAATATTCCGATAATGGGAGTCAACGAATGGACCCAGAGATGGCCCAAAGGCGGAAGTCTATCGTTCTGTTGTTTTCGTCGTGTCAGGCAGCTTCATATTGCTATGGTTCACAAAGGTGGCCGTTTTCTTGCTGATGGAGATTTCCAACAGGCATGTTTATCCGAGCTATAACCACCCGGTCATTCTCGCCGACCAGACAGGAACCATGCTCTTTTATCTGGGTACTTGCACAAACACCGCTGTCTATGCTCTGACCCAGAGGAAATTCAGAGAGGAATTAAAGAGGATGGTGACATATCCCTTTATGCTCATTGCCAGACAATTCAGATGAAGTACAAGCACCGTTATTTCTTCAGACAAGTGTAAATTCTGCTCGTTTCCGTTCTGCATATCATGATAGAGATTTATTGAGTCATAGAAGATAGTGCAAAAACAGGCCCCTTAGGCCTAACGCCCACGCCGTCAAAATGTCCCAGCTACTCTGGGCCCATCTGCCTGCGTTTAATCCATATCCCTCCAACCCTGTCTTATCCATGTACCTGGCTAACACTTTTCTTAACTGTTGCGATAGTACCAGCCTCAACTACCACCTCTGGCAGGTTGTTCTATACACCCACCATCCTTTGTGCGAAAGGTTACCCCTCAGATTCTTATTTAATATTTCCTCTTCAACTTAAACCTATATCCTCGGTTCGTAACAGACGCCTGGTATCTATCCGATCAATTCTAATGATTTAATATATACCTCTACAAGATAATCCTTGGAGAATTATTTTCTATCTGAAATACCGGGAGAATTCCGGGATTGCACGGTGATTTTAATGAGTGTTGGATGTGCCAATGTACATTTGCATTACGTATGGTACTTTTGGATTCAGGCAAGACATGAAACTGACTTTTTGGCATAACACAGTCCTGTCGATTGTTGGATTATTACGGTAAATCATTTGTTTACATTGAGACATTCACCTCATACTTTCCTATTTGGTCCATAATTTAATATTTATTTGCCCCTGTTATTTCAAACAGCAACTTCTTCCACATCACCACCCCTCTCTGCGTGAACAGCTTGCCCCTTCGGATCCTTATTAATCTTATCGTCGTGCACCTGGTTTTCCCTGTTTCCGACTTCCTTCACCTGTCGAACAGTGCAGAACAGTACAGCACGGTAATGAGCCTTCCACCTCAACATGTTTGCGCCGATTTAATGTGGAGGACAGTGAAACTAATCGGTGAACCAGGATGAGGTGGAATGAATAGAGAGAGACAACAAGAGTTACTTGAAATTAAAGGTAAATATACATACCAATAGATTGTACGATGCCCTAGCGAAATACCATTCCTCAAATTTGCGTTGATCCTGACTCTGACAGTGGAGGGGACCCAGCGGAAGATAGGAAGATGTGGCTAGTGATAGAAATCCCGTTGGAGTTGGCAAAATGTCGGAGGATTCTAGATCTCCAATATATAGATAGATCTTCCCATCTCCACCCTTTTCTACTTTTACAGAGACCGTTTCCTCCACAACTGCCTGGTTAACTAATCCCTTCCCACAAAGAACCTGTTCCCAAGGTATTCTCCCCCTGCAACCGCAGATCCTAAACCTCCTCCCTCAACTCCGTCCGAGAAAAAACCGACAGTCGTTTCAAATGAGGCAGAGGTTCACCAGCACCTCCTCCAATCTCATCTACTGTATCCGCTATTCCAAGTGTAGACTCCTTTGGCTTGGTGGCCGTTCCGCAGAACTCCGCCGCTCAGTCGGCATAAGCCTACGAGATGTTCCGGTTGTTAACCCCCCCCCCCTCCCCCCCACCCACCTCCTCCCATGACCACATCGAACTTTCTGTCCTGGGCCTCCTCCGTTCTCAGAGTTTCACTGCCCCTTAGGTTAAATTTTGCTGATTGTATGCCTCGCTGTCATTGTTCTGCGAACGATGATCAGTTGGAGATATTCTTTAAACCCTTTCCCCAATTTGATCTTTCTATTTCACACCATACCCTTCTATATTTATATGTCTCTCTCTCCCCGACTCGAAGTCTGAAGAAGTGTCTTGCCCCGAAACGACACAAGTTCCTTCTCTCCAGAGATGCTGCCGGTCCCACTGTGTTACTCCTGCTTTTTGTGTCTGTCTTCGATGTAACTCCAGCATTTTGCAGTTGCTTCCTACACAAGAGATGCCAACTGAGCTCATAATTGGCCAAGTTGGCAACATCCTTAGTATCCTGTAGTGTCCTCAAACCATCCAACATCACAATACTCTGTCACATTCCTATCAAAGTGGACAATATCATACTTCCCCTCAGTCTACCACCCCCAACATCATTTTGCTAACTCAGTTTAAACTGTTTGCACATGATTAGCTTTCCCATCGATATTTCCGCCTCAAAAGTGGTTTCAGGATAGAGCTGGTATAACCCCTGCTTCACGACGCCGGAGTCCCGGGTTCCACCCTGACCTCGGGTGCGGTCTGTGTGCGATTACACTTCCCCTGTGACAGCGTGGGTTTCCGCAGGATGCTTCTTTTGTGTCCAACGTCTTAGGTACGTGCGGGTTTCTAGTTTAATTTGCTTCAGAAATTTCCCTCTAATTGAACATAGCATAAAACAGCAGTATTAATGAACAGGTAAACGATGATCGCCGTTGACTCGATCATGCAAAGAATTGTTTCTATGTTGTACCTCTAACTCTGCTTACAAGTCGTTTACGAATAGTGAAAATAGATGAGAACTTAGCACCGATCTCTTTTGCCAGCCGGAGGTAACAGATTTTTTTCATGAGGACAGTCAAACTTATGGCGATAATCCATTCGGCTCAACTTAACCACACCGAAAAAATGCCCCATCTAAGCCAGTCCAATTTGCCCCCTTGCCGTAAAACTCCAGTTATTGATTCCCCAAGCCCGTGGAGAAGTAGCGGCTCATGGACGTGATGGTGAAGGAGATGATGGTGAAGAAAAGCTCGCTTCTGGACCAAATCAACTCCGATCATCTGGCTAGAGCTGTGCTTGATAGATACATGGAAGTAAAATTTAGCAACGTTACAAAATTTTGAGATTTTAAAAATCAAGTCTGCAATTTATCCCATCAGATAAAGCATAAAAAGAAGTTTAATTTGACACCTAATTCACGTTCATATCTTCAGTAGTAAAAAAATGTATGGCAATTGTCATACTCAGAAATTGGCATCTTGTTCCCTATTGCTTTTTCCCTTGACTTAACACAAAAGTTGTGATCAAGGACAGTCAAAAGCCCAAAATGTTCTTCAAAATTAAAAGAACTGAATGAAATTACTGCTATTATAGTCTGAAGCATTCTGAAACAAATATGAAACAATCTTACTTGGATGACCTGAAATTAAAGCATGTAATTAGTTAGTTTCCTAATTATGGCTAATTACAAAAATTCTAGATCTAAAACATCTATCCATTTCTTAAGAAAGGTTAACATTTTTAAAAAGCCGAAGTGTCCAAATAACATTCACACAAGAATTCATAATATAACATGATTTTTAAAATCTAATTGTCATGAATTTATAGGCCAAACTGAAGGAATTTAAGTTCCCGTAAATTAATGGCCATTTAAATCATCTTGCGAGCGGGTTTTGTGGAACGCGATCGTTTGGAATGGTGTGGGTTTGCGATGAATTTAACACCCATTCGGCAGGAAAATTACTGCCGATTCGGTTTTTTTTTGTCACCTTTTCGCAACATGAAATTTTTGATTAAAGGCTTCCGAAGAAGCACGTTTTTATGTAAAAACTAAATTGTGTACCTTATTTTGTCCCTTACGTGAGATTCCGTCCCCGTTGTCGGCGTCACGGCTTTAGAAGATGATTTTTAAATTACTCATGCTAATAAATGATCCAGCGTACTTTAAAAACTAACTACCCGATTTCAAAAGTATAGAGGTAGCCTGCCAAATCGGCCCCATTAGCTCAGGCAGCAGCTGGTAGAACTTTTGTTTCAAGGCGATCGAAACCTGGGTTCCATCCCAACCACGGTCGCTATCTGTGTCGCAATTGCACGTTTCCCTGTGACTGCGTGGATTTAATCTAGTTGCTACCGTTTCGTCCAACGTATGAAATACGTGCGGATTTTCCGGTGTAATTGGCCTATGTAAATTCAATCTAATTTGTTGGGAGTGGATGGGAAAGTACAGTTTCAAGTACAAATTGAAGTTCGAGTTCAAGTTCGCGTTTATTGTCACATGCACCAATTGAGGTAACAATGAAAATTTGAATTACCATGCAGCCATACTAATTGAAATGCAATGAACGATACACACAACCACACAAAATTAAATTTAAATTAAACATCCACCGCAGCGCAATCCACATTCCTCACTGTGATGGAAGGTAATAACATTCAGTCATCTTCCTCCTTTATTCACCCGAGGTCGGGGCTTTTGAACCGTCCGCAGTTCGCCGCTTGCCGACGGTAGGATGTCCGAAGTCCTCGCGTCGGGAATATCGAAACTCCGGCGCCGGGAACGGAATAGGAACGCTCCGCGGCATGGAACTCCGAGTCGGCCTCTTCTCACCGGAGACCGCGGGCTTCACGGTGTTAAGGTCCACAGGCCCCGCGGACGGAGCTATACACAATCCTCGGCAAAAGATCTCAGCTGCCGATGTTAAAGTCCGCGCAACGCCCGCAACTTGAAACGCCGGCCGGACTTCAAGAAAGGCCGCACCACTCCATGTTATAAATGACTGAAAAAGGTTTCCGCGCCCAACCCCCCCACCCCCCAAAGAAAAGCAGACCAAGAAACACTAAATCATACTTTTAAAACATACTTAAAATAATAAAAGCAGAGAGGTGACAGGCAGACTATTTGGAGAGGCAGCCACCCGTTGGCTCCACCCGGTAATTAGTAGGATACCAAAGCACTATTATGAACGGGTGATCGATGAACGGCGTGAACTCAATGGGGCGAAGGGACTGTTTCCATGCTGTATCTCTAAACTAAGCGCGCCGATATTCATTTACTTAATCTGTTTCCACCTGTGATGCCATACACCTCTTAAGAGCACCAATCAGCATCGTGTTGTCCAAAGTATAACATCTAGCCTACCCAATCTTTCCCTTTAGCTCAAACCCTCGAGTAATGGCAATATCAAATGCAATGCCTCGAGCATATCTGGATTCAACTTCATTCGTCGTTCCTCAGATTATTTACACGATTCATTAGGGTCCTGCTACATTTGTAATATTCATCCACGCTATCAATGATATCATTTACTTAGCAAAGCGAACACTGCAATACGGAACAGGTGCCTTGTCCCAAAATGGCTGTGGCAAATATGATGCCTAAGCCATCTGTTATCTACATGCACATAACCCGTGGCCCTCATATCCATGCACATCTATATGTCTAACCAAATGTCTCTTAAATGCCACGCTTGAATCTGCCCCAACTACCAACCTCGGCAGCGCGTTGCAAGCTGTCAGGACCCTCTGCTTACAAAACATTGCCCTGCACATCTCCTTTAAACTTTGATACTCTCACGTTCAAGCTATGACCTCCAGTATTTTATTTATCCATTCTACAAAAAAGGCTTTTACAGACTTTCGAAACTATGTCTCTCATAACTTTATATACTTCCAGCGGGTTTCACCACAACCTCTGATGATTTAGAGAAAATAATCTAAATCTAACCAATTCAATCAGGCAATATCCACTTATCATCGGGCATCCATTTGGTTAATCTGTTCTGCGCCCTTTCTAAAGCCTCCATGTCATTAGGGAGATGAGATGAGCAGAACAGCGCGCAATAGTTCAAAGGCGGCCGAAAGAAACTCATATACAATGCATCATGACTTCCTAACTCGATATAGTATCAACTATCGATCGCCTCTCAGGAGACGAGTTCTGAATCCATAGACCGTGACTATTAAGAACATAGAACACATAGAAAATAGGTACAGGAGGTGTTCTTCTCACTGCTGGACCGCGTGAGAAGAACAAAGAGCAGGGCAGAGATAAGACTTCTGCCTTCCATCACAGTTTGCCTGTTGAAAAGGAGATGCAAAGCACAGGCAGCACTCCCGTGGATTTGGAAGCAACAGCAACAAAGAGAAGCAGGAGAAAAGACCGATTGGCTCTAGCCCGTGTTGGAGGAGAGTTAGAAGTGAGTCAGAAGGGGAAAACAGTTGAAAAGGAGAAGCAAAGCACAGGCAGACTTCACTCAGAGCTCCCGTTGATTAGGAAACAACAGAAACAAAGAGAAGCACGAGAAAACACTGATTGGCTGTAGCCCGTGTGGGAGGAGGGTTACAAGTAAGTCAGGGAGAAAAACAGTTGAAAACTGAGGAAATTGGTTTGGAAATGGGTAAATTAGGCCAATTTATCAGTCAATATAAGCAGGACGGCTCTTAGGAGCGGCAGTGAGGCGGCCTTGTGAAGGAAGTGACGTGAGTAAAGTGCGAGTCTTTGGCACGAGAATCTTCGGCGATGAGGCAGAGGAGAGGAGGCTACGCAAACTGCTGGAGAGGGAGATACGAAAGAAGGAGATGTCAAGTAAGCTGATTCCAGTGTGATGCTTGCAGTATGTGGGAGGTCAAGGACACTGCTGGTGCCTCTGACTGCTACAAATGTGAGAAGTGCATACAGGTCCAGCTCCTGAAGGACCGTGTTGGGGAACTGGAGAAAGCAAGTAGATGACATCAGGTTCGTCCGAGACATTGAGTCGTTCCTCGACAAGTCCTATAGTAAGATTATTACACCTAAGGTACTGGAAGAGAGAAAGTGGGTGACGGTGAGAAAGGGAGGGAAACTTGGAATGCAAAGGTTCCCGGGTGTTGTACCTCTTGTGAACAGGTTCACCCACTTAGAAGCTGTCGGATAGAAGACGTTAAAACACTGAGCGGCGGACCGGCTTGCGAAGGAAAAAGGGCTGTTGAGTCAAAACCAAAGAGGCCAATGTCAGTTAACGCCATTGTAGTTAGAGAATCCATTGTAAGAGGTACCGACAGGGGTTTCTGCGGCAACAGACGGGATTCGAGGATGGTGTGCTGTCCTCCTGGTGCCAGGATCCAGGATGTCACGGACAGAGTGCAGAAAATCCTCAAGGCGAAGGTGAACAGTCCGGAGGTGGTGGTGCATGTCGGCACAAAGGATGTCGGAAAGAATGGGATCAATATTCAGCAGCGAGATTTTAGAGAGCTCGGAAAAATGCTGAAAAGCAGGACCTCCAGGGTTGTTATCTCCTATTTGCTTCCAGTTCCTCGTGCTGGCGAGAGCAGGAAAAGGGAGATACGGGACCTGAATGTGTGGCTGAGTAACTGGTGCAGGGGGCATGGATTTAGATTCTTAGATCACTGGGATCTGTTTGGAGTAAGGGGGAACTGTACAAAAAGGGACGGATTGCATCTTAACAGGTGGGGGACCAGCATTCTGGCAGGCAGGTTTGACACTGCTACACGGGCGGTTTTAAACAGAAAAAGGGATGGGGGGTCAAATGGCATTGTCAAGGATGGCGTTAAAGGGATGGAGACTAAAGGATAGTTAATGACCCCAGAATTAAAGGGAAAGAAAGCTCACAAAGGGATAGGAGAGTATGGCCAAGTGTAATAGTGTAATAGAGAGTATGGCCAAGTCTGAAAGGTGAGATGCGTAAGGAATTAAAAGTATTGTATATGAATGCGAAAAGTATAAGAAGTAAAGTAGATGAGCTTCAGGCTCAGTTAAAGGATGGTAGATATGACATTGTGGGGATTACTGAGACGTGGCTGCAGGTGGATCGGTCTGCGAACTGAATATTCAAGGTTATACATCCTATAGAAAAAACTCAGTCCCTTGCGAGGGAAGACATAGGGACTGACGAGGTAGAGTCACTGTGGATTGAGTTGAGGAATTGTAAAGGCAAGAAAATACTAATTGGTGTTATCTACAGACCCCCAAATAATAGCCCGGATGTAGGGTGCAAGTTGCAGCAGGAGTTAAAACTGGCATGCAACAAAGGTAAAGCCACTGTGGTGATGGGGGATTTCAATATGCAGGTAGACTGGGAAAATCAGGTAGGTTCAGGACCCCAGAAAGAGAGTTTGTAGAATGCCTCCGAGATGGATACTTAGAGCAGCTTGTAATGAAGCCGACCAGAGAAAAGGCAATTCTGGATTTAGTCCAATGAATCAGATATGATAAGAGAACTCGAGGTAAAGGAACCGCTTGCAGGTAGTGATCACAATATGATTATTTTTAATCTGCAATTTGAGAACGAGAATATCAAATCGGAAGTGGCAGTGATGCAGTTGAATAAAGGGAACTATGAAGGCATGAGTGGGGAGCTGGCCAATGTAGACTGGAAAGGGATCCCACCAGGAATGACGGTGGAACAGCAATGGCAGGAATTTCTGGGCATAATCCGGAAGACGCAGGATCATTTCATTCCAAAAAGGACGATTCTAAGGTGAGTAGCAGGCAACCTTGGCTGACAAGAGAAGTTAGGGATAGAATAAAACTAAAAGAAAAGATGTATAACACAGCAAAGAGTAGCCGGAAGCCAGAGGATTGGGAAATTTGCAAAGGACAACAGACTTAATCAAAACAGGCAATACGGGCTAAAAAGATGTAGTACGAGGGGAAGCTGGCCAGGAATATAAAGAAGGACAGTAAAAGCTGATTTAGATATGTTAAAGGATAAAGAGTAGCAAAGTCAAATGTGGGTCCCTTGAAGGCAGACACGGGTGAAATTATTATGGAGAACAAAGAAATGGTAGAGGAGTTGAATAGGTACTTCGGATCTCTCTTCACTAAGGAGGACACAAACAATCCCCCAGATCCAGGACAAAGGATCTAAGGGGTTAGAGGAACTGAAAGAAATTTCATTAGGCGAGAAATTGTATTGGGTAGGCTAATGGGACTGAAGGGTGATAAGCCCCCGTGGCCTGATGGTCTGCATCCCAGGGTCCACAGGGAGTAGTCTCTAGAAATAGTGGACGCATTGGTGATCATTTCCCAATGTTCAATAGATTCAGGATCAGTTCCCCTGGATTGGAGGATAGCTAATGTTATCCCACTTTTCAAGAAAGGAGCGAGAGAGAAAACGGGGAATTACAGACCAGTTAGCCTGACTTCGGTGGTGGCAAAGATGCTGGAGTAAATTATTAAAGAGGTAATAATGGGGCATTTGGATAGCAGTAAAATGATTACTCCAAGTCAACATGGATTTATGAAAGGGAAATCACGCTTGAGTAATCTTCTGGAATTTTTTGAGGATGCGACAAGTAAAATGGATGAAGGGGTGCCAGTGGATGTAGTATATCTAGACTTTCAGAAAGCCTTTGATAAGGTCCCGCATGGGAGACTGGTGACTAAAAATTAGAGCACATAGTATGGTGGTAGGGTGTTGTCATGAATAGAAAATTGGTTGGAAGACCGGAAGCAAAATGTAGCAGTGAACGGGTCCTTTTCAGAATGGCAGGCAGTGGCGTGGAGTGCCGCAAGGCTCGGTGCTGGGGCCGCAATTGTTTACCATATATATAAATTGATTGGAACTGAGAATTAGGAGCAACACTAGCAAGTTTGCGGATGACACATAGCTGGGTGGCAGTGTGAACTGTGAAGAGGATGTTAGGAGGTTGCAGGGAGACCTGGACAGGTTGAGTGAGTGGGCAGATGCGTGGCAGATGCAGTATAATATAGATAAATGTGAGGTTATCAACTTTGGTGGCAAAAACAAGGGGAATGTTATTATCTGAATGGGGTTATGTTAGGTAAGGGGGAGGTGTCAGCGAGACCTGGGTGTCCTTGTACACCAGTCACTGAAAGTTGGCGTGCAGGTACAGCTGGCAGTGAAGAAAACTAATGGAATGTTGGCCATTATAACAAGAGGATTTCAGTACAGGAGTTTAAAGAGGGTTCTTCTGCGGTTGCATAGGGCTCTGATGAGACCGCATCTGGAGTATTGTGTACAGTTTTGGTCTCCTAATTTCTGGAAGGACATCTTTGTGAATGAGACAGTGCAGCATAGGTTCACGAGATTCATCCTTGGGATGGCGGGACTGTCATATGGGAAAATATTGAAAAGACTAGGCTTGTAATCACAGGAGTTTAGAAGGATGAGGGGATATCTTATAGAAACAAATAAAATTATAAAAGGACTGAACAAGCTGGATGCATGAAAAATGTTCCCAATGTTGGGGAGTCCAGAACCAGGGGCCACAGTCTTAGAATAAAGCGGATGTCATTTAAGACTGAGCTGAGAAAAACACTTTTTCACCCAGAGAGTTGTGCATTTATGGAATTCGCTGCCACAGAGGGCAGTGGAGCCCAATTCAGTGGATGGATTTAAGACAGAGTTGGATAGAGCTCTCGGGACTAGTGGAGTCAAGGGATATGGGGAGAAGGCAGGCACGGTTTATTGATAGCGGACGATCAGCCATCATCATATTGAATGGCGGTGCTGGCTCGAGGGGCCGAATGGCCTCCTCTTGCACCTGTTTTCTATGTTTCTATGTTACTTGTATAAGGACTTTGCGCTGTTCTGTGCATTCTGTACTACCGGGGATTGAGTTTATGTCTGCTGATAATCTTGTGATATGTATGCAAATCAATAATTTCACTGTACATCGGTAGAAGTGAAAATAATGAAACCATTGAACCATTGAACAATTGAATAACTCAATCCAAGATCGCAATAAATTGCAGTGAATGTGTGATGTCGTCTAGATCAACACACAACCCCCTCATCCTTCCATTGAAGTCAATGGGAGGTCGTTAGCATAATCAAGGACGAGCGTCACACTGGTCAGTCTCTCTTTTCCCCTCTAACATCGGTAGAAGATTCAGACGTTTGAAAGCGCATACCTCCAGATTCTGTGTTACTGTCTCATGCAACTCTGGCATTTGATAAATCATCAGCTGGAGTGCGGTCCTGACCTCCCAAGTATCTCTTTGGAAACCGTTGAACATTACATTATTGGAATTTCGGATCTCGGACTTCAACGTGAAATCACTGCACTAAAATAGTGTACCCTGTATACTTTATCTGAGCACTGTCGACGGCTTGTATCGTTTGGTTGCTTTCATTAAATATCATGCAAACAAAACCATTTTCACTGTATCTCGATATAAGTGACAATGATAAACTAAAGAAAACATTCCTCACGGGAGAGTCAGTTTAAGAATTATTCACATAGCAATTATTGTCGAAATCCGATTATGTACAAGTCTGGCCTACTAAAGCAACCTAAGTATTTTCCTTCACGTCACCTGCCATAATATTTTGCTCGTTGACAAACACTTGAGAGCACGAAAACTATTGGCAAACAGTTACAAATAGGTCTGGGTTTCAAGCTCTACAAACCTAACTATTAGTCTAATTTGTAGTCTCCGTGTGTGCTCGATGACATCCAGCAGTATCCTTATTTAGGGTTATTACCAGCAATATTGTCGATGAATGTTCAGTGAAGGACTTAACTGCTGCATGCATGAACGTAACACAGGTGATTCATAGCGACATTGTCTTTCTACTTCTTACACGTTATACATTTTGTTCCTTGGTTTCACCTTAGACTTCCAGAACTCAGCAAACAAATTTCAAATAAAATAGATTAATTAATCTAATAGATTAATTTGACATTTACATTCTATTCTGAGCGGAATGCTGATAAACCGCCGTCTTCCGTTTCTAACTCGGCACAGGCTTATCTGAAGAAACATTCTTTATTCTGGATCATATAAATAACGTCAAGCCTCACATGTCTTTGTCGCGAAGGCTGTATGAACATATATGTTCTTTGATTGTCTGTACGTCAGAGCGGATCATTACTTTCACAAATTGCTCCATTGAATTTGAATCTCCCAACTTTGCGGTGGAGGCGTTAGTAACTGCCACTATCATAAAGCGACTTATCTGTACATCGCAGTAGAGGTGTTACACTAGATATTAATTGCATCATTCCGCAACCAGAGCCGGTAACTTCCATAAGGTATGCAATGCTTCTGTGCAAGAATATGCAGTTCCCTGGCATAAACTCCGATTATGTCAAGCTATAGTATAAACACTTAACATGGTTTCTGAATAACAAAGTTGTTTCTCCTCCGACAGAGAGGATTTACGAATTAAATCATAACAGCAAATGATTGGCGAACAAGGCTTGGCATATCACGATGGATGGTTTGTGATATAACGGGAGATGGAAGTTGATTTGTGAGAAAGACACGGTTTATTTTTTTTGATAGTGATGCACGTTTATATTGCGATTTTCTTGAATAAACCTCTGTGAAAGCATTCGAACATTTGATGTGCCACAGTAGTGGTATCCTCGAGATCGATCGACTAGATCATTATGTTTTTTCATGCACGACTTCGGAGTCAGCAAACTTATTGCGACTGATTCATTGACATTCTGATCGATAGATCACAATCAGTGAGGGAGGCAAGAAATACTGCTCAAGTGCGGTGCCGCACAAGGATACGTGTTATTACCCTTTCTGCAAACCGTCGATATTCAAGGTTGTACCGCAAAATTCGGCTCCTATTCCACCTACAAGCTTGTGTATCAAACGACAGTTT
This sequence comes from Okamejei kenojei, assembly GCA_035221665.1. Classification (NCBI taxonomy): domain Eukaryota; kingdom Metazoa; phylum Chordata; class Chondrichthyes; order Rajiformes; family Rajidae; genus Okamejei; species Okamejei kenojei. The sequence goes on along the minus strand of CM069160.1, from coordinate 1,867,564 downwards.
ATGGACGGATCATGAAAAAAATGATGAGACGGTCATAAAGTGCAAGTGATGGCCACACAATATGCACTTCGATGCCGGAAGAGAAACACAATAGCGGGTGTTTTGACTTCAGGAAGCGTGGTGATGTACACGCCCCAACCAATACCAATGGTGTCGAAGTAGGTATGTCGTAGAGCTCCTGGTTCTTCGGCGTAAATATCTCCAGTAGTTTATCCTGTTGGAAAGTCCAAAATAGTAGATACACGCCTCTCTTAACTAAAGAGACTAAGCAAGTCCAATTATACTATCAAGGGGAAATACTTTACCACTGGGAAATGTGTGCATTGGTTGAAGAGGCCTTGTAAAGTTAATTCATATGGTTGGCGCCAAATTAAAGCAAATCGCAAGGGGATTCCACCCGCTGTACATAAGACGCTACTCTCGTCATCGTTAGCACTGAGATCCGTGTGCATCGAACCAGTAGACTACCGCGAATAATGCATCAACCGGTTATCCTGCAGATCAAGTACATATTCGACATATGTCTGGCCATTGCTGGTGTCTAGGGTAAGCGGATTTACAGGAATATCGCTCATCTTAAACAGAGTAGAAAGGGGCAACTTTGCAGAATGTTAAGTCACTGGCGACCGTGTGAAATGTGAAGCGACACGCACGAATACAGGTTGGAATGTGAATTAAGTGTGGAGCGTGCACGGCGAAGATTTACATGTTAAGATTCGGTCTATGGTCGTCTAATGATCTCCGAATGCAATAAGCGTTGTAGATAAGGCGGTGTATATTGTATACAATAGACATTAGACAATAGACAATAGACAGTAGGTGCAGGATTAGGCCATTCGGCCCTTCGAGCCAGCACCCACATGCACTGTGATCATGGCTGATCATCCACAATCAGTGCCCCGTTCCTCACTTCTCCCCATATCCATTGACTCCGTTATCCTTAAGAGCTCGATCTAACTCTCCTTTAAAAGCATCCACAAATTCGCAAAAAGTTTTACTTCATCTCGTTCTAAATGGCCAACCCCTTATTCTTAAAAGATGCCTCGTGGTTCTGCACTCCCCTACATCGGGAACATGTTTCCTGACTCTAGCGTCTCCAATCACTTCATAATCATATATGTTTCGATAAGATCTCCACTAATCCGTCTAAATTTCAGTGTATACAAGCCCAGTTGCACAATTCGTTCACCATAGAACGGAATTAACCTCGTGAACCTACGGTGCACTACCTCAATAGCAAGAATGTCCTTCCTCAAATTTGGAGAGCAAAACTGCACACAATACTCCAGTTACGGTCTCACCAAGTCCCTGTCCAACTGTAGATGGACCTCTTTGCTCCAATTCTCAACTCATCTTGTTATGAAGGACAACATGTCATTAACGTTATTCATTGCCTGCTGCACCTGCATGTTTTAATTTCAATGAATTGATGTACAAGGACACCCAGATCTCGTTGTAACACCCACGTCTCGTTGTAACATCCAGATCTCGTTGAAGTGCTGGAAAATTTGAGATGCTTGCCCTACATTAGCCGGGATATTTTATACAACAGAATTGTGTAAAATATTGCTGTGATCACAAATCACATTCTGTGTGCAGTTATGGACACTACACAATAGGAACGATGTAATTTTAGTGGGCAGTGTTTAAGTGCATTCGCTAGATTGCTGACTGGGCGGCAGTTTCTCAGTTGTAAAGAGAGACGGGATACAACATCATTACTTGGATAATTGAGCAGAAAATTAATATTCTCTCATAGCAGAAATATTTATATGTAGCGGACAAGACTTTACATGGCGTGGTATGGGAATTAGAAGGAGTGTCATGAATATTTTCATGCTCGCGTCGTGTTTGGTGAAAATAAAACACTGCCTGAGAGGACGCTGGAGGCAAAGTCTTAATAAGTATCCAGGTGAATAAGGATGTTAAACTGGATAAAGAATTGACCAGGGTACACAAAAGGCTGGAGAAACTGTGGAGAGATAAAGAACAATGAATGAAAGCTATGCAAAAATGTATCGATGATAAAGGTCAGGGATCAGGGAAACGAGAGATATCGACGGTGATGTGGAGAGATAAAGAACAATGAATGCAAGATATGCAATAAAGTATCGATGATAAAGGGAACAAGCCATTGTAAGCTGTTTGTAGTGTGATAATGAGAAAGCTAGTGCGACTAGGGTGGGGGAGAGAAATAGAGAGAGAGGGAACGCCAGGGCCCGAGGGATGAAGGAGCGGTGGGAAGGGGAGGAGACAGCAAGGGTTAACAGAATTGAGAACATTCAATGTTCAACAGAATTGAGGAAAAATGAACATTGAATTGTCTCAATTCTGTTAACCATGCTGTCTCCTCCCCTTCCCACCTCTCCCTCAGCCCTCGGGCCCTGGCATTCCCTATCTCTCTATCTCTCTCCTCCACCCTAGTCGCACTAGCTTCTCATTTTCACACTACCAGCAGCTTACAATGGCTTGTTCCCTTCAAAAGCCATATTCACGACTTTACCTCATTGTGTTTTCAATGTTGTCTCTTGAAAAGCTCTTGGGACTTGACACCGTCTCCCTTTTCCTCGATGCTCTTTCACACCAGGATGTATGTCCTAGCCTCACCAGTTCAGTGAAAATTCACAAACGCCTATTGATCCAGAAACAAATGTATCTACGGTTGTTTCACCAGACATCGATATCACTCCATTGCCTGACTACATGCCGAATTATGTTACTCACCAATCTTCTTGTCATTTCATTAGTTTTACCCTTTTACCGGTAACGTGTACTGACATTTGGGAACGAGCCTGTCGGTGACTTTCAACCATCGCTCCTGTCGATGGGCTCTCATGGACCCCATCACCCTGTGACCAAGTCTGCCATCCACGCTCGGAACTCAATGATGTTACATTGCAAGTTTTCGTATAGGACTCCAGCCGCTCCCCTGTCCCTCTGCAGTCTCACCGTCATAAACACATCAGTGTTTGAAGCGTGAAACTTTTAGCCTCGCGGCGGGACGGCAGTGGCGTCCGCGGCTTCTCAATCACCAGGCATTTTCACATCTCCATCATCTCATGACACTTTCGGCCTTTGATGGGGAGCTCACACATGCTGCTCAATGCCGATAAAACTATAATCACATCCACTAATTAAATCTCTACAACTAGTAGTGGTTATGCAGATTGTGCAGCGTTATGAATAACAATCAGACAGGGGATATTAATTTGGCATCGTTAGGCACAGGGAATATGGACTGTAAGTCCTGTTTCCATGCTGAATAATTCTGTTATTCCTCGCTGTTCGCACCCCTTTCAAATCTCCTGCTCCCTAATTATCCCCTTTCTTCCCTTCCCCCCTTCCCTTTCTCTCCCTATATCCGCGTCACACCCTCTCTCTCTTATCTCTTTCTATTCTCCTCTGTTGCTTCATTTTCTCTCTCCTGCTATCTCTCACTTACCCACTACTTTCCCCTCATCTTTCCTTTACCTTACAATCTCCCCCTTCTCCATTCGCATTTATCTCCTCATTCTCTCCCTACTGCCCCCCCCCCCCCTATCTAACCTTCCTCTATTTTATTTTTGTTTTGGCAGGAAACTTAAAAACTGTTACATTATTTACTGGTTCTGTTACATCCTCGCCTGTCTGCCAGAACCAAAGTAGTATGACTTCTATGACTCTAACCAAAGTAGTATGGTTTGTAAATTGGTAATTTAGGCAATATATCAGTCAATATATATCAATCACTCTTAGGGAGCGGCCTTGTGAGGGAAGTGCCCTGTGAGAAAAGTGCTAGTCTTTGGCTCGAGAATCTTCGAGGAGACTCAGGAGAGTAGGCTACGCAAAACGCTAGAGCGGGAGAGACGAAAGAAGGAGATGTCAAGCAAGCAGATTCAGTGTGATGCTTGCAGTATGTGGGAGGTCAAGTACACTGCTAGTGCCTCTGGCTGCGACAAATGTGAGATGTGCATCCCCTGGAGGACCGTGTTGGGGAACTGGAGAAGCAAGTGGATGACCTCAGGTTCGTCCGAGAAACAGTGGTTCCTCGACAAATCCTACAGTAAGATTGTTACAGCTAAGGTACTGGAAGAGAGAAAGTGGGTGATGGTGAGAAAGGAAGGGAAACTTGGAATGCAAAGGTCCCCGTGTGTTGTGCCTCTTGTTCGCCCACTTAGAAGCAGTCGGGACAGGCAGGTTTGCCACTGTTACACAGGTGGTTTTAAACTGAATAAGGGAGGTGGGGTGTCAAATGGGATAGTCGAGAATGGAGTTAAAGGGAAAGAGAGTAAAGGTTTGGTCAATGGCCCCAGAATAAACGGGAAAGGAAGCTCACAAATGGATAGTAGGGTATGGCCAACTGTAATAGGGATCGATGTGATAGGTGAGATGCGTAAGGAATTAAAAGTATTGTATATGAATGCGCGAAGTATAAGAAGTAATGTAGATGAGCTCGTGGCTCAGTTAGAGGTTGGTACATATGACATCGCGGGGATTACTGAGACGTGGCTGCAGGAGGATCGGGCCTGGGAACTTAATATTCAGGGTTATACATCCTATTGAGAGGACAGGCAGGTGGGCAGCCGGGGGGGGGGGGGTTAGCTCTGCTGGTGAGGGACGGAATCCAGTCCTTTGCGACATAGGGACGGACGAGGTAGAGTCACTGTGGATTGAGTTGAGGAATTGTAAAGGCATGAAGACACTAATTGGTGTTATTTACAGACCCCGAAATAGTAGCCGGATGTTGCGTGTAAGTTGCAGCAGGAGTTAAAACTGGCATGTAACAAAGGTAATGCCACTGTGGTGATGGGTGATTCCAATATGCAGATGGACTGGGAAAATCAGTTTGATTCAGGACCCCGAGAAAGAGAATTTGTTCCGAGATGGATTCTTAGGGCAGCTTGTAATGGAGCCCGACAAGAGAAAAGGCAATTCTGGATTTAGTGTTGTCCAATGAACCAGGTAGGATAAGACAACTCGAGGTAAAGGAACCGCTTGAAGGTATGATCGTAATATGATTAGTATTAATCTGTAATCTGAGAAGGAGAACGTGAAATCGGAAGTGGTAATGATGCAGTTGAACAAAGGGGACTATGAAGGCATGAGAGGGGAGCTGGCCAAAGTAGACCGGAAAGGGATCCTAGCAGGAATGACGGTGGAACAGCAATGGCAGGAATTTCTGGGCATAATCCGGAAGACGCAGGATCATTTCATTCCAAAAAGGACGATTCTAAGGTGAGTAGGAGGCAACCTTGGCTGAGAAGAGAAGTTAGGGATAGAATAAAACTAAAAGAAAAGATGTATAACACAGCAAAGAGTAGCCGGAAGCCAGAGGATTGGGAAATTTGCAAAGGACAACAGACTAAATCAAAACAGGCAATACGGGCTAAAAAGATGTAGTACGAGGGGAAGCTGGCCAGGAATATAAAGAAGGACAGTAAAAGCTGATTTAGGATATGTTAAAGGATAAAGAGTAGCAAAGTCAAATGTGGGTCCCTTGAAGGCAGACACGGGTGAAATTATTATGGAGAACAAAAAAGAAATGGTAGAGGAGTTGAATAGGTACTTCGGATCTCTCTTCACTAAGGAGGACACAAACAATCCCCCAGATCCAGGACAAAGGATCTAAGGGGTTAGAGGAACTGAAAGAAAATTTCATTAGGCGAGAAATTGTATTGGGTAGGCTAATGGGACTGAAGGGTGATAAGCCCCCGTGGCCTGATGGTCTGCATCCCAGGGTCCACAGGGAGTAGTCTCTAGAAATAGTGGACGCATTGGTGATCATTTCCCAATGTTCAATAGATTTCAGGATCAGTTCCCCTGGATTGGAGGATAGCTAATGTTATCCCACTTTTCAAGAAAGGAGCGAGAGAGAAAACGGGGAATTACAGACCAGTTAGCCTGACTTCGGTGGTGGCAAAGATGCTGGAGTAAATTATTCAAGAGGTAATAATGGGGCATTTGGATAGCAGTAAAATGATTAGTCCCAAGTCAACATGGATTTATGAAAGGGAAATCATGCTTGAGTAATCTTCTGGAATTTTTTGAGGATGCGACAAGTAAAATGGATGAAGGGGTGCCAGTGGATGTAGTATATCTAGACTTTCAGAAAGCCTTTGATAATGTCCCGCATGGGAGACTGGTGACTAAAATTAGAGCACATAGTATTGGTGGTAGGGTGTTGTCATGAATAGAAAATTGGTTGGCAGACCGGAAGCAAAATGTAGCAGTGAACGGGTCCTTTTCAGAATGGCAGGCAGTGGCGTGGAGTGCCGCAAGGCTCGGTGCTGGGGCCGCAATTGTTTGCCATATATATAAATGATTGGAACTGAGAATTAGGAGCAACACTAGCAAATTGGCGAGAATTAGGAGCAACTGAAAGTTGGCGTGCAGGTACAGCTGGCAGTGAAGAAAACTAATGGAATGTTGGCCATCATAACAAGAGGATTTCAGTACAGGAGTAAAGAGGTTCTTCTGCAGTTGCATAGGGCTCTGGTGAGACCGCATCTGGAGTATTGTGTACAGTTTTGGTCTCCTAATTTCTGGAAGGACATCTTTGTGAATGAGACAGTGCAGCATAGGTTCACGTGATTCATCCTTGGGATGGCGGGACTGTCATATGGGAAAAGATTGAAAAGACTAGGCTTGTAATCACAGGAGTTTAGAAGGATGAGGGGATATCTTATAGAAACAAATAAAATTATAAAAGGACTGAACAAGCTGGATGCATGAAAAATGTTCCCAATGTTGGGGAGTCCAGAACCAGGGGCCACAGTCTTAGAATAAAGCGGATGTCATTTAAGACTGAGCTGAGAAAAACACCTTTTCACCCAGAGAGTTGTGCATTTATGGAATTCGCTGCCACAGAGGGCAGTGGAGCCCAATTCAGTGGATGGATTTAAGACAGAGTTGGATAGAGCTCTCGGGACTAGTGGAGTCAAGGGATATGGGGAGAAGGCAGGCACGGTTTATTGATAGCGGACGATCAGCCATCATCATATTGAATGGCGGTGCTGGCTCGAAGGGCCGAATGGCCTCCTCCTGCACCTATTTTTCTATGTTTCTATGTTTCTATGTTACTTGCATAAGGACTTTGCGCTGTTCTGTGCATTCTGTACTACCGGGGATTGGGTTTATGTCTGCTGATAATCTTGTGATATGTATGCAAATCAATAATTTCACTGTACATCGGTACAAGTGAAAATAATGAAACCATTGAACCATTGAACAATTGAATAACTCAATCCAAGATCGCAATAAATTGCAGTGAATGTGTGATGTCGTCTAGATCAACACACAACCCCCTCATCCCTTCCATTGAAGTCAATGGAGGTCGTTAGCATAATCAAGGACGAGCGTCACACTGGTCAGTCTCTCTTTTCCCCTCTAACATCGGTAGAAGATTCAGACGTTTGAAAGCGCATACCTCCAGATTCTGTGTTACTGTCTCATGCAACTCTGGCATTTGATAAAATCATCAGCTGGAGTGCGGTCCTGACCTCCCAGGTATCTCTTTGGAAACCGTTGAACATTACATTATTGGAATTTCGGATCTCGGACTTCAACGTGAAATCACTGCACTAAATAGTGTACCCTGTATACTTTATCTGAGCACTGTCGACGGCTTGTATCGTTTGGTTGCTTTCATTAAATATCATGCAAACAAAACCATTTTCACTGTATCTCGATATAAGTGACAATGATAAACTAAAGAAAACATTCCTCACGGGAGAGTCAGTTTAAGAATTATTCACAATAGCAATTATTGTCGAAATCCGATTATGTACAAGTCTGGCCTACTAAAGCAACCTAAGTATTTTCCTTCACGTCACCTGCCATAATATTTTGCTCGTTGACAAACACTTGAGAGCGCGAAAACTATTGGCAAACAGTTACAAATAGGTCTGGGTTTCAAGCTCTACAAACCTAACTATTAGTCTAATTTGTAGTCTCCGTGTGTGCTCGATGACATCCAGCAGTATCCTTATTTAGGGTTATTACCAGCAATATTGTCGATGAATGTTCAGCGAAGGACTTAACTGCTGCATGCATGAACGTAACACAGGTGATTCATAGCGACAAAGTCATTGTCTTTCTACTTCTTACACGTTATACATTTTGTTCCTTGGTTTCACCTTAGACTTCCAGAACTCAGCAAACAAATTTCAAATAAAATAGATTAATTAATCTAATAGATTAATTTGACATTTACATTCTATTCTGAGCGGAATGCTGATAAACCGCCGTCTTCCGTTTCTAACTCGGCACAGGCTTATCTGAAGAAACATTCTTTATTCTGGATCATATAAATAACGTCAAGCCTCACATGTCTTTGTCGCGAAGGCTGTATGAACATATATGTTCTTTGATTGTCTGTACGTCAGAGCGGATCATTACTTTCACAAATTGCTCCATTGAATTTGAATCTCCCAACTTTGCGGTGGAGGCGTTAGTAACTGCCACTATCATAAAGCGACTTATCTGTACATCGCAGTGGAGGTGTTACACTAGATCTTAATTGCATCATTCGGCAACCAGAGCCGGTAACTTCCATAAGGTATGCAATGCTTCTGTGCAAGAATATGCAGTTCCCTGGCATAAACTCCGATTATGTCAAGCTATAGTATAACACTTAACATGGTTTCTGAATAACAAAGTTGTTTCTCCTCCGACAGAGAGGATTTACGAATTAAATCATAACAGCAAATGATTGGCGAACAAGGCTTGGCATATCACGATGGATGGTTTTGTGATATAACGGGAGAGGGAAGTTGATTTGTGAGAAAGACACGGTTTATTTTTTTTGATAGTGATGCACGTTTATATTGCGATTTTCTTGAATAAACCTCTGTGAAAGCATTCGAACATTTGATGTGCCACAGTAGTGGTATCCTCGAGATCGATCGACTAGATCATTATGTTTTTTCATGCACGACTTCGGAGTCAGCAAACTTATTGCGACTGATTCATTGACATTCTGATCGATAGATCACAATCAGTGAGGGGAGGCAAGAAATACTACTCAAGTGCGGTGCCGCACAAGGATACGTGTTATTACCCTTTCTGCAAACCGTCGATATTCAAGGTTGTACCGCAAAATTCGGCTCCTATTCCACCTACAAGCTTGTGTATCAAACGACAGTTTATGGACGGATCATGAAAAATGATGAGACGGTCATAAAGTGCAAGTGATGGCCACACAATATGCACTTCGATGCCGGAAGAGAAACACAATAGCGGGTGTTTGACTTCAGGAAGCGTGGTGATGTACACGCCCCAACCAATACCAATGGTGTCGAAGTAGGTATGTCGTAGAGCTCCTGGTTCTTCGGCGTAAATATCTCCAGTAGTTTATCCTGTTGGAAAGTCCAAAATAGTAGATACACGCCTCTCTTAACTAAAGAGACTAAGCAAGTCCAATTATACTATCAAGGGGAAATACTTTACCACTGGGAAATGTGTGCATTGGTTGAAGAGGCCTTGTAAAGTTAATTCATATGGTTGGCGCCAAATTAAAGCAAATCGCAAGGGGATTCCACCCGCTGTACATAAGACGCTACTCTCGTCATCGTTAGCACTGAGATCCGTGTGCATCGAACCAGTAGACTACCGCGAATAATGCATCAACCGGTTATCCTGCAGATCAAGTACATATTCGACATATGTCTGGCCATTGCTGGTGTCTCGGGTAAGCGGATTTACACGAATATCGCTCATCTTAAACAGAGTGGAAAGGGGCAACTTTGCAGAATGTTAAGTCACTGGCGACCGTGTGAAATGTGAAGCGACACGCACGAATACAGGTTGGAATGTGAATTAAGTGTGGAGCGTGCACGGCGAAGATTTACATGTTAAGATTCGGTCTATGGTCGTCTAATGATCTCCGAATGCAATAAGCGTTGTAGATAAGGCGGTGTATATTGTATACAATAGACATTAGACAATAGACAATAGACAGTAGGTGCAGGATTAGGCCATTCGGCCCTTCGAGCCAGCACCCACATGCACTGTGATCATGGCTGATCATCCACAATCAGTGCCCCCGTTCCTCACTTCTCCCCATATCCATTGACTCCGTTATCCTTAAGAGCTCGATCTAACTCTCCTTTAAAAGCATCCACAAATTCGCAAAAAGTTTTACTTCATCTCGTTCTAAATGGCCAACCCCTTATTCTTAAAAGATGCCTCGTGGTTCTGCACTCCCCTACATCGGGAACATGTTTCCTGACTCTAGCGTCTCCAATCACTTCATAATCATATATGTTTCGATAAGATCTCCACTAATCCGTCTAAATTTCAGTGTATACAAGCCCAGTTGCACAATTCGTTCACCATAGAACGGAATTAACCTCGTGAACCTACGGTGCACTACCTCAATAGCAAGAATGTCCTTCCTCAAATTTGGAGAGCAAAACTGCACACAATACTCCAGTTACGGTCTCACCAAGTCCCTGTCAACTGTAGATGGACCTCTTTGCTCCAATTCTCAACTCATCTTGTTATGAAGGACAACATGCCATTAACGTTATTCATTGCCTGCTGCACCTGCATGTTTAATTTCAATGAATGATGTACAAGGACACCCAGATCTCGTTGTAACACCCACGTCTCGTTGTAACATCCAGATCTCGTTGTAGTGCTGGAAAATTTGAGATGCTGCCCTACATTAGCCGGGATATTTTATACAACAGAATTGTGTAAAATATTGCTGTGATCACAAATCACATTCTGTGTGCAGTTATGGACACTACACAATAGGAACGATGTAATTTTAGTGGGCAGTGTTTAAGTGCATTCGCTAGATTGCTGACTGGGCGGCAGTTTCTCAGTTGTAAAGAGAGACGGGATACAACATCATTACTTGGATAATTGAGCAGAAAATTAATATTCTCTCATAGCAGAAATATTTATATGTAGCGGACAAGACTTTACATGGCGTGGTATGGGAATTAGAAGGAGTGTCATGAATATTTTCATGCTCGCGTCGTGTTTGGTGAAAATAAAACACTGCCTGAGAGGACGCTGGAGGCAAAGTCTTAATAAGTATCCAGGTGAATACCCAAATCACAGACTCGTGGAGGGCGACTGATATAGTGCTGGGAAATGTGTGGTACAGAGTTGAAGGTGATGATCAAGGTGGACATATTGAGACATTCGTCCCATAACTGTACCTATAACCTCTGCTCTTTTGAATGTTGACAAGGATAAAGAATTGACCAGGGTACACAAAAGGCTGGAGAAACTGTGGAGAGATAAAGAACAATGAATGAAAGCTATGCAAAAATGTATCGATGATAAAGGTCAGGGATCAGGGAAACGAGAGATATCGACGGTGATGTGGAGAGATAAAGAACAATGAATGCAAGATATGCAATAAAGTATCGATGATAAAGGGAACAAGCCATTGTAAGCTGTTTGTAGTGTGATAATGAGAAGCTAGTGCGACTAGGGTGGGGAGAGAGATAGAGAGAGAGGGAACGCCAGGGCCCGAGGGATGAAGGAGCGGTGGGAAGGGGAGGAGACAGCAAGGGTTAACAGAATTGAGAACATTCAATGTTCAACAGAATTGAGGAAAAATGAACATTGAATGTTCTCAATTCTGTTAACCCATGCTGTCTCCTCCCCTTCCCACCTCTCCCTCAGCCCTCGGGCCCTGGCATTCCCTATCTCTCTATCTCTCTCCTCCACCCTAGTCGCACTAGCTTCTCATTTTCACACTACCAGCAGCTTACAATGGCTTGTTCCCTTCAAAAGCCATATTCACGACTTTACCTCATTGTGTTTTCAATGTTGTCTCTTGAAAAGCTCTTGGGACTTGACACCCGTCTCCCTTTTCCTCGATGCTCTTTCACACCAGGATGTATGTCATAGCCTCACCAGTTCAGTGAAAATTCACAAACGCCTATTGATCCAGAAACAAATGTATCTACGGTTGTTTCACCAGACATCGATATCACTCCATTGCCTGACTACATGCCGAATTATGTTACTCACCAATCTTCTTGTCATTTCATTAGTTTTACCCTTTTACCAGTAACGTGTACTGACATTTGGGAACGAGCCTGTCGGTGACTTTCACCATCGCTCCTGTCGATGGGCTCTCATGGACCCCATCACCCTGTGACCAAGTCTGCCATCCACGCTCGGAACTCAATGATGTTACATTGCAAGTTTTCGTATAGGACTCCAGCCGCTCCCTGTCCCTCTGCAATCTCACCGTCATAAACACATCAGTGTTTGAAGCGTGAAACTTTTAGCCTCGCGGCGGGACGGCAGTGGCGTCCGCGGCTTCTCAATCACCAGGCATTTTCACATCTCCATCATCTCATGACACTTTCGGCCTTTGATGGGGAGCTCACACATGCTGCTCAATGCCGATAAAACTATAATCACATCCACTAATTAAATCTCTACAACTAGTAGTGGTTATGCAGATAGTGCAGCGTTATGAATAACAAACAGACAGGGGATATTAATTTGGCATCGTTAGGCACAGGGAATATGGACTGTAAGTCCTGTTTCCATGCTGAATAATTCTGTTATTCCTCGCTGTTCGCACCCCTTCAAATCTCTGCTCCCTAATTATCCCCTTTCTTCCCTTCCCCCTTCCCTTTCTCTCCCTATATCCGCGTCACACCCTCTCTCTCTTATCTCTTTCTATTCTCCTCTGTTGCTTCATTTTCTCTCTCCTGCTATCTCTCACTTACCCACTACTTTCCCCCTCATCTTTCCTTTACCTTACAATCTCCCCCTTCTCCATTCGCATTTATCTCCTCATTCTCTCCCTACTGCCCCCCCCTATCTAACCTCCCTCTAATTTATTTTTGTTTTGGCAGGAAACTTAAAAACTGTTACATTACTTACTGGTTCTGTTACATCCTCGCCTGTCTGCCAGAACCAAAGTAGTATGACTTCTATGACTCTAACCAAAGTAGTATGGTTTGTAAATTGGTAATTTAGGCAATATATCAGTCAATATAAGCAAGACGGCTCTTAGGGAGCGGCCTTGTGAGGGAAGTGCCCTGTGAGAAAAGTGCTAGTCTTTGGCTCGAGAATCTTCGAGGAGACTCAGGAGAGTAGGCTACGCAAAACGCTAGAGCGGGAGAGACGAAAGAAGGAGATGTCAAGCAAGCAGGTTCAGTGTGATGCTTGCAGTATGTGGGAGGTCAAGTACACTGCTAGTGCCTCTGGCTGCGACAAATGTGAGATGTGCATCCCCTGGAGGACCGTGTTGGGGAACTGGAGAAGCAAGTGGATGACCTCAGGTTCGTCCGAGAAACAGTGGTTCCTCGACAAATCCTACAGTAAGATTGTTACAGCTAAGGTACTGGAAGAGAGAAAGTGGGTGATGGTGAGAAAGGAAGGGAAACTTGGAATGCAATGGCCCCCGTGTGTTGTGCCTCTTGTTCGCCCACTTAGAAGCAGTCGGGACAGAAGACGTTATCACACTGAGAGGCGGACTGGCTTGCGAAGCAAAAAGGGCTGTTGAGCCAAAACCAAAGAGGCCAACGTCAGGCAACGCCATTGTAGCTGGAGAGTCCATTGTGAGAGGTACCAACAGGGATTTCTGCGGCAACAGGCGGGATTCGAGGATGGTGTGCTGCCTTCCTGGTGCCAGGATTCAGGATGACACGGACAGAGTGCAGAAAATCCTCAAGGGCAAAGGTGAACAGCCGAAAGTGGTAGTACATGTCGCCACATACGATGTCGGAAAGAAGGGGATGAATATTCTGCAGCGTGACTTTAGAGAGCTCGGAAAAATGCTGAAAAGCAGGACCTCCAGAGTTGTTATCTCCGGTTTGCTTCCAGTTCCTCGTGCTGGCGAGAGCAGGAACAAGGAGATACGGGACCTGAATGTGTGGCTGAGGAATAGGGGCAGGGGGCAGGGATTTAGATTCTTAGATCACTGGGATCTGTTTTGCAGTAAGGGGGAACTGTACAAAAGGGACGGGTTGCATCTTAAAAGGTGGAGGACCAGCATTCTGGCAGGCAGGTTTGCCACTGTTACACAGGTGGTTTTAAACTGAATAAGGGAGGTGGGGTGTCAAATGGGATAGTCGAAAATGGAGTTAAAGGGAAAGAGAGTAAAGGTTTGGTCAATGGCCCCAGAATAAACGGGAAAGGAAGCTCACAAAGGGATAGGAGGGTATGGCCAACTGTAATAGGGATCGATGTGATAGGTGAGATGCGTAAGGAATTAAAAGTATTGTATATGAATGCGCAAAGTATAAGAAGTAATGTAGATGAGCTCGTGGCTGGTTAGAGGTTGGTACATATGACATCGCGGGGATTACTGAGACGTGGCTGCAGGAGGATCGGGCCTGGGAACTTAATATTCAGGGTTATACATCCTATTCAGAGGACAGGCAGGTGGGCAGCCGGGGGGGGGGGGGTTAGCTCTGCTGGTGAGGGACGGAATCCAGTCCTTTGCGACATAGGGACGGATGAGGTAGAGTCACTGTGGATTGAGTTGAGGAATTGTAAAGGCATGAAGACACTAATTGGTGTTATTTACAGACCCCGAAATAGTAGTCCGGATGTTGCGTGTAAGTTGCAGCAGGAGTTAAAACTGGCATGTAACAAAGGTAATGCCACTGTGGTGATGGGTGATTCCAATATGCAGATGGACTGGGAAAATCAGTTTGATTCAGGACCCCAAGAAAGAGAGTTTGTAGAATGCCTCCGAGATGGATTCTTAGGGCAGCTTGTAATGGAGCCGACAAGAGAAAAGGCAATTCTGGATTTAGTGTTGTCCAATGAACCAGGTAGGATAAGACAACTCGAGGTAAAGGAACCGCTTGGAGGTAGTGATCGTAATATGATTAGTATTAATCTGTAATCTGAGAAGGAGAACGTGAAATCGGAAGTGGTAATGATGCAGTTGAACAAAGGGGACTATGAAGGCATGAGATGGGAGCTGGCCAAAGTAGACCGGAAAGGGATCCTAGCAGGAATGACGGTGGAACAGCAATGGCTGGAATGTCTGGGCATAATCCGGAAGACGCAGGATCATTTCCTCCCAAACGTTAGAAAGATTCTAAGGGAAGAAGGAGGCAAACGTGGCTGACAAGATGTTAGGGATAGAATAAAACTAAAATAAAAGATGTGTAACACAGCAAAGAGTAGCCGGAAAGAATAGGATTGGGAAACGTTTATAGGACAACAGAAGGAAACAAAACGGGCAATATGGGCTGAATATATGAAGTATGAAATGAAGCTGACCGGGAATATAAAGAAGGACAGCAAAAGCTTATTTAGATATGTTAATAGAAAAAGAGTAGCAGACTCAAATGTGGGTCCCTTGAAGGCAGACACGGGTGAAATTATAATGGGCAACAATCAAACGGCTGAAGAGTTGAATAGGTACATTGGATCTGTCTTCGCTAAGGAAGATACAAACAAACGCCCAGGTGTACAGGAGGCCAGAGAATCTAAGGGTGTAGAGGAACTGAAATAAATTTTCATTAGGCGAGAAATAATATTGGGTAGGCTAATGGGACTGAAGGATGATAAAACCCCTGGGCCTGATTGTCAGCATCCCAGGGTCCTCAGAGAGGTGGCTCTAGAAATAGTGGACGCATTGGTGATCATTTTCCAATGTTCAATCGATTCAGGATCAGATCCTGTGGATCGGAGGATAGCTAATGTTATCCCATTTTTCAAGAAAGGAGCGAGAGAGAAAAGTTACAGACCAGTTAGCCTGAATTCGGTGGTGGGAAAGATGCTGGAGTCAATTATTAAAGAAGTAATAATGGGGCGTCTGGATGGCAGTAAAAGGATTAGTCCAAGTCAACATTGATTTATGAAAGGGAAATCATGCTTGACTAATCTTCTGGAATTTGTTGAGGATGTGACAGGTAAAATGGATGAAGGCGTGCCAGTGGATGTAGTGTATCTAGACTTTGAGAAAACCTTTGAAAATCTCCCACACGGGAGACTGCTGACTAGAATTAGAGCACATGGTATTGGGGGTAGGGAGTTGACATGGATAGAAAACTGGTTGGAAGACCGGAAGTAAAGAGTAGGAGTGAACGGGCCTTTTCAGAATGCCAGGCATTGGCGAGTGGAGTGCCGCAAGGTTCGGTGTTGCGGCCGCAACTGTTTACCATATATATTAATGATTTGAAAGAGGGAATTTTGAGCAACACTAGCACGTTTGTAGATGACACAAAGCTTAGTGGCAGCGTGAACTGTGAAGAGGATGTTAGGAGGTTGCAGGATGATCTGGACAGGTTGAAAGAGTGGGCAGATGCGTCGCAGATACAGTATAATATAGATAAATGTGCGGTTATCCACGTTGGCGGCAAATACAAGGGGGCAGATTATAGTCTCAATAGCGTTAGGTTAGGTCAGGGGGAGGTGCAGCGAGATCTGGGCGTCCTTGTACACAGGTCACTGAAAGTTGGCTTACAGGCACAGCAGGTAGTGAATAAAGTTTATGGAATGTTGGCGTTCATAACAAGAGGATTTCAGTACAGGAGTAAAGAGGTTCTTATGCAGTTGTATGGGGCTCTGGTGAGACCACATCTGAAGTAATGTGTACAGTTTTGGTCTCCTAATTTGAGGAAGGATATCCTTGTGATTGAGGCAGTGCAGCGTAGGTTCACGAGATTGATCCCTGGGATGGCGGGAAAGATTGAAAATACAAGGCTTGTATTCACAGGAGTTTAGAAGAATTAGGGAGGATCTTATTGAAACAGATACAATTATAAAAGGACTGCACAAGCTAGATGCAGGAATAACGTACCCAATGTTGGGTGAGTCCAGAACCAGGGGCCACAGTCTTACAATAAAGGTCATTTAAGACTGAGGTGAGAAAAAATGTTTACACCCAGAGAGTTGTGAATTTATAGAATTCCCTGCCACAGACGGCAGTGGAGGCCAAATCCCTGGGTGGATTTAAGAAAGAGTTAGATGGAGCTCTCGGGGCTAGTGGAATCAAGGGATATGTGGAGAAGGCAGGCATGGGTTATTGATTGGGGACGATCAGCCATGATCACAATGAATGGTGGTGCTGGCTCGAAGGGCTGAATGGCCTCCTCCTGCACCTACTTTCTATGTTTCTATGTTTCTATGTTTCTTCTGCAGCTAACTTGTTGACGATCGTGATCCTATCGAGGGGAAAGTGCGGTCTCTCCAAGGGAATTTCGATTTACCTCATCTCAATGGCGTTAGCTGACCTACTGGTGGTTGCCATCTCCGTCATCCTCACATCTCTCTTTTCCCGTCTGATCCCGGCTTCATTCTTGTTTTACACGGCGGTTTGCAGCACCAACGCTGCGCTGGGCTACGCGACTATAGACTGCTCTGTTTGGCTGACCATTGCGTTCACCTTTGATCGATTCGTGGCAATCTGTTGTCACAATCTGAAGGTCACATACTGCACTCCAAAAACAGCCATGTTGGTTATCAGCATCGTGTGTGCGTTGAACGTTTTACGAAACGTGCCTTTCTATTTCAAATTCCGACCTTATGGCTTCTTCAACGGAATACCCTGGGGATGCGCAACCAGGCCGGAGTTCTTCAGTTTGCCCGGATGGGTGGCATTTTTCTGGATTCACCACCTGCTGAACCCGTTGATTCCTTACGTGTTAATAGTGGTGCTGAATGCCTTGACGGTCAGACATATTGTGGTGGCGAATCGCGCCCGCAGGGAACTGAAATATTCCGATAATGGGAGTCAACGAATGGACCCAGAGATGGCCCAAAGGCGGAAGTCTATCGTTCTGTTGTTCGTCGTGTCAGGCAGCTTCATATTGCTATGGTTCACAAAGGTGGCCGTTTTCTTGCTGATGGAGATTTCCAACAGGCATGTTTATCCGAGCTATAACCACCCGGTCATTCTCGCCGACCAGACAGGAACCATGCTCTTTTATCTGGGTACTTGCACAAACACCGCTGTCTATGCTCTGACCCAGAGGAAATTCAGAGAGGAATTAAAGAGGATGGTGACATATCCCTCTATGCTCATTGCCAGACAATTCAGATGAAGTACAAGCACCGTTATTTCTTCAGACAAGTGTAAATTCTGCTCGTTTCCGTTCTGCATATCATGATAGAGATTTATTGAGTCATAGAAGATAGTGCAAAAACAGGCCCTTCGGCCTAACGCCCACGCCGTCAAAATGTCCCAGCTACTCTGGACCCATCTGCCTGCGTTTAATCCATATCCCTCCAACCCTGTCTTATCCATGTACCTGGCTAACACTTTCTTAACTGTTGCGATAGTACCAGCCTCAACTACCACCTCTGGCAGGTTGTTCTATACACCCACCATCCTTTGTGCGAAAGGTTACCCCTCAGATTCTTATTTAATATTTCCTCTTCAACTTAAACCTATATCCTCGGTTCGTAACAGACGCTGGATATCTATCCGATCAATTCTAATGATTATATATACCTCTACAAGATAATCCTTGGAGAATTATTTTCTATCTGAAATACCGGGAGAATTCCGGGATTGCACGGTGATTTTAATGAGTGTTGGATGTGCCAATGTACATTTGCATTACGTATGGTACTTTTGGATTCAGGCAAGACATGAAACTGACTTTTTGGCATAACACAGTCCTGTCGATTGTTGGATTATTACGGTAAATCATTTGTTTACATTGAGACATTCACCTCATACTTTCCTATTTTGGTCCATAATTTAATATTTATTTGCCCCTGTTATTTCAAACAGCAACTTCTTCCACATCACCACCCCTCTCTGCGTGAACAGCTTGCCCCTTCGGATCCTTATTAATCTTATCGTCGTGCACCTGGTTTTCCCTGGTTTCCGACTTCCTTCACCTGTCGAACAGTGCAGAACAGTACAGCACGGGAATGAGCCTTCCACCTCAACATGTTTGCGCCGATTTAATGTGGAGGACAGTGAAACTAATCGGTGAACCAGGATGAGGTGGAATGAATAGAGAGAGACAACAAGAGTTACTTGAAATTAAAGGTAAATATACATACCAATAGATTGTACGATGCCCTAGCGAAATACCATTCCTCAAATTTGCGTTGATCCTGACTCTGACAGTGGAGGGGACCCAGCGGAAGATAGGAAGATGTGGCTAGTGATAGAAATCCCGTTGGAGTTGGCGAAAATGTCGGAGGATTCTAGATCTCCAATATATAGATAGATCTTCCCATCTCCACCCTTTTCTACTTTTACAGAGACCGTTTCCTCCACAACTGCCTGGTTAACTAATCCCTTCCCACAAAGAACCTGTTCCCAAGGTATCTCCCCCTGCAACCGCAGATCCTAAACCTCCTCCCTCAACTCCGTCCGAGAAAAACCGACAGTCGTTTCAAATGAGGCAGAGGTTCACCAGCACCTCCTCCAATCTCATCTACTGTATCCGCTATTCCAAGTGTAGACTCCTTTGGCTTGGTGGCCGTTCCGCAGAACTCCGCCGCTCAGTCGGCATAAGCCTACGAGATGTTCCGGTTGTTAACCCCCCCCCCCCCCTCCCCCCCACCCACCTCCTCCCATGACCACATCGAACTTTCTGTCCTGGGCCTCCTCCGTTCTCAGAGTTTCACTGCCCCTTAGGTTAAATTTTGCTGATTGTATGCCTCGCTGTCATTGTTCTGCGAACGATGATCAGTTGGAGATATTCTTTAAACCCTTTCCCCTTTGATCTTTCTATTTCACACCATACCCTTCTATATTTATATGTCTCTCTCTCCCCGACTCGAAGTCTGAAGAAGTGTCTTGCCCCGAAACGACACAAGTTCCTTCTCTCCAGAGATGCTGCCGGTCCCACTGTGTTACTCCTGCTTTTTGTGTCTGTCTTCGATGTACTCCAGCATTTGCAGTTGCTTCCTACACAAGAGATGCCAACTGAGCTCATAATTGGCCAAGTTGGCAACATCCTTAGTATCCTGTAGGTCCTCAACCATCCAACATCACAATACTCTGTCACATTCCTATCAAAGTGGACAATATCATACTTCCCCTCAGTCTACCACCCCCAACATCATTTTGCTAACTCAGTTTAACTGTTTGCACATGATTAGCTTTCCCATCGATATTTCCGCCTCAAAAGTGGTTTCAGGATAGAGCTGGTATAACCCCTGCTTCACGACGCCGGAGTCCCGGGTTCCACCCTGACCTCGGGTGCGGTCTGTGTGCGATTACACTTTCCCTGTGACAGCGTGGGTTTCCGCAGGATGCTTCTTTTGTGTCCAACGTCTTAGGTACGTGCGGGTTTCTAGTTTAATTTGCTTCAGAAATTTCCCTCTAATTGAACATAGCATAAAACAGCAGTATTATGAACAGGTAAACGATGATCGCCGTTGACTCGATCATGCAAAGAATTGTTTCTATGTTGTACCTCTAACTCTGCTTACAAGTCGTTTACGAATAGTGAAAATAGATGAGAACTTAGCACCGATCTCTTTTGCCAGCCGGAGGTAACAGATTTTTTTCATGAGGACAGTCAAACTTATGGCGATAATCCATTCGGCTCAACTTAACCACACCGAAAAAATGCCCCATCTAAGCCAGTCCAATTTGCCCCCTTGCCGTAAAACTCCAGTTATTGATTCCCCAAGCCCGTGGAGAAGTAGCGGCTCATGGACGTGATGGTGAAGGAGATGATGGTGAAGAAAGGCTCGCTTCTGGACCAAATCAACTCCGATCATCTGGCTAGAGCTGTGCTTGATAGATACATGGAAGTAAAATTTAGCAACGTTACAAAATTTTGAGATTTTAAAAATCAAGTCTGCAATTTATCCCATCAGATAAAGCATAAAAAGAAGTTTAATTTGACACCTAATTCACGTTCATATCTTCAGTAGTAAAAAATGTATGGCAATTGTCATACTCAGAAATTGGCATCTTGTTCCCTATTGCTTTTCCCTTGACTTAACACAAAAGTTGTGATCAAGGACAGTCAAAAGCCCAAAATGTTCTTCAAAATTAAAAGAACTGAATGAAATTTACTGCTATTATAGTCTGAAGCATTCTGAAACAAATATGAAACAATCTTACTTGGATGACCTGAAATTAAAGCATGTAATTAGTTAGTTTCCTAATTATGGCTAATTACAAAATTCTAGATCTAAACATCTATCCATTTCTTAAGAAAGGTTAACATTTTAAAAAAGCCGAAGTGTCCAAATAACATTCACACAAGAATTCATAATATAACATGATTTTTAAATCTAATTGTCATGAATTTATAGGCCAAACTGAAGGAATTTAAGTTCCCGTAAATTAATGGCCATTTAAATCATCTTGCGAGCGGGTTTTGTAGAACGCGATCGTTTGGAATGGTGTGGGTTTGCGATGAATTTAACACCCATTCGGCAGGAAAATTACTGCCGATTCGGTTTTTTTTTGTCACCTTTTCGCAACATGAAATTTTGATTAAAGGCTTCCGAAGAAGCACGTTTTTATGTAAAAACTAAATTGTGTACCTTGTTTTATCCCCTACGTGAGATCCGTCCCGTTGTCGGCGTCACGGCTTTAGAAGATGATTTTTAAATTACTCATGCTAATAAATGATCCAGCGTACTTTAAAAATAACTACCCGATTTCAAAAGTATGAAGAGGTAGCCTGCCAAATCGTCCCCATTAGCTCAGGCAGCAGCTGGTAGAACTTTTGTTTCAAGGCGATCGAAACCTGGGTTCCATCCCAACCACGGTCGCTATCTGTGTCGCGATTGCACGTTTCCCTGTGACTGCGTGGATTTAATCTAGTTGCTACCGTTTCGTCCAACGTATCAAATACGTGCGGTTTCCGGTGTAATTGGCCTATGTAAATTCAATCTAATTTGTTGGGAGTGGATGGGAAAGTACAGTTTCAAGTACAAATTGAAGTTCGAGTTCAAGTTCGCGTTTATTGTCACATGCACCAATTGAGGTACAATGAAATTTGAATTACCATGCAGCCATACTAATTGAAATGCAACGATACAAACAGCCACACAAAATTAAATTTAAATTAAACATCCACCGCAGCGCAATCCACATTCCTCACTGTGATGGAAGGTAATAACATTCAGTCATCTTCCTCCTTTATTCACCCGAGGTCGGGGCTTTTGAACCGTCCGCAGTTCGCCGCTGCCGACGGTAGGATGTCCGAAGTCCTCGCGTCGGGAATATCGAAACTCCGGCGTCGGGACGGAATGGAACGCTCCGCGGCATGGAACTCGGAGTCGGCCTCTTCACACCGGAGACCGCGGGCTTCACGGTGTTAAGGTCCACAGGCCCCGCGGACGGAGCTATACACAATCCTCGGCAAAAGATCTCAGCTGCCGATGTTAAAGTCCGCGCAACGCCCGCAACTTGAAACGCCGGGCCGGACTTCAAGAAAGGCCGCACCACTCCATGTTATAAATGACTGAAAAAGGTTTCCCGCCCAACCCCCCACCCCCCCAAAGAAAAGCAGACCAAGAAACACTAAATCATACTTTTAAAACATGCTTAAAATAATAAAAGCAGAGAGGTGACAGGCAGACTATTGGAGAGGCAGCCACCCGTTGGCTCCACCCGGTAATTAGTAGGATACCAAAGCACTATTATGAACGGGTGATCGATGAACGGCGTGAACTCAATGGGGCGAAGGGACTGTTTCCATGCTGTATCTCTAAACTAAGCGCGCCGATATTCATTTACTTAATCTGTTCCACCTGTGATGCCATACACCTCTTTAAGAGCACCAATCAGCATCGTGTTGTCCAAAGTATAACATCTAGCCTACCCAATCTTTCCCTTTAGCTCAAACCCTCGAGTAATGGCAATATCAAATGCAATACCTCGAGCATATCTGGATTCAACTTCATTCGTCGTTCCTCAGATTATTTACACGATTGATTAGGGTCCTGCTACATTTGTAATATTCATCCACGCTATCAATGATATCATTTACTTAGCAAAGCGAACACTGCAATACGGAACAGGTGCCTTGTCCCAAAATGGCTGTGGCAAATATGATGCCTAAGCCATCTGTTATCTACATGCACATAACCCGTGGCCCTCATATCCATGCACATCTATATGTCTAACCAAATGTCTCTTAAATGCCACGCTTGAATCTGCCCCAACTACCAACCTCGGCAGCGCGTTGCAAGCTGTCAGGATCCTCTGCTTACAAAACATTGCCCTGCACATCTCCTTTAAACTTTGATACTCTCACGTTCAAGCTATGACCTCCAGTATTTTATTTATCCATTCTACAAAAAAGGCTTTTACAGACTTTCGAAACTATGTCTCTCATAACTTTATATACTTCCAGCGGGTCTCAACACAACCTCTGATGATTTAGAGAAAATAATCTAAATCTAACCAATTCAATCAGGCAATATCCACTTATCATCGGGCATCCATTTGGTTAATCTGTTCTGCGCCCTTTCTAAAGCCTCCATGTCATTAGGGAGATGAGATGAGCAGAACAGCGCGCAATAGTTCAAAGGCGGCCGAAAGAAAGTCATATACAATGCATCATGACTTCCTAACTCGATATAGTATCAACTATCGATCGCCTCTCAGGAGACGAGTTCTGAATCCATAAGACCGTGACTATTAAGAACATAGAACACATAGAAAATAGGTACAGGAGGTGTTCTTCTCACTGCTGGACCGCGTGAGAAGAACAAAGAGCAGGGCAGAGATAAGACTTCTGCCTTCCATCACAGTTTGCCTGTTGAAAAGGAGATGCAAAGCACAGGCAGATTTCACTCAGAGCTCCCGTGGATTTGGAAGCAACAGCAACAAAGAGAAGCAGGAGAAAAGACCGATTGGCTCTAGCCCGTGTTGGAGGAGAGTTAGAAGTGAGTCAGAAGGGGAAAACAGTTGAAAAGGAGAAGCAAAGCACAGGCAGACTTCACTCAGAGCTCCCGTTGATTAGGAAACAACAGAAACAAAGAGAAGCACGAGAAAACACTGATTGGCTGTAGCCCGTGTGGGAGGAGGGTTACAAGTAAGAGGGAGAAAACAGTTGAAAACTGAGGAAATTGGTTTGGAAATGGGTAAATTAGGCAATTTATCAGTCAATATAAGCAGGACGGCTCTTAGAGAGCGGCAGTGAATGAGCGGCCTTGTGAAGGAAGTGACGTGAGTAAAGTGCGAGTCTTTGGCACGAGAATCTTCGGCGATGAGGCAGAGGAGAGGAGGCTACGCAAACCGCTGGAGAGGGAGATACGAAAGAAGGAGATGTCAAGTAAGCTGATTCAGTGTGATGCTTGCAGTATGTGGGAGGTCAAGGACACTGCTGGTGCCTCTGACTGCTACAAATGTGAGAAGTGCATACAGGTCCAGCTCCTGAAGGACCGTGTTGGGGAACTGGAGAAGCAAGTAGATGACATCAGGTTCGTCCGAGACATTGAGTCGTTCCTCGACAAGTCCTACAGTAAGATTATTACACCTAAGGTACTGGAAGAGAGAAAGTGGGTGACGGTGAGAAAGGGAGGGAAACTTGGAATGCAAAGGTTCCCGGGTGTTGTACCTCTTGTGAACAGGTTCACCCACTTAGAAGCTGTCGGGATAGAAGACGTTAAAACACTGAGCGGCGGACCGGCTTGCGAAGGAAAAAGGGCTGTTGAGTCAAAACCAAAGAGGCCAATGTCAGTTAACGCCATTGTAGTTAGAGAATGCATTGTAAGAGGTATCGACAGGGGTTTCTGCGGCAACAGACGGGATTCGAGGATGGTGTGCTGTCCTCCTGGTGCCAGGATCCAGGATGTCACGGACAGAGTGCAGAAAATCCTCAAGGGCGAAGGTGAACAGCCGGAGGTGGTGGTGCATGTCGGCACAAAGGATGTCGGAAAGAATGGGATCAATATTCAGCAGCGAGATTTTAGAGAGCTCGGAAAAATGCTGAAAAGCAGGACCTCCAGGGTTGTTATCTCCTATTTGCTTCCAGTTCCTCGTGCTGGCGAGAGCAGGAAAAGGGAGATACGGGACCTGAATGTGTGGCTGAGTAACTGGTGCAGGGGGCATGGATTTAGATTCTTAGATCACTGGGACCTGTTTTGGAGTAAGGGGGAACTGTACAAAAGGGACGGATTGCATCTTAACAGGTGGGGTACCAGCATTCTGGCAGGCAGGTTTGACACTGCTACACGGGCGGTTTTAAACAGAAAAAGGGGATGGGGGGTCAAATGGCATTGTCGAGGATGGCGTTAAAGGGATGGAGACTAAAGGGATAGTTAATGACCCCAGAATTAACGGGAAAGAAAGCTCACAAAGGGATAGGAGAGTATGGCCAAGTGTAATAGTGTAATAGAGAGTATGGCCAAGTCTGAAAGGTGAGATGCGTAAGGAATTAAAAGTATTGTATATGAATGCGAAAAGTATAAGAAGTAAAGTAGATGAGCTTCAGGCTCAGTTAAAGGATGGTAGATATGACATTGTGGGGATTACTGAGACGTGGCTGCAGGTGGATCGGGTCTGCGAACTGAATATTCAAGGTTATACATCCTATAGAAAAAACTCAGTCCCTTGCGAGGGAAGACATAGGGACTGACGAGGTAGAGTCACTGTGGATTGAGTCTAGGGAATTGTAAAGGCAAGAAAATACTAATTGGTGTTATCTACAGACCCCCAAATAATAGCCCGGATGTAGGGTGCAAGTTGCAGCAGGAGTTAAAACTGGCATGCAACAAAGGTAAAGCCACTGTGGTGATGGGGGATTTCAATATGCAGGTAGACTGGGAAAATCAGGTAGGTTCAGGACCCCAGAAAGAGAGTTTGTAGAATGCCTCCGAGATGGATACTTAGAGCAGCTTGTAATGAAGCCGACCAGAGAAAAGGCAATTCTGGATTTAGTCCAATGAACCAGATATGATAAGAGAACTCGAGGTAAAGGAACCGCTTGCAGGTAGTGATCACAATATGATTATTTTTAATCTGCAATTTGAGAACGAGAATATCAAATCGGAAGTGGCAGTGATGCAGTTGAATAAAGGGAACTATGAAGGCATGAGTGGGGAGCTGGCCAATGTAGACTGGAAAGGGATCCCACCAGGAATGACGGTGGAACAGCAATGGCAGGAATTTCTGGGCATAATCCGGAAGACGCAGGATCATTTCATTCCAAAAAGGACGATTCTAAGGTGAGTAGGAGGCAACCTTGGCTGACAAGAGAAGTTAGGGATAGAATAAAACTAAAAGAAAAGATGTATAACACAGCAAAGAGTAGCCGGAAGCCAGAGGATTGGGAAATTTGCAAAGGACAACAGACTAAATCAAAACAGGCAATACGGGCTAAAAAGATGTAGTACGAGGGGAAGCTGGCCAGGAATATAAAGAAGGACAGTAAAAGCTGATTTAGATATGTTAAAGGATAAAGAGTAGCAAAGTCAAATGTGGGTCCCTTGAAGGCAGACACGGGTGAAATTATTATGGAGAACAAAAAAGAAATGGTAGAGGAGTTGAATAGGTACTTCGGATCTCTCTTCACTAAGGAGGACACAAACAATCCCCCAGATCCAGGACAAAGGATCTAAGGGGTTAGAGGAACTGAAAGAAAATTTCATTAGGCGAGAAATTGTATTGGGTAGGCTAATGGGACTGAAGGGTGATAAGCCCCCGTGGCCTGATGGTCTGCATCCCAGGGTCCACAGGGAGTAGTCTCTAGAAATAGTGGACGCATTGGTGATCATTTCCCAATGTTCAATAGATTCAGGATCAGTTCCCCTGGATTGGAGGATAGCTAATGTTATCCCACTTTTCAAGAAAGGAGCGAGAGAGAAAACGGGGAATTACAGACCAGTTAGCCTGACTTCGGTGGTGGCAAAGATGCTGGAGTAAATTATTAAAGAGGTAATAATGGGGCATTTGGATAGCAGTAAAATGATTACTCCAAGTCAACATGGATTTATGAAAGGGAAATCATGCTTGAGTAATCTTCTGGAATTTTTTGAGGATGCGACAAGTAAAATGGATGAAGGGGTGCCAGTGGATGTAGTATATCTAGACTTTCAGAAAGCCTTTGATAAGGTCCCGCATGGGAGACTGGTGACTAAAATTAGAGCACATAGTATTGGTGGTAGGGTGTTGTCATGAATAGAAAATTGGTTGGCAGACCGGAAGCAAAATGTAGCAGTGAACGGGTCCTTTTCAGAATGGCAGGCAGTGGCGTGGAGTGCCGCAAGGCTCGGTGCTGGGGCCGCAATTGTTTACCATATATATAAATGATTGGAACTGAGAATTAGGAGCAACACTAGCAAGTTTGCGGATGACACATAGCTGGGTGGCAGTGTGAACTGTGAAGAGGATGTTAGGAGGTTGCAGGGAGACATGGACAGGTTGAGTGAGTGGGCAGATGCGTGGCAGAGGCAGTATAATATAGATAAATGTGAGGTTATCAACTTTGGTGGCAAAAACAAGGGGGCATATTATTATCTGAATGGGGTTATGTTAGGTAAGGGGGAGGTGCAGCGAGACCTGGGTGTCCTTGTACACCAGTCACTGAAAGTTGGCGTGCAGGTACAGCTGGCAGTGAAGAAAACTAATGGAATGTTGGCCATCATAACAAGAGGATTTCAGTACAGGAGTAAAGAGGTTCTTCTGCAGTTGCATAGGGCTCTGGTGAGACCGCATCTGGAGTATTGTGTACAGTTTTGGTCTCCTAATTTCTGGAAGGACATCTTTGTGAATGAGACAGTGCAGCATAGGTTCACGAGATTCATCCTTGGGATGGCGGGACTGTCATATGGGAAAAGATTGAAAAGACTAGGCTTGTAATCACAGGAGTTTAGAAGGATGAGGGGATATCTTATAGAAACAAATAAAATTATAAAAGGACTGAACAAGCTGGATGCATGAAAAATGTTCCCAATGTTGGGGAGTCCAGAACCAGGGGCCACAGTCTTAGAATAAAGCGGATGTCATTTAAGACTGAGCTGAGAAAAACACCTTTTCACCCAGAGAGTTGTGCATTTATGGAATTCGCTGCCACAGAGGGCAGTGGAGCCCAATTCAGTGGATGGATTTAAGACAGAGTTGGATAGAGCTCTCGGGACTAGTGGAGTCAAGGGATATGGGGAGAAGGCAGGCACGGTTTATTGATAGCGGACGATCAGCCATCATCATATTGAATGGCGGTGCTGGCTCGAAGGGCCGAATGGCCTCCTCCTGCACCTATTTTCTATGTTTCTATGTTTCTATGTTTCTATGTTACTTGCATAAGGACTTTGCGCTGTTCTGTGCATTCTGTACTACCGGGGATTGTGTTTATGTCTGCTGATAATCTTGTGATATGTATGCAAATCAATAATTTCACTGTACATCGGTAGAAGTGAAAATAATGAAACCATTGAACCATTGAACAATTGAATAACTCAATCCAAGATCGCAATAAATTGCAGTGAATGTGTGATGTCGTCTAGATCAACACACAACCCCCTCATCCTTCCATTGAAGTCAATGGGAGGTCGTTAGCATAATCAAGGACGAGCGTCACACTGGTCAGTCTCTCTTTTCCCCTCTAACATCGGTAGAAGATTCAGACGTTTGAAAGCGCATACCTCCAGATTCTGTGTTACTGTCTCATGCAACTCTGGCATTTGATAAATCATCAGCTGGAGTGCGGTCCTGACCTCCCAGGTATCTCTTTGGAAACCGTTGAACATTACATTATTGGAATTTCGGATCTCGGACTTCAACGTGAAATCACTGCACTAAATAGTGTACCCTGTATACTTTATCTGAGCACTGTCGACGGCTTGTATCGTTTGGTTGCTTTCATTAAATATCATGCAAACAAAACCATTTTCACTGTATCTCGATATAAGTGACAATGATAAACTAAAGAAAACATTCCTCACGGGAGAGTCAGTTTAAGAATTATTCACAATAGCAATTATTGTCGAAATCCGATTATGTACAAGTCTGGCCTACTAAAGCAACCTAAGTATTTTCCTTCACGTCACCTGCCATAATATTTTGCTCGTTGACAAACACTTGAGAGCGCGAAAACTATTGGCAAACAGTTACAAATAGGTCTGGGTTTCAAGCTCTACAAACCTAACTATTAGTCTAATTTGTAGTCTCCGTGTGTGCTCGATGACATCCAGCAGTATCCTTATTTAGGGTTATTACCAGCAATATTGTCGATGAATGTTCAGCGAAGGACTTAACTGCTGCATGCATGAACGTAACACAGGTGATTCATAGCGACAAAGTCATTGTCTTTCTACTTCTTACACGTTATACATTTTGTTCCTTGGTTTCACCTTAGACTTCCAGAACTCAGCAAACAAATTTCAAATAAAATAGATTAATTAATCTAATAGATTAATTTGACATTTACATTCTATTCTGAGCGGAATGCTGATAAACCGCCGTCTTCCGTTTCTAACTCGGCACAGGCTTATCTGAAGAAACATTCTTTATTCTGGATCATATAAATAACGTCAAGCCTCACATGTCTTTGTCGCGAAGGCTGTATGAACATATATGTTCTTTGATTGTCTGTACGTCAGAGCGGATCATTACTTTCACAAATTGCTCCATTGAATTTGAATCTCCCAACTTTGCGGTGGAGGCGTTAGTAACTGCCACTATCATAAAGCGACTTATCTGTACATCGCAGTGGAGGTGTTACACTAGATCTTAATTGCATCATTCGGCAACCAGAGCCGGTAACTTCCATAAGGTATGCAATGCTTCTGTGCAAGAATATGCAGTTCCCTGGCATAAACTCCGATTATGTCAAGCTATAGTATAACACTTAACATGGTTTCTGAATAACAAAGTTGTTTCTCCTCCGACAGAGAGGATTTACGAATTAAATCATAACAGCAAATGATTGGCGAACAAGGCTTGGCATATCACGATGGATGGTTTGTGATATAACGGGAGAGGGAAGTTGATTTGTGAGAAAGACACGGTTTATTTTTTTTGATAGTGATGCACGTTTATATTGCGATTTTCTTGAATAAACCTCTGTGAAAGCATTCGAACATTTGATGTGCCACAGTAGTGGTATCCTCGAGATCGATCGACTAGATCATTATGTTTTTTCATGCACGACTTCGGAGTCAGCAAACTTATTGCGACTGATTCATTGACATTCTGATCGGTAGATCACAATCAGTGAGGGGAGGCAAGAAATACTACTCAAGTGCGGTGCCGCACAAGGATACGTGTTATTACCCTTTCTGCAAACCGTCGATATTCAAGGTTGTACCGCAAAATTCGGCTCCTATTCCACCTACAAGCTTGTGTATCAAACGACAGTTTATGGACGGATCATGAAAAATGATGAGACGGTCATAAAGGGCAAGTGATGGCCACACAATATGCACTTCGATGCCGGAAGAGAAACACAATAGCGGGTGTTTGACTTCAGGAAGCGTGGTGATGTACACGCCCCAACCAATACCAATGGTGTCGAAGTAGGTATGTCGTAGAGCTCCTGGTTCTTCGGCGTAAATATCTCCAGTAGTTTATCCTGTTGGAAAGTCCAAAATAGTAGATACACGCCTCTCTTAACTAAAGAGACTAAGCAAGTCCAATTATACTATCAAGGGGAAATACTTTACCACTGGGAAATGTGTGCATTGGTTGAAGAGGCCTTGTAAAGTTAATTCATATGGTTGGCGCCAAATTAAAGCAAATCGCAAGGGGATTCCACCCGCTGTACATAAGACGCTACTCTCGTCATCGTTAGCACTGAGATCCGTGTGCATCGAACCAGTAGACTACCGCGAATAATGCATCAACCGGTTATCCTGCAGATCAAGTACATATTCGACATATGTCTGGCCATTGCTGGTGTCTCGGGTAAGCGGATTTACACGAATATCGCTCATCTTAAACAGAGTGGAAAGGGGCAACTTTGCAGAATGTTAAGTCACTGGCGACCGTGTGAAATGTGAAGCGACACGCACGAATACAGGTTGGAATGTGAATTAAGTGTGGAGCGTGCACGGCGAAGATTTACATGTTAAGATTCGGTCTATGGTCGTCTAATGATCTCCGAATGCAATAAGCGTTGTAGATAAGGCGGTGTATATTGTATACAATAGACATTAGACAATAGACAATAGACAGTAGGTGCAGGATTAGGCCATTCGGCCCTTCGAGCCAGCACCCACATGCACTGTGATCATGGCTGATCATCCACAATCAGTGCCCCGTTCCTCACTTCTCCCCATATCCATTGACTCCGTTATCCTTAAGAGCTCGATCTAACTCTCCCTTAAAAGCATCCACAAATTCGCAAAAAGTTTTACTTCATCTCGTTCTAAATGGCCAACCCCTTATTCTTAAAAGATGCCTCGTGGTTCTCCACTCCCCTACATCGGGAACATGTTTCCTGACTCTAGCGTCTCGAATCACTTCATAATCATATATGTTTCGATAAGATCTCCACTAATCCGTCTAAATTTCAGTGTATACAAGCCCAGTTGCACAATTCGTTCACCATAGAACGGAATTAACCTCGTGAACCTACGGTGCACTACCTCAATAGCAAGAATGTCCTTCCTCAAATTTGGAGAGCAAAACTGCACACAATACTCCAGTTACGGTCTCACCAAGTCCCTGTACAACTGTAGATGGACCTCTTTGCTCCAATTCTCAACTCATCTTGTTATGAAGGACAACATGCCATTAACGTTATTCATTGCCTGCTGCACCTGCATGTTTACTTTCAATGAATGATGTACAAGGACACCCAGATCTCGTTGTAACACCCACGTCTCGTTGTAACATCCAGATCTCGTTGTAGTGCTGGAAAATTTGAGATGCTGCCCTACATTAGCCGGGATATTTTATACAACAGAATTGTGTAAAATATTGCTGTGATCACAAATCACATTCTGTGTGCAGTTATGGACACTACACAATAGGAACGATGTAATTTTAGTGGGCAGTGTTTAAGTGCATTCGCTAGATTGCTGACTGGGCGGCAGTTTCTCAGTTGTAAAGAGAGACGGGATACAACATCATTACTTGGATAATTGAGCAGAAAATTAATATTCTCTCATAGCAGAAATATTTATATGTAGCGGACAAGACTTTACATGGCGTGGTATGGGAATTAGAAGGAGTGTCATGAATATTTTCATGCTCGCGTCGTGTTTGGTGAAAATAAAACACTGCCTGAGAGGACGCTGGAGGCAAAGTCTTAATAAGTATCCAGGTGAATACCCAAATCACAGACTCGTGGAAGGCGACTGATATAGTGCTGGGAAATGTGTGGTACAGAGTTGAAGGTGATGATCAAGGAGGACATATTGAGACATTCGTCCCATAACTGTACCTATAACCGGCCATCAGGGAAAAGAGTTTCGTTTAGGTGGCATTGTTCTGCTCTTTTGAATGTTGACAAGGATAAAGAATTGACCAGGGTACACAAAAGGCTGGAGAAACTGTGGAGAGATAAAGAACAATGAATGAAAGCTATGCAAAAATGTATCGATGATAAAGGTCCGGGATCAGGGAAACGAGAGATATCGACGGTGATGTGGAGAGATAAAGAACAATGAATGCAAGATATGCAATAAAGTATCGATGATAAAGGGAACAAGCCATTGTAAGCTGTTTGTAGTGTGATAATGAGAAGCTAGTGCGACTAGGGTGGGGGAGAGAATAGAGAGAGAGGGAACGCCAGGGCCCGAGGGATGAAGGAGCGGTGGGAAGGGAGGAGACAGCAAGGGTTAACAGAATTGAGAACATTCAATGTTCAACAGAATTGAGGAAAAATGAACATTGAATGTTCTCAATTCTGTTAACCCATGCTGTCTCCTCCCCTTCCCACCTCTCCCTCAGCCCTCGGGCCCTGGCATTCCCTATCTCTCTATCTCTCTCCTCCACCCTAGTCGCACTAGCTTCTCATTTTCACACTACCAGCAGCTTACAATGGCTTGTTCCCTTCAAAAGCCATATTCACGACTTTACCTCATTGTGTTTTCAATGTTGTCTCTTGGAAAGCTCTTGGGACTTGACACCGTCTCCCTTTTCCTCGATGCTCTTTCACACCAGGATGTATGTCCTAGCCTCACCAGTTCAGTGAAAATTCACAAACGCCTATTGATCCAGAAACAAATGTATCTACGGTTGTTTCACCAGACATCGATATCACTCCATTGCCTGACTACATGCCGAATTATGTTACTCACCAATCTTCTTGTCATTTCATTTAGTTTTACCTCTTTTACCAGTAACGTGTACTGACATTTGGGAACGAGCCTGTCGGTGACTTTCACCATCGCTCCTGTCGATGGGCTCTCATGGACCCCATCACCCTGTGACCAAGTCTGCCATCCACGCTCGGAACTCAATGATGTTACATTGCAAGTTTTCGTATAGGTCTCCAGCCGCTCCCCTGTCCCTCTGCAATCTCACCGTCATAAACACATCAGTGTTTGAAGCGTGAAACTTTTAGCCTCGCGGCGGGACGGCAGTGGCGTCCGCGGCTTCTCAATCACCAGGCATTTTCACATCTCCGTTCATCTCATGACACTTTCGGCCTTTGATGGGGAGCTCACACATGCTGCTCAATGCCGATAAAACTATAATCACATCC
This sequence comes from Okamejei kenojei, assembly GCA_035221665.1. Taxonomy (NCBI): domain Eukaryota; kingdom Metazoa; phylum Chordata; class Chondrichthyes; order Rajiformes; family Rajidae; genus Okamejei; species Okamejei kenojei. The sequence goes on along the minus strand of CM069160.1, from coordinate 1,834,106 downwards.
ACTAATTAAATCTCTACAACTAGTAGTGGTTATGCAGATAGTGCAGCGTTATGAATAACAATCAGACAGGGGATATTAATTTGGCATCGTTAGGCACAGGGAATATGGACTGTAAGTCTTGTTATTCCTCGTTGTTCGCACCCCTTCAAATCTCTGCTCCCTAATTATCCCCTTTCGTCCCTTCCCCCTTCCCTTTCTCTCCCTATATCACACCCTCTCTCTTTATCTCTTTCTATTCTCCTCTGTTGCTTCATTTTCTCTCTCCTGCTATCTCTCACTTACCCACTACTTTCCCCCTCATCTTTCCTTTACGTTACAATCTCCCCCTTCTCCATTCGCATTTATCTCCTCATTCTCTCCCTACTGCCCCCCCTATCTAACCTCCTCTAATTTATTTTTGTTTTGGCAGGAAACTTAAAAACTGTTACATTACTTACTGGTTCTGTTACATCCTCGCCTGTCTGCCAGAACCAAAGTAGTATGACTTCTATGACTCTAACCAAAGTAGTATGGTTTGTAAATTGGTAATTTAGGCAATATATCAGTCAATATAAGCAATCACTCTTAGGGAGCGGCCTTGTGAGGGAAGTGCCCTGTGAGAAAAGTGCTAGTCTTTGGCTCGAGAATCTTCGAGGAGACTCAGGAGAGTAGGCTACGCAAAACGCTAGAGCGGGAGAGACGAAAGAAGGAGATGTCAAGCAAGCAGGTTCAGTGTGATGCTTGCAGTATGTGGGAGGTCAAGTACACTGCTAGTGCCTCTGGCTGCGACAAATGTGAGATGTGCATCCCCTGGAGGACCGTGTTGGGGAACTGGAGAAGCAAGTGGATGACCTCAGGTTCGTCCGAGAAACAGTGGTTCCTCGACAAATCCTACAGTAAGATTGTTACAGCTAAGGTACTGGAAGAGAGAAAGTGGGTGATGGTGAGAAAGGAAGGGAAACTTGGAATGCAAAGGCCCCCGTGTGTTGTGCATCTTGTTCGCCCACTTAGAAGCAGTCGGGACAGAAGACGTTATCACACTGAGAGGCGGACTGGCTTGCGAAGCAAAAAGGGCTGTTGAGCCAAAACCAAAGAGGCCAACGTCAGGCAACGCCATTGTAGCTGGAGAGACCATTGTGAGAGGTACCAACAGGGATTTCTGCGGCAACAGGCGGGATTCGAGGATGGTGTGCTGCCTTCCTGGTGCCAGGATTCAGGATGACACGGACAGAGTGCAGAAAATCCTCAAGGGCAAAGGTGAACAGCCGAAAGTGGTAGTACATGTCGCCACATACGATGTCGGAAAGAAATGGGATGAATATTCTGCAGCGTGACTTTAGAGAGCTCGGAAAAATGCTGAAAAGCAGGACCTCCAGAGTTGTTATCTCCGGTTTGCTTCCAGTTCCTCGTGCTGGCGAGAGCAGGAACAAGGAGATACGGGACCTGAATGTGTGGCTGAGGAATTGGGGCAGGGGGCAGGGATTTAGATTCTTAGATCACTGGGATCTGTTTTGCAGTAAGGGGGAACTGTACAAAAGGGACGGGTTGCATCTTAAAAGGTGGAGGACCAGCATTCTGGCAGGAGGTTTGCAGATTTGCACTGTTACACAGGTGGTTTTTAAACTGAATAAGGGAGGTGGGGTGTCAAATGGGATAGTCGAAAATGGAGTTAAAGGGAAAGAGAGTAAAGGTTTGGTCAATGGCCCCAGAATAAACGGGAAAGGAAGCTCACAAAGGGATAGGAGGGTATGGCCAACTGTAATAGGGATCGATGTGATAGGTGAGATGCGTAAGGAATTAAAAGTATTGTATATGAATGCGCAAAGTATAAGAAGTAATGTAGATGAGCTCGTGGCTGGTTAGAGGTTGGTACATATGACATCGCGGGGATTACTGAGACGTGGCTGCAGGAGGATCGGGCCTGGGAACTTAATATTCAGGGTTATACATCCTATTGAGAGGACAGGCAGGTGGGCAGCCGGGGGGGGGGGGGGGGGGGTTAGCTCTGCTGGTGAGGGACGGAATCCAGTCCTTTGCGACATAGGGACGGATGAGGTAGAGTCACTGTGGATTGAGTTGAGGAATTGTAAAGGCATGAAGACACTAATTGGTGTTATTTACAGACCCCGAAATAGTAGTCCGGATGTTGCGTGTAAGTTGCAGCAGGAGTTAAAACTGGCATGTAACAAAGGTAATGCCACTGTGGTGATGGGTGATTCCAATATGCAGATGGACTGGGGAAAATCAGTTTGATTCAGGACCCCAAGAAAGAGAGTTTGTAGAATGCCTCCGAGATGGATTCTTAGGGCAGCTTGTAATGGAGCCGACAAGAGAAAAGGCAATTCTGGATTTAGTGTTGTCCAATGAACCAGATAGGATAAGACAACTCGAGGTAAAGGAACCGCTTGGAGGTAGTGATCGTAATATGATTAGTATTAATCTGTAATCTGAGAAGGAGAACGTGAAATCGGAAGTGGTAATGATGCAGTTGAACAAAGGGGACTATGAAGGCATGAGAGGGGAGCTGGCCAAAGTAGACCGGAAAGGGATCCTAGCAGGAATGACGGTGGAACAGCAATGGCTGGAATGTCTGGGCATAATCCGGAAGACGCAGGATCATTTCCTCCCAAAACGTTAGAAAGATTCTAAGGGAAGAAGGAGGCAAACGTGGCTGACAAGATAAGTTAGGGATAGAATAAAACTAAAATAAAAGATGTGTAACACAGCAAAGAGTAGCTGGAAGCCATAGGATTGGGAAACTTTTATAGGACAACAGAAGGAAACAAAACGGGCAATATGGGCTGAATATATGAAGTATGAAATGAAGCTGACCGGGAATATAAAGAAGGACAGCAAAAGCTTATTTAGATATGTTAATAGAAAAAGAGTAGCAGACTCAAATGTGGGTCCCTTGAAGGCAGACACGGGTGAAATTATAATGGGCAACAATCAAACGGCTGAAGAGTTGAATAGGTGCATTGGATCTGTCTTCGCTAAGGAAGATACAAACAAAACTCCCAGGTGTACAGGAGGCCAGAGAATCTAAGAGGTTGCTTATGCAGTTGTATGGGGCTTTGGTGAGGCCACATCTGAAGTATTGTGTACAGTTTTGGTCTCCTAATTTGAGGAAGGACATCCTTGTGATTGAGGCAGTGCAGCGTAGGTTCACGAGATTGATCCCTGGGATGGCGGGAAAGATTGAAAATACAAGGCTTGTATTCACAGGAGTTTAAAAGAATTAGGGAGGATCTTATTGAAACAGATACAATTATAAAAGGACTGCACAAGCTAGATGCAGGAATAACGTACCCAATGTTGGGCGAGTCCAGAACCAGGGGCCACAGTCTTACAATAAAGGTCATTTAAGACTGAGGTGAGAAAAAACTTTTTCACCCAGAGAGTTGTGAATTTATAGAATTCCCTGCCACAGACGGCAGTGGAGGCCAAATCCCTGGGTGGATTTAAGAAAGAGTTAGATGGAGCTCTCGGGGCTAGTGGAATCAAGGGATATGTGGAGAAGGCAGGCATGGGTTATTGATTGGGGACGATCAGCCATGATCACAATGAATGGTGGTGCTGGCTCGAAGGGCTGAATGGCCTCCTCCTGCACCTACTTTCTATGTTTCTATGTTTCTATGTTTCTATGTTTCTATGTTTCTTCTGCAGCTAACTTGTTGACGATTGTGATCCTATCGAGGGGAAAGTGCGGTCTCTCCAAGGGAATTTCGATTTACCTCATCTCAATGGCCTTAGCTGACCTACTGGTAGTTGCCATCTCCGTCATCCTCACGTCTCTCTTTCCCCGTCTGATCCCGGCTTCATTCTTGTTTTATACGGCGGTTTGCAGTACCGAACTTGCTCTGGCCTACGCGACTATAGACTGCTCTGTTTGGCTGACCATTGCGTTCACCTTTGATCGATTCGTGGCAATCTGTTGTCACAATCTGAAGGTCACATACTGCACTCCAAAAACAGCCATGTTGGTTATCAGCATCGTGTGTGCGTTGAACGTTTTACGAAACGTGCCTTTCTATTTCAAATTCCGACCTTATGGCTTCTTCAACGGAATACCCTGGGGATGCGCAACCAGGCCGGAGTTCTTCAGTTTGCCCGGATGGGTGGCATTTTTCTGGATTCACCACCTGCTGAACCCGTTGATTCCTTACGTGTTAATCGTGGTGCTGAATGCCTTGACGGTCAGACATATTGTGGTGGCGAATCGCGCCCGCAGGGAACTGAAATATTCCGATAATGGGAGTCAAGGAATGGACCCAGAGATGGCCCAAAGGCGGAAGTCTATCGTTCTGTTGTTCGTCGTGTCAGGCAGCTTCATATTGCTATGGTTCACAAAGGTGGCCGTTTTCTTGCTGATGGAGATTTCCAACAGGCATGTTTATCCGAGCTATAACCACCCGGTCATTCTCGCCGACCAGACAGGAACCATGCTCTTTTATCTGGGTACTTGCACAAACACCGCTGTCTATGCTCTGACCCAGAGGAAATTCAGAGAGGAATTAAAGAGGATGGTGACATATCCCTTTATGCTCATTGCCAGACAATTCAGATGAAGTACAAGCACCGTTATTTCTTCAGACAAGTGTAAATTCTGCTCGTTTCATAGAAACATAGAAACATAGAAATTAGGTGCAGGAGTAGGCCATTCAGCCCTTCGAGCCTGCACCGCCATTCAATATGATCATGGCTGATCATCCAACTCAGTATCCCGTACCTGCCTTCTCTCCATACCCTCTGATCCCCTTAGCCACAAGGGCCACATCCAACTCACTCTTAAATATAGCCAATGAACTGGCCTCAACTACCCTCTGTGGCAGAGAGTTCCAGAGACTCACCACTCTCTGTGTGAAAAAAGTCTTTCTCATCTCGGTCTTAAAGGATTTCCCCCTTATCCCTTAAGCTGTGACCACTTGTCCTGGACTTCCCCAACATCGGGAACAATCTTCCTGCATCTAGCCTGTCCAACCCCTTAAGAATTTTGTAAGATTCTATAAGATCCCCTCTTAATCTCCTAAATTCCAGAGAGTATAAACCGAGTCTATCCAGTCTTTCTTCATAAGACAGTCCTGACATCCCAGGAATCAGTCTGGTGAACCTTCTCTGCACTCCCTCTATGGCAATAATGTCCTTCCTCAGATTTGGAGACCAAAACTGTACGCAATACTCCAGGTGTGGTCTCACCAAGACCCTGTACAACTGAAGTAGAACCTCCCTGCTCCTGTACTCAAATCCTTTTGCTATGAAAGTTCTGTTCTGCATATCATGATAGAGATTTATTGATTCATAGAAGATAGTGCAAAAACAGGCCCTTCGGCCTAACGCCCACGCCGTCAAAATGTCTGCCTGCCACTTTTACTTTTCACCTTGCTACCTAATGCTTCTACCCTCATTTTACACCCTCCTGCCTCTCTGCTCTTGTACCCATCCCCCTGCCACATTAGTTTAAATCCTCCCCGACAGCACTAGCAAACACTCCCCCAAGAACATTGGTTCCATTCCATTCCAGGTGCAAACCGTCCTGTTTGTACCGGTCCCACTTCCCCCAGAACTGGTCCCAGTGCCCTAAAAATTTGAATCCCTCCCCCTTGCACCACTTTTCAAGCCACGTATTCATTTGCATTATCCTCCTATTTCTACTCTGACTGGCCCGTGGTACTGGTAGTAATCCGGAGATTACTACCTTTGAGGTCCTACTTTTAAGTTTATCTCCTAGCTCCCTAAATTCACCTTGTAGGACCTCATCCCTTTTTTTACCTATATCGTTGGTGCCAACATGCACCACGACAACTGGCTGTTCACCCTCCCCCCTCCAGAATGTTCTGCAGCCGTTCAGTAACATCCCTGACCTTTGCACCAGGGAGGCAACATACCATCCTGGAGTCTCGTTTGCGGCCGCAGAAACGCCTATCTATTCCCCTGACAATTGAATCCCCTATTACTATTGCCCTTCCCCTCTTTTTTTCCCCCCTCATGTGCTGCAGAGCCACCCATGGTGCCATGAACCTGGCTGCTGCTGCATTCCCCTGATGAGCCATCTCCCTCAACAGTATCCAAAATGGTATACCTGTTTAGGAGGGAGCTGACCGCAGGGGACTCCTGCACTACCTGCCTACTGCTTTGCTGGCTATTGGCCACCCGTTCCCTTCTTGTCCTCTTACCTTTTGCCTGCGGTGTGACCAACTCACTGTACGTGCTATCCACGACTTTCTCCGCATCGTGGATGCTCCAGTATGAATCCAGCCGCAGTTCCAAACGTTCAATGCGGTCTGCCAGGAGCTGCAGCTGGACACACTTCCTGCAAACGTAGTCACCAGGGACACCGACCATCTCCCTGATCTCCCACATGTTGCAGGCTGAACAAACCACAGAGCCAATCTCTACTGCCATACCTTACTCCCAAATTACACTGTATTAAATATTAAAAAAACACAAACACTTGTCCTTTAAACTTTACTACTAAATACTGAATCCTTAACTCCCAGAATCCCTCACTCCCAGAAGGCAGAAATGTAAAATTGTAAACCCGGGGTTGCACCCAATCAGCTGCTTCCTCGGGTCCTCTTCCACCAATCAGCGCTTCCTCAAAAAAACCCACTTCTCCAAATGGAATGTTATGGATTTGGCTCTGGAAAAACAAGCCCCGCGCTAGATTTTGAAGCTTACCGGTTGGGTGTCGCTCCTCCCCCTCCTCCTCCTCCTCTTCTTCCAACGGCTCCTGTGGGCCTCTGGAAAAACAAGCCCCGCGCTAGATTTTAAAGCTTACCGGTCGGGTGTCGCTCCTCCCCCTCCTCTTCTTCCAACGGCTCCTGTGGGCCTCTGGAAAAACAAGCCCCGCGCTAGATTTTAAACCTTACCGGTCGGGTGTCGCACCTCCCCCTCCTCTTCTTCCAACGGCTCCTGTGGGCCCCTGGAAAAAACAAGCCCCGCGCTAGATTTTAAACCTTACCGGTCGGGTGTCGCTCCACCCCCTCCTCTTCTTCCAACGCTCCTGTGGGCCTCTGGAAAAACAAGCCCCGCGCTAGATTTTTAATCCTTACCGGTCGGGTGTCGCTCCTCCCCCTCCTCTTCTTCCAACGGCTCCTGTGGGCCTCTGGAAAAACAAGCCCCGCGCTAGATTTTAAACCTTACCGGTCGGGTGTCGCACCTCCCCCTCCTCTTCTTCCAACGGCTCCTGTGGGCCCCTGGAAAAAACAAGCCCCGCGCTAGATTTTAAACCTTACCGTCGGGTGTCGCTCCTCCCCCTCCTCTTCTTCCAACGGCTCCTGTTGGCCTCTGGAAAAACAAGCCCCGCTAGATTTTAAACCTTACCGGTCGGGTGTCGCTCCTCCCCCTCCTCTTCTTCCAACGGCTCCTGTGGGCCTCTGGAAAAACAAGCCCCGCGCTAGATTTTAAACCTTACCGGTCGGGTGTCGCACCTCCCCTCCTCTTCTTCCAACGGCTCCTGTGGGCCTCTGGAAAAACAAGCCCCGCGCTAGATTTTAAAACCTTACCGGTCGGGTGTCGCTCCTCCCCCTCCTCTTCTTCCAACGGCTCCTGTGGGCCTCTGGAAAAACAAGCCCCGCGCTAGATTTTAAACCTTACCGGTCGGGTGTCGCTCCTCCCCCTCCTCTTCTTCCAACGGCTCCTGTGGGCCTCTGGAAAAACAAGCCCCGCGCTAGATTTTAAACCTTACCGGTCGGGTGTCGCTCCTCCCCCTCCTCTTCTTCCAACGGCTCCTGTGGGCCTCTGGAAAAACAAGCCCCGCGCTAGATTTTTAAACCTTACCGGTCGGGTGTCGCACCTCCCCCTCCGCTTCTTCCAACGGCTCCTGTGGGCCTCTGGAAAAACAAGCCCCGCGCTAGATTTTAAACCTTACCGGTCGGGTGTCGCTCCTCCCCCTCCTCTTCTTCCAACGGCTCCTGTGGGCCTCTGGAAAAACAAGCCCCGCGCTAGATTTTAAACCTTACCGGTCGGGTGTCGCTCCTCCCCCTCCTCTTCTTCCAACGGCTCCTGTGGGCCTCTGGAAAAACAAGCCCCGCGCTAGATTTTAAAACCTTACCGGTCGGGTGTCGCTCCTCCCCCTCCTCTTCTTCCAACGGCTCCTGTGGGCCTCTGGAAAAACAAGCCCCGCGCTAGATTTTAAACCTTACCGGTCGGGTGTCGCTCTCCCCCTCCTCTTCTTCCAACGGCTCCTGTGGGCCTCTGGAAAAACAAGCCCCGCGCTAGATTTTAAACCTTACCGGTCGGGTGTCGCTCCTCCCCCTCCTCTTCTTCCAACGGCGCCTGTGGGCCTCTGGAAAAACAAGCCCCGCGCTAGATTTTAAACCTTACCGGTCGGGTGTCGCTCCTCCCCCTCCTCTTCTACCAACGGCTCCTGTGGGCCTCTGAAAAACAAGCCCCGCGCTAGATTTTAAACCTTACCGGTCGGGTGTCGCTCCTCCCCCTCCTCTTCTTCCAACGGCTCCTGTGGGCCTCAAAAATCCTCGAAAAATTCCAGAAGATTAGTCAAGCATGATTTCCCTTCATAAAGCCATGTTGACTTGGACTAATCCTTTCACTGCTATCCAAATGCTCCATTATTACCTCTTTAATAATTGACTCCAGCATATTTCCCACCACCGAGGTCAGGCTAACGGGTCTGTAATTCACCGTTTACTTTTTCGCTCCTTTCTTGAAAAGTGGGTTAACATTATCTATCCTCCAATCCACAGGAACTGATCCTGAATCTATTGAACATTGGAAAATGAGCACCAATGCGTCCACTATTTCGAGAGCCACCTCCCTGAGGATCCTCGGATGCAGACCATCAGGCCCAGGGGATTTATCATCCCTCAGTCCCATTAGCCTACCCAAACTATTTCTCGACTAATACAAATGTCTTTCTGTCCTCTGTCCTCCGGTACATCTGGGGATTGTTTGTGTCTTCCTTAGTGAAGACATATCCGAAGTACCATTTCAACGCTTCTGCCATTTCCTTGTTGCCCATAATAATTTCACTCGAGTCTTCCTTCAAGGGACGCACATTTGACTTTGAGGATAAATTAGTGAATAATGAAGGACATTCATTAGTGAATAACGAAGGACATTCAACAGATGCAGCAGAAAACACACATAATACTGGTGGCTTTGACAATACAAGATTAGGCATAGGTCCTTCATACATTACTTGAAGTGATCTGTGCAGTTTCTGAAACTCCTGACCTAGAATTATATCGCTACACACAGTTTTCAAAATACCAAGACATACAGATGTATAGCTAGTTTTGTTCAGAATAAAGTCTGCAATACAATAATTTGTGTATTAAGAGTTGTCAGAGCCATCGAGATGTCTCTATTTGAAGGAATTGTAGTTAGATTTAGTCGAGACACAACTTGTTCACTTATAAAAGTTTCGGAACTGCCAGAATCAGGTAGTACATTAAGTGTATGGCCATTGATGGATACCGTTGTAGGTGCATGAGACAAGCTCTGAGGAAATGCAGCTGTAATTGCACATAAAGAAGTCGTATACATGGCAGCAGTCACAATTTTAGTAGTTGCCTTGGACTTGCATACTCTAGAATAATATCCCTTCTTGCCACAACGAGCAGGGCATCTCTCTCTCTTATGAATATTACCCGCGCAAAAGTAACAGTTCCTTTTTGAATAATTATATGCTGCAACAAGGGCACCTTTATCAGTAGAAATTATTTCAGCTTGCTCAATATTAGTATTTGGGTGAAATTAATGTGAGGCAAATGAAGCTTTACACAACTCGTAATTTATTTAACTTTATTTAAGCTTTAAGCAACTTATTTCTTTAATACATAAACTCAGATACGTCTGGCAAACATGGCTGATTCCGCAGACCTTTTCCGCCCTAAACAGTTCGCACTTGCGCACACTCCGGAAAGGCCCTGCAAATGCGCACCTTCTAGAAGAGCCTCGCACATGCGCACATGCGCCCACTTCGCCAACAATCATAAAAAACAAACAGTAAATGAAACATGAATCGAATATAAATCGACGCGATGTAAGGCTTTGGGGATGTGCAAAGATTGAGGATGTGGGATGCGCATGCGTCAGTCACAGTCTCAGTCTACCGCATGACAGAAGGGGGAGGTGTTGTAAATTTTGATAGCCACATGGTAGAAGGATATCCTGTGGCTTTCAGTCCTGTATCTTGGTGGAACCAGTCTGTTGCTGCTGATCCATTTAGGACCAGGAATCGGAGAGGAGGATGTGGGGAATTGATGCCTGCGGCGGACGTGATTAAAACGCTCGGTGGGAAGAACCGGAGTGTCCTATGTTTTGTGTCGTCAAGGCCAGCTGCCGGAGGCGCCACCCGGGGAACAAACGCTGGTGAGGGTTGTACAAGACGATGGACGACTGTTCGCTGGACGTCCGTATTGGAGGCGACGGGTGCCACGGGCCTTTATGTTCAGCTGCAGCCGGAACTGTAAAATGGCGCCAAAATGACGTATCTTGCATATGGACTGTCTGGGCTGTGCTGTACATTCTGTACTAACCGGGGATTGTGTTTATGTATGCTGATAATCTTGTGATCTGTATGCACAACATTAATCTCACTGTACGTCGGTAGAAGTGAAAATAAGGAAACCATTGAACATTGAACAATTGAACAACTCAATCCAAGATCGCAAGATATTGCAATGAATGTGTGATGTCGCCTAGACCAACACACAACTCCCTCTCCCTTCCATTGAAGTCAATGGAAGGTCGTTAGGATAATCAAGGACGAGCGTCACACTGGTCAGTCTCTCTTCTCCCCTCTCCCATCGGTGGGAGTTTCGGAAGTTTGAAAGCGCATACCTCCAGATTCTGTGTTACTGTCTCAGGCAACTGAACAGTCGTTCTCTGGCATTTGAAAGATCATCATCTGGAGTGCGGCCCTGACCTAACAAATATCTCTTTGGAGACCGTTGAACATTCCATAATCGGAGTTTCGGATCTCGGACTTCAACGTGAAATCACTGCACTAAATTTCGTTGCCTTTTTCCTTTATTTGAGCACTTTGGACGGCTTGTATAGTTTGATTGCTTTCATTAGATATCATGCAAAGTAAACCATTTTCACTGTATCTCGATATACGCGACAATGATAAACTAAATGAACCATTCCTCAAGGGAGAGTCAGTTTATGAATTATTCAAAATAGCAATTATTAACGAAATCCGATTATGTACCAGTCTTGCCTACTAAAGCAGCCTATGTAGTTTCCTCCACGTCACCCGCCATAATATTTTGCCCGTTGACAAATACTTCAAAGCGCGAAAACAATTAGAAATTGCTCTGGATTTCAAGCTCTACAAACCTAACTATTATTCTAATTTGTAGTCTCCGTGTGTTCTCGATAACTTCAGGCAGTACCCTTGTTTAGGGTTATTACCAGCAATATTGTTGATGAATGTTCAGCGAAGGACTTAACTGCTGCATGCATGAAAGTAACAAACGTGATTCATAGCGACAAAATCATTGTCTATCTACTTCTTACACGTTATACATTTTGTTCCTTGGGTTCACCTTAGACCTCCAGAATACAGCAAACAAATTGCAAATATAATAGATTAATTTACTCTAGAACTCAGCAACCAAATTTCAAATAAAATAGATAAATTAATCTAATAGATTAATTTGAAATATACTTTCTATTTTGAGCGCAATGCTGATAAAGGACAGTCTTCCGTTCCTAACTCGGCAGAGGCTTTTCTGAAGAAACATTCTTTATTCTGGATCATAGAAATAACGTCAAGCCACACATGTCTTTGTCGCGAAGACTGTATGAACATATATGTTCTTTGATTGTCTGTACGTCAGAGCGGATCATTACTTTCACAAATGGTCGTGTCATCTTGCTCCATTGAATTTGAATCTCCCAACATTGCGGTGGAGGCGTTAGTATCTGCTACTGTCATAAAGCGACTTATCTGTACATCACAGTGGAGGCGTTACACTAGATTTTAATTACATCATTCGGCAACCAGAGCCGGTAACTTCCATAAGGTATGCAATGCTTCTGTACAAGAATATGCTGTTCCCTGGCATAAACTCCGATTATGTCAAGCTATAGTATAGCATGTAACATGGTTTCTGAATAACAAAGTTGCTTCTCCTCCGACAGAGAGGATATACGAATTCAATCGCAGCAAGCAATTGATTGGCGAACATGGCTTGGCATATCACGATGGATGGTTTGTGATATAACGGGAGTGAGAAGTTGATTTGTGAGAAAGACACGATTTATTGTTTTTGATGGTGATGCACGTTTATATTGCGATTTGCTTGAATAAACCTCTGTGAAAGCATTCGAACATTTGCTGTGCCACAGTAGTGTTATCCTCGAGATCGATCGACGTGATCATTATATTTTGTGAAGCATGAATTCGGACTCAACAAACCGATTGTGACTGAATCCTTGACATTCTGATCGGTAGATCACAATCAGTGAGGGGAGGCAACAAATACTACTCAAGTGCGGTGCCGCACAACGATACGTGTTAGTATCCTTTCTACGTATCGTCGAAATTCACGATTATACGGCAAAATTCGGCTCCTATTCCACCTACAAGCTTGTGTATCAAACGACAGTTTATGGACGGATCAGGCCAAATGATGGGACGGAAATAAAGGGAAAGTGGTGGCCAGACAATATGCACTTCGATACCGGAAGAGAAACACAATAGCGGGTATTTGACTTCAGGAAGCGTGGTGATGTACACGCCGCATTCAATATCAATGCTGTCGCAGTGGATATGTCGCAGAGCTTCAGGTTCTTCGCCGTAAATATCTCCAGCAGTTTATCCTGTTGGAAAGTCCAAAATAGAAGATAAACGCCTCTCTTAACTCAAGAGACTAAGCAAGTGTAATCATACTATCAAAGGGGAATACCTTACCACTGGGAAATGTGTGACGTGGTGGAAGAGGCCTCGTAAAATTAATTCATATGGTTGGCGCCAAATTAAATCAAATCGCAAGGTGATTGCACCCGCTGTACATAAGACGCTATTCTCGTCATCGTTAGCACTGAGATCCCTGTGCAGAGAACCAGTAGACTACCGCGAATAATGTATCAACCGGTTATCCTGCAGATCGTGTACATATTCGACATATGGCTGGCCATTGCTGCTGTCTCGGGTAAGCGGATTTACACGAATATCGCTCACTTAAACAGAGTGGAAAGGGGCAACATTGGAGAAGGTTAACTCACTGGCGACCGTGCGAAATGTGAAGCGACATGCACGAATACAGGTTGGAATGTGAATTAAGTGTGGAGCGTGCATGGCGAAGAGTTACATGTTGAGATACGGACTATGGTAGTCTAATGATCTCCGAATGCATTAAGCGTTGAAGATAAGGTGGTGTATATTTTATTCAATAGACATTAGACAATATACAATTGACAGTAGGTGCATGATTAGGTCATTCGGCCCTTCGAACCTGCACCCACATGCACTGTGATCATGGCTGATCATCCACAATCAGTACCCCTTTCCTCACTTCTCCCCTTATCTGTTGACTCCGTTATGCCGAAGAGCTCGATCTAACTTTTGCTTAAAAGCATCCACAAATTCGCAACTCTCTGCATGAAAAAGTTTCACTTCATCTCGTTCTAAATGGCCTACCCCTTGTTCTTAATATATGCCCATGGTTCTGCGCTCTCCCTACATCGGGAACATGTTTCCTGATTCTAGCGCCTCCAATCAATAATCTTATATGTTTCAATGAGATCTCCTCTCATCCTTCAAGGACACCTAGATCTCATTGTAACACCCAGATCTCGTTGCAGTGCTGGGAAATTCGAGATGCTGCCCTACATTAGCCGGAATATTTTATACAACAGAATTGTGTAAAATATTGATGTGATCACACATCACATTCTGTGTGCAGTTCTGGACACTACACAATAGGAAGGACGTAATTTTAGTGGGCAGTGTTTCAGTGCATTCGCTAGATTGCTGACTGGGCGGCAATTTGTCAGTTGTAAAGAGAGACGGGATACATCATTAATTGCATAATTTGAGTAGAAAATTCATATTATCCCATAGCAGAAATATTTATATGTAGCGGAAATGAGTTTACATGGCGTGGTATGGGAATTAGAAGGAGTGTCAGGAATATTTTCATGCTCGCGTCGCGTGGAGAAAATAATGCACTGCCTGAGATGACGCTGGAGGCAAAGACTTAAGTATCCAGGTGAATACCAAAATCACAGACTATTTGAAAGCGACTGATGTAGTGCTGGGAAATGTGAGTGGTACATGTGAGTGGTGAGTGGAACGTCATGATCAAGGTGGACATATTGATATTTTCGTCCCATGACAGTACCTGTCACTGGCCTTCAGGGAAAGGAACTTCGTTTACGTGGGATTGTTCTGCTCTTTTGAATGTTGACAAGGATAACTTATTGACCATGCAGTTTTAATGAATGATTGAATTGATTTTAATCCGTCTGTTGATACCAAGGCGCCTTTACTTACCGCGGTGGATATCTAGTGAGATCGTTTGCACTTCGAGACAAGACCCTTCTAACAACTAATTTCTAAATGACGGACGCCACATTTTAAAAGTTGATCTCGCAATATTATTTCTACATGTCGTCGAAATCAGATATGTTTGATTAAATCATCACTCTGTCTTCTAAATTAGAAGGAATGCAACCCTAAACTGTTTGAGGTACGAGAAATTATTGACAATGCGAAACATAGACTGTGCTGTAGAGAGACTACAGCATTTTGGGTGAATTGGATTTCCTACGGGTGAGACTGTTTAATATCAATACATTTGAGGTAATATTGTTTGAGAGAACGGATGTAACAAGGTCATATGCAGTTAATAAGAATCACTGGAGCTTGACAGAATGCAGAGATGATTGACGTGACATGAGGGCATGAGCTCTTGGAAGAGGTTGGACAGGATATAACTATATTCCATGGAGCGTAGGAGGCTGGAGGGGATCTTATAGAGGCGTACAAGATCACAATTATAATAAATAGAGGGGATGCATAGTATTTTACCGACAGTATGAGAATAAGAATAAGACGACATGGGTTTAAGGTAAGAGGCAACACAATTATAAGGAATTTCTGGAGCAACCTTTTCACACAGAAGACGGCGGGTACATGGAGCGAGCATCTAGAGAAGGTTTTGAGGGAAGTTATATCACAACATTTAAAATACATTTGGACGGGTGCATTAGCTGGAATAGTTTGGACGAATATTAGCTCATCGCAGGCAGATGGAACTAGCGTGGATAGGGCATTTAGCTCGGCATGGAGACGTTGGGTCGAAGGGCCATTTCTGTGCTGGGTGATATTGGAGAAATCCATAGGACCTTTATAGATGGTGACAGAAAGCTACGTTATGAATACACGGGGTATACTGGGCGTCATTTTTGAGCGTACGAAGAAAAAAGTGTTGTAACTCAGCGGGTCAGGCAGCAACTATAGAGAAAACGTATTGGTATTGTTCCGGGCGGGATCCTTCTTCAGACGGTTTCATCCATCCTTTTTTCCTCTAGAGATGCTGCCGGACCCGTTGACTAACTCAAGCACATAGTTTCTCTTTACATATGCCAGCATCTGCAGTTCTTTGTTTCTACAATGAAGTAGGGAAGTTATGCTTGAATGTGGATTACTGCCCGCATCTCTGCAGTCGCCTTTACAAGGAAGACTTGGAGTCTATGAAGGCGATGTATTGGAGGTTTAGCGTAAAGCTGCCTGGATTGGGGCTTCACCTCCTTTCGCATGGACAGATATTTTCGATTATTCTCTCTGGGAAGTCGGAGGTAGAGGGGAGGCTAGATAGAAGTACTTAAAATAATTCCGGGCGTAGTTAGGATAGACATTCAGAACCTTTTACCGAGGGTGTTTATTTCTACACCAGAGGGTAGAGATACAAGGTGAGAGAGGACAGTTGGTAGTGGGAAATGGAACGCATTGCCAGGGGTGGAAAAGGTTCCAGATACGATAGTGGCCTGAAAATGTTGAACACTAGAGGGCAGAGCTGCAATGTGAGAGTGGACATTTTATTGTAGATGCGAGGGGCAATTTCATTTACACCGCGAGATGTGGGACGCAGGGGTGGTGAAGGTTGCAGATATGATAGTGGGGTTTAAGTTACTAGATAGGCAAAAGAAATTGCAGAGCATAAAGGGATGTGGATCATGTCCAGACATATGAGACCAGTTTAACTTGGCCCGACGCTCAAGAAAAATATTCTGGGCCGAAAGGCCCATTGCTGTACTGTCATATGTCCATAACTTTATAAGCTTTCACCAGATCTCACTTGCGTACTAGAGAGTTGCGCGCAGTTTTGATAATCAAGTTAGAGGGAGGTGGTGAAAAAACTGGAAATGGCGCACAATGGAGTCATCAGGACTATATCTGCATGGAGCAGTTTAGTTATTGGTGAATAATCGTTCCTCCAAGCGATGGATGATGTTAAGCGGGGATGTAAGTGAGGTTCACACGAATATAAAGCAATGGGTTCGTGGAAATAGGGAGCTGAATTTGAGCGGATATGATGCGAATATTCTTCGTACAGGGAGTAGTACGTAAAAGGATTGCACGGCCCGAGAGTAAAGTTGAAGCTGGCTGACTGACAGCATTTACAAATTGTATACCTGAGCGCAACTGAATACCTAATCAATAGCGGGCAATCTACCAACTGATCAGCAATGGGAAAATACGAAATATGTCCTGGTGGTCAGAGGGAAGGAGTAGCTCGACAAGGAGCATTTCAATTATTACAGATTCAGTGATTTCTTAAAACTCTTTGGATTTCCTCCTATGTTTATATAGCATTTCTTTCTCCATATGGGGAAGCAATTCTGTGCACAGCATTCAAGGTTATCAACAACATCCGAGACAATTGACACAAAACTTAGCAAGCATTAAATGCCAACCCTTTTGGTACAGCTAAATCCATGCGACTTAATTGTATACTGTAACAACTTGTTGCCCTTCTCACTGTAGCTTTAACTAAAGTTCACTTGTAAACTGAATTTAATTAAATTAAGCTAAACTAAACTAAACTAAACTCACTTGCCTCCGAACCTTAAATGACTCATTGTATAGGAACATTTACATCTCTCTGAGCTTCAAGATTGTCTAAATATCTCCACGTATCAATAAGTGTCTGCGGTCCTATTCCCCGTATCGACGCACGCACCTTCCCATGTTAACCTGCCTTCGCCATGTTAATTATTTCCTTCATATATTCTTGCTGTCCACAGCGCAACATGGCCGATCTACAGCGCAACATGGCCATCGAGGAAATAGATTACTTCAAGGTCATTCTGTCAGAGGAGCACAGTTTCA
Source organism: Okamejei kenojei (assembly GCA_035221665.1). Classification (NCBI taxonomy): domain Eukaryota; kingdom Metazoa; phylum Chordata; class Chondrichthyes; order Rajiformes; family Rajidae; genus Okamejei; species Okamejei kenojei. Next base: position 1,816,816 of record CM069160.1, on the reverse strand, counting down.
ACCGTTTTCAAAACTGACTCCAAGTCTGGAGGTCTAATATCTGCCCTCCTGCTATAGCTTACAAACTTGGTATTTCTTAGTTCCCCATATATATCGTGTCGTGGTACAGGTTGCTTTCCAGCAACATACATTCGCGGTTTTGTTTCTACATCGCGAAATTCCTCGATATTGATTCGTAGGACCCCGTCGCTATTTGCCGGATGTGAAAGGTTTGCAGCGGCTATAACAGCACACCTTCAAAGGAGTGCGTGCCGGGATGTGGAAGAGCGTTGGCCTTCATCAGTCAAGAGAATTAAGTATAAAAGGTGGGAAGGTCATATGGCAGTCGTCATTTTTTAAATTCCCTGATCTTAGTGACTCCAGCATCTTGTGCCTTTCCTTGACTGATCCGCCGAGTTACGTCAGCCATGTGTGTATTTTCATGGTGACCCGCTGAGATGCTTCAGCTCTTTATTTCAATCCTTGGTAAAACAGTATATGCGGTTCCTTATTTAGAAATATATCTATCTTGGATAAATCTGTCCAGTGTTTTGCACTCAGCATCCCATCTAATGAACAGTAATGTGCCAAATGCCTTATTCACGACTTTATTTCTTTGTGTTGTCTCGTGAAAAGCTCTTGGGAATTGACACCGCCTTCCTTTTCCTCGATGCTCTTTCACACCTTATTATTCAGGATGTATGTCCTAGCCTCACCAGTTCAGTGAAAATTCACAAACGCCGATTGATCCAGCAACAAATGTATCTACGATTGTGCATCCCCATTTCACCAGACATCGACATGACTCCATTTCCTGACTACATGCCGAATGATGTTACTCACCAATCCCCTTGTCATTTCATTAGTTTTACCCTTTTACCAGTAACGTGTACTGACATTTGGGAACGAGCCTGACGGTGGCTTAAACCATCGCTCCTGTCGATGTGCTCTCATGGACCCCATCACCCTGTAACCAAGTCTGCCATCCACGCTCGGAATTCAATAATGTTACATTGCAAGTTTTCGTAAGGGACTCCAGCTGCTCCCCTGTCCCTCTGCCATCTCACCGTCATAAACCCTCAGTGTTTGAAGCGTGAAACATTTAGCCTCGCGGAGGAACGGCAGTGGCGTCCGCGGCTTCTCAATCACCAGGCGTTTTCACATCTCCTTCATCTTATGAGACTTCCGGCCTTTGATGGGGAGCTCACAGATGGTGCACAGTGCCTATAAAACTGGAATCACATCTACTAATTAAATCTCTACAACTAATAGCGGTTGCAGATAGTGCAGCGATATGAATAACAAACAGACAGAGGATATTAATTTGACATCGTTCGGCACAGGGAATATGGACTGTAGGTCATGTTTCCATGCTAAATTATTCTGTTGTTCCTCGCTGTTCACACACCTTCAACTTTCTCCTACCTAATTATGCCCTTTCTCCCCTTCCCCCTCCCCTTTCTCTCCCTCTATCCGCGTCACACCCCTCTCTCTTATCAATTTTCCATTCTCCTCTCAAGCCTCATTTTCTCTCTCCTGCTATCTCTCACTTACTCACTACTTTCCCCCTCACGTTTCCTTTACCTCTCAATCTCCCACTTCTACATTCGCATTTCTCTCCTCATTTTCTTCCTCCTGACCCCCTATCTAACCTTCCTCTATTTTATTTTTGTTTGGCAGGAAACATAAAAACGGTTTCATTCTTTACTGGTTCAGTTACGAGAATATATTTGTGTAGAAAATCCTTGACTGTCTCCCAATAGACAATAGGTGCAGGAGCGGCCATTTGGTCCTTCGAGCCAGCATCGCCGTTCAATGTGATCATAGATACATAGAAACATAGAAAATAGGTGCAGGAGTAGGCCATTTGGCCCTTCGAGCCTGCAACGCCATGCAATATGATCATGGCTGATCATTTCAACTCAGTATCCTGTACCTGCCTTCTCTCCATTCCCCCTGATCCCTTTAGCCACAAGGCCCACATCTAACTCCCTCTTAAATATAGCCAATGAACTGGCCTCAACTACCTTCTGTGGCAGAGAATTCCAGAGGCTCACCACTCTCTGTGTGAAAAATGTTTTCCTCATCTCGGTCCAAACGGAATTCCCCCTTATCCTAAACTGCGACCCCTTGTTCTGGACTTCCCCAACATCGGGAACAATCTTCCTGCATCTAGCCTGTCCAACCCCTTAAGAATTTTGTAAGTTTCTATAAGATCCCCCCTCAATCTTCTAAATGCTAGCGAGTACAAGGCGAGTCTATCCACTCTTTCCTCATACGAAAGTCTTGACGTCCCAGGAATCAGTCTGGTGAACCTTCTCTGTACCCCCTCTATGGCAAGAATGTATTTTCTTAAATTTGGAGACCAAAACTGTACGCAATACTCCAGGTGTGGTCTCACCAAAACCCTGTACAACTGCAGTAGAACCTCCCTGCTCCTATACTCAAATTATTTTGCTATTAATGCTAACATACCATTCGCTTTTTTTCACTGCCTGCTGCACCTGCATGCCTACTTTCAATGACTGGTGTACCATGACACTCGGGTCTCGTTGCATCTCCCCTTTTTCTAATCGGCCAACATTCAGATAATAGTCTACCCTCCTGGTTTTGCAACGAAAATGGATAACATCACATTTATCCACATTATATTGCATCTGCCATGCATTTGCCCACTCACCCAGCATATCCAAGTCACCTTGCAGCCTCCTATCATCCTCCTCACACCTAACACTGCCCCCCCCCCCCCAGCTTCGTGTCATCCGCAAATGTTGCATTAAATTCCCTCGTCCATATCATGAATATATATTCCAAATAGTTGGGGCCCCAGCACTGAGCCTTGCGGTACCCCACTAGTCACGCCTGCCATTCTGAAAAGGACCCGTTTACTCCTACCCTTTGCATCCTGTCTGCCGGCCAGTTCTCTATCCACATCAATACTGAACCCCCAATACTGTGTGATTTAATTTTGTATACTAATCTCTTATTTGGGACCTTGTTGAAAGCCTTTTGAAAGTCCAGATATAACACATCCACTGGTTCTCCCTTATCCACTCTACCAGTTACATCCTCAAAAAATTCTATAAGATTCGTCAGGCATGATTTACCTTTCGTAAATCCATGCTGACTTTGTCCAATGATTTCACCACTATCCAAGTGTGCTGCTATCCCATCTTTAATAACTGACACCAATATCGATGTTAGACTAACTGGTCTGTAATTCCTCGTTTTCTCTCTCCCTCCTTTTATTAAAAATAATGTGGTTACATTAGCAATCCTCCAACCTTCAGGTACGTGTATATATTTGTGTAGTAAATTCTTGCCTGTCTCCCAGAACCAAGGTACTATAACTTCTTCTGCAGCTAACTTGTTGACGATCGTGATCCTATCGAGGGGAAAGTGCGATCTCTCCAAAGGAATTTCGATTTACCTAATCACCATGGCGTTAGCTGACCTACTGGTGGTTGCCTTCTGCGTCATCCTCACATCCATCTTTTACCATGTTGTACCAGTTCCATCCTTGTTTTACACGGCGGTTTGCAGTACCAACGCTGTGCTGGGCTACGCGACTATAGACTGTTCTGTTTGGCTGACAATTGCGTTCACCTTTGATCGATTCGTGGCAATCTGTTGTCACAATCTGAAGGTCACATACTGCACTCCAAAAACAGCCATGTTGGTTATAAGCATCATGTGTGCGTTGAACGTTTTACGTAACGTGCCTTTCTATTTCAAATTCCGACCTTACGGCTTCTTCAACGGAAAACCCTGGGGATGCGCAACCAGGCCGGAGTTCTTCAGTTTGCCCGGATGGGTGGCATTTTTCTGGATTCACCACCTGCTGAACCCGTTGATTCCTTACGTGTTAATCGTGGTGCTGAATGCCTTGACGGTCAGACATATTGTGGTGGCGAATCGCGCCCGCAGGGAACTGAAATATTCCGATAATGGGAGTCAACGAATGGACCCAGAGATGGCCCAAAGGCGGAAATCTATCGTTCAGTTGTTCGCCGTATCAGGCAGCTTTATATTGCTATGGTTCACAAAGGTGGCCGTTTTCTTGCTGATGGAGATTTCTAACAGGCATGGTTATCCGAGCTATAACCACCCGGTCATTCTCGCCGACAAGACAGGAACCATGCTCTTTTATCTGGGTACTTGTACAAACACCGCTGTCTATGCTCTGACCCAGAGGAAATTCAGAGATGAATTAAAGAGGATGGTGACGTATCCCTTTATGCTCATTGCCAGACAGTTCCGATGAAGTACAAGCACCGTTTCTTCTTCAGATAATGTTTAGTCCACAGTTGGCAGGCAACTGTAAATTCTGCTCTTGTTTCCGGTCTGCATATCATGTTAGAGAGTCATTGAGTCATATAAGATAGTGCGTAAACATGCCCTTCGGCCTAACGCGTGCGCCCCTTCAAAATGTCCCATCTACACTGGGCCCATTAGCGTATGTTTAATCCATAATCCTCCAACCCTGTCCTATCCATGTAGCTGTTCAACTGTTTCTTAACTGTTGTGATAGGACTACCACCTCTGGCAGATTGTTCCATACACCCACCATCCTTTGTGCTAACAGTTACCCCTCAGATTCTTATTTAATCTTTCCCATTCATCTAAAACCTATATCCTCGGTTCGCCTACGCTAGGTAACAGACGCTGGGCATCTTTCCGATCTATTTCTCTCATGATATTATACACCTCTACAAAATCCTCGTTGGAGAATTACTTTCTATCTGAAATACAGGGATAATTCCGGGATTGCACGTTGATGTTAATGACTGTTGGATGTGCCAATGCACATTTGCATTACTTGTGGTACTTTTGGATTTAGGCAAGACATGAATATGACTTTTTGGCACAATACGGTCCTGTCGATTTTTGCGTTTTTTACGGTAAATAATTTACCTACAATGAGACCGTATTCACCTCTTAATTTCCTATCCAGGTTTTGGTCCATAATTTAATGTTTATTTGCCCCAGTTATTTCAGAGAGCAGCTTCTTCCACCTCACCAACCCCTCTGTATGAGCAGCTTGCACCTTCGGATCACCGATAAATCTCATCGTCATGCACCTTAACGTTGCGCTCCCTTGTCCCTGACTTTCTTCACCCTTTCATCAGTGCAGAACAGTACAGCACGGGAATGAGCCTTCCACCTCAACATGTTTGCGCCGAACATGATGCCAAGCGAAATTGTTCTCATCTGCCTGTACTTGATCGAAATTTTTTGCACTGCCATGGACCTGTCAGAAATGCTCGTACCCGCCTCTACCTCCACCCTTGGGAAGGAGTTTGCGGCGCCCGCAACTTCATGTAGGAAGTTGCTCCGCACATTTCTATTCAAACTTGCACTCTCTACCTTAGAGCTAAAACTTCCAGTGCTGGGCGTTTCGATTAAGATGCAAAATATTTTGACGATCTACTCTCTTCATGCCTCTCATAAATGTATATACATTTTTCACGTCGCTCCTCAACCTCCAACGTTACATAGAAAACAATCCCAGTCTATCCACCCTTTCCACGAGGTGACACCCGCTACTCAATGCAGCATTCAGGTAAATCCCTTCCTCATTATCTGCAAAGCCGCCAGATCTTTCCTGTATTGGGTTGACCAATGTCGTGCGCAATATTCCAAATAGGGCCAAATCAATGTATTTTTGAGCTGAGCCATGACTTACTGACTCTTATACCATTTGCCACTAGCAACGAGAACAATCGTACCGCACGCCCTCCTCACCACCCTATCTGCAGCTTTCAGTGAGCTAGGAACTTGGGCGCCACGATCTCCGCGCCTCATGCTCTTAAGGGCCTCGACATTAATCGCATACTCTTCCCTCACTTCAACATCCCAAATGTGTCTCCTTACTGCTTCCCTTAATGTCTACAACTCCTCCAAGTTTGGAGTAGTCAGCAATCTTACTCTACCATTATGTTCATGTCATATATACATATCACAAAGGACAGGTACCATAATACAGATCCCGGCAGTTCTTCATTTGTCTCAAATATCCAACTAAAATATATCCCTTCCAACATAACCCTCCATCTTCTCTGAATAAGCTAAATCTTAATCCGTACAGACATGTCACCGCTGCATTTTAATTTGCTTGAACAGCCCAGCATGAAGGACCTTCTCAAAAGCCTTACAAGAATCCATGTGTACAACATCTACCGCCATGCCCTCGTCAATCTCCTTCGTCACCTCCTCAAAAACAAACAAATTGGTCACACATGACCCACCGTGTTCAATGCCACGCTGTTTATCGCTAATGACCCCACGCTCCTCCAAACGCGTCAAACCCCATCTCGAGGAATTCTCCCTAATAGGTTCCTCACCACTAATGCTAGGCTCCCCGCCGTATAATTCCCTCGATTTTCACTATTTCCCTTCTTAAACAAAGGAAAGACATTGCCCACTCCCCAGGCATCTGGGAATTTGTCTTTGTATAGACAAGAAATAACGATTCCGTCCCCTGCAATCTCCTCTCTTGCCTCCCTCAATAATCTGGGGTGGATCCCATCAAGCTCAGTAGACGTACCGATCTTAATGTTATTCAAGAAGGTCGGCTCCACCTCATTCTCCATCTGAAACTTGGCAGGCTTGTATTCTCCAGCCCAATCTCGCTGTCCTCCATGTCCTTCTCCTTGGTGAATGCAGATGGAATTTACTCATGTAACATTTCGGTTCATTTCCTTTGATATTAAGCATTTCTATTTTCTCCTTGCGTGCTGGTCACCCTCTTATATTTAACATATGTATAAAATGCTGACCACCGGGGCGCCGGGGAGATGGCCAGCCCTGCCGACAGTCTGTTCGTTTTCTCATCTTTTTGGTATTTTAGTGTTTGTTAAATGTTTGATTTAATGTACTTCCGTTTGTTTTATGTTGGGGGAGGGGGGGGGTGAGATCGGGAGAATTTTTTTTTAATGTTCTTATCTTCGCGGAGAGGTGATCAAGTTTCGGATCACATTCTCCGGGCTCTGCGGTCAACCATCGATGAAGCTGGTAGCCGCCTCGGACTACCTCGTGAGCCCCACCGCGGGGCGCGGACTTAACATCGGAGCCGGGATCGCTAGTCGGGAGCTCCAGCACTGCAGAACGTGTGACCAACCCCAACGCGAGGTTTGATCACCCGGCGCGGGCAGCTGACATCCCCCTGATGCAGGAGCTGATCGCCTCGACCCGGAGGGCCCGAACGCCACCGGCTACTGGAGTCAAGATCATCTCGTCAACGGAGGGCTCGTGGTCCACGACCAAGGAAGAACACAAGGGAAGGACTTGAACTTTATTTCGCCTTCATTCACAGTGAGGAATGTGTAGGAGTCACTGTGGTGGATGTTCATGTTAAAATGCGTTTTTGTGTCTGTTGCTTTTCAATTGTATGACTGACCTGGCCAGTGAAATTCCTCGAATGTTGCAAAACATTCTTGGCGAATGAAATCTGATTCTGATTCTGATGTTCATTGGCGAGTACTTATTCTTGTGCTACTCATTTAGCTCCGGTGCTCACGACAATATTCAATGAGGCATTCTTTGGTACAGGTACAATGATGGATCTTTTGAAGCAGGTAGGGACCACGGACTTGGCCAGGGAAAGGTTGACTTGGGGTCATTCGTGGGTGGACTCGCACCGTGAGATGGTGCGGCGTTCTCCTGTCCTGCGAGTGCACCAAGTTTCCTTCCGATCGGAGGTCTATTGTAAACGTTAGCGAGGTTTAAAAATCTAGAAACCCGCGCGTGGGCTGATCGATCTCCTCTTCTGTCAGTCAACGCCACGTGAATTGTTCTTTTGACCGGTCACTCCGGAGGACGGTCGGCCCCTTCTGCGCTATAGCGTCTCTACTGGTGCTGAAGGACGCTCTGGATGGCCGGACACAATTTTCAATCGGCCACAAATTCGGAGTGACATGAAGCAGCCCGCCCCGGCCCGGCGTGGGAGATGTCGTCAAACGGAAAGCGGAGAATCTGATCCCGGTGGAGGAGAACATCCAGCAGCCAGCGTCCGCCGTGAGTCCCCATCTCACCATCAGCTCAAGCTCCAGCCCCTTTCTCTCTGGTCACCCTCACTGGTTCGTGCCACCCTCCCACGTGATACACCCCAATCCCCCACAACCCCGTAATTTATCCTAGCACTCTCCACCCCCCCCCCCCACCAACCCGCCCATAAACGCCCACCTCCCACGGCATCTCCCAGCCCACACACACCCTCCCCCCGCCCACACAACCGCCTCCCCCAACCCACACACCCCCCTCACCCTAGAACCCACCCCGCCCCCACACCCTTCTCCCACATCACCCCGCACCCACAACCCCCAACCCCACACAAATACCTGTCCCCCCTACAAACCCATCCCGTCCCCACACCCCCCTCTCCCTCACACCGACCCCCGCCCCTGGGGGCGGTCTCCCTGATCCAGCAGGCTCGCTTCCCCACTTCTCCGTTCCACAGCGCTCGTTGGCCTCCTCCCCACCTACCCGGCTCCACAACGTTCGCTGCCCTCTATTCCTCCCCATTCCGTTTCCACAAGGCTCGCTGCCCCTCCCCCCCACCTTCCGTCCACACACACACCCCGCCAACACACATTCAAGATTCAAGTTTCAAGTAGTTTATTGTCATATGTCCCAGATAGGACAATTAAATTCTTGCATTACTTCAGCACAACAGAACATAGTAGGTATAAATACAGAACAGAACAGATCAGTGTGACCGTATAACCAATGAATATATATATATATATAAACACATAAATAATTCCTGAACATGGATGTTGCAGATTTCAGGCTCCTGTACTTTCTACCTGAAGACAGCGGGGAGATGAGTGTGTGGCCAGGATGGTGTGGGTCTTTGATGACGCTGGCAGCCTTTTTAAGGCAGTGACTGCGATAGATCCCCTCGATGGTCGGGAGGTCAGAGCCGATGATGGACTGGGCAGTATTTATAACTTTTTGCACTTTTCCTCTCCAGGGCGCTCAAAATGAGGAACCAAGCCACAATGCAACCGGTCAGCATGCTCTCTATTGTGCACCTGTGGAAGTTCGAGAGAGTCCTCCTTGTCATACCGACTCTCCGTAACCTTCTCAGAAAGTAGAGGCGCTGATGTGCTTTCTTTATCATTGCATCCGTGTTCTTGGAGCAGGAGAGATGTTCAGAGATGTGCACGCCCAGCAATTTGAAGCTCTTGACCTTCTCCACCATCGACCCGTTGATATAAACGGGACTATGGGTCACCATCCTACCCCTTCCAAAGTCCACAATCAGTTTCTTGGTTTTGATGGTGTTGGGAGCCAGGTTATTGCGCTGGCACCATTTGGTGAAACGGTCCATCTCTCTTCTATACTCTGACTCATCTCCATCAGTGATATGTCCCACAACAGCGGTGTTGTCAGCGAACTTGATGATGCATTTCGCACTATGACCGGCTACGCAGTCAGGAGCATAGAGTGAGTACAGCAGGGGGCTGAGCACGCAGCCTGCAGTTGCTCCCGTGCTGATTGTTATCGAGGCTGACACATTTCACCATTACGGACAGAGGGATGCGCAGAGACCCAGTTCTGAGAGTTTGGTAACCAGCTTGGAGCGGATGATAGCATTAAATGCCGAGTTGTAATCAATGAATAACAGCCTGACATATGAGTTTTTACCGTCCAAGTGGTCCACAGCGGAGTGGAGGGCCAGCGAGATCGCATCCACCGTTGATCTGTTGTGGCGGTAAGTGAACTGCAGTGGGTCCAGGATTTTGTCGAGGTAGGAGTTGATTTTCTCCACGATCATTCTCTCAAAGCACTTCATCACCACCGACGTTAGTGCCACTGGCCGATAGTCATGGAGGCACGTCACCTTGCTCTTCTTGGGCACCGGTATAATTGATGCCCTTTTGAAGCAGGTGGGAACCTCAGACCTCAGACCTCAGAAGTGAGAGGTTGAAAATATCCGTTATAATTTCAGCCAGTTGCTCGCACAGGTTTTTAGAACACGACCAGGTATGCCATCGGGTGCCGGCTCTTTCCGAGGGTTCACCCCTTTGAAAGAATTTCTGACGTCGACCTCAGAGACCGTGACCGAAATACTATCACAGCGAATGGGGGCACGAGAAGGCACATCAGTGCTCTCCCGATCCAAGTATGCGTAAAACGCATTGAGCTCGCCAGGGAGTGAAGTTTCGCTGACATGTGTGCTGCCTCCTCCACATACCCCGCCAACACACACCCCCTCCCCCACACACACCCCTCCGCTCCACACACCCCCGCTCACACACACCACTCCCCCACACACCCCTCCCGCCCCTCCCACATCCTCCCTCCCTTGCGTTAGGGAATGGGTTGCGTTGGGAGACCATGCCTCGGGTGTGACCCAACGGATTCCTATTAGTCTTTACATAACTAAAACACTGATCTTGTACTCTTACGGTTTGCGAGTGTTTCCTATTTTCTCAAAAACGGTACGTAATAGCCCATTGATTTTTCGCCAGGTTATTCACCGTTTCCCTTGTAAAAGTTTTAAAATGTTAGAAACCGCGCGTGCGCATATTCCTTCAGTCAGCGCCACGCAGATTGGTCTCTTCTTCTGTCAGTCAGTGCCACGGTCGGGATTGCGATGCCCCTTCCTACCCCACCACCGGTGGCCTGTCCCACCTCACTCACAAACTGCTCTCTCCTTTCCTCACAGTAACATGTCTATCGTCTACCGCACCGCCTACGGCGGCCGCAGGGGCGGCGGTGGGGTGTTCAGTGGTGCCCCAGTTGTGGCCCAGTGGAGGTCCTGGTCCCGTCTCCCTCTCCCTCATAACTTAACCCTCTCCCCCGCCCGCCCTTTGCAGCAATGGCGGTCCCGTCTACCAGTCCCCCGTATCCGCCTTTCACCGCCGCCGCCGTGGTGGTAACTCACCCGCACGGTCTTCTGAGAGGAGATGTTCTCCACCTGCGCATCGAAACTCGTGATGCCCACCGTGACGAACATCGACTATATCCCGCCCCCTCCCCCCACCTGCGGCCCGGGCCGAGCAGCGGGTGAGCCGGAGTGGGCAGTGGGAGGAAGGGAGTGCAGTGTGTCTAAGCTGTTTGCGCGGAGCTTGAGTAACACACACACACACACACACACACACACACACACACACACGCGTGCGCTATGGTTTAGACCCCGCGCCAAGTCAATACACACATCAATAAACATAAAGATAAAATGCAATAGGCTGTTATAGCTCAGAGTTTATTTGAAGCTGTGTTTAATAATCTGATGGGTGTGGTGAGTAAGCTGTTCCTGCGCCTGAATGGTGCATGCACCTTCTACCTGATGGCAGCGGTGGGGTGAGTGTGTGGCCAGGATGGTGTGGGTTTTTGATGTTGCTGGCAGCTGCTTTCCTAGTGTTGAGAGCCAGGTTATTGTGCTGGTACCATTTGGTCAAACGGTAGATCTCGCTTCTATACTCTGATTCGTTACCATCAGTGATACGTCCCACAACAGTGGTGTCGTCGGCTATGTCCGGCTACGCAGTCATGAGTCCGTCTACGCAGTCATGAGTACAGAGTGAGCACAGCAGGGGGCTGAGCACGCCGCCCTGAGATGCTCCCTTGCTGATTCTTATCGAGGAGGACACATTCCCACCAAAACGGACAGACTGTGGTCTGTGAATGAGGAAGTCGAGTATCCAATTACAGAGGGATGCGCAGAGACCCTGATCTAAGAGCTTCGTAACCAGCATGGAGGGGATGATTGTGTTAAATGCCGAGCTGCAGTCAATGAATAACAACCTGGCATATGAGTTTTTGTTGTCCAAATGGTCCAGAGCGTAGTCGAGAGCCAGTGAGATCGCATCCGCCGTTGATCTGATGTGGAGGTAAGCGAATTGCAGTAGGTCCAGGTTTTTGTCGATCTTTGAGTTGATTGAGACTCGCAAAGCACTTAATCGCCACAGACGTTAGTGCCACTGCTCGATGGTCACCGAGGCACGTCACCTGGCTCTTTTTGGGCACAGGTATTATTGATGACCTTTTAAAGCCGGTGGGAAACTCAGACCTCAGAAGTGAGATGTTGGAAATGTCCGTAAATATTTCAGCCAGCTGGTCCGCACAGTTTTTAAAACTACGCCCGGGTATTCCATCGGGTCCAGGCGCTTTCCGATGGTTTACCTCTCTGAAGGATCTTCTGACGTCGGCCTCTGTGACTGGAGGAAAGGACGGAGTGACTCAGCATGGGGGAAATGAGAGTGGGGAGAGGTGAGGGATGGATAGGGGAGGGAGCGATGAGAGTGGAAAGAAGATGGGTGGTGAAAACGAGGGGGGGGGTGCTTGGGGTGAGGGGAAATGAGCCGTGCCTGCGTAGTTGGGCTTATGCATGGGTGACGAGGGGACGGGTTGTATTGGGGGAACCGGTGAGTGGTGGAATTTAATTGGGGAACGGGTTGCACTTAGTCTAGATGCTTATAAAACCCAGGAATTACACCTAGAGGGGGAAGGGAGCAGGCACGTGTCGTCAGGGTAGGCAAGGTAGGCACTGCCTACCCTGACTAAAATTATGAAATGGCAATTCTTAAATATGAATAGTAAAGGCATGGGAGAATTATGCCTATGTAAGAGATCGATCTCTTAGGTAGGCATAATTCTCCGTGCCTTTCATCCGCAGCGCTTGTAACACGCGAACCTCTGTGCAGCCCACGTGCCGTCAGCGCTGCCTGAGCCGTCAGTTTCAAGGCGAGCTGAAGGCAGCGGAAATTCTGGCTTTGCAGCACTGCGCATGCGCAGCAGCCTGATGCGCATGCGCAGCGCGAGTTTCTTGGCGGGATTTTCTAATGTGGATTGCCATTATTTTAATAGTATCTCAGGAAACACAATAACGTGGTAAGTGCATTTCCTGGTGCTTTATGTTTTTAAATGCTGTATTTCCCGGGGTGGGGGGAGAGCTCCGTTCACAGTGTTTGGGGAGTCTGGCGTTGTGAAGGAGGGGATTGGGGTCAGTCACCCACTTGCCACGCTCCGGTCTGAGTAAAGGTAGATAGAACTAGGTGAGAGTAAGTTTTCGGCACAAAGTAAAAGGGCCGAGATAGCCTGTTTCCATGCTGTAATTGCTAGGGTACACAGAAGGCTGGAGAAACTCAGCGGGTGCAGCAGCATCTAAGGAGCGAAGGAGATAGGCGACGTTTCGGGTCGAGACCCTTCTTCAGACTGCTATATGGTTTTATTGTGGCCGGGGAGTAAATTAGCTTGGGTGGCTGCCGCAGCGCTCCGGGCACGGACAGCAGAACTGGCCGCCACTTCCGAGGAAGGAAGCAGCTCGGTGACTGACTTTGAGTGGCCGCCGGGACCCTGCCACTTCAGCCACCTCAGCCCATTCTGCTAGTCCCCGTCACCTCTGGCAGTGTCTCCGTCTGAACATGTTTCACCTGCCGCTCGCCGGCCGGCTTCCCGCAAATCTTTAAATTCTGGCAGCGCGCTCACGGGACCAGTTGAGGTTACTCGGCTGTGGGAATGTAAGGATTTGCGGGACGCGGTTGACATGAGCGAAGCCGGCGAGCGGCAGGTGAGAGATATTCAGACGGAGACTCTGCCAGATGTGAGCGGGCCGGCAGAAGCTGCTTGAAATGGCAGCCGGTTCTGTTGTCGGGTCCCGGCGCCCGCTCGCACCCGAGCTGCTTCTATCCTCGGAAGTGGCGGGCAGTTCCGCTGCCCGTGCCCGGAGCGCTGCGGCAGCGGTGAGTGAGTCTGACATGATTTCTGACCCTCCTCCTTTTCAACACTCCTGCCCTCCCCGCATCTTTAACCCCTGGCACAGACTCTCCACACGCTGTGAAAGGAACTCTCCCTCCAATTGCTATCTTGAATTAGTGTTGTCATACATAAGATGACAACTGATTCAACGTCCCGGTGTGATCTCGTTTTTCCCACCATCTCTCCACCTGCCTTCATCCTCCGTCCCCCACTCATTCAGTGATCAAAAAATGAAGGAGATTGGGAAGCCTTGGTAAAATTGAATTGTTACTTATTTTTTATTTTTTACGAAGAGAACCATCTGCGCATGCGCGGTTTAAGATTTTTTTTTTCAAAGCCGGCTGACTGCCTACCCTGAGTAATTACTCACGGAACGTGCCTGGAAGGGAGCAACCGTGGGCTGCATCAGTGAGGGGAGGGACGCTGAATAAAGAGGTGAAGTCAACGACTTTGTTGAGTGGTGTAGACAGAAGCACCTGCAGCTCAATACCGAATAGACTAAATACCTTAGGACAGGAACACCCCTGTCATCTGTCCCCAAAGGTAAAACCGTTATAATGGGTGACTTCAATCTGCATATAGATTGGGTGAATCAAATTGGCAGGGGTGCTGAGGAGGAGGATTTCTTGGAATGTAAGTGGGATAGATTTCTAAACCAACATGTAGAAGAACCAACGAGAGAGCAGGCTATTCTAGACTGGGAATTGAGTAATGACGAAGGGTTAGTTAGCAGTCTCGTAGTGCGTGGCTCCTTGGGCAAGAGTGGACATAATATGGTTGAGTTCTTCACTAGGATGGAGAGTGACATTGTTAATTCAGAAACAAGGGTTCTGAACTTAAAGAAAGGTAACTATGACGGTATGAGACGTGATTTGGCTATGATTCTTGCAGGGTTCACGGTGGATATGCAATGGAAGGCATTTAAAGACTGCATGGATGAACTACAACAAACGTTCATCCACGTTTGGCAAACGAATAAATCAGGGAAGGTAGTGCATCCGTGGATAACAAGGGAAATCAGGTATAGTATCAAAACAAAAGAGGAAACATACAAATTAGCCAGAAAAAGCAGCCTAGAGGACTGGAAGATATTCAGTCCAGCAGAGCAGGACAAGGGGCTTAATTAGGAAAGGGAAAATAGATTCTGAAAGAAAACGGGCAGGGAACTTAAATACTGACTGCAGTGGGGTGCCTCAGGGATCTGTGTTGGGTCCACTGTTGTTTGTCATGTACATCAATCATCTGGATGATGGGGTGGAAAATTGGATAAGTAAGTATGCAGATGATACTAAGATAGGTGGTGTTGTGGATAATGAAGTAGATTTTCAAAGTCTACAGAGAGATTTGGGCCATTTGGAAAAGTGGGCTGAAAGATGGCAGATGGAGTTTAGAAACATAGAAACATAGAAATTAGGTGCAGGAGTAGGCCATTCAGCCCTTCGAGCCTGCACCGCCATTCAATATGATCATGGCTGATCATCCAACTCAGTATCCCGTACCTGCCTTCTCTCCATACCCTCTGATCCCCTTAGCCACAAGGGCCACATCCAACTCACTCTTAAATATAGCCAATGAACTGGCCTCAACTACACTCTGTGGCAGAGAGTTCCAGAGACTCACCACTCTCTGTGTGAAAAAAGTCTTTCTCATCTCGGTCTTAAAGGATTTCCCCCTTATCCTTAAGCTGTGACCCCTTGTCCTGGACTTCCCCAACATCGGGAACAATCTTCCTGCATCTGGCCTGTCCAACCCCTTAAGAATTTTGTAAGTTTCTATAAGATCCCCTCTCAATCTCCTAAATTCCAGAGAGTATAAACCGAGTCTATCCAGTCTTTCTTCATAAGACAGTCCTGACATCCCAGGAATCAGTCTGGTGAACCTTCTCTGCACTCCCTCTATGGCAATAATGTCCTTCCTCAGATTTGGAGACCAAAACTGTACGCAATACTCCAGGTATGGTCTCACCAAGACCCTGTACAACTGAAGTAGAACCTCCCTGCTCCTGTACTCGAAATCCTTTTGCTATGAAAGCTAACATACCATTCGCTTTTTTCACTGCCTGCTGCACCTGCATGCCTACTTTCAATGACTGGTGTACCATGACACACAGGTCTCGCTGCATCTCCCCTTTTCCTAATCGGCCACCATTTAAATAATAGTCTGCTTTCCTGTTTTTGCCACCAAAGTGGATAACCTCACATTTATCCACATTATACTGCATCTGCCAAACATTTGCCCACTCACCCAGCCTATCCAAGTCACCTTGCAGTCTCCTAGCATCCTCCTCACAGCTAACACTGCCCCCCAGCTTAGTGTCATCCGCAAACTTGGAGATATTGCCTTCAATTCCCTCATCCAGATCATTAATATATATTGTAAATAGCTGGGGTCCCAGCACTGAGCCCTGCGGTACCCCACTAGTCACTGCCTGCCATTGTGAAAAGGACCCGTTTACTCCTACTCTTTGCTTCCTGTTTGCCAGCCAGTTCTCTATCCACATCAATACTGAACCCCTAATACCGTATGCTTTAAGTTTGTATACTAATCTCTTATGTGGGACCTTGTCGAAAGCCTTCTGGAAGTCCAGATATACCACATCCACTGGTTCTCCCTTATCCACGCTACTAGTTACATCCTCGAAAAATTCCACAAGATTCGTCAGGCATGATTTACCTTTCGTAAATCCAATCTGACTTTGTCCAATGATTTCACCACTTTCCAAATGTGCTGCTATCCCATCTTTAATAACTGACTCTAGCAGTTTCCCCACTACCGATGTTAGACTAACTGGTCTGTAATCCCCCGTTTTCTCTCTCTCCCTCCCTTCTTAAAAAGAGGGGTTACATTTGCTACCCGCCAATCCTCAGGAACTACTCCAGAATCTAAAGAGTTTTGAAAGATTATCACTAATGCATCCACTATTTCCTGAGCTACTTCCTTAAGTACTCTGGGATGCAGCCTATCTGGCCCTGGGGATTTATCGGCCTTTAATCTATTCAATTTACCCAACACCACTTCCCGACTGACCTGGATTTCACTCAATTCCTCCTTTGACCCACGGTCCCCTGCTATTTCCGGCAGATTATTTATGTCTTCCTTAGTGAAGACGGAACCAAAGTAGTTATTCAATTGGTCCGCCATATCCTTGTTCCCCATGATCAACTCACCTGTTTCTGACTGCAAGGGACCTACATTTGTTTTAACTAACCTCTTTCTCTTCACATATCTATAAAAACTTTTGCAGTCAGTTTTTATGTTCCCTGCCAGTTTTCTTTCATAATCTATTTTTCCTTTCTTAATTAAGCCCTTTGTCCTCCTCTGCTGGTCTCTGAATTTTCTCCCAGTCCTCTGGTATGCTGCTTTTTCTGGCTACTTTGTACGCATCATCCTTTGCTTTGATACTATCCCTGATTTCCCTTGTTATCCACGGATGCACTACCTTCCCCGATTTATTCTTTTGCCAAACTGGGATGAACAATTTTTGTAGTTCATCCATGCAGTCTTTAAATGTCTTCCATTGTATATCCACCGTCAACCCTTTTAGAATTAATTGCCAGTCAATCTTGGCCAATTCACGTCTCATACCCTCAAAGTTACCTTTCTTTAAGTTCAGAACCATTGTTTCTGAACTAACAATGTCACTCTCCATCCTAATGAAGAACTCAACCATATTATGGTCACTCTTGCCCAAGGGGCACGTACAACAAGACGGCTAACCACCCCTTCCTCATTACTCAAAACCCAGTCTAAAATAGCCTGCTCTCTCGTTGGTTCCTCTACATGTTGATTTAGATAACTATCCCGCATACATTCCAAAAAATCCTCTTCCTCAGCACCCCTGCCAATTTGATTCACCCAATCTATATGTAGATTGAAGTCACCCATTATAACTGTTTTGCCTTTGTCGCACGCATTTCTAATTTCCTGTTTGATACCATCCCCAACTTCACTGCTACTGTTAGGTGGCCTGTACACAACACCCCACCAGCGTTTTCTGCCCCGTAGTGTTTTTGTAGCTCAACCATACCGATTCCACATCCTCCAAACTAATGTCCTTCCTTTCCATTGCGTTAATCTCCTCTCTAACCAGCAACGCTACCCCACCTCCTTTTCCTTTCTCTCTACCCCTCCTGAATATTGAATATCCCTGGATGTTCAGCTCCCAGCCTACGTCACCCTGGAGCCATGTCTCCGTGATCCCAACTATATCATAATCATTAATATCTATCTGCACGTTCAACTCGTCCACCTTATTACGAATACTCCTTGCATTGAGACACAAAGCCTTCAGGCTTGTCTTTACAACGCACTTACCCCTTATACAATTTTGCTGAAAAGTGGCCCTTTTTGATTTTTGCCCTGGTTTTGTCTGCCTGCAATTTTGACTTTTCTCCTTGCTACCTATTGCTTCTACCCTCATTTTACACCCACCTGCCTCTCTGCTCTTGTACCCATCCCCCTGCCACATTAGTTTAAATCCTCCCCGACAGCACTAGCAAACACTCCCCCAAGAACATTGGTTCCATTCCATTCCAGGTGCAAACTGTCCTGTTTGTACCGGTCCCACCTCCCCCAGAACTGGTCCCAGTGCCCTAAAAATTTGAATCCCTCCCCCTTGCACCACTTTTCAAGCCACGTATTCATTTGCAATATCCTCCTATTTCTACTCTGACTGGCCCGTGGTACTGATTAGGAAAAGGGGAGATGCAGCGAGACCTGGGTGTCATGGTACACCAGTCATTGAAAGTAGGCATGCAGGTGCAGCAGGCAGTGAAAAAAGCGAATGGTATGTTAGCTTTCATAGCAAAAGGATTTGAGTACAGGAGCAGGGAGGTTCTACTTCAGTTGTACAGGGTCTTGGTGAGACCACACCTGGAGTATTGCGTGCAGTTTTGGTCTCCAAATCTGAGGAAGGACATTATTGCCATAGAGGGAGTGCAGAGAAGGTTCACCAGACTGATTCCTGGGATGTCAGGACTGTCTTATGAAGAAAGACTGGATAGACTCGGTTTATACTCTCTGGAATTTAGGAGATTAAGAGGGGATCTTATAGAAACTTACAAAATTCTTAAGGGGTTGGACAGGCTAGATGCAGGAAGATTGTTCCCGATGTTGGGGAAGTCCAGGACAAGGGGTCACAGCTTAAGGATAAGGGGGAAATCCTTTAAGACCGAGATGAGAAAGACTTTCTTCACACAGAGAGTGGTGAGTCTCTGGAACTCTCTGCCACAGAGGGTAGTTGAGGCCAGTTCATTGGCTATATTTAAGAGTGAGTTGGATGTGGCCCTTGTGGCTAAGGGGATCAGAGGGTATGGAGAGAAGGCAGGTACGGGATACTGAGTTGGATGATCAGCCATGATCATATTGAATGGCGGTGCAGGCTCGAAGGGCTGAATGGCCTACTCCTGCACCTAATTTCTATGTTTCTATGTTTCTATGTTTACTGGTAGTAATCCGGAGATTACTACCTTTGAGGTCCTACTTTTAAGTTTATCTCCTAGCTCCCTAAATTCACCTTGTAGGACCTCATCCCTTTTTTTACCTATATCGTTGGTGCCAACATGTACCACGACAACTGGCTGTTCACCCTCCCCCTCCAGAATGTTCTGCAGCCGTTCAGTGACATCCCTGACCTTTGCACCAGGGAGGCAACATACCATCCTGGAGTCTCGTTTGCGGCCGCAGAAACGCCTATCTATTCCCCTGACAATTGAATCCCCTATTACTATTGCCCTTCCCCTCTTTTTTCCCCCCCTCATGTGCTGCAGAGCCACCCATGGTGCCATGAACTTGGCTGCTGCTGCATTCCCCTGATGAGCCATTTCCCTCAACAGTATCCAAAATGGTACACCTGTTTAGGAGGGAGATGACCGCAGGGGACTCCTGCACTACCTGCCTACTACTTTGCTGGCTATTGGCCACCCGTTCCCTTTTTGTCCTCTTACCTTTTGCCTGCGGTGTGACCAACTCACTGTACGTGCTATCCACGACTTTCTCCGCATCGTGGATGCTCCAGTATGAATCCAGCCGCAGTTCCAATCATTCAATGCGGTCTGCCAGGAGCTGCAGCTGGACACACTTCCTGCAAATGTCTAAAGCTGTTAAGTGTGAAGTGCTACATCTTGGCAGGACAAATCAAAATAGGACGTACATGGTAAATGGTAGGGAATTGAGGAATGCTGTGGAACAGAGGGATCTAGGAATAACTGTGCATAGTTCCCTGAAGGTGGAATCGCATGTAGATAGAGTGGTAAAGAAAGCCTTTGGTGTGCTGGCCTTTATAAATCAGAATATAGGAGTAGGGAAGTAATGTTAAAATTGTACAAGGCATTGGTAAGACCAATTCTGGAGTATGGTGTACAATTTTGGTCGCCTAGTTATAGGAAGGATGTCAACAAAATAGAGAGAGTACAGAGGAGATTTACTAGAATGTTGCCAGGGTTCCAGCAACTCTGTTACAGAGAAAGGTTGAACAAGTTAGGTCTTTATTCTTTGGAGTGCAGAAGGTTAAGGGGGGACTTGATTGAGGTCTTTAAAATAATGAAAGGGATAGACAGAGTTGACGTGGATACGTTTTTCCCATTGAGGGTAGGGAAGATTCAAACAAGAGGGCATGACATGAGAATGAAGGGACAGAAGTTTAGGGGTAACGTGAGGGGGAACTTTACTCAGAGGGTGGTGGCTGTGTGGAATGAGCTTCCAGCAGAAGTGGTGGAGGCGGGATCGATTTTAACATTTAAAAGTAAAGTGGATAGGTATATGGACGTGAAGGGAATGGAGGGGTATGGAGGGAATGGAGCAGGTAGATGGGACTAGGGGAAAACAAATGGTCGACACGGGCTGGAAGGGCCGAGAGGGCCTGTTTCCGTGCTGTAATTGTTATATGGTTATATGGTTTGTTATATGGTTATAAACGTTGTTATAGATATGTGAAGAGAAAAAGGTTAGTTAAAACAAATGTAGGTCCCTTGCAATCAGAAACTGGTGAAGTGATAATGGGGAACAAGGATTTGGCAGACCAATTGAATAACTACTTTGGTTCTGTCTTCACTAAGGAAGACATAAATAATCTGCCGGAAATACCAGGGGACCGGGGTTCTAATGAGATAGAGGAACTGAGTGAAATCCGGGAAGTGGTCTTAGGTAAATTGAATGGATTAAAGGCCGATAAATCCCCAGGGCCAGATAGGCTGCATCCCAGAGTACTTAAGGAAGTAGCCTCAGAAATAGTGGATGCATTGGTGATAATTATTCAAAACTCTCTAGATTCTGGAGTAGTTCCTGAGGATTGGAGGGCAGCTAAAAATGGAGGGAGAGAGAAAACGAGGAATTACAGATCAGTTCGTCTAACATCGGTAGTGGGGAAACTGCTAGAGTCAGTTATTAAAGATGGGATAGCAGCACATTTGGAAAGTGGTGAAATCATTGGACAAAGTCAGCATGGATTTTACGAAAGGTAAATCATGTCTGACGAATCTTATAGAATTTTTCGAGGATGTAACTAGTAGAGTGAATAAGGGAGAACCAGTCGAAGTGTTATAGCTGGACTTTCAGAAGGCTTTCGACAAGGTCCCACATGAGGGATTAGTATACAAACTTAAAGCACACGGTATTGGGGGTTCAGTATTGATGTGGATAGAGAACTGGCTGGCAGACAGGAAGCAAAGTGTAGGAGTAAACGGATCATTTTCAGAATGGCAGACAGTGACTAGTGGGGTACCCCAAGGCTCAGTGCTGGGACCCCAGCTATTTACAATATATATTAATGATCCGGATAAGGGAATTGAATGCAACATCTCCACGTTTGCCGATGACACGAAGCTGGGGGCATCGTTAGCTGTGAGGAGGATCCTAGGAGGCTGCAAGGTGACTTGGATAGGTTGGGTGAGTGGGCAAATGCATGGCAGATGCAGTTTAATGTGGATAAATGTGAGGGTATCCACTTTGGTGGCAAAAACAGGAAAGTAGACTATTATCTGAATGGTGTCCGATTAGGAAAAGGGGAGATGTAACGAGACCTGGGTGTCATGGTACACCAGTCATTGAAAGTAGGCATGCAGGTGCAGCAGGCATTGAAGAAAGCGAATGGTATGTTTGCATTCATAGCAAAAGGATGTGAGTACAAGAGCTGGGAGATCCTACTGCAGTTGTGCAGGGTCTTGGTGAGGCCACACCTGGAGTATTGCGTGCAGTTTCGTCTCCTAATCTGAGGAAATACATTATTGCCATAGAGGGAGTACAGAGAAGGTTCACCAGACTGATTCCTGGGATGGCAGGACTTCCATATGAAGAAACACTGGATAGACTCGGCTTGTAATCGCTGGAATTTAGAAGATTGAGGGGGGATCTTATAGAAATCTAGAACATTCTTAGGGGGTTGGACAGGCTAGATGCAGGAAGATTGTTCCCGATGATGGGGATGTCCAGAACAAGGGGTCACAGTTGAAGGATAAGGGGGAAGTATTTTAAGACCGAGATGAGAGAATCATTTTTCACACAGAGAGTGGTGAATCTGTCGAATTCTCTGCCACAGAATGTAATTGAGGCCAGTTCATTGGCTATATTTAGAGTTAGATGTGGCCCTTGTGGCTAAAGGGATCAGGGGATACGGAGAGAAGACAGGTACAGGATACTGTTGGATGATCAGCCATGACCATATTGCATGGCGGTGCACTCTCGACGGGCCGAATGGCCTACTCTTCCACCTATTTTCTATGTTTGTATGTTTGTATGTTTCTATCAATGATGTTGATGTGCAGTTTACCAGGGAGTGCAAATACCTTGGCGAGCACCTGTACATTAAACTGGACTGGCCCAGGAACACTGAAGCCCTGGATAAGAAGGATCAGAGCCGGCTGCACTTTTTGAGAAGACTCAGCTCTGCAGTAAGACGCTGCAGATGTTTTACAAATCTGCGGTAGCCACTTTCATCTTCTTCGCTGCCGTGTGCTGGGGCAGCAGGGTGATGGCAACGGACGTTAAAAGAATTAACAAACTCATGAGGCTGCATTGCGCCGTCCCGGGGGCGGAGTTGCGTTCATGGGTGGTGATCTTCGAGGGGAGGATGCTCCTCAAACTGCGGAGCATCCTGGGCAATACAGCTCATTCCCTCCACGACACACAGGACAACCAGACGATTACCTTCAGCCACAGACTCGTTCCACAAAGATGCAGGAGAGAAAGCCAAAGGAGATCGTTCCCTGTGGCATTGAAACAGTAAAACTCCGCCCCCTTCTGTCGTGTCGCAGACTGGGACCGACCTCCCCCATCCTCATAGCCATGAATACATGGTCACACACACGTACGTACAAGCACACACACATACACGCTGACTCGTAAGCCTTCGTTGACAGCTTCGCCAGCAATTGAAACAACAATGAAACCGCGATCGAGCAACAATTGTCATTTATTGGTACAGCGTGTCTTTGAAGATCAGTTGGGACTGGATCGGAAGAACCCTGCATCCCATGTCGAAGCGCTCAGATTTACCCCTTCTTTTGGCAACATGTCTTCGACGGAAGGCAGGTTCCAATTCTGACGTAAAACTCGGTGATGCATTCTTCAGTACAAATACCTCCTTTGCTGAAACAATCGGCTAAATGTGATAAAGTACAATTATAAGACTTCATTATTTAATTTACAGATGCAGTGACAAATTGGCAAAGATTTGAATCTACATTATGTGCTTTGGAGGTCCACATCACCCCTTGTGTGGACACGTCCGGCCGCACTCCTAGAGTCATAGAGTGATACAGTATGGAAACAGGCCGCTTGGCTCAACTCGCCCACACCGGCCAACAATGTCCCAGCTAAACTTATCCCACTTGCCTGCGCTTGGTGCATATCGCTCCAAACTTGTCCTATCAATGTACCTAACTACTTTTTAAGCGATGGGATAGTCCCATCCTCAACTACTTCCTCTGGCAGCTTATTCCTCACAACCACTACCCTTCGTGTGAACAAGTTATCCCTCGGATTCCTATTAAATCCCCTTCAGCTTGAACCTATGTCCTCTGGTCCTCGGTTCCCCTAATCTGGGCAAAAGACTGTGCATCTACCCGATCCATTCCACTCGTGATTTTGCACACTTCTACCCGATCTCCCCTCATCCCTCTGCAATCCATGGAATAGAGACCCAACCTACTCAACCTATCGTTATAACTCACACCCTCTTGTCCTGGGAACCTCCTCGCAAATCCTTTCAGAAATCTTTCAAGCTGGTCAATATATTTCCTATAACATGGTGCCTAGAACTGAATAGACAATAGATGCAGGAGTAGGCCATTCGACCCTTCGTGCTAGCACCACCATTCAACGTGCTTACGGCTAATGATCCACAATCAGTACCCCATTCTTGACTTATCTCCATATCCCAGATACCCTCTATCCCTAAGAGCTCGATCTAACTCTGTCTTGAAACCATCAAGAGAATCAGCCACCACCTTACACCCACTGAGGCAGAGAATTCCACTAACTCACAACTCTCTTTGCGGAAAACTGTTTCCTCATCTCCTATCTAAATGGATCACCACTTATTCTGAAACTCTGGCCTCTGGTTCTGGACTCACCCAACATTGGGAATATGTTTCCTGCCTCTTACGCGTCCAAACCCTTAATATTCTTATATGTTCCTCCATCCCGGTAATTAACCTCGTGAATTTACGCCGCACTCCTTCAATAGCAAACATTGAACACAATATACTAAATGCGGTCTCACCACCGTCCTATCCAACTGCAACATGACTTCCCAAATTCTATACTCAATTTCTGACTGATAAAGGCCAAAGTGACAAAAGCCTTTTTGTACATCTTATCTAACTGCGACTGGACCTTCAAGGAGCCATGTACCTGTACTCCCAGATCCCTTTGCTGTACAGCACTACCCAGAGGCCTGCCATTTACTGTGCTGATCCTGCCCTTTTTCGGTGCTATCGGGCATCTATTTACACGAAACGGCCGACAAGCATAATTTAGAGAAACAGCATGAAAACCGGCCCACAGGTTAAACGACGATCATTGATCGCAGGTTGACATTAGTTCTAAGTTGTCCCACTTTTACATCCACCCCAACACACTATTATTTGGGGTTTGAAGTTCAATGGACCGAATTTACAGCGGCCCATTGAACATCAAACCCGCACCTCTTTAGAATGTGGGGGGAAACCATAGCAGCCGGAAGAAACGCGCGTGCTCACAGAAGGAACCTATACGCTTTACAAAGACAGCACCAAAGGTCCCCATCGAACTCGGATCCCTGCCGTTGTGTGGAACAGCTCTTCCATGTTCACTGCTGCAGCACGCTATTTTGCAACCACTACTACTGACAGTGTAAATAAAGATGGGAATGCTAACCATCTGTATAGTTGAAAAGAGCTTGCAAAATGTTGGTAGACTGGACCGCTGAATATGAGGACAATATTCCGTGGTTTCTATCTTTCTCTTCTTTCCATCTGTTGTGCTTATCTACTGTCCCCAGGAGAACTCTTATATATCGACGAGACCAAGCGGGGGCTAGTCATTCGTTTCGCTCAACACATTTGCCCAGTCCGTCTTGGCCTTGGTAATTTCCAGGTTGTCAAACACTCTAAATCCCCTTCCCATACTGACATTTCTGTACTAGGCCTCCTCTGTTGTCAGTGTGAGGCCAAGCTCAAAACTCGCGGAACAGCACCTCATGTTTCCCTTTCGCAGCTTCCAACCCAACGGTATGAATATTGATTTTTCTAAGTTCAAGTAACCCTCTGTCTCCGCGCCTCCCTCGTAGTCGTAGTACTAATTTCTCTGTCATCGATACTTCTTTGACATATCGTTGATTAATTTGTTCTATATCTCTCCATATCACCATCTGTATCTCGGGGTTCCCTATCACCCGACTCAGTATGAAAAAGGGTCTGGAGCCCAAACGTCACCTGATCTTTGTTTGCAGAGATGCAGTCTGGACCTTGTGAGTTACTCCAGTTGTTTTAGTCTATCTTCGTACTTATGACTGCGTTGTTTGTATGCATGTACAGCATTATATGATTTAACGAGATCACATGCATAACAATCCCATCCAATGTCACATAAACATTGCAAATATAAGGGCTGTACAGACAAAGAGACAATAAATAATCTCCTGGGCCCGCCATACGACAATGTAGACATTTAAACACACACACTATTGTTCACCCACCATCAGTGGTAGTTTCTGTCATTCCGGCTGAGATCGGTTGAGTCAAGAGCAAAAGTCCGAAGGCGAACTGAAACATGTACCTCATCTTTAGCACTGTTCCCCTTTCTGTACCAAAGAAGTGGGTAGTCGGATCGGCGTTGTTGCTGTATTTATCCTGAGCCAGGTTGGGGTGTGTGTTGGCGGGCTCGGCGTGCATTGGACACGATGGTGATCGATTTGTTCCACGTGGCAACCGTCAGTCTGACCGCTCCTCGTTGGCTTAGAAAGTCGCTCAGCGGCCAGCGTAAATTGCCTGGCAGATTTGAACTGTTTTATCAATAAATGTGTGTAGTGTGGCTCTATTCCAAGATTATACCGTCAAAGAGACGCCTCGTGGTTATGAAAGTCGACAATTAAAACTTACGGCACCTCTCCAACCACACAGTATTCGTGCAGTATTGAGGCTGCCGAATCATCTCTTTAATATCATATGAATATCAGAATATCATAGGGTGGAATGCTATAACACGACTTGCATGCGTTTCATGGAGCATATTAGGGGCTAGTGGAGTCAATGGATATGCGGAGAAGGCATGCACAAGTTATTGATAGGGGACGATCAGCCATGATCACAATGAATGGCGGTGCTGACTCGAAGGGCCGAATTGTCTATGTTTCTATGTTTCGATGTTTCCTCACATGCTTGCACATGGGCCATAACTCTCCATTCCCAGCATACGCATGAGCCTATTAAAAGGCCACTTAAAAGCCACTATTGTGTCAGCCTCAGTCACCAGCCGGCAACGCTTTCCAGGCAACTACCGCTCTCAGTGTTATAAAATCTGCCCCGCTCATTCCCTTGAAAAGTTGCCCCTCCCACGTGAAAGCTATGTTCTCCATCGTATTTGACATATCCAACCCGCGAGTAAATTCGGAGCCTCTACTGTGTTACAATCAAATATTATTATTCTTTTTTTGTAATATCTTTATTTATTAGAGTTACCGTAAGTTGCACCAGTGTACATCCCTTATATTGTATTACAGTCATTGTACCCCTTAATTTTTTTAAAGGCTTTAGAAAAGAGAGAAAAGAGAGGGAAATATCAGCATAGAAAGTAGAAAAGTGAAAATGAGATGTGAAAGTGCAAAAGCGTGACAGTAATAGATTTATAAATGCAGACCACGTCTTATAGAAACAGTTTGATTTTCCTGCTAGTCGGAGTCTCATATCTTCCAAGTGTAGTGTTCGAACATAATTGAAATCCACATATTAACTGTTGGTATAGGGGAATTTTTCCAGAATTTTATGATTAGCTTATTTCCAGTTATTAAGCCATATTCAAATAGAATCTTTTGAAACTCATTTAATTCAGGGCTATCTTCTGATATCCCGAAGATAATCCAGTCTGCTTTCGGAGTCAGTTTTATTTTAAATATTTTTGTGAAAATTTCAAAAATTTCAGTCCAAAATGTTTGAATTTTTGTACAAAACACAAACGAGTGCGCTATATTAGCTTCTTGACATTGACATTTATCACATATAGGTGAGACGTTGGGAAAAAGTGTACTTATTTTAGTTTTTGAATAGTATAATCTGTGTAAGATTTTAAATTGTATTAAGCGGTGTCTTACATTAATTGAACATTTATGCACATTTAATAAATATTCTTCCCACCTTTCTTTGGGAATTTTTATGCTTAATTATTTTTCCCAGTCTCTCCTGATACCATCTGTGGTTGGTATTTCTGCATTTAGAATAGTATTATATATATATATATGATATTAGGTTTGCTGATTCTGCCTTTGTATTCACTACTTCTTCCAGTAAGTCTGGAGACATATTGTAATAATCTTGTGAGTATTTTTTCAGATAGTCACAGATTGGAAATATTTAAAATACTGATTGTTTCCCAAATTGTATTTCAGTTGTATTTGTTTAAATGATAATAGTTTTCCCAATTCATACACATCTCCGAATATTTAATTCCAGCTCTTTCCCATTGTATAAATGCTTTATCTATAGTTGAAGGTTTAAATGAGAGGTTTTTTACCGATAGATAAGAGAGATAAATTTCTTAATTTTAAATTGTGTTTTATTTGTTTCCAAATTCTAATTGTACTGTATATAATTGGATTATTGTTGTAATTGATATTATTCATCTATATTGGAGAGGGAAGGATTGCTCCAATATTATAAGGGAAGAAATCCTCTCTCTCCATAATCGTCCAATCCGGTTGCTGGGCAGAGTTATCCAGCAATTGGATCATGTTTCTGATATTTACTGACCAGTAATAATACATAAAGTTGGGGAGTGCTAATCCCCCTACTACTTTGGGTTTATTCAGATGAGCTCTTTGTATTCTGTGGGATTTATAATCCCAAATAAAATTTGTGATATCTGAGTCCATTTTTTAAAAAAACTTTTGGGGTAAATACTTTAGGATAGATTGGAACATGTATAACATTTGTTGTAGAAAAATCATTTTTATCGCATTTATTCGGCCTTTTAAGGACATCGGCGTTTTCCAAAATTTAATCAAGTTATATAGTTTCTTAAGTAGAGGGTTATAATTTTCGTCAAACATATCTCGATATTTTTTCTAGTAATTTCGATGCCCAAGTATTTACGTTTTCCCGTGGCTATTTTGAAAGGAAACTGTAAAAGATGCGTAGAGTCTTTCGGTTTTATTGACATGATTTCACTTTTATTCCAATTCATTCAATATCCCGAGAATGATCCGAAGTCCTCTATTAATTTTTAAATATTTGGTATAATAATATGACATTAAGGACATCATCCTATATTGTCAGCGGGACCAATTGGGCGTGGCACAGTGGTGCAGGTAGGAGAGTTTCCCCCAGTTTCCACATAATAGGCCTCGGGCCTCACAACACCAGAGACTCGGTTTCGATACTGACTTTCGTTTAGAGGGACAATGCGCAAACAGGCCCTTCGAATAAGCGAACACTCGTACACTTTTCCTATCCTACCCACGAGAGGAAAATTACTGGACCGAAATAACGTACAAACTCGTACGTCTTTGGAACGTGAGAGGAATTTGGAGCACCCGGAGAAAACCCACGCGACCACAGCGGGAACTTACAAACTCCGTGAGATTGTACCCGCAATCAGGATCGGCCTCGCGTGATTTCTGTGCGGAGTTGCCATGATGTCCCCGTGACCCTGTGGCTTTCCTCTCGGGTGCTCCAGTTTCCCCCCACATTCCAAAGATGTTCGGGTTAGTAGGTTTTTTTTTGAAAATTGTCCCTAGTGTGTCAATGGTCGAGAAGAAAATAGGATAATATAGATATAGTGTGAGCAGGTAATCAGAGGTTGGCGTGAGCTTGGTGCGTCGAAGTGTCTGATTCCATGCTGCATTCGTGTCCGCTCCCAGTTTCCACCAAAGGTGGAAATATTTCTAAAAGTATTAAATGTTCGAAAGGTAAAAATATTTCGAAAAGTATTAAAAATCTACATTGCAGTATTGTTAAGCGATGTGAGCAGGCGATGGTTGTAACGAATGTGATGGGGCGAATGGCACATTTGTGTGGAGACCATTTGTCTATGAAATTGCGTGTGACTGCTCGGTCTACGTCTGGTCTGTAAAAGAGAATGGTTTTACGAGTGGTGCCTGACATACAGACGATGGGCAGTCTGCTTTCGCCGGGGGCTAGGGTATATTTCAGGAAAACAACTTCACCCCTGAGCGTAATTCAGCTTGTTAGCTAGGCTTGTTCTACCGCTATCCTGATGCACATGCCGCGAGGAAGCTGTTCCTTTCCCAGTCGCCTCCATTGACGGGCAGAGTTAGCATGGCATTCATGCATTTGTCTGCCACGTAGGACGGGTAGCGGAGTACAGTTTATATTAACACGATCACAGAACGTTCAGTACTGTTTATGGAACTACCTTTGCCGCGCACACCAGCCATAAACCGGCATTAATTATTGGTTGACGTCTACTGGAGAGTTACATGCGGCAATCAGCTTATATTTTCCCCTCGTGGAGTCATAAGACCTAGGCAGAACGCAGAATGAACACGATTAACGCCAATCACGCACAGTCACTGTCGGTGGAATATGGAACTGGTAGAACTATTATACATATTCACTGTTTCGATCTTGGAATGCAGAATCGTGTAGCATAAGACCAGCAATTCGGCACACAATTTAATTCCGAACACGATGCCAGGTTAAACGTATTTTCTCTGCTTCCATGTGATCCATATCCATTAATCCCCTGCATAGCCATCTTATTAGAGTCACAGTGTCATAGAGTGATACGACGTGGAACCGGGAACTGCGCCCAACTTGCCCACACCGCTAAACATGTCCCATCAATACTAGTCCCACCTGCCCGCGTTTGGCCCATCTCTCTCCAACCCAATCCCAGCAATCTACGTGTCTAACTGTATCTTAAAAGTTTGGATAGTGCCTGCCTGAACTACTTCATCTGGCAGCTTGTTCCGCACTTCCAAGCCGCTTGTGTAAAAAAGTTACCGCTCAGATTCGTATTAAATATTTTCCCCTTCACCTTAAACACATGTCTTCCGGTCGTCGATTCCCCTACTCTGGGCAGGAGACTCTGAGCATCTACCCGGTCAATTCATCTTATGATATCATACACCTCTAAAAGATCACCATTCATCCTCCTGCTCTCCAATAAATAGAGTCCCTGCGTCATCCTGAAGATCAGACCTTCCAGTCCTCGTAAATCTTCTCTGTACCCTTTACAGCTTGACAACATATTTCCTATGACATGGTGCCCAGAAATTAACACAATGAAAAGCCATGTCTACCTCCCAATCGTATCTGTCTCCAATGCAATAACGGACACGAAACGTGGAGACACGGAAGCATAACATACAGTGGCTTGCAAAAGTATTCATACCCCTTGAACTTTTCCACATTTTGTCACGTTACAACCACAAACGTAAATGTATTTTATTGGGATTTTATGTGATCGACCAACACACAGTGGTGCATAATTGTGAAGTGGAAGGAAAATGATACATGGTTTCCAAATGTTATTACAAATAAAAAACTGAAAAGTGCGACGTGCAAAAGTATTCAGCCCCCCTGAGTCAATACTCTGTAGAACTACCTTCCGCTGCAATTACAGCTGCAAGTCTTTTGGGGATGTCTCTACCAGCTTTGCACATCCAGAGACTGAAATTTCTGCCCATTTTTCTTTGCAAAATAGCTCAAGCTCAGTCAGATAGGATGGAGCGCGTCTGTGAACAGCAATGTTCAAGTCTTGCCAGAGATTCTCAATTGGATTTAGGTCTGGACTTTGACTGGGCCATTCTAACACATGAATATGCTTTGATCTAAACCATTGCGTTGTAGCTCTGGCTGTATGTTTAGGGTCGTTGTCCTGCTGGAAGGTGAACCTCCGCCCCAGTCTCAAGTCTTTTGAAGACTCTAACAGGTTTTCTTCCAAGATGCCCTGTATTTGGCTCCATCCATTTTCCCATCAACTCTGACCAGCTTCCCTGTCCCTGCTGAAGAAAAGCATCCCCACAGCATGATGCTGTCACCACCATGTTTCAAAGTGGGGATGGTGTGTTCAGGGTGTTGTGCAGTGTTAGTTTTCCGCCACACATGGCGTTTTGCATTTAGGCCAAAAACTTCAATTTTGGTCTCATCAGACCCGAACACCTTCCTCCACATGTTTGCTGTGTCCCCCACATGGCTTGTGGCAAACTGCAAACGGGACTTCTTATGGCTTTGTTTCAACAATGGCTTTCTTATTGCCACTCTTCCATAAAGGCCCGATTTGTGGAGTGCACGACTAATAGTTGTCCGGTGGACAGATTCTCCCACCTGAGCTGTGGATCTTTGCAGCTCCTCCAGAGTTACCATGGGCCTCTTGGGTGCTTCTCTGATGAACGCTCTCCTTGCCCGACCTGTCAGTTTAGGTGGACAGCCATGTCTTGGTAGGTTTGCAGTTCTGCCATACTCTTTCGATTTTTGGATGATGGATTGAACAGTGCTCCGTGAGATGTTCAAAGCTTGGGATATTTTTTTATAACCTAACCCTGCTTTAAACTTCTCCATCACTTTATCCTTGACCTCTCTGGTGTGTTCCTTGGGCTTCATGATGCCCAAGGAACATTGTTTGTTCACTAATGTTCTCTAACAAACCTTTGAGGCCTTCACAGAACAGCTGTATTTATACTGAGATTAGATGACACACAAGTGGACTCTATTTACTAATTAGGTGACTTCTGAAGGCAATTGGTTGCACTGGATTTTATTTAGGGGTATCAGAGTAAAGGGGGCTGAATACCTTTGCATGCCACACTTTTCAGTTTTTTATTTATTAAAAAAATTGAAAACCATGTATCATTTTCCTTCCACTTCACAATTATGCGCCACTTTGTGTTGGTCTATCGCATAAAATTACAATACAATACATTTACGTTTGTGGTTGTAGCGTGACAAAATGTGGAAACGTTCAAGGGATATGAATACTTTTGCAAGCCACTGAGTATCGGGAGGGCAGGATCTAGGTGAGAGAGAGGGACAACATGAAATCAGTGCTGAGTGGGAGTGGGGGGTTGGGGTGACGTAAGGGGAGTTGATGGAATAAAATTTTTTTATTTCTTTTTTTTTTTTGTCCAATTAACCACGGGGGCATGGTCATCTTCAGCTCCGTGTACTTAATGAAGTGGCCCTGGTAATTATCAATCCCTGGATGTTTATTTCCATCAAGTTCAAGTTCATGTTCACATGCATTGCCCCATGCACCAATTAAGGTACAATGATGTTTGAGTTACCATAGAGCCATACGAGCAAAGATAACACAATATACAATAGAGTTTGACATCAACATCCACCGTAGTGGAATCGGCATTTTTCACTGTGATGGAAGGCAAGAAGGTTCAGTCATCATCCTATATTCTTAACATAATTGCCATTCAATAGAATCATGGCTGATGCCTGCTGGCCGCAACTCTTCTGAATAGATGACAGGCGTTATTTTTTAGGTGAATAATCCCACCATTTCAAGACGTATGTGCGGTAACAGAGTGAATTGTATATCGGCGAGGTTGTCAGCGGAAGTGAAGATCCAGAAATAGAGCACAATTGTTTTAAGCAGAACATTTACAGAATAAGGCAGTTCTGATAAAGTAAGCATGGTTTGTGGAAAGGGAATCTTACATGACCAGGCTCTGCAACTTACAAAAGCTTTTGTTTTCTTACGCTCTTTAGTGCTGAAGGAAATACCGCGGCTGCGGTGACTTTGGAAATGTTACCAACTTTTCATTCCATCCCACATTAAAATTAGTCATGTCAATAAAAGTAGGTGGTATTGGCAGTAAATTGCTCATAATGAAGAGAAGGATGTTCACATGGAGTTCGAATATAGAAAGGTGCAGCAAAGTTACAGAAGTTCGGCCCACATACTCTGTCCCACCGAAGATTTAAAGTTGCACCATCTCTGCCGGCGCACGTGATAATGTGGAATGCAATATGGAAAGGCACGTGATAAAGCAGATAGAATATAAGTAAAGACAGTAGCGGCCTTGTATGGCGTTGTTCGTAGGTAGGGTGGCGGGGAGTGGATGCCGTGTGGAAGATTGCGTAGAATGCAAATATTCGCAATGTGTTAATAAATACAAGACGTAGACCGCGGTAATGGGACCTACGGGTTACCACGCCAGTGCATTTCTCTCTTCAGTATGCGATCTCCCTTTCCCACATTAGCACAGCGCCTTCCTATAACTTGCTCTTCAATTGTCTCCCCAGATATCCCTACAAATTGAATCACTGAATTGTATTTCACCACCTTTTCTGGAGTGAGATCTTATTCACAACTGTTCTCTGCGCCGAAAAAACATATTACCCTCAAAATTCCTTCAAAATATATTCCCCTCACCTATGCCCTATCTTTTCCGATGTGAAGATCCAGAAATAGAGCACAATTGTTTCAAGAAAGGAGCGACAGAGAAAACGGGGAATTACAGACTGGTTAGCCTGACTTCGGTGGTGGGAAAGATGCTGGATTCAATTATTAAAGACGTAATAATGGAGCATTTGGATAGCAGTAAAAGGATTAGTCCAAGTCAACATGGATTTATGTAAGGGAAATCATGCTTGACTAACCTTCTGGAATTTTTTGAGGATGTGACAAGTAAAATCGATGAAGGGGTGCCAGTGGAGGTAGTGTATCTAGACTTTCAGAAAGCCTTTGATAAGGTCCCGAACTGGAAACATGTGACTAAAGTTAGAGCACATGGTATTGGTGGTAGGGTGTTGACATGGATAGAAAATTGGTTGGCAGACGGGAAGCAAAAAGTAGGAGTCAACGGGTCCTTTTCACAATGGCAGGCAATGGCGAGTGGAGTGCCGCAAGGCTCGGTGTTGGGGCCGCAACTGTTTACCATATATATTAATGATTTGGAAGAGGAAATTAAGTGCAACACTAGCAAGTTTGCGGATGACACAAAGCTGGGTGGCAGTGTGAACGGTGAAGAGGATGTTAGTAGGTTGCAGTGCGAGCTGGACAGGTTGAGTGAGTGGGCAGATGCTGGCAGATGCAGTACAATATGGAGAAATGTGAGGTTATCCACTTTGGTGGGAAAAACTTTGGGGAGATTATTATCTCAATGGGGTTAGGCTAGGTAAGGGGGAGGTGCAGCGAGACCTGGGCGTCCTTGTCCACAGGTTACTGAAGGTTGGCTCACAGGTACAGCATGCAGTGAAGAAAACTAATGGAATGTTGGCCTTCATAACAAGAAGATTTCAGTATAGGAGTAAAGAGTTTCTTTTGTAGTTGTATAGGGCTCTGGTGAGACCACATCTGGAGTACTGTGTACAGTTTGGTCTCCTAATTTGAGGAAGGACATCCTTGTGATTGAGGCAGTGCAGCGTAGGTTGATGAGATTGATCCCTGGGATGGTGGGACTGTCATATTAGGAAAGAATGAAAAGACTAGGCTTGTATTCACTGGAGTTTAGAAAGGATGGGGGCATCTTATATAAACATATAAAATTATAAAAGGACTGGACAAGCTAGATGCAGGAAACATTTTCCCAATGTTAGGTGAGTCCAGAATCAGGGGCCATACTCTTAGAATAAAGGGGAGGTCATTTAAGACTGAGGTGAGAAAAACGTTTTCACCCAGAGAGTTGTGAATTTATGGAATTCCCTGCCACAGAGGGCAGTGGAGGCTAAGTCACCGGATGGATTTAAGAGAGAGTTAGATAGAGCTCTAATGGGTAGTGAAGTCAAGGGATATGGGAAGAAGGCAGGCACGGGTTATTGATAGGGGATGATCAGCCATGATCACGATGAATGGCGGTGCTGGCTCGAAGGGCCGAATGGCCTCCTCCTGCACATATTTTCTATGTTTCTATCTATGATTCTAAGCCACCCTCAGGCTTCTTTGCTGCTCATCCTCATTCCACCATGCGTTGGGCCTGCCATACCTCTGGTTACTGATTCACAAGCAGTGACGCGAACTGCTCGTGAAAATAGAAAAAAAACAGATAATAAGACGTTTGCTGCGTATTAATAATCTCCAGTACACGGCTGCGAACATGCTGACAGAGAAAGTTAACCATTACCGCGATCTCCGTAATATTATTGTATTCTTAGATACAGACACGTGGATGTCACATGGAACGGTGGTTATGTTATATTAACATGGTCTCAGTACGCTGAGTGCAGGCACGTGCCGTGAGTAATTACTCAGGGTAGGCAATCAGTCGGCTATTAAAAAAAAACCACGCATGCGCAGATTGTTCACTCCATAAAAATAAAAAATAAAAAATACAAGCAGTAACAATTCAATTTGCCCAAGGCTCCCTTGTCTCCTTCATTCTGAATTACTGAATGGTTGGGGGGGGGGGGGAGATTGATGGCAGGTGGAGAGATGGTGGGAAAAACGGGAGTACAGGGAATAATTGAATCAGTTGTCATCTAATTGAATGACAACACTTCTTCAAGGGTCCAATTGGGGGGAGAGTTTCACAGCGTGTGGAGAGTCTGTGCCAGGGGTAAAGTTGCGGGGACACCAGGAGTGTTGAGAAGGAGGGGGCCGGGGATAATGCCAGTAACTCACTCACTGACCGCTGCCGCAGCTCTCTGGCCGCGAAGCCACGCACTGTAGCCGGGGATAGAAGCAGCTCGGGGAGCTGCGAGCGGCCGCCGGGACCCGACAGCAGAACTGGCCGCCACTTCAGCGCCTTCTGCCGGCCCGCTCACCTCTGGCAGTGCTCTCCGTCTGAACACCTCTCACCTGCCACTCGCCGACTTCGCTCATGTCAGCGGCTTCCTGCAAATCCTTAAATTCCCACAGCCGAGTAACCTCAATCGCGTTGTTGGAATTTAAGGATTTGCGGGACATGAGTGACGCCAGCGAGCGGCATGAGAGAGGTTTTTAAACGGAGAGCTGCCAGAGGTGAGCGGGGACCGGCAGAAGGCGCGGGGGTGGCGACCAGTTCTGCTGTCCGGCCCAGAGGCCGCTCACAGCCAGCCGAGCTGCTTCGCCCCCCCCCCCCCGTGCAACTTTACCCCGGGCCAGACTCCCCAACCGTTGTGAAAGGAGCTCTCCCCCACCCCCACACACCGGGAAATACGGTATTCTAAAACATTACCAATAAATGTACTTACCACATCATTGGTACACGAGCTCCATTTTTCTCTCTCTGTTTCCTAAGATACACTTAAAATAATGCCTATCCATATTAGAAAAACCCGCCAAGAAACTAGCGCTGCGCCTGCGCAGTGCTGAAAAGGCAGAATTTCAGCTGCCTTCAGCCCTGCTTGTCATTGACGACTTCCAGCAGCGCTGACGGCACGTGGGCTGCACAGGCCTTCCCGTGTTACAAGCACTGCGGTAAAAAGGCACGGAGAATTATGCCTACCTAAGAGATCGATCTCTTACATATGCATAATTCTCCCATGCCTTTATCATTTATATTTAGTTATTACCATGTTATTATTTTAGTCAGGGTAGGCAGTGCCTACCTTGCTTACCCTGACGGCACGTGCCTCCTAGGGGCTGTTGTAAGCCCATTAGGTAGGGCTCTATATTGCCATAGCTGATCCATCCAAACAAACTTCAAGAACTTTCGGTGATGTTTCCGTTTGGATACTGAATAGTGTGCATCTTTTAAGTCGATGCATGCCACAAAGCATCCTTTGGAAATCAGTGATTTAGCTGTTTCAAATGTGTCCATTTTAAATTGGGTATATTTTATAAAAGTATTCAAATCGGTTAAATCAATAATAATCCGACATCCACCATCTTTTTTAGTTTTGGTAAAGATGTTGGATACGAACTCAAGAGGTTCGTGCATCGCTTTCTCTAACACCCCTTTTACATGTAGCCTCAAAATATCCTCGTGTACTTCCGCTATTTCCTTATGTAAAAGTGCAAATTTCCGGTATCGTAATGTTGAGGCGGGGACAGTTGTTAATTTATGAATTCAATTTCATACCCCCGAATACCTTGTAAAACAAACGAGTACAGAGTTTTGGTGAGACCACACCTGGAGTATTGCGTACAGTTTTGGTCTCCAAATCTGAGAAAATACATTCTTGCCATAGAAGGGGTACAGAGAAGGATCACCAGACTGATTCCTGGCATGTCAGGACTTTCATATGAGGAAAGACTGGATAGACTTGGCTAGCACTCGCTAGAATTTAGAAGACTGAGGGGGGATCATATAGAAACTTACAAACTTCTTAAGGGGTTGGATAGGCTAGATGCAGGAAGATTCTTCCCGATGTTGGGGAGGTCCAGAACAAGGGGTCACAGTCTAAGGATAAGGGGGAATTCTTTTAGGACCGAGATGAGGAAAACATTTTTCACACAGAGAGTGGTGAGTCTCTGGAATTATCTGCCACTGAAGGTAGTTGAGGCCAGTTCATTGGCTATATTTAAGAGGGAGTTAGATGTGGCCCTTGTGGCTAAAGGGATCAGGGGGTATGGAGAGAAGGCAGGTACATAGAAACATAGAAACATAGAAACATAGAAATTAGGTGCAGGAGTAGGCCATTCAGCCCTTCGAGCCTGCACCGCCATTCAATATGATCATGGCTGATCATCCAACTCAGTATCCCGTACCTGCCTTCTCTCCATACCCTCTGATCCCCTTAGCCACAAGGGCCACATCCAACTCACTCTTAAATATAGCCAATGAACTGGCCTCAACTACCCTCTGTGGCAGAGAGTTCCAGAGACTCACCACTCTCTGTGTGAAAAAAGTCTTTCTCATCTCGGTCTTAAAGGATTTCCCCCTTATCCTTAAGCTGTGACCCCTTGTCCTGGACTTCCCCAACATCGGGAACAATCTTCCTGCATCTAGCCTGTCCAACCCCTTAAGAATTTTGTAAGTTTCTATAAGATCCCCTCTCAATCTCCTAAATTCCAGAGAGTATAAACCGAGTCTATCCAGTCTTTCTTCATAAGACAGTCCTGACATCCCAGGAATCAGTCTGGTGAACCTTCTCTGCACTCCCTCTATGGCAATAATGTCCTTCCTCAGATTTGGAGACCAAAACTGTACGCAATACTCCAGGTGTGGTCTCACCAAGACCCTGTACAACTGAAGTAGAACCTCCCTGCTCCTGTACTCAAATCCTTTTGCTATGAAAGCTAACATACCATTCGAAACATAACATACCAGTACAGGATACTGAGTTGGATGATCAGCCATGATCATATTGAATGTCGGTGCAGGCTCGAAGGGCCGAATGGCCTACACCTGCACCTGTTTTCTATGTTTCTATGAGTCTGAAGTTATAGAGCTCCATGCATCCCAGAATAAACGTAACCCCCCACCAACTTGTGAGGTTAAACATGCAGCACTTGCATGAGAACCAGACCCCCTTACCTCCATGGTTACCGGCGGGCCCTGACGTTCTGGGTTTTGGCGCTGCGTTGTGTTGCTAGATTGTGGAGTTTGCGCATCTTCCACGCCGGTGGCTGTTGGCCCTGCCCTAAAAAAGGCTTTTGTTGCTGGGGTGCGGCCGGCGTGTAGGTTCTTGCTGATCTTTCATGTGGCCCCCGAGGTCTTACATATGGTGTTTGTCTGCGCGCTGCCGGTCTGCTGGAGGGAGGTGGTTTCATTAACCCGACTGCCTTCGCCTCCTCGTCCAGGCCCTTGACCTGTTTGGGCAGGTCCTCACCGAACAGCTTTCTCGGTGGTGGCGTCACAGATGCCTTGCACTACTCCACGAACTTGGGTTGAGAGTCGGCTTGATGGAGAGTTTCCGAAAAGCGTTGATTTCGTACTGTGTGTTACACAATAACGCAAGAGCATCTTCCTCCTCCTGCGTCATCTCCGTGCCATCAACCGATCTGCAAAGGCAGTGATCCCCGACGTCAGTAGTTTCAGGATCTTTTGTAATTTAAGTTCCTGTGCCCTTACTCCTTAACTGATGTTGCCCCAGATGGGCGTGTTGACTGTCGGTACATTCAATGATACACAGCTGTTCGGGGCCTTGTATTTGTTCATAGCCTCTGTTTAGACCTGATCCTGCAGCTGGTGTGTAGTGAGGTAGTTAATGCTAGCCGATAGATTGGGCTGCAATGGCTGTCCTGAGTGCTTTGTCTGGGCAAATTTGGAAACCACATCCAGAAGTTCCTCTTGGGGTTTCTCAGGTGCTGCAGGTCACTGCGCCATCCCTTCATCCACGTCAGCCAGTTGCTGACCCTGGCACTCCCCACCGATGACGGGTCATGCTAGGTGGCCCACATGCATGTCTCCTGGAACTGGAGGACATCCGGTCCTACTGCTGGAGATTTTGCTCTAGGAGTTGCTCCACTATGCGCTCCACGCGGGCCATGCGACCGCCACCACTATCTGCGGACAACAAGTCGACTTCCTCCGGTTCTCCTCAACTACTGAGGCTTCTGACCATCAGCCCGTACCTCATCGAGGTGATGTCTAGGGTGCCTAGGCAGGATATCACTGCCTGCCGCTCCAGCGGGGCTATGCAACTCCCGCGCGGACATGCCGCTAGTCCGCAGTCTTCCGGACTGTGGCGGCCCACCTGTCTGGAAAGACATGAGCGGTGAGGATTCGGTTCCAGCCACCGAAGCGGGGTTCACCGACGTCCGCGCAGGCCTGCCACCTGTCTTCCCCGGGACAAAGGCGACGTTCGGTCACATCCAGCTGCTAACGCGGGGTGCGGTGACCGAGATGATATACCACCGGCCCGCGATCTGGCAGGCTCCCCCGGTGGTGAGTCTGCGCCGGCCGCACCTACGGTCTCCCAGACTCAGACCTCGATTCTCCACCGGCCCGCGATCTGGCGGACTGCTCCGGTGGCAAGTCGGCATCGGCCACTGCAGCAGGGCTCGCCGACTTTTGTACGGTTCTTCCCCTGGTCCGCGCTCTGGTGACCTGAATAGTAGGGGAGACAGTACGTGCCGCAGAGCGGGTAACACGTTTATGCACCTTTTTTCCACTGTCCCTATGCTTAGGTGACTGTGGTAGGGAGTCAAGGTCTTCCCTACCCTGCTCCCGCACGGTGCTCCTACCACTATGCGGCTTAATGGATAGCCGTGAAAATTTTCATTTTCATATTTCATTTTCAAAAGTACATTTTTATATTCAAACTTCATTTTCAAACCACAACTTCATTTTGAAAATTCATTTTCAAACCACATTTTCAGTTTCAAACTTCATTCTCAAACCATACTTTCATTTTGAAACTTCATTTTCAAACCACATTTTAAGTTTCAAACTTCATTCTCAAACCATATTTTCATTTTCAAACCACATTTTCATTTTCAGACCTCATTTTCATTTTCAAACCTCATTTCCAAACCACGTTTTCATTTTTAACCCTCATTTTCAAACCAATCTCATTTTCAAACCAACTTCATTTTTAAAACAACCTATTTTCAAACCAACCTAATTTTCAAACCAACCACATTTTCAAACCACCCACATATTCAAACCAACCACATCTTCAAACCAAACCAAATTTTCATTTTCAAAGTTCATTTTCAAACCACATTTTCATTTTCAAACTACATTTTCAAACCAGCCACATATTCAAACCTACCACATTTTCAAACCAACCACATTTTCAAACCACCCACATTTTCAAAGCAACCACATTTTCAAACCACCCACATTTTCAAACCAACCACATTTTCAAACCAAACCACATTTTCATTTTCAAACTTCATTTTCAAACCACATTTTCATTTACAAAGTTCATTTTCAAACCACCCACACTTTCAAACCACCCATATTTTCAAACCACCCACATTTTCAAACCACCCACATTTTCAAACCACCCACATTTTCAAACCACCCACATTTTCAAACCAACCACATTTTCAAACCAACCACATTTGCAACCCAACCACATTTTAAACCACATGTTCAAACCACATCAAGGGCACTCACAGGTCAGTAGACACTGTAGGCACATAAAAGCACACTCACATAGTAGATATTTAGTGTCCTGTTAATTCACAGCTCAGACTGAGAGTCGTGACCTCTCGCTCACCACCTTGCAGCAACAGAGCCACGTCCAGATTTCCGGGTTTTATAGCTCCCCCCCCCGGAAGGGACGTGGACTTCATTGTGCTGATTGACAGGAGAGAGAATCTCAACACTTTTTAAACGTTAATAAATCTTTTATTTTTCATCGATGGGAAAAATTATCTGCACCTGATAAGCGGAGGGGGACTCGGAGTAAGATGGCCAAAAATTTCAGCCGTAAGTCGTAGCGTTTTATTCCCCATATAAATATACAGCGCAAAGAGGAAGTGGTCAAGCTTAGATGTTTAATTATGTAGATGATATATACAATAGACAATAGACACTGGATCCAGGAGTAGACCATTCGGCCCTTCGAGCCAGCACCGCATTTCAATATGATCAATGCTGATCATCCACAATCAGTACCCCGTTCCTGCCGTCTCTCCATATTTTCTAACTCCACTATCTTGGAGAGCCCTATCTAGATCTCATTTGAAAGTATCCAGAGAACCGGCCTCCACCGCCCTCTGAGGCAGAGAATTTCACAGACTCACAATCTGTGTGAAAAATTGTTCCCTTATCTCCGTTCTAAATGGCTCAACCCTTATTCTTAAACTGTTGACCCTGGTTCTGGACTCCCCCAACATCGAGAACATGTTTCCTGCATCTAGCGTGTCCAACCCCTTAATAATCTTATGAACCTCTCTCATCCTTCTAAATTATAGAGTATACAAGTCCAGCTGCTCAATTCTCTTAGCATATGACAGTCCGGCCAACCCACGGTTAACATTGTGAACATAAGCTGCACTCCCTCAATAACATAGAAACATAGAAACATAGAAATTAGGTGCAGGAGTAGGCCATTCAGCCCTTCGAGCCTGCACCGCCATTCAATATGATCATGGCTGATCATCCAACTCAGTATCCCGTACCTGCCTTCTCTCCATACCCTCTGATCCCCTAAGCCACAAGGGCCACATCCAACTCACTCTTAAATATAGCCAATGAACTGGCCTCAACTACCCTCTGTGGCAGAGAGTTCCAGAGACTCACCACTCTCTGTGTGGAAAAAAGTCTTTCTCATCTCGGTCTTAAAGGATTTCCCCCTTATCCTTAAGCTGTGACCCCTTGTCCTGGACTTCCCCAACATCGGGAACAATCTTCCTGCATCTAGCCTGTCCAACCCCTTAAGAATATTGTAAGTTTCTATAAGATCCCCTCTTAATCTCCTAAATTCCAGAGAGTATAAACCGAGTCTATCCAGTCTTTCTTCATAAGACAGTCCTGACATCCCAGGAATCAGTCTGGTGAACTTCTCTGCACTCCCTCTATGGCAATAATGTCCTTCCTCAGATTTGGAGACAAAAACTGCACGCAATACTCCAGGTGTGGTCTCACCAAGACCCTGTACAACTGAAGTAGAACCTCCCTGCTCCTGTACTCAAATCCTTTTGCTATGAAAGCTAACATACCATTCGCTTTTTTCACTGCCTGCTGCACCTGCATGCCTACTTTCAATGACTGGTGTACCATGACACCCAGGTCTCGCTGCATCTCCCCTTTTCCTAATCGGCCACCATTTAAATAATAGTCTGCTTTCCTGTTTTTGCCACCAAAGTGGATAACCTCACATTTATCCACATTATACTGCATCTGCCAAACATTTGCCCACTCACCCAGCCTATCCAACTCACCTTGCAGTCTCCTAGCATCCTACTCACAGCGAACACTGCCCCCCAGCTTAGTGTCATCCGCAAACTTGGAGATATTGCCTTCAATTCCCTCATCCAGATCATTAATATATATTGTAAATAGCTGTGGTCCCAGCACTGAGCCCTGCGGTACCCCACTAGTTACTGCCTGCCATTGTGAAAATGACCCGTTTACTCCTACTCTTTGCTTCCTGTTTGCCAGCCAGTTCTCTATCCACATCAATACTGAACCCCTAATACCGTATGCTTTAAGTTTGTATACTAATCTCTTATGTGGGACCTTGTCGAAAGCCTTCTGGAAGT
Organism: Okamejei kenojei; assembly: GCA_035221665.1. Lineage (NCBI taxonomy): Eukaryota > Metazoa > Chordata > Chondrichthyes > Rajiformes > Rajidae > Okamejei > Okamejei kenojei. The sequence continues at coordinate 1,773,499 of CM069160.1, read as the reverse complement.
CCAGATATACCACATCCACTGGTTCTCCCTTATCCACGCTACTAGTTACATCCTCGAAAAATTCCACAAGATTCGTCAGACATGATTTACCTTTTGTAAATCCATGCTGACTTTGTCCCAATGATTTCACCACTTTCCAAATGTGCTGCTATCCCATCTTTAATAACTGACTCTAGCAGTTTCCCCACTACCGATGTTAGACTAACTGGTTTGTAATTCCCCGTTTTCTCTCTCCCTCCCTTCTTAAAAAGAGGGGTTACATTTGCTACCCGCCAATCCTCAGGAACTACTCCAGAATCTAAAGAGTTTTGAAAGATTATCACTAATGCATCCACTATTTCCTGAGCTACTTCCTTAAGTACTCTGGGATGCAGCCTATCTGGCCCTGGGGATTTATCGGCCTTTAATCTATTCAATTTACCCAACACCACTTCCCGACTGACCTGGATTTCACTCAATTCCTCCTTTGACCCACAGTCCCCTGTTATTTCATAACATGGATGTCCTTCCTCAAATTTGGAGACCAATGCTGCATTCGCTGTCTTTACAGCAGAATTTGAGTGCAGTAAACAACGTTTGTTTGTGAGATACAACTATACGAAAATATATTTCTAACGTGTTTATTTGTTTTCCTGTTATTAATATTTACTGCGTGGTATTAATCATTCCATTACTCATAATATACTTTTTGTTTATGTTAACCTTATACAATAACATATAGTTAATACAATTCAAACACAATGCAAGGGCATCTTGACATTATGAATCTGATCTTTCAAGCAGGGTGGCTCAAAGCAATGCTGCATCTAGATCACCGTGCTCACGGATCCATTGTCTGAAGGTGAGAATGCCCTTCTGCTGTTATTATTTATTTTCCATGTCCCTTCTCCCTTCCTGCAGCTGGAATCCCAGATACTGTAGTCGAGGCTCGCAGAACTTCAATTTTTCCAGGGATACTCTATTCCGTCTTGCTGCCGAATCAAATTGTGTGTATCAACTCGGGTTTCTCTTTTACATTTACTGCTGTTAATGTTATTAGCAACTCCAAATATGGTCCTTCCACCTAGAAGAGAAAGAACATTGGTTCATTGCTCCTACTTAAACCTGATCTCCTGGTTTAAACGGGTGCATATTTCCTTATGTTGGAAGGACCTCTGCCTACTTTACATGTTCATAGATTTTGCTCTTTCATAAATGTCTTGAGCATATCTTAAGTATTTTATATTAATCCAGAATAGGGCTACTATTTCAGGAGTCATCGGAGGGTCAGGTTGCTGTTCTCATCGGTCGGCTCATCAATATCTCTTGGAGTGTTTCGCCCGTGTTTCTATTTTTATTTTTCCTAAGGGCATACATTACTTTGTACATGACGTCCGGCCACTGGAAGCTTGGGCAAACAGTCCATCCCTTTCCATGTTCACGAGCGAAGTTTAAATATTTGATTAACAGATCGTGGAAGGGGGTACATGTGGTAAAAATGTCAGCCACATATCTTGATATTGCCACGGGTTCTTCCTCCATTGATTTGGACAACCTGATCATAGCCATCAGTACCATCATACCTCCGCGGCATCTCTCTGGGACGGATTAGGATTACTGAAGGAGAAGGGGGCAGGGGCTGGAAAACCTCCATGTTGGGCGTTCCGTTGCAGTTGCTGAGGGGGTCATCGGCAATCTCGAGCCCAATGCCCTTGTCTAGCACATTTCCCGCATTCAAATCGGGCTGTGTCACTCACACGGGCGAAACAAATCGCTTGCAGTCAGAAACGGGTGAATTGATGATGGGGAACAAGGACATGGCAGACCAATTGAATAACTACTTTGGTTCTGTCTTCACTAAGGAAGACTTAAATGATCTGCCGGAAATAGCAGGGATCCGGGGGTCAAATGAGATGGAGGAACTGAGTGAAATCCAGGTTAGCCGGGAAGTAGTGTTAGGTAAATTGAATCGATTAAAGGCCGATAAATCCCCAGGGCCAGATAGGCTGCATCTTGGTTCTTGGTTCTTGGTTACATGGTCCTCCAAAATATTCCAACTGGAATTTAAACTGGAGGTGGTGAAGGGAGGGGTTTAGCCAGAGAGGGTTATTGGTAAGAAAGTGCCACTTTAAATTTAGTTGCATCTGGCTGGGCAACCGTGGTTTGGTGGAGATTATTCCATGCTTTAATAGTGCGTGGGAAGAACGAATTGCTGTACACATCTGTCTTTGTGGCTGGGACCACAAATTGGATCGAATGCCCTCGTCTGCCCCTAATTGGTTTGGGGTTGGTGTAGGTCTTGTGATCTATGTCTAGCTGACCATTTAACATTTTGTAAAAATAGGTCAAACGGTGAACTTCACCTCTGTCTTGGAGAGGGTTCCACCCCAGAGAATCCAGAAGTTTGGTGACACTCGCTTCTCTCTCGTAGGTGTTAGTAACAAATCGAGCGGCCTGTCTTTGGACACGTTCGATGGATGAAATGAGTTTATCTGTGTATGGGTCCCAAGCTGCAACTGCGTAGTCCAGATGAGGTCTAACGAGGGTGAAATACAGCTTCTCCTTGACAGAAGCTGAACAATGATGGAAGTAGCGCCTCAGGAAGTTTAGGACACCTGTTGCTTTCACTGTTGCATGATGAGTCTGACCGGTCCAAAGTAGATCATTCTGCAATTTGATGCCAAGATACTTGGTTTGTTTGGTTTCTTCAAGGGTGACACCAAGTATGTTCTAAGATGTGACGCCTGGATCCCTCTTTCTGGTGACACGCATGGTTTCACATTTGGAAGGGTTGAACTGCATGCCCCATTGTTGTGACCACTCGACCATAGTATCGAGATCTTTTTGGAGAGCATCTTCATCATCAACTGACTTAATGGATGGTACAGCAAACAATCATCAGCGAATAGTCTGGTCGTACTTGCGACTTTTTCATGGATGTCATTGATGTAAAGCAAAAATAGTTGTGGGCCAAATACTGTGCCCTGGGGTGTACCACTCAACACTGGGTGCGAATTTGAGCTCTTTCCTTTCACACACACGTGTTGGAATGAATACCGTAGAAGTCAAGCTTCCGAAGCAGTCTCTGGTGTGGGATGGCATCAAATGCTTTAGAAAAGTCCAGTACAACTAAATCCATTATTTCGTTACTGTCAAGGCGCTTGGCCAGGTCATTTGTTGTCAGGATAAGCTGAGACTCGCATGATCTATGCCTCCTAAATGCATGTTGGTTGTCGGCAAGAATATTATGTTTGCTCACGTGACGCATCAGATTAATATCAATGATATGCTCCAGCAATTTACAGCAAGTACTTGTTAGTGGAACAGGACGATAATTCGCTGGGTTGGTGGTTGAACCCTTCTTAAAGAGAGGAGTGATGTTGGCCTTCCTCCAATCCAGCGGTACATCTCCCGAGTCAAGCGATTGTTGAAAAATGAACTGAACATCCCAGAGTACTTAAGGAAGTAGCCCAGAAATATTGGATGCATTAGTGATAATTTTTCAAAACTCTTTAGATTCTGCAATAGTTCCTGAGGATTGGAGGGTGGCTAATGTAAGCCCACTTTTTAAAAAGGGAGCGAGAGAGAAAACGGGGAATTACAGACCAGTTAGTCTAACATCGGTAGTGGGGAAACTGCTAGAGCCAGTTACTAAAGATGGGATAGCAGCACATTTGAAAGTGGTGAAATTATTGCACAAAGTCAGCATGGATTTAGGAAAGGTAAATCATGTCTGACGAATCTTGTGGAATTTTTCGAGGATGTAACTAGTAGCGTGGATAGGGGAGAACCAGTGGATGTGGTGTATCTGGAAGCAAAGAGTAGGAGTAAACGGGTCCTTTTCAAAATGGCAGGCAGTGACTAGTGGGGTACCGCAAGGCTCAGTGCTGGGACCCCAGCTATTTACAATATATATTAATGATCTGGATGAGGGAATTGAAGGCAATATCTCCAAGTTTGCGGATGACACTAAGCTGGGGGGCAGTGTTAGCTGTGAGGAGGATGCTAGGAGACTGCAAGGTGACTTGGATAGGCTGGGTGAGTGGGCAAATGTTTGGCAGATGCAGTATAATGTGGATAAATATGAGGTTATCCACTTTGGTGGCAAAAACAGGAAAGCAGACTATTATCTAAATGGTGGCCGATTAGGAAAATGGGAGATGCAGCGAGACCTGGGTGTCATGGTACATCAGTCATTGAAAGTAGGCACGCAGGTGCAGCAGGCAGTGAAGAAAGCGAATGGCATGTTAGCTTTCATAGCAAAAGGATTTGAGTACAGGAGCAGGGAGGTTCTACTTCAGTTGTATAGGGTCTTGGTGAGACGACACCTGGAGTATTGCGTACAGTTCAGGTCTCCAAATCTGAGGAAGGACATTATTGCCATAGAGGGAGTGCAGAGAAGGTTCACCAGACTGATTCCTGGGATGTAAGGACTGTCTTATGATGAAAGACTATCCAGTTTGTACTCGGTTTGTACTCTCTAGAATATAGGAGATTGAAAGGGGATCTTATAGAAACGTACAAAATTCTTAAGCGGTTGGACAGGTTAGATGCAGGAAGATTGTTCCTGATGTTGGGGACGTCCAGGCCAAGGGGTCACAGCTTAAGGATAAGGGGGAAATCCTTTAAGACAGAGATGAGAAATACGTTTTTCACACAGAGCGTGGTGAGTCTCTGGAACTCTCTGCCACAGAGGGTAGTTCAGGCCAGTTCATTGACTATATATAAGAGGGAGTTAGATGTGGCCCTTGTGGCTAAGGGGATCAGGGGGTATGGAGAAAAGGCAGGTACGGGATACTGAGTTGGATGATCAGCCATGATCATGTTGAACGGTGGTGCAGGCTCGAAGGGCCGAATGGCATACTCCTGCACCTAATTTCAGGACCATGGGCTCGTAATTAAACCTGGCAAGTGCCAATTCGGCCTTCGGGCCATCAACTTCCTGGGGCATCGGGTGCACGGCACGGAGCAGTGCCTCTGCCGGACAGGGTAGAAGCAATCCGCCAGTTCCCGTTGCCTGCTACGGTACGTGGCCTCCGGGAGTTCGTAGGGATGGTCACATTTTACCACCGGTTCGTTCCGGCGGCTGCCGAACTTTTGCGGCCGCTTTTTTAGTTGCTTACGGGCAAGCAACGGCAGATACAGTGGGACGCTGTCGCCATGGCGGCGGTTGAAGGGGCGAGGGAAGCCTTGGCTCGGGCGACTATGCTCGTGCTCGGCCGACGCCCCTACAGCCCATACCATGGATGCCTCGGACTCTGCGGTCGGCGGCGTTTTGGAACAGTTCGCTAACGGCTGTTGGCGGCCTCTCGCCGTCTTTAGCCGGCACCTGAAGGTTGCGGAGCAGCGCTACAGCGCTTTCGACAGGGAGTTGCTCGCCTTGCACCTCGCAGTGCGGCACCTCCGGTACTTCCTCGAGTGCCGTTCCTTCGTAGCCTTCAGTGCTTGAGAGAGAGAGAGAGAGAGAGAGAGAGAGAGAGAGAGAGAGAGAGAGAGAGAGAGAGAGAGAGAGAGGGGGGGGGGCGAGAGAGAGAGAGAGAGAGAGACAGACAGACAGACAGACAGAGAGAGAGAGAGAGGGATAGAGAGAGAGAGATAAGGAAAGAGATAGGTTACAAGAGAGAGGCGGGAGGCAGGTAGAGGGGGCACGGGAAAGAATTAGAGCTCGGAAGGAATAGGGGAAGAGAGTGTACGAGAGAGGGAGAGGGGGGCGAAGCTTCTCACTGTCTATCCTCTCTCTACCTCATTTTTATATACTTCTATCACATCTCTCCTCAACCCCTGAAGTTCCAGTGGAAAACAGTTTAGTCAATCTCTCCTTGTAGCTGGAATCCTCTAAAACAGGTAGCATTCTTGTAAACTTCATCTGCACTCTCTCCAAAGCCCCCACATACTTCTTGGAATGGTGTGACCAGAACAGCGCACGATGTTCTAAATGCAGCCTTCGCAACACATGTGAAGCTGCAACGTGATTTCTTGACTCATCCTCTCCATGTCTCAACTGGTTAAGTTAAGTACACCATGCACCCTGTTTACAACTCCATCTGCTTGTGTTATCACTTTCATGGAGCTGTGGACTAGTACCGCTAGATACCAGTGCACATTAATGTTGTTAAGGATTTTAGATTTACCACGATACATTTCCCTTACATTCACCCTCCGAAAGTGGAACACATCACACTTGTTCACATTAAACTTCCGCTATCATTTCTCTGTACATTTCGGTAACTGAGCTTTATCACGCTGTATACTGACACAAACATGGATAAATGGAATGGGCGACGAAAGCCTTCTTCTGACATATCTGTGCAACTCATAATGCACACTGTGTCCCCACATCTCTAGAGAGAGTGTGGAGGAGTGAGTGTGAAAGAGAGAGATACCAAGGATCAGAAAGTCATTAAAATTTAGAAATTGGGAGAATGATGCGATACATTATTGTAGTGAGATGGGGAGGCGGTCAGGAATGGTTAAGAAGCGTAGAGGCAAATCAGTCCAGAACTGCCGAGACTTTAGGAGCGAGAAAGAAACAGGGAAGCCAGGAGTCAGTGAAAAGAGATAGGAGACATAATGAGTGAGGCGCAGAGACGCCAAGGACAGGAATGAGACTAAGATGGAGGATTTATCCTCACGTGGAATTAGTTTTCAAGACTTCCAACCGTGAGGAGGATAAAACACACGGGAGGTCTCTGTGAAATATAACAAAATGATCTCAGACAGAGGAATAAATGGAGGATGAAAGGCTTCCCCTGTGAGCAAGGCTCAGTATCAGGTCTTGACGCCATCTCTTGCCCTCACACTATTGTCAAACTTGCTGCTCTGTGGCTCCCACCTCCCACAAATCTTTTAAATTTGCACGTCACACGCGTTCTGCCCTTCCTTCTGATAAACGTGTCTCCAGTGTGACGACACACCCTGGTCGGACAAGGCGTCAGGCGATTCTGCAGCAACAAAGAAGTACAGTGAGGAGTAACTTGCCGTCCCTGGAGTGGTTAGCAAAGAAAATTGGGCCCCCGTTCATGCACACGGGCAAAAAAGTCAACGACTTCTCTGCTCCCCTGCAAATTACTGGCAGTTCCATGCGGAATTGGGCCCGAGTCTCTCAAAGAAAGTCACTTCAAATCAGCTCACACTATCCACTCGCCCATCCTAAAGCTCAACCAGCCCATGTGTTGGGGACTACTGCCAGTGGAAATCAAGTTGAGAGGGGCAAAGTTTAAAGGAGACAAGGTTTAATTCTCCGAAAGGTTGGTGCCTGGAAATTGCTGCCTGCGGTGGGAGTAGAGGTAATTTAATAATGACTTCAAAGAGGGTTCTACATTGGTGCAGCGAATTGAGGCATTTGGATCTTGTGCATGCGGAGGAGATTAGTTTGCCTTGCATTAAGCTCAGCAAGGATATTGTGGGACGAAGGGCCTGTTCCTGTGCTGTTTTGATCTATGTGCAATTGAACTCTGGAAGACACGTCCTAGATAGTATGGTCAAATCGGAATACATTTTCAGTAAAACTTGCCCTCACTCAGTGAAAGTTAAATCAAAGCAATGCATTTGAAAGTGATTGTGAGAGAGGGGGAGAGGGGGAAGGAGAGGGCGAGGGAGAGGGAGAGGGAGAAGAAGAGAGAGAGGGAGAGGGAATTGCGCTTCCTCGGTGATGTGGTCGGACTACATCTGTGCGGACCTGGGACATCTTATCACTACTGCCTGTCTTTGGAAATACAGTAAACCATAGCACATGAGTTCATCCTGCCCTGAGTGGCAGTATAGTTATTGTCAGCCTGGCATCATGCCCGATGCTCCTAACGTCACCACTCAGCATCCTGCGCTCCAGAGTTATCAGCCCCAACCTCTCGTGTCTCTGCTTATAACGCAAATCCTTCAGTCCCACTAACAAGCATATGAATCGTCTCTGCACCCTGTTCTGCTTAATTATATCCTTCTCATAGGGTGGTGACGGGAACGGCACACAATACACCAAACATCAACATCTACAACTGAAACATGATTGCCCAGCATTTGTACTCAATGTCCTGTATAATGGTGGTAATAATACCAATTGCATTCTTCATCACCCTGCGTCAACATTCTCAAGGAACATGTACTCCTAGCTTTGTTCATAGGTAAACAAGCCCAGCCTCTCGATATAACTATAACTAGAGCCTCTCGCTACAACTAAAGTCATCTAACACAAACTGCGTCCTGGCGAATTGCCTTACCAATTTAGTTATGTTCAGAGATACAGCGAGGAAACAGGCCCTTCGGCTGACCAAACCCGCGCGGATCAGCGATCCCGCACTGGGTAACACACTGCCCTACACACACTCGGGACAATGTACATTTATCCCAAGCCAATTAACCTCCAAACATATACGTCTTGGGAGTGTGGGAGGAAACCGAAGATCTCAGAAAAAGACCCACGCAGGTCACGGGAACAACTTGCAAATTCCGTGCTGACAACCATCCGTAGACAGCATCGAACCCGTATCATCTGCGCTGTAAGGCAGCAGCACTACCACTCAGACACCGTGCAGTCCCATGTTTTGTCGAGTTACAACTTTCCAACGCCTTTTCATCAGCGAGTCCAAGCGTAGACCAGCCGATCGTTTCACCGAACAATTGCACTCGGAGGAAGGCCTGCTGGAGATCACAGATCCTAACCTGTTTTACCTCCCCTTCCATTTCCCATAATGCCCTTTTTGTCCTAGGCCTCCACCATTGCCAGTGTGAGGTCACGCACATACCATTGGAGGAACATAACTTGAGAGCTTACAATCCAATGGTATGCACATTGAATTTATCATTTCCATGTTATACCATCATATCCCCTCTTACTTCCCTCTGTGCTCCTTCCCACCTTCCCGCCCCACTGCAAACCAATTTCTCCGCCCATCTCTCACACACACAGTCACTCATCTCCTTTCCTTTCTGAACATTGAGTTTCCATATTTGTGTCCGCCATTTTCTTTGAATCCCCCTTTCACCCCCCCCACCCCCATAATACAGCCCCTCCCCAACACCACCCCCTCTTCCCGCATATATACCCCCCCCCCCCCCCACGTTCTCTCTGGCTATACAGCTTGAAAGCGCGGACCACCAGGTGTAGGAACAGCTCCTAGATGGTAATCAGACGGTGTCGGAAGAACTGCAGATGCTGGTTTACACTGACGATAGGCACAACATGCTGGAGCAACTCAACGGGACCGGATCATTGATGTACAGAGGGACATTGGGGTTGAAGTCCATAGTTCCGTGAAAGTTGCAGCACAGTTGATAAGGTGCAGAAGAAGGGGTATGGTGTATGATATGGACGCGGCTGCCTCCATGAGTCAGGCAATAAAATATGTATTTGAACCGCAAGACTTGGAGGCAAAGGAATTGAAGCGTTAGAATCTTGAGCTTAACACAAATCCCTGGAGGAGCTCGATGGGTCAGGCAGCATCTGCTGGGTGAATGGAACGCTTCTTCAGACTGATTGGACAGGGGAGGGTAAAAGCTGGAAAAGAGACGGGTGTCGGTGGTGAATGTTGACCATAAGACGAGATGGCTCAGAAGCAGAATTAGACCATTCGTCCCATCGATCGTTCAATCATGGTTGATCAATATTGTAATCAACGTGGAATTCAATGTTACAAACGGCTGTGGAGCCCAAGGCATTGGGTAGTTTTAAGGCAGAGATTTCGAGGTTTTTGTTTGTAATAGGCATTCAAGGTTACGGGGAGAATGCAGGAGAATAGGGACGAGACAGAAAAATAGATCAGCCGCGATCGAACTGCGGAATAGAGTACGAATATCGCACTCTCCCTCATTGCAACAGTACAAATGCAAGAGTTTAGTCAAATCTGGGAGTCCCAGTGCTCGGGAGGAGGTCAATGTTTGTTGGACTTTTTGCAAAAGCCTCATTTTGTTTCTCCCCCTCTATTCTACTTTCCCTCTCGAGTGTATGCCTCCCCTGGCGAATTCCCTCAAACACTCTTTCTGCAAGATAGGGACTGGCGTGATTAACTAGCACAATATTGTATTGGCCTTCAGTTGCCTTTTACCAGTTACGTATTCTTCCTTCTGTGCTCCAAGGAGCAGAATCGTAGCCAGCTTAACCTCTCCCTTTCGCACACGTCCTCGAGTCATGGCAACATCCTCATCAATCTTATCTGCACCCTTTCCAGCTTGACAACATCTTGCTGTGACATGGTGCCCAGAATTGAACACAATACTCTAAACGTGGCCTCAAAAACATGACCTCCCATCTTCTACACTCAATATTCTGACTGATGCAGATGTGCCAAAAGCCTTTTTGACCACCCTTTTTGGCCACTCCGCAGAGCCCCGTCATTCATTATGTTGGTCCTGCTCATGTTAGTCTTCCCAAAATGCAGCACCTCATATTTCTCGGAATTAAATTCCATCAACCATTCCTCAGCCCACCTACCGAACCGGTCAAGATCCTGCTCCAATTTTTATTTACAAATCATATGCTCGCATAGAAATAACAAGTCGGCATATGAGGAGGGATTGGGCAGGTGACATTTTGGGGAAGGATCCTCCTACGGTCTGATGTGAATCGGGGGTGAAAGCCTGATAAGAGAGGATGGGGCACGATAAAGCCTGCGTGACAGTAGATACATGTGAGTGGAGTTTAATTGATGAGGTTTCTACGATCGAAAGGCCACAGACGGTACCGCCTGCCAGAACCTCTATCACGGAGGTCTTCGACGACCGCAAGCGGGAGAGTCTCGACCAACTATTGACCCAAGAGGACCTGACTAGCTCATCCGTTCCTTTGGCTCGAATAAAACTCCCGGAAGCGATGGCTTACCGGCTAAGTTAACCATATAACCATATAACAATTACAGCACGGAAACAGGCCCTCTCGGCCCTTCCAGTCCGTGCCGACCATTTGTTTTCCCCTAATCCCATCTACCTGCACTCAGACCGTACCCCTCCATTCCCTTCCCGTCCATATACCTATCCACTTTACTTTTAAATGTTAAAATCGATCCTACCTCCACCACTTCTGCTGGAAGCTCATTCCACACAGCCACCACCCTCTGAGTAAAGACGTCCCCCCTCACGTCACCCCTAAACTTCTGTTCCTTAATTCGCATGTCATGCCCTCTTGTTTGAATCTTCCCTACCCTCAATGGGAAAAGCTTATCCACGTCAACTCTGTCTTTCATCATTTTAAAGACCTCAATCAAGTCCCCCCTTAACCTTCTGCGCTCCAAAGAATAAAGACCTAACTTGTTCAACCTTTCTCTGTAACATAGTTGCTGGAACCCAGGTAACATTCTAGTAAATCTCCCCTGTACTCTCTCTATTTTGTTGACATAAAGTTGTACTCGGCTCCGTGGGACTGATTGCGCTCGGAACTGCTGAACAATGACATGCTTCTAGCCGGCATCGTGTCAGAAGGGCATATATTTGCCTTAATGTACAAGAAGAAGGGGGTGATTAATGATATTAAAAAGTGGAGACCCAATTTATTGCTAAATGTCGATTATAAGATCTTGTCTAACGCCATCGCTAACCGGGTCAAGTCTGCTCTAGGACAGGTAATTCCCGGGCCCAAACCGGTGCTGTACCTGGCAGGAAAATCGTGCCCAACGTCGCCCTCACCCTGATGGCCACCTTCGTAGATCGAAGGCACGTTGGCACCAAGTGTCGCTACCTGCTGAGGTTCAAACTGTCTCTGTTGTTGCGAAGGATCGACTGTGCCAATCAGCAAGACATGCCGCAACATCTGTCATTCGTGGAAAGGCTCTTCCGACCCAACACCATTGACCACAAGTCCATCAGGCAGTGGTCAGCCAGGAACGTCCTGTAGGCACTGCAGGCAAATCACTCCATAGGTCCTCAGAGCAGATTGCCAGCTTGTCTGGCTAAATGCCTCAACGCCAGAACTCACCAACAAGCACCAATGTGGCTGGCGATGAGGGGAGCCCTCCAAGTCAGATCCTTCTTGCACCGTCGGAACCTCAATACCAGCGCACGCTGTCCTTGGGGCGACTCCTATGGAGCTGAGAAGGTTGCCCACCTCTTCGCACATTGTGGATTTGCAAAGAGAGTCCGGAGTGGTTTGAACGGGTCCCAGTCACGGTTTTGTTCCAAACAGCTCCGTAAAAGAGCACTCTATGATTTGTGGACTATTCCCAGAGACACATTCAGAGACGGACATCAAATGTTGATGGAAAGTCATCAACTCGGTGAAAGACGCTCTTACGTCGGACTAAACTGTGTTGACCTCCATGCGGAGCGAGATGGCCGTCAGGGAATTTTGCCGACTGCCCCGCTCCAGACTGCAGGAGGGCATGCTGAGGGACGCACTGAAGCTTGGTGCAGCCAAGGCTCAGTGGGGGAGGACCACAGTCTAGGGTCCTTCCGCTGCTGAACATTGGCGGGCAGGGTGTGGTGGAGACGTCCCTCAAATAGTGAAGTGATTTCACACCAGTGGGCTATATGAGTGGCAAGGGAGGGGGCGTAAAACTGTGTAAACACTACGTTACGACCCATTGAATATACAGTATGTATAGCCTCCGAGAATGGCTGAAGATTTTTTTTTGCACAGTTCCTGCATTATACATTTATTTCACTTAGCATGAAGTTTATGTATTTTTTTGAAATATATAATTTTCCATATTATCTGTATCTATAATCCTATGAATCCAAAATCTTAATTGTGCCTGTGCCCTATGGCAATAAATTCAATTCAACTTGTATTAAAACAATTTCCGAATTTGTGCCTTTTTTGTTTTACAAAAGGTATCCTTCAAACTGTCTTTTGCGAGACATTTTTTGTGTCTCCCTGTCTCTGCCTTCCCTGGCATCCAGATTGCCCCTCCTGATCAAGTTGACATACAGGGCTAGTCCCATTTGGTCCTTTCTAACTATTTACTGTAGTATCCATCCAGTAAATGCAGCACAGTGGCTTAGCGGTAGAGTTGCTACCCGACAGCGCCAGAGATCCGGGTTCGATCCTGACTACGGGTTCTGTCTGTCCACAGTTGATGCGTTCTCCCCATGACCAGCATCTGCTTTCTCCATGGTATCTGGTTTCCTCCCATATTCTATAGACGTACAGGTTTGTAGGAAAATTGATTTGGTATAATTGTAAATTGTCCCCACTTTGTCGAATAGTGTTAATGTGTGGAGGTCGCTGGTCGACGCAGGTCGACGCGGATTCGGTGGGCGGAACAGTCTGTTCTCGCGCTATGACTCTGAACCATACTAACCGACAAAAAATAAACACTTTTGAAGCTTTTAAACCTTGTTTATTCAATAAAATCACAGCCGTAGTTGATTATTTTCAGCTGCAGAGTTCAGAGAGCGGGATGGGTTTGCAGAGGCAAACATGGCTATCTCCTCCTATTCTGGAAGGTGGAAGCCTTGGAAGGTGATGGAACGTCCTGGAGACCAGATGCTGCCCGTGGTCACTTCCACCCACACCTGATCCCCCTTGTTGAGATACAGGATGATGTTGTTCATGGCGATCTGAACATTTTCCCCTGTCATATCGGTATGGATCCCACTTTTTGGGCTGCCATCTTTCATTAGGATCACATTGGTATTTGTGCCTCGGGTTGACAGTGAGGAGTAGCCAAGGAAATAGAGGCCATTCCTTCGGCAAGTGAACTTTCCAGTATCCGCATTGTAGCCGAGACGCTTGTTCACCAGAACAGTGTCGTACTTTATAATGTTCGGAGCCCTCACAATAGTTGGGACACCAGAGTGGTGGACTTGAAATACAACTTGACTGCCTGAAAGACAAAGTAACCAACTGATAAAATGTCACTGAGATTATTCAGAAGCTTTGCAGTCTGATAACCGGCTAAACCCGTTCATGCCAACCAAGATGCACATCCATGATAGTCCCATTTGTCCACATTTGGCCTATATTGCTCTCAACCTTTCCAATTCATGTATATATCCAAATAGTTTTTCAATTATATTATTATTATAACCTCAACTCTCTCCCGGGCATATGGAATAACTGAGTGGATAAAATTACCCATTAGGTTCCTATGAAGTTTCTCGCCTCTCAACTTAAACCTAAAGTCCAGGATTAGCCGACCCTGAGTAACAAACTCTGTGCACGCACTCTAATGATTCCCCTCATGATGCACTTTATGAGATCATCCCTTAGTCTTGTGCTCAAAGAACAAGTTATTTCCCTTCCCAATCTCTCCCGCTAGCTTGGGACCACGACGACGGAATCCTGGCATCCTTCCTGGGTCTAATTGTCCATCCTGATCAGAATATTTCAAATTAAGCCCCACCATCATCTCGTACATCTGTAATAGAATGTCCCAACTTCAATGCTCAGTTCCCTGATGGTCAATGTGCCAAAACACTTCTTCATCACCCGATGTACATACAACTCATCCTTTGGGAACTATGTTTCTGTACTCCGAGACAAATTCACGCAACGCATTCCTAAACGCCCTTCCATTCACTGTGAAGGTCCTGGCCTGGTTGGACTTCCCTAAACGCAACATATTTTAGCCATTCCTCTGCCCATTTATTCAGCTGCTCCAGATCCCATTATGATTCTTGCTAAGAGTGACCTAATAAAGTCATAGAGCTGTACAAGATGGAAACGGGCCCTTCAGCCCACCTTGTTCATGGCAACCAAGTTGGCATTCTGGGCTTGTCTCGCATGGCCCCATTGGCCCTTATCGCTCCACCATTTAACTGTCCAGTTTGCTTTCATCAGTTGTGGCACAACTAAGAATCCTGACATCATGCTACAACTGTGTAAGCCATTGATGAGGCCGTGTGCATTTCCGCTCGCCCAGTTGTAGGAAGAATGTCATAGAGAGAGAGAGAGAGAGAGAGAGAGAGAGAGAGAGAGAGAGAGAGAGAGAGAGAGAGAGAGAGAGAGAGAGAGAGAGAGAGAGAGAGAGAGAGAGAGAGAGAGAGAGAGAGAGAGAGAGAGAGAGAGAGAGAGAGAGAGAGAGAGAGAGAGAGAGAGAGAGAGAGAGAGAGAGAGAGTCCAGAGAAATTCACTAACCCTAATGCACGATCATCAGGGGACTGCAGGGCTGGCAATATAAGGAGAGGAAAACACAAAGCACTCAGGAACTCAGGAGATCTGTGGAGGGAATGGACACACAAAGGTGTATGCTGCACATTTTTCCCGCAGTGCAGCAGGCTGCAGTATCACTTTAGAGTAGTGTATTAAAAAATGAAGGGCATAGATAAGGTGAGCACAGTTTTTTCCTTGGGCGGCTGCAGGGCTGAAGGGCCAGTTTATCATTCTTTATGGATCTATGACTATGATTCTCATCTTTAAAAAAAAGCTCTTATTTTGATACCCCAACCATGGGATAAAGATTACCTCTACTTCCACCACATACGCAATACTGTATATATATGGTATAATTTTTATCCCACATGCCAGTCACTCTTCAACTTCTCCACTGCAGGGAAAACAAGACTGGTTGATAAAATCTCTCCCGATAACAAGAGTCCTCCAATTCAGAAACCATGGAGAAGCGCCTCCTCTGCACCACAGCCTGCTTGCAGTGTGGCCACCAGAACCTTTCATTGGCTCGCAATAACATCAAGTATCAGGGTAGAGTAAAATTGCAACGTAACCTCCAAATATTTACATTCCGAGACCGACTAAGGCCAGCGTTCCTTATGCCTTCTTCACCACCCTGTCTACAGACATTGCCACTTTCAGGAAGCTGTTGATTTGGGCATTTCTCAATGACTATGTTTGGCCGACCCTGATTTGATTTCCCAAAATGCATCGACTCACACTTATCAGGATGATTCTAATTTATCTTATTTTTTTTTAATATATTTTTTATTAGAAGTAAATACATAATAAAAAAACATTTTGTTTGTTATAAGTCATAGCATATAATCATATAACCATATAACCAGATGGAGTTTAATGCTGTTAAGAGTGAAGTGCTACATCTTGGCAGGACAAATCAAAATAGGACGTACATGGTAAATGGTAGGGAATTGAGGAATGCTGTGGAACAGAGGGATCTAGGAATAACTGTGCATAGTTCCTTGAAGGTGGAATCGCATGTAGATAGGGTAGTAAAGAAAGCCTTTGGTGTGCTGGCCTTTATAAATCAGAGCATTGAATATAGGAGTAGGGAAGTAATGTTAAAATTGTACAAGGCATTGGTAAGACCAATTCTGGAGTATGGTGTACAATTTTGGTCGCCTAATTATAGGAAGGATGTCAACAAAATAGAGAGAGTACAGAGGAGATTTACTAGAATGTTACCTGGGTTCCAGCAACTATGTTACACAGAAAGGTTGAACAAGTTAGGTCTTTATTCTTTGGAGCGCGGAAGGTTAAGGGGGGACTTGATTGAGGTCTTTAAAATGATGAAAGGAATAGACAGAGTTGACGTGGATACGTTTTTCCCATTGAGGGTAGGGAAGATTCAAACAAGAGGGCATGACATGAGAATGAAGGGACAGAAGTTTAGGGGTAACATGAGGGGGAACTTCTTTACTCAGAGGGTGGTGGCTGTGTGGAATGAGCTTCCAGCAGAAGTGGTGGAGGCAGGATCGATTTTAACATTTAAAAGTAAAGTGGATAGGTATATGGACGTGAAGGGAATGGAGGGGTATGGTCTGAGTGCAGGTAGATGGGACTAGGGGAAAACAAATGGTCGGCACGGACTGGAAGGGCCGAGAGGGCCTGTTTCCGTGCTGTAATTGTTATATGGTTATATGGTTAATAAAAAAACATTTTGTTTGTTATAAGTCATACATTATTAATATTATTTATATTAACAATTGTATCGTAATTATACTTCTTTATATTTTTTATTTTTTATACAGATAGAAAATAGTAGGAAAAAAATAAAAAAAATAAAAAGAAGAACGGAGTATTCAACTGATTATGCATCATTGCAGCTATATCCGTGGATTATAAAATATAATTCCTTAATTCAGATTTCAGTCAGGTTCTCGTGCCGAACCAATTTGCCCCTTCAAATATTCAATAAATGGGGGCCATATTCTTATGAATAGTTCTTGTTTGTCCATTAAGACAAATCTTAATCTTTCCAAATGTGGGGTCTCCGACATTTCCATTGTCCACATTTTAATTGTGGGAGTTACCGGGCCTTTCCAGAATTTTAATATTAATCTTTTCCCAATTATTAAACTATAATCGACAAAAGTTCTTTGGTTCGTTGTGAATAATTGATTTGGTTCTAGTATTCCTAATATTATTAATTTTGAATCAGGGACCTAATTGGTATTGACAACTTCCGAAATTATCTTAAAAATTTCCGTCCAAAAATTATTAACTTTTATACAGCTTACAATTGTGTGCGTAAGATTAGCCTCTAAGTGTTGACATTTATCACAAATAGAGGATACACATGGAAAATTCTGTTTAATTTGGTTTTTGAGTAGTGCAATCTATGTAAAACTTTAAATTGTATTAAAGAATGTCTAGCATTTAACGAACAGTGATGTATATGTTATAAGCTTTCATCCCATATTTCTGGCCCTATTATTTGACCTAGTTCGTTTCCCCATGATTGCCTATATATTTCCATCATGGGTGCATCATTATCCAATAAATTATTATAAATATAAGATATCAATTTTTCTGTGTTCGGGTGTTTATTCAAGCATTCATCAAGAATTTCTGTCTTTATATTTCTATAATCCTGTGTATTTGACTTAGCATAGACTCTAATTTGTAGATATCTAAAGTAGTCTTTTGAATGAAGCCCGTAAATTTGTTGTAGTTCCTGAAATGAGAGAAACAATTTTTTCCTGCAGAGATCGCCCATCTTAATAATTCCATGATTTTTCCATTGTAAAAAACCTTTATCCATCATTGAGGGTTTAAATGTAGCATTGTTTACAATGGGAAAAGATAGTGGTAAACAATCCAATTTTAGCGTCTTCTTTAATTGTTTCCAAATGCGTATTCCATTGTCTATTATTGGGTTTTCTTTATAGGTTTTTTTGCTTAATTTAGTTTTAGCAAATAGAATCGACCCAATTTCAAAAGGTAAACAATCTTCCTTTTCCATTTTTAACCAATCTGGTTGTTTGTCCAGTTCTTCCAACCAGAAATTGATATTTTTAATATTAACTGCCCAATAATAAAACATAACATTTGGTGGTGCTAAACCTCCATTTATTTTTGATTTACATAAGTGTTTTTTATTTATTCTGTGGTTCTTATAATTCCAGATAAAATTGGTGACTATAGAGTCAACCTTCTTTAAAAAACATTTTGAGAGGTATTTCGGGATTAATTGAAAAAGGTACAATAATTGCGGGAGACAAATCATTTTTATCGCATTAATTCTACCCAACATCGAAATAGGTAATGTTTTCCAATATAATATACTCTTATGTAATTTGTTCAATAAAGGTGGAAAATTAGATTTAAAGAAAGACGTATATCTCTTTGTTACATAAATTCCAAGATATTTGAGTTTTTCATTTACTATTTTAAAAGGGAATTGTTGTAGTATATGTGGATTACTTTCCATTATTGGCATGATTTCACTTTTATTCCAATTAATTCTGTATCCTGAATACGAGCCATATTGAGTTATTAAATGTAATAAGTTAGGAATACTAACTTCAGGTTTTGTGATGTAAATTAATACATCGACTGCGTATAAGGAGATTTTATTTTCAGTATCTTTAGTTTTATACCCATATATTTCAGGATGTGAGGTCACACTTTGTGCTAATGGTTCTATTACAAGTGCAAATAATAGCGGGGATAACGGACATCCTTGTCTACAGCCTCGAGCTAAGCTAAGTTTAGTTGATAACATGTGATTTGTTGATATTCTAGCCGTTGGATTAGTATATAATAGTTTTACTCATGTACTAAACTTCTCGCCCAGTTGAAAAAATTCCATAACCGAAAATAAATAGGGCCATTCCTCCTGGGCAAAAGCTTTCTCAGCATCTAACGAAATGATTGCTAGGTCTTTGTTAATACTTCTTTTTGAGTATATAATATTGAATAATCGTCTCAGGTTATATGAGGAATACCGTTTTGGTATGAATCCTGTTTGATCCGGGTGTATTAGTTTATTAATCACTGTACTTAATCTTTGTGCTAGGATTTTAGTTAATATTTTGGTCAGTATTTAGAAGAGCTATAGCTCTATATGATCCTGGATCATTCAGATCCTTATCCATTTTTGGTATAAGTGTTATAATAGATTCATTTAGCGTTTCTGGTAATTTCTGTTGGGTATAAATATGTTCATACAGTGTCTTTAAACGCGGAACAATCAGATCATAGAATGTTTTACAAAATTCCGAGCCAATGCCATCTGATCCCAGGGATTTACCATTTATTTAGTGATCTGATAGATTCTTCAATTTCTTTTACTGTTATTTCAGCGTTTAATAATTCTCTATCTTTCAAATCTAACCCTTTAAGATTACATTTTTTATAAGAAAGCTTCTATTCCTGTCCGGTGATCTGTCGTTTTAGCAGAATAAAGGTTTTGATAATATTGCAGAAATCTCTCGTTAATGTCCTTAGGTTGTACTAGTGGTTCTCCTTTGTCTGATTTAATCCTATGAATTGTTTTTTTCCCCGTCCAGTTTCCGTAATTGACGAGCCAATAATTTTTGAGGTTTATCTCCAAATTCAAAGTGTAATTGTTTAGTGTATTGATAAAATTTTACAACTTGGTCTGAATATATTTTATTTAATTTATATTTCAATACTGCAATTTTATTGTGTTTTATCATGGTTGGTGAAGCCGCATTCTCTATGTCTAAATGTATAATTTCCCTTTCCAATGCCTGTTGTATCATCCGATTCTCTTTATTATAAAATGCTTGGGAGGAGATCATGGCTCCACGAGTAAATGCTTTAAATATTTCCCATAGTAAGGAGGCAGATGTTTCAGGTTTATCATTTATTTCAAAGAACGTATTAATCTGTTTATTAAGATATTCCTGGGATGCTTTTTCATTTAAAATTTGTGGGTTAAGTCTCCATTGTGCCTGTTTCTCCGTCTTACCATTTGTTTTAATCATAAATGTTAAAGGGGCATGATCCGAAATTATAATATTGTGGTATTTCGAATTATAAGTAAATGGAATAAGAAAAAATGGAATAATGAAAAAAAAAAAATCTATTCTTGAGTACGTTTTATGTACCGGTGAATAAAATGAATATTCTCGTCCAGTTGGATTTTCTATTCTCCAAACATCTTTGATACTACTAGTATCTATATATGCGTTTAATAAATCACTGGAATGCGATTTTATTTCCCGTGTATGATCGATCTAAATAGGGATCTAATGTACAATTTGTTACATTAATATTGTAATAAATTATTAATTATTAAATTGTGTTGTGCTAATTCCGGAATTGTATTAAATATTTTCTTAAAAAACAAAGGACTATCAAAATTTGGTCGATAAACATTAATAAGAGTCAATTTGTGTGCATATAATTCACCTATTAATATAATGTATCTACCATCACTGTCTGTTATAGTTGATGTATGTTTGAAAGGTATCCCTTTACGGATTAATTTTGCCACATCTCTGGATTTGTGTGTAAATGAAGAATGATACGCTTTGTCAATCCATTTAGCTTTCAATCTATGCTCTGCGTCCTTTTTTAGGTGTGTTTCTTGGAGGAATATTACATCTGTTTGAAGTGCTTTTAAGTGTGCTAATACTTTACCTCTCTTAATTGGTTCGTTAATACCCTTAACGTTCCAGCTAATTTATCTTATTCTACTTTTACTCTGAATTCATGTCATTGCCCCATTACAGATACTCCGAGACTGATAATTACTGTTTTTATTTCATTGTGGCTTTATTCCAAAATTTAACTCACCGTGTTTTCTTTCGGACAGAGACTGGATCTTGGCCTCTATCCTATTCACGAATTCCAAAATATGTTTCCATTCAGGAAGTTTCTGGATAGCATCCTGAAACAAGAACATGTCAACACAGTTGACATTTGGCAAATCTTCATCCTGCCTAGCTTGTTGCGTCAGCTTCAATGTTCGGTGTTGAAGTGGTGGAGTTAAGGATGTAACAGTGTGGGATGTCAAAATCTCGTTGATGCAATGGGGGGCAGGGAGGAGAGAGGGGGCGAGAGAGAGAGGGAGAGAGGGAGAGAGGGAGAGAGGGAGAGAGGGAGAGAGGGAGTTAGAGAACGAGAACAGAGGGGTTAGAGAGGGAGAGAGAGATTGTGAGTGCTGGAAGATGAAGAAGGGGAAGTGAGGGTTGGGGGAGTGTGAGAGAGAGAGAGAGAGAGAGAGAGCGAGAGCGAGAGAGAGAGAGATAGATAGATAGATAGAGAGAGAGAGAGAGAGAGAGAGAGAGAGAGAGAGAGAGAGAGAGAGAGAGAGAGATAGATAGATAGATAGATAGATAGATAGATAGATAGATAGATAGATAGATAGATAGATAGATAGATAGATAGATAGATAGATAGATAGATAGATAGATAGATAGATAGATAGATAGATAGATAGATAGATAGATAGATAGAGAGAGAGAGAGAGAGAGAGAGAAGAGAGAGAGAGAGAGAGAGAGAGAGAGAGAGAGAGGGGGGGGGGGGGGAGTGGGGGTACGAGAGAGAGACGGGAGGAAGGAACAGGCGACAGGAGAGGGTGGGGAGAGATGGATTGAGGGAGAGGGAGATGGGGTGAGAGAGGGGAAGAAGAGATAGGCAGGGAAGGGGGGAGTTTGAAAAATAGTGAGTGAGAGGGAGGGAGGGGAATATAGAGGGAGAGGGAGGGTTTAACTATTGTAACCTGTAAAGGGGTACGGCGAATAGCTTTGTTTTGCAGACCATCCAATCAGAAAACATAATACTATATATATACATGCAGATTGAAGTCAAACTCAAGTACAATTGGTCGAGCAAAGGGGAAGATACGAAGTGGCGAATATCGTTCTCGTAATTGTTGTCCCCCACTTCCATAGACAACGTCTAATTACTGCAATGAGGTTCAGGCGAATTGGATAGTGTCCAACTTATGGAAGGGCCATTCAGACGGAAGGAAGCTATTCCTGAGTCTGCCTGTGCGCGCTTTCATGTTCTGAACCTTCTGCCCGCAGGAGCAGGGAGAAGAGGAATGACCGCGGTAGGGCGTCTTTGAATATGTTCGCTGCTTCTCCAAGGCAGTAATGAGAATTGTGAGAGGCGTAAAGTTACAAACGTGTTTGGTTATGAGAAGCGCAGAAAGACTAAACAGTCAGAACCACTTTCCCAGGGACTAGAGGGCAGGGCATAGCTTGAAGTTAAGAGCAGCAACGTTTGAAGGAGATGTGGGCGAGATTGACATTGAGGCAAGAAGGTTTAAGCGGCATTGAACCAAATCAGCCCATAATTGCTGAGACATTGAGAGTAATGGACACAAACAGACCATCGGTCAGAGAGAAGAGATGGGAGATAGTGAGAGAGGCGCAGAGATACAAGGGCCAGGTATGAGACAGAGAGAAAGAGGATTTGTCCTCACCTTGAAATCGTTTCCAAGACTTTCAGACGTCAGAAGGAGGACTAAACATACCAGAGGTATCTGTGAAATAGAACAAAAATACATCACTAAAGGGATAAATGGAGGATGAAAGCTTTCCCCCTCTGAACACGGCTCAGTACCAGGGTCTGCGTCGCCATGCCCTTGCCCGCGCGGTCTTGCTGCTTATGTGGCACCCACTCCACACAAATAATTTATACTTGCTACATCTCACACGTCCTGCCCTTTCTTTTGATAGGTGTTGTTCCACAGTGGCGACCGCGCCACCACACCCTGGACACACAAGGGGTCAGAAGATTCTGCACCAAATCTGGAAGGACTGTGAGGGGTAATTAGGATCACGTGGATCGTCATCTTCTGAACCACCTGTGGCTGAGAGACCTTGTCAAATTGCCAACCATTGTGCCGACCTATAACTCAGACATAATCACGGAACAGGCGCGATTCGGGAAAGTACTAAAGCATTTATTACATTACTAAAGGGACTTCAGAATGTACATTAACAGACCCTTAAAGATGACAGCAGAGGTAGAATAGGTGGTGTGGGAGGCAGACGGATTTTTCCTTCATTTCCATCATTTTAATTTGTGCTATAATTTGCCCAGTGAGTGGGTGATGGGCAGAATCTGGGGGGAGTTGATGAAAATGTGGAGAAATAAATAGGGGTCAATAGGTCAAGAGTGATAGGAGCTGAATTAGGCAATTCGTCCTATCAAGACTTGACGAGGATCTTTACGAGGCCCTTCTCCACAAGAATGTTGCCAGGATTAGAGGGTCTGAGCTGGAGGCAGAGGTTGAGTATGCTGGGACATAGAAACATAGAAAATAGGTGCAGGAGTAGGCCATTTGGCCCTTCGAGCCTGCACCGCCATTCAATATGATCATGGCTGATTTTCCAACTTAGTACCCTGTACCTGCCTTCTCTCCATATCCCCTGATCCCTTTAGCCACAAGGGCCACATCTAACTCCCTCTTAAATATAGCCAACGAACTGGCCTCAACTACCTTCTGTGGCAGAGAATTCCACAGATTCACCACTCTCTGTGTGAAAAATAATTTTCTCATCTCGGTCCTAAAAGACTTCCCCCTTTTCCTTGAACTGTGACCCCTTGTCCTGGACTTCCCCAACATCGGGAACAATCTTACTGCATCTAGTCCAACCCCTTAAGAATTTTGTAAGTCTCTATGAGATTCCCCCTCAATCTTCTAAATTCCAACGAGTATAAGCCGAGTCTATCCAGTCTTTCTTCATATGGAAGCAAAAAAATAAAGTAAAGTTTCCTTTATTGTCATATAACGAAATGTCGTTACCTTGCAGTCATAACATATAATAAAAAAACAAAACACACAATAAACACATATTTAACATCCACCACAGTGAGTTCACCAGGCATCTCCTCATTGTGATGGAAGGCAAAAGTCTTAAAGTCTTTGTTTTCTTCCCTCCTTGTTCTCCCTCTGCGCTGAGGCGATCCAGGCCTCCGATGTTATCGTCCACTAGACCGGCGGCCGAGCCTCCGCAACCGGGCTGCTGCCATCGCCGTCGCCGGAACGCTGGAGCACCGCCACAGCTCTGAAGTCGGGTCGCTGCTGGAGCACCGCAGCTCTGAAGTCGGGTCGCCGCTGGAGCACCGCAGCTCTGAAGGAAGTCCTGCCATCCCAGGAATCAGTCTGGTTCCTCTCTATTCTCTTGTAGATTCTTGTAGGACTCTATTCCATTAGAGCAGAAGGATGAGGGGTGATCTTATGGACGTGTATAAAAGCATGAGAGAAATAGATCAGATAGGCGCAGGGAGTGTTTTGCCCAGATTAGGTGAATCGAGGACAAAAAGGACGTGTTTAGGATGAAGGGGAAAGGATTTATTTGCAATCTGAGGAGTAACCTTTTCACGCAAACGGTGGTCGGTGCGTGGAACATGCCTCCATAGGAGGAAGTTGAGACAGGGACTATCCCAACATTTAAGAGCTACCAATTAGACAGGTACATAGACAGGATAGGTTTGGAGGGGCATGGACCAAACGCGGGCAGGTAGATCTAATGTAGCTGGGACACGTTGGCCGATGTGGACAAGTTGGGCCGTAGGGCCTGTTTCAATAATGTATCATTCCGTGACTCTTAGTCGGGTTATTGATAGCGGACGATCAGCCATGATCATATGGAATGGCAGTGCCGGCTCGAAGGGCCGAATGGCCTCCTCCTGCACCTATTTTCTTTGTTTCTATGTTTCTATGACTCCGCCATTCACTCATGGCTCATCAATCTCTCCCTCGTAACCTCATTCTCCTTCCTTTTCCCCATAACTCCAGTTTAATAGCGGCGTTAATCGTGGTTGATTGTCAGAACCTACGCAGTGGGACGAAGGGCCTGTTTCCATGCTGTCACTCTGTGACTCTAATACTTTGCCGTTTCTCTTTCTGTTCCTGTCTCTTCCAGAGGGACCTCCTCTGCTCTCCGATCTATTTAGCTGCCGGATAATGCTTGTTTTTCCTTGATCGAGACTGACAGGGGCGATGGGAGGATAGAGAATAGATATAGACGGGAGCACGTGGCCCAGTGGAGGGAGAGGGGGACAAAGGGGAGCAAGTGGTTGGGGGGAGTTAGATGCAGGACTAGACTTGGGAAATTCAATTGTCATGCCGTCGGGTTGTAAGCTACCCAGGCGAAATATGAGGTGTTGTTCATGGGATGAGGAGTCAGACTAGTTCAGCAACTGTAAAAACCAGCAGGCCTAGTCTGACAGAATGTTTAGGCAGTTGGTCGTCTAGTCCACAAATAGTTCGAATATTGCAACTTCGCAAAACACTGGTCACGCTACACTTTAAGTAGTATGTGCAGACCTGATCATGGCACTGTAGGATGCGGTTGCGTTGGTG
Source organism: Okamejei kenojei (assembly GCA_035221665.1). NCBI lineage: Eukaryota > Metazoa > Chordata > Chondrichthyes > Rajiformes > Rajidae > Okamejei > Okamejei kenojei. The sequence continues at coordinate 1,748,168 of CM069160.1, read as the reverse complement.
AGGGTGAAGAAGAGATTCACCAGGATGTTGCTTGGATTAGAAGACTTTTGCTGTAGAGAGAGTTTCGAAAGGCAGGGCTTGTTTAACCTGGAAAGAAAACTAGGGATATGTCCACTGTTCCATGAGAAAGGTGAAGAAGGCAAAATGTATTATTGACATCATTAGACAGGATATTGAATATGTGCTGGGAACTTATGTTGCAGTTATACACGATGTTTATGTTAATTCCCCGGATGGCGGGACTGTCATATGCTGAGAGAATGGAGCGGCTGGGCATGTATACTCTGTAATTTAGAAGGATGAGAAGGGATCTTATTGAAACATGTAAGATTATTAAGGGTTTGGGCACGCAAGAGGCAGGAACCATGCTCCTGTTGTTGGGGGAGTCCGGAAACAGGGGCCGCAGTTTAAGAATAAGGCATGCCATTTAGAACGGAGACGAGGAAACACTTTTTACACTGAGAATTGTGAGTCTGTGGAATTCTCTGCCACAGATGGCGGTGGATGCCGGTTCTCTGGATACTTTCAAGGGAGAGCTAGATAGGGCTCTTAAAGATAGCGGAGTCAAGTGATATGGGTAAAAGGCAGGAACGGGATACTGATTGCGGATGATCATTGAATGGAGGTGCTGGCTCGAAGGGCCGAATGGCTTACTTCTGCACCTATCGTATATTGTATATTGTGTATGGTCTATTGTCAATTCCACATACGATGTCCTATGTCAACAATGGGACAAGTGTGAATGGAACAGTACCCTACCTAATTGAAGGACCATTCAAAAGCCTGATAACAGTAGGTAGACACAAAATACTGCAGTAACTCAGCGGGACATGCGGCATCTCTGGAGAGAAAGAATATGTGACGTTTCGGGTCGAGGCCCTTCTTCATACTCGACCCGAAACGTCACCTATCCCGAGATGCTGCCTGTCCCGCTGAGTTACTCCAGCATTTTTTGCCTATCTTCAGTGTAAACCAGCATTTGCAGTTCCTTCCTACCGCCTTATTACAAAGGTCTAGAAGCTGTTCCTGCATCTGGTGGTCCGCGCTTTCAAGCTGTAAAGCCAGAGACATGGATCTAGGTTGAAGACAACATGGGGGAGGGTAAAGGGGGACATAAGGAAAATGTGGGACACAAAGATGGAAACTCAATATACATAGAGGAAAGCAGCAGAGTGGGATGGTAGGATAAATGGGTTTGTAGTGGACTGCGAAGGTGGGAAGAGGCATAGTGAGAGTGAGAGTGTATGTGAAGGAATGACATGAAATTGAAAAGATAAATGTCCATACCATTGGGTTATAAGCTATCCAAGAACGATATGAGGTGCTGTTCTGACAAATTGCACGTGGCCCTCACTCTGACAACTGAGGAGGCCCAGGACACTAAGGTCAGTGTGGGAAAGGAAAGGGTGGGTAAAATAGTTCAGCATATATTATCTCCAGCAGGCCTTGGCGGACTGAGTGCAAGTGTTCGGTAAAACCATCATCTAGTCAACGCTTGGCCTCGCAGATGTAAGGGGATGTTACAACTTTACAAAACACAGGGCGGCACGGCGATCTCCCGTCAAAGCTGCTGCCTTACAGCGCCAGGTACCAGGGTTCAAACCTGAATACGGATGCCTGTCTGCAAGGAGTTTGTGGGTTTTCCCAGTGACCTACGTGGATTTTATACGAGTTGATGTTCGGTTTCCTCCCACACGGTGACGGGCTGTCACGGTGGCGCAGCGCTATATTTGTTCCCTGACAGCGATTGCAGCGCCGGAGACCCGGGTTCGATCCCGACTACGGGTGCTGTCTGTACGGAGTGTGTTCCTTCTCTCTGTGGCCTGCGTGCGTTTTCTCCAAGAACTTCGATTTCCTCCCACACTCCAAAGACGTACAGGTTTGTAGGTTAATTGGTTTGATAAATATAAAAAAATGCCCCTAATGGGTGTGGGATAGTGTTAATGTGCGGGGATGGTGGTCGGCACGGACCCGGTTGCCGAAGGGCCTGTTTCCGCGCCGTATCTCTAAAGTAAACCTAAACTAAAAACCACAAGCCGCACAGGTTTATAGTTCAGTTGGCTTAGTGAAAATGTAAATTGTCCCTCGTGTGTGTAGGATAGTGTAGGGGTGCGGGGAACGGTGGTCGGTGCAGTGTCGGTGGGCCGAAGGGGTGGGCCGAAGGGCCTGTTTTCACGCTGTATCTTTAAACTAAACCGGCCAGGCCACACTTCGAGTATTGTATGCAGATCTGGTCATGTCACTGTAGGATGTGATTGTGTTCAAGAGGGTGGTGAGAAGATTCACCAGGATGTTGCTAGTAATTGATGAATTTATTTATGGAGAGAGATTCTAGAGGCCGGGCTTGTTTACGCATGAACAAAGCTAGGAGTACAAGTCCACTTTTCCTTGAGAATGTTGACACAGGGTGGTGAAGAATACAAATGGTAGTATTGTCAACATTAGACTGGACATCTAGTACATGTGTTGGGACATCATTTTGCACTTGTACAATAAGTTGATCTTTGGAGTATTGTGTGCCGTTCTGGTTACCGCCCTTTCAAAAGGATATAATTGAACAGTAGAGGGTGCAGAAACGATTCATAAGCATTTTACTTAGACCGTAGGGTTTAGAATTATAAGCAGAGGCAGGATAGACTGGGACTGTTATCCATCAAGTGCAGAAAATTGAGCGGCTTGCAGAGGTTTATAAAATCACGAGGAGCATAGATGGGGTTACGTGGATAGCATACCAATGCCTCTTCAAGTATGTTTAGGAGGTTCGACATGTACACTACAACTCTCATCAACTTCTCCAGGTGTGGCAAATAAAACATTTTATCTGGATGCATCACAAATTGGTATAGAAATAGCTCCATCCAAGACCATAATGATTTTACATTAAATATTAAATTAAGATTAACCTTGAATTTCAAAAGTCAAGAGAGTTGCATTGTCATGTGTCCCAGATAGAACAATGAAATTCTTACTTGCTGCAGCACAACAGAATATGTAATCATTATAAATAATATAACAAACTCAGAAAAGAACAAACAATAACAGTGCAATAATAATAATAATAATAATAATAATAATAATAATAATAATAATAATAATAATAATAATAATAATAATAATAATAACAAATAATAGAAACATAGAAAATAGGTGCAGGAGTAGGGCATTCGCCCTTCGAGCCTGCACCGCCATTCAATATGATCATGGCTGATCATCCAACTCAGTATCCTCTACCTGCCTTCTCTCCATAATCCCTGATCCCTTTAGCCACATCTAACTCCCTCTTGAATATAGCCAATGAACTGGCCTCAACTACCTTCCATGGCAGAGAGTTCCACAGATTCACCACTCTCAGTGTGAAAAATGTTTTCCTCATCTCGGTCCTGAAGGAATTCCACCTTATCCTTAGACTGTGACCCCTTGTTCTGGACCCCCCCCTAACATCGGGAAAAATCTTCCTGCATCCAGCCTGTCCAACCCCTTAAGAATGTTGTAAGTTTCTATAAGATCCCCCCTGAATCTTCTAAATTCTAGCGAGCACAAGCCGAGTCCATCCAGTCTTTCTTCATATGAAAGTCCTGACATCCCAAGAATCAGTCTGGTGAACCTTCTCTGTACTCCCTCTATGGCAAGAATATCTTTCCAGAGACCAAAACTGTACGCAATACTCCAGGTGTGGTCTCACCAAAACCCTGTACAACTGCACAGTCTATAGCATACAGTAATGCTATTACTATAGTATATAGTAATAATCTATAGTAGTTGATAGCCAATTAGGTTGTAGTGTTTAATCGCCTCCAGGGAAGGAGCTGTTCCTGAACCTGGACGTTACAGTTCTCAGGCGATGGCAGTGGTGAGATGAGTGTGTGGCCAGGATGGTGATGTTGGCCGCCATTTTGAGGCAGCGACTACGATAGATCCCTTCAATGGTGGGGTTCAGAGCCAATGATGGCCTGGGCAGTGTTTACAACTTTTAGATTTTCCTTTCCGCTCCTGGACGTTCCAGTTGCCGAACCAGGCAACGAAATACCGAGTCAGCATGCTCTCTACTTGTGCACCTGGAGAATCCACTTTGACATAGCGAATCTCCGTAATCTATTCAGGAGGTAGAGGGACGAATGGCTTTATTTGTGATTGCATCAGTGTGCTGTAAACAGGAGTGTGGGTCCTCAACCTTCCTCTTTCAAAGTCTACAATCAGTTCTTTGGTTTTGCTGGTATTGAGAGCCAGGCTGTTATGCTGGCACCATATGGTCAGTCGGTCTATCTCACTTCTATACTCTGACTTATCACCATCCCACAACGGTGGTGTCGTCAGAGAACTTGAAAATGGAGTTTGCACTATATCCGACTACACAGTCATGAGTATAGAGCAGGGGGCCGAGCACCCAGCCTTGAGGTGCTCCCATACTGATTATCACTGAGGAAGAAATGTGTCTGCTAATTCGAACGGACTGTGGTCTGTGGATGAGGAAGTCGAGGATCCAATTGCAGAGGGATGCGCAGAGACCCAGTTCCGTGAGTTTCGTAACCAGCTTGGAAGGGCTGATGGTATTGAAAGCCGAGCTGTAGTCTATCAACAACATCCTGACGTAAGTGTTTTTATTGTCCAAGTGGTCCAGTGCGGAGTGGAGAGCCAGTGAGATCACATCCTCCGTGGATCTATTGCGACCTCGGCGAACTGTAGTAGGCCGAGGTTCTTATTGAGGTTGTAGTTGATATGCCCCATAGTCAACCTCTCAAAGCACTCCATCACCGCGGACGTTAGTGCTACTGGTCGATAGTCATTGGGGCACGTCACCTTACTCTTCTTGGGAACCGGTATTATTGATGCCCTCTTGAACCTCAGCCCTCAGCAGTGAGAGTGAAAATGTCCGCAAAACCCCTGCCAATTGGTCTGCACAGGTTTTGAGACCTGACCGAATATACCATCAAGTCAATGCGCTGTCTGAGGGTTCACCCCCCCCCCCCCCCCCCCCCTGAAGGATCTTCTGCCGTCGGCCTCTGTGACTGTGACCATCCCTAGCAACAGTGTTCTCCCTAGCAAAGCGTGCATAGTACGTATTAAGCTCGTCTGGGAGTGACGCGTCGCTGACGTTTGAGCTGCCTCCTGATTTCGCCTTGTGATGGCGAAGGCATTCATGCCCTGCCACAGTTGCCGAACATCCGCCCCATCCTCCAGAGTTGAGACTTCATAACGAAATGTGCGTTCCAACAAACCTTCCGAGTGTTTCCTAACCAGAAGCCTTGGATGGACCATGAGTTTCAGTTTACACTAAAGTTTAACAGAAGTACATCATTTGGAACACAGTGATGAGTAGCTGATGATACTCGTAAATACTTGCATATGCTGAGTTCATCCATATACAGTTGGGCCCCATATCTGAGGAAGGATGCGCTGGCTCTGGAGAGGACCCAGGGGAGGTTTACGAGAATGATTCCTAGAATGTGTGGATTAGCATTTGATGAGCGCTTGGCAGCACTGTGCCTCTACTCGCTGGAGCGTAGAAGGTTGTGGGAGGACCTCGTTGAATCTTACAGAATAATGAAAGACGTATATATTGCATGTGAAAAGGATATTTTCACTGTTGGGAGAGTCTAGTTCCAATGGTCATAGCCTCATCATTAAAGGATGCTCTTTCAGAAAGGAGGTGGGGAGCACCGTCTATCGCCAGACGGTAGTTAATCTGTGGAACACGTTGCCACATTGGGCTATGGGGGCCTGGTCAGTGGATATTTTTAAGGCAGCGATAGACAAATGCTTGATTAGAACGAGTGTCAATGGTAACTGACAGAAGGCAGGAAAATGGGATTAGGAGATCAGCCATGATTGAATGATGGAGTGGACTCGATGGGCTGAATGGCCTAATTATACTCCTATAAATTGTAATTTTATGTAAACATACAGTGTTCTGATGATATTCAGCTTCCACCGGTTCCACAATTCCACAACAATGATCTTGGTAAGTGACTGAATTTCACTTTGCGGTGGTCACAGTCTCTCATACTTGGCACAACCCCTGGGCCACAAGCAAAATACGGTGGAGACCGTCACTTGTCAATTCTCAGTCTTGTGCAAGGAAGAGGTTTGAGTGATAGCGCTGGTTTTCAAGCAGAATCGTCACAACAGAGGTGGCCCAACGTCTTGGCGAGCAGCACCCTCTCCTTCGCCAGCAGCATAGTCATTCCCATCAGCTTGGCGCACTCTTCTGAACTGAGGAAACCTCGCTCTGACATGGACTCCAGAGCCGATGCTATAATGTAATCTTCATTATGTGGTTGGAGTTGAACCACCGCCACTCCACTATCAAAAACACACAATTTCATTGCTAGATTCAGAGCCTCCAACGTTTTGCAAGCATTCAGTAAATCTTCTGGTGAGAGAAGCTCTGTTCCTCGAGGGCGGTGAGACCTCGGTCAGAGCCATCATTCCACCTTGCTTTATTCTTAATGTTTTAATGTTTTATTCTTAATGGTTTGCTGTGTGTTGTGATGTTACCTGCGTGCAGTGCACCCAAGGCAAATTCATTGTATGTGTACATGCTTGGCTAATAAACTTATAAACGTCATTAATTGTTCCTCTAAGGTGACGTGCAGCATTGTCGCCAGAAGTGACAGGGAATTGTGAACGCACCCAGACCTTCACACAAACCACCCACCATTCCATTGGCTCCATTTAGGCCAGCAGCATAATCAAGGATGCGTCGCACCCTGGACACTCTCTCCACTCCCCTCTCCCATCTCGGAAAAGTTATACACGCGTGAGAACGCACATGTATAGCTTCAGGGACAGTATATTCTTAGTTGTTATCAAGCAACTGAACGACCCTACATTAACAAGAGAGCAATGCTGAACTACTATCTACCACATCCGTGATGAACGAACTATCTCTGATCGAACTTTGTTAGCTTTACCTTGCACGAAACATTATTCCCTTACGATGCATCTATCTTCTATCTTCCATCTAAACATAACTAAAACTCAGATCTTGTTATCTTCCGATTTGGCGGTCTTTCTATTTGTGCAAACACGTTTCGCGATAGCACTACAATTTTTCGCAGTTCGCTCACCATTTTCCTATGTTGCAAATGCCCAAAGTTTCGTTTCGGTCAGTAGAATGTCGTAAAAGTTAGCGAGGTTTAAACATCTTAAAAACCGCTCGTGCGCAGATTGATCTCTTATCCTGCCAGTCAGTGCCGTACGGATCAGTCTCTTAAGCCCCTGTCCCAATTAGGAAACCTGAACGGAAACCTCTGGAGATCGTGTGCCCCATCCATGGTTTCCGTGAGGTTCCCACAGGTTCCCGTGAGGTTCCCGGGGATTCCTGTCACTCTCCATGAGTCACCAGAGGTTCTAGTCAATTGCCTGGAAAGCCTCAACCGAAGCGTGAGCTGTATCTACTGACCAAATTGCCACCGACCGCGCACACACACACAAACACATCGCGAAGGTGGGGGCCAGGGACAGCGGAGGGGCGTTTTCTGTGTGTTGAAGAGGAAAGTAAACGGCTGCCACAGAGCACGGTAAGTCCTTTAGAGAGCGTGGGAGGGTGGGAGGGAGAGAAGGACAGAGAAAGGGAGAGAGCAGGGAGAGAGAAGGGGAAAGAGAAGGGGAGAGAGAAGGGGTGAGAGAAGAGGAGAGAGAGAAGGGGAGAGAGAGGGGGAGAGAGAAGGGGAAAGAGAGGGGGTGGAGAGAAGAAGTGGGGAAAGTTTTAGGAAGTTTAATAAAGTTAGCGGGCATTTTACCTTCCGTCGGATCTTCTAGGCCCTGAAAACGAAAGAAGATTTATTTGCTGAAATTTCCAATGAGCCAATCAGAATAGTCGGTCAGTGAAGGCCTTCGACTGGCTGGCTGTAAGTAAAAATGCGACCCCACCACTGGCTTCGACAAAACGGCAACCTATTTTTAGTTGTGGCCGTTTTTTTTTTGTTTAAATAATCGCAGGGACATAGTAGAAGCCGTGATTACGCGGAAACCACTTTCCACCATTCGGGAGAGTGACCGGAACCTACAGGAACCTCCGGGAACCTCATGGCAACCTTGGGTGGGGCGCAAGGTCTCTAGAGGTTTCCGTTCACGTTTCCTAAGTGGGAGGACCCGCCGGAAGGTAAAATGCCAGTTAACTTTATTAAACTTATTAAAACTGTCTCCACCCCTTCTCCCCCCCCCCCCGTTCTCTCCCCCGTTCTCTCTCCTTTCTCCCCCTTCTCCCCCTTCTATCCCCTTCTGCCCCCTTCTCTCTCCCCTTCTCTCTCCCCTTCTCTGTCCTTCCCTTCCTCCATACCGCGCACCTCCATAAAGGACTTACCAAGTTCTGTGGCAGCCGTTTACTTTCCTCTTCAACACGCAGAAAGCACTCCTCCGCCGTCCCTGGCCCCCACCTTCGCGATGTGTTTGTGTGTGTGTGCGCGGTCGGTAGCAAAGATCCTTTAGGATCTTTAGCCAGTAGATGCAGCTCACGCTTCGGTTGAGGCTTTCCAGGCAATGGACCAGAACCTCTGGTGACTCATGGAGAGGGACCGGAACCCGCGGGAACCTCTGGGAACCTCCCGGGAACCTGTGGAAACCTCACGGAAACCTTGGGTGGGGCACACTGTCTCCAGAGGATTCCGTTCAGGTTTCGTAAGTGGGACAGGGGCTTTACCCTCACTCTCCGGGACGGGACACGCCTTCCTGCGCAATCGTGTCTTTACTAGAGCTGTAGATGGCCGACGGAGGTTTCCAACCTGACTTTCGGAGGGACCCGAAGCAGCCCAGCCCAGCCCCAAGCAGCCCATCCCTGCTCCAAGCAGCACAGACCAGTCCCGCTCCAAGCAGCATCCCCGACCCAAGCAGTAGCCCCGCCCCAAACAGCAGCCCCGCCCTAAACAGTAGCCCCGCATCAAGCAGTAGCCCCGCACCAAGCATCAGCGCAGCCTCAAGCAGCAGCCGATCCCCAAGCAGCAACCCAGCGTCCGGGACCCGACCCAGCACAGCCCAGCGTGGGAGACCCAGCCTAGCACAGCCCAGAGTCGGAAACCCAGCCCACCCCGGTCGGAGATATCGCCGATGACGCCAAACGGAAAGCGGTGACTTTGATCCCGGGGTAGGAGAACAACCAGCAGCCAGCGCACGCCGCGAGTCCCCATCGCGCCAATTCCAGACAATTCCCATCTGGTCCCCCTCGCTGGGTCCTCTTTCCCTCCCCCGAGATGCCCCTCTCACCCCCATGGCTCTCCCCACTCCCCCATGGCTCTCCCCACTCCCCCCCCCCCCCCGTGTTTTCACCGAGTTGACTCCCCCTTCCACATACCCCTCTCTCCCCACAACTCCCCCGCGCCCACACACCCCTCTTCCCTCACACAGCCCCGCCCAAAACACCACTCCCTCCACAAGCACCCCTGGCCACAACCCCCCCCCCCCCGCCCGCACACACACACCTGCCCACACACACGACCCGCCCACACACATCCACCCCTCCCACACACACACACACCCTCCACACACGTCCCTCAACCCCCCAAACACACCGCCGCCCACACACCCCCTCCCCACACCACCCGCACCCACAACTCCGCCCACAACCCGCCACACACACCCAATCCCACACCACACAAACACCCACCCCGCACACACCCGCCCCTACTACCGCCCCCCGCTCACCTCGCCTCCACACACACACACACACCCGCCGCCACACACCCCGCCCCCACAACCCCGTCCCCCACAACCCCCTCCCCTAAACCCCACTCACCCACAACCCTCTCCCCCCACACCACACTCCTAAACCTCCCCGTCCACACACATCCCTCCTCCACTCCCACCCCACAGCCCCCCCCCCCCACGCCACACACCCCCTCCCCACACCCCCTCTCCACACCCCCCTCCTCCACACCAGCCTCTCCCCACTCCTACACATCCCCGTCCACACACATCCCACCTCCCCTCCCACCTCACACCCCCTCCGCCACACACCCCACTGCCCTCCCCCTCCCTTCTTCACTCCCAGACATGAAGAAGAGGGGGTGAGAGTTCTCGGGGATGAGGGGAAACGAGTCGCGCCTGCGCAGTTTGGGGCTATGAGCGAGTGGTGGAATATAGCGTTGGGGGAACGGGTTCGTTGGGGAAACGGGAATATTGCGTTGGGCAATGAATTGCGTTGATGGACCAGGCGTCCCGTGTGACTAGGACCTAACGGGCCCCACTTAGTCTAGTATACTGAAAAAGGCAAGATTGGAATCGTGTGGTTTCTTTCTGCTGACTGGTCAGCACGCAACAAAAGGTTTTCACTGTACGTTGGTGCATGTGACAATAAACTAAACTGGTAAACTGGTCGGTGTATTTTCCCCAGGGTACGCGAGTCTTAACTGGAGGACAAAAGATTAAGGTGAGAGGGGAAAGATGTAATAAGTTTGTGAAGGGCAACTTTTTCGCGCAGGTTGGTGGACATATGCAATGAGTTGCAGAGGAGGAAGTTGAGGCATGTGGCACGGCGGCGCAGTGGTAGAGTTGCTGCCTTCCCACGCTCATAGGTCCAGAGACCCGGGTTCAGTCTAGATTATGGATGCTGTCTGTACGGACATTGTATGTTCTCCACGTTTGTACGACCACATTCGCTTTTCCTGAGATCTTCGGTTGATCCCACACTACAAAGGCGTCCAGGCTTGTAGCTTAATTGGCTTGGTATAAATGTTCAATTGTCCGTAGTGCGTGTAGGATAGAGTTAGTGTGCGGGGATCGCTGGTCGGTGCAGACTCTGTGGACCGAATGAAAGTACTATAACAACATTTAAAAAGGCTTTTGGACAGGTCCGGGGATAAGGAAGGTTTAGTGGGATATGGGCCAAACGCACGCAAATATTGTTAGTGCAGATGTGACAAATTGATTGGCAAGGACTAGATGGGCTGATGGGCCTGTTTCCGTGCTGCATGACCCAGTAACCATCTGATGCAGACGCAGTTTCCCAGGGGAATAAGACTGGTTAGTTCATGAAGAGACTGCGACATAAAAGACAAGTGTAAAAATTACCTTTTGTAATACTCATAAAGGCACGCCGTTGGACAATTATTTGAGTGAAATATAATTGAGTTTATTGTTCCGTGCACAGAAACAGGGGGGTCACGCACTGGGGACAGGTACTATGGGGAGAAGGCACGAGGATGAGGTTAGGAAAGAAAGCCACGATTGGATGGTGGTGCAGACCTGATGGGCCGAATGGGCTAATTCTGCTCATATGAACATGAAATTACACATCAATTGAAAATCTTGCTGGTATGAACATAGGGCAGACATTGTATCACAGGAACATGCCCTTCGGCCCACAATGTCGGTGCCGAACATGCCTGTGCTGCTAAGTTTAACTAATCCGTTCTACCTCCACATGATCCACAAACCTCCATTCCATGCACATCCAGGAGTCTATATAAAAGCCCAATGAATGCCAGTATTGTATCTACACCGCTACCCTTGGCAGCTCATTCCGGGCAGCCACCACTTGGAGTTTTAAACAATATCTTGCCCTGCACATGACGTATCAACTTTGCCCTCAAACTGGAAATCTTCGCCCACTGATCTTGGACATTTCCACCCTGGGATAATGAAGGAATGCTGGAGTGACTTTGTGAATTTCGAGCCAGCACCGCCATTCATTGTGATCATGGCTGATCGTCCGCTATCAATAACCCGTGCCTGCCTTCTCCCCATTTCCCTTGACTCCACTAGCCCCCAGAGCTCTATCTAACTCTCTCTTAAATCCATCCAGTGACTTGGCCTCCACCGCCCTCTGTGGCATGGAATTCCATAAATTCACAACTCTCTGGGTGAAAAGGTTTTTCTCACCTTAGTCTTAATTCTAAGACCGTGGCCCCTGGTTCTGGGCTCGCCCAACATTGGGAACATTTTTCCTGCATCTAGATTGTCCAGTCCTTTCATAATTGTATATGTTTCTGTAAGATCTCCCCTCATCCTTCTAAACTCCAGTGAATACAAGCCTAGTCTTTTCATTCTTTCCTCATATGACAGTCCGTCATTCCAGGGATCAATCTCGTGAACGTACGCTGCACTGCCTCAATCACAAGGATGTCCTTCCTCAAATTAGGAGATCAAAACTGTACACAATACTCCAGATGTGGTCTCACCAGAGCACTATACAACTGCAGAAGAACCTCTTTACTCCTATACTGAAAATCGTCTTGTTATGAATTACTCCATTCTCCTGAAAATGGGGCAGGGAAGATCCTGTGGGTTCCCCCGTATACTGAACACCACTGACTGCCAGTGTGCAGAGTGTGGGTTGCGGCCGTATTGGGACTGGTGCAGTGCCAAGCTGGGGACCGACCTGTGAGGCATCTTCCAGTCGCTGTAAGAGTAAAACGTCTTATTTCTCATGTAAATATCACAACCAGACCAAGAATCGAATACACTCACGTGTACTCGATGAGTATTCATTTTAAATTACAATGGGTCTAAAATTATGTTAGAACCCCCCCCCCCCCCCCCCCCCCCCCCCCCACACTCAACCTCCTCCTCATGGTGCCTTTGCAAACGAGGGTTATTACATTTAACCTAAAATAACGAACAAGTGTTGCATTGTTTGTGTATCTGTATTTTGCGTGTGTGTCTGTGTGTACCTGGCAAACGTATATATATTATGTATGCTTGTGTATACGTGTGCTTGGTAATAATAATAATATGGTCCAAACATGTCCAAAATGTCACCAGCCCTTTAGGACCTCCCCCCCACTTAGACACACACACATATCGACACCCACAGACACAGACACACACGCACACACTTGGACATACACAGGGACGCCATAATCATGTAATTCACTCATTGTTTAAGTAATTCGACACAATAAACAGTAAAACACTCCACATTAAAATAACACTTTATATAATCATTTATTTTCCCAATCAGTTGGTTTACATTCCATCTAATCTTCATCTGAATTTTCTTCATCAGATTCCAAATACTTTGCAGTAATAGTTTCTGCAGTCAACACACTTACATTGGACACCATGTGATTGACAGGAGCATCTTCCTTCCCCTGTACTTGGCTTCTCGCAGTTTGTTTTCTTGCATGAACAGTATGTTTGTTCTAGCAACGTGCTTGGGTCTGGAGGCAGATCAACCCAGTCAATGTCCAATTCACCACCTACACTTTTCCACCCATGTCCCTTTCGACTGTGAATTTGGTGCTCGACTGTTGCTGTTTGGCTCGACCATCACTTGTCATGAATCGAAGCAGTCTCTTTGGGGCCGGCTCATCTGCTTCATCATCCGGAACTGCCTCTTGAGATGATTCACCTGCTTTAGGCTTTTTAGCTTTTTTGGAATTAACTAATTTAAGGAGGGAAAAGAAAACAGAAAAGAAATGAAAAGTAAAGTAAATCAACATCCTCAATTATATATTTTCATTGTTCAAAGTAAATCATATGACCAAAAATACTAAGAAATGTTGTTTTAGTCCTATCATTACTTTCCTTCCTTCGAGTCCTTGCTCTTGCTCGATTTATTGTTGTAATGTTGCAGAAGTGATGATAGCACTCGACATTGTAACCCGAGATACACTGCTGCCTCCTTACATTGTAACCCGGATACACTGCGTCTCCCTACCCCCTGTTCAAGAACTGTTCCAGAGCCGCTGCCTAAAAATAGCACTGAGCATTGCAAAGGACACACTGCACCCCCTCCACACACACCTGGATCTCCTGCCATCAGGCAAGAGATATGGCAGCTTCAGCCCGGACAACCAGACTGCGAAACAATTTCCTTCCACAGGCTGTGAGGTTGCTAAACAGTCACCACCTGATTCTGCTGTTTTTTGCACTGACACTTTAATAACAAACTCTGGCACTGCCCACTTAAATCAGCTGTCCTGGACAATTTATAACAGTTTTTACATGTATTTCATTGTTGTTGTTTTTTACCTGCACTTGTTTATTATTCCTACTCTTTTTATCAGGGACTGGATTGTTTTTACTTATGTGTGAAATATTTAAGTTTTATGTGCGACGCTCTAGTATTCCCTGGGAAAAGTCTTCTCATTTTGCTCTGTATAACTGCTGCTTTGCAAGATGACAATAAAGGTTGATTTGATTTGATTTGATTTGATTTATAATAGATGAATGTATGAGGGAGTATTTTACCTTTTTTCATGGTTTATATTGTAAGACAAAATCAACATATCAATTGGGAAATATACATGTACGCATGTCCAGGTAGAAGGGATGGCGAGTCAGCAAATGATGAAATTAGTGTTCATTATGTGGCACAGTGCCTACAGTGCACGTCCACACAAAACACTTGGGTGTGAATGTGCATGGGGCTCTGAAGAGTGGAGAGGCAGAGGCTACAGAAAAAAACCCGTCTCATAGTACTTAAGTCTGCATGGACTTCAATTCATAAAATGTCAACCTCTTCTTAATGTTAATGAGACGTATATTGTAAGTTACAACCTAGCCCCCCCACCCCGCCGCCCCCTCCCCCGACTGTCTTAAGTACATAGGCCGCGCGGTCGGAGCACTTTTTCTAGGTAGATGATAGAGGCAACTCCACGATTAGATATTAAAGAAGATTACTTTGACTTCAACAAGCTGGCATTAGTGACAACTTTTCATTTAATTTGTTCAGGATAGACAAAGTTTAAGTCCTCAACTTCAGCGCCAGATCAAAATGTTCACGTTATATGAGGTTGAATTTCAATTAATAAAAGTCCATCCATATTTATTTTCATAAATTCAGACTTTCGATCTAATGATCTGAAGAAGCGTTTCGGCCCGAAACGTTGCCTATTTCATTCGCTTCATAGATGCTGCCGCACCCGTTGGTTTCGCCAGCAATTTTGTCTACCTTCGATTTCCCCGCATCTGCAGCTCCTTCTTGTGCACTAGATCTTACCTTTCAGTTCCAGTTGATTCACAACATTTCACTGGTCCCACGACTTGGTTTGCCCCCCCCCCCCCTCCCCCCCGCCTGGCAAGCCTGAAACAAAGCGCGTGATTGACCAACTGGCGTCCGACTCAATGTCAAACGTGCTTGGATTGGACAATTACTACTCGTAAAATTGAAGGTTTATCTCATATTTTAAAAATATGTGCAAGTTTTATTCGGCGAGTTTCAGGTACGATTTATATAATATTTTTGCACAACATGTTAAAAAATACAGGTAGATACGTGATTCTAATCCGTGAAGGTATTCAATTCAAACATTTCCACAAAAGCTGATAAGGCTGGTAGCTATATCATAGTGACCGGAGAAATGTACTCAACCTTGTTGACTTTGGTGAACATATACGGTCCAGATTTTAATCAACCCAATTGTTTTCAATAAAGTATTTAATTTAATCCTAGATATGTCCCAGTCCAATTTGATAATCGGGGGTGATCTAAACTGTGTATCAGACCAAACCAAGATAGATCTTCATCTCGAAGAAAAATTACATCCAAGTCCAACGAATTTCTGAATACTTATAGAAATAACACAAATATAAATAATGTACGGGGGATTGCCAACCCTTCAGGAAGAGAGTGTTTCTACTCATGTGTCCACTACTCCAATGCACACAAGAATAGATTATTTCCTGGTCGATTCCAAACTCCTGCCATATACCTACAACCCAAAATATCACCGTATCATTATTTCAGATCATTATCCTCTTACATTCTCTGTGAAACTCGACGGAATGGCGAAAATCAGCCGTGCTGGAGATTTAATCCACAAATGCTCGAAAAGGCTAAATTTTGTGAATACCTGAAGTTACAGGTAGAAATCTTCTTTGAGACAAATGACACTCCTAGCATTTCTCCCTCATTGCTTTGGGAAACCTTTAAAGCCTTCTTCAGAGGCTGCAATAATGTCTTACCAAGCATCGCAGAACAAGAGAAGAAACTGGTGCTAGAAAAACAAATAAAACAGTTGGACTCAGAAAATACTGCCGACCCCTCCATAGGAAAACATAACAAAATAGCTGCCCTCAAATACAAATTAACCCAGATACACTCAGCAAGAATCAGTAGGGCATTTCAATTCACCAAGCAAAAACACTTTGAATTCGGCGATAAACCCGATAAACTTTGTTGTTGTTGGGTTCAGAGATAACAGTAAAGGGCATTTCAGAGACTATTAAATCACTGAAAAGTGGAAATGCTCCTGGCCCAGATGGGCTCAATGATGAATTTTACAAAAACGTTAACGATATAATATCCTCACGACTACAATGCCTGTATATCCAGGCGTTCAAAGAGCAGACTTTACCGCAGACTCTAGCAGAATCAATTATCACATTAATTCCTAAAAAAGATAAGAACCTTGAAGAGCCGGGAATTATAGAGCAATTAAATGCCCTCTTAAATACGGATCAGAAGATCCTAGCCATGTGTCTGGCTCGTAGACTCAGCCTAGTCATTGGCAAACTTGTACACTCAGATCAAACCGGGTTCATACCCAAACCACACTCATTCTTTAATCTGAGACGCCTGTTCAATATAATGTTCCCATACAGAATACCGAACGAAGCCCTCACAATCATTGCACTGGACGCGGAAAAAGCTGTTGACCAAGTTGAATGGTCTTATCTTTTCAGTGCTGGAAAATTCCAATTAGGCAAAAACATAATCTCATGGTTGAAGTTTCCATATACGAACCCGAGCGCTAGAATATTAACCAATCAAATACTTTCATCTAAATGTTAGTTATTCAGGGGCAATAGACAAGGATACGCTCTCTCCCCGATGCTATTTGCATTAGCCATAGAACTACTTGCTGAGAGTATCAGGTCCCACCCAGGCATATATGGTTACAATACAAGACATACTACGAACAGCATGTTGTGGCAAACAATTCCACAGATTCACCACAGTGTCTGGTGAGGCAATCAAGGCTCTTCTTATCAGTGTTATGTTTGGTCGTGCTCACCATCAACCTTTATACCATGAACCATGTTAAAGGAAATATTTTGTTAAGCTTCAAAGGGTTCAGCGAAGACTTTGCCAGGTTTGGAGGGTGCTCCCGCTTCCTTCAAGATCGGAAACTGGAGCAACTGTTGAAGGAGTCCGGGGATTGGCTGAAATGTAAGCTCTTATGAGTTTTTTTCCAGTGATTCTTTGCAGTAGCGGTTGGTTTAAAGACTGGGCAGAACCAGACGACAGCACATACCTTCAAGGTCGGAAGCAGGAACAGAGGGTTGGGCAGCCTTTGAAGAGTAACAAAAGATAATTTAAAATACGGGGAGAAAAGTTGAGGTACGAAGGTAAGCTAGCCAATAATGTAAATGAGGATATAAAAACTTATTTAGGTAAGTGAAGAAGCAAAAAATAGTTTAGACCAAAGTTTTGGACACTTGAAGACTGAAACAGGTGAATTTATTACGGGGACCAAGGAAATGGCAGACGAGTTGAACAGGTACTTCACTAACGAAGACGCAAAAAAATCTCCCTGATGTACTAGTGACCAGATGATCTGGGATGATGGAGGAACTGAAGGAAATTCACATTCCGCAGGAATAGTGTTGAGTGGACTGAGGGGACCGAAGGCTCATAAATCCCCATGGCCAAAGCACCCTTTGGTACTTAAGGTAGTGGCTCTAGAAATCGTAGACGCATTAGTGATTATTTTCCAATGTTCTATAGATTCAGGATCAGTTCCTGGGTACTGGAGTGTAGCTAATGTTATCCCACTTTTTAAGAAAGGCGCTAGAATGAAAGCATGGAATTATAGACCAGTTAGCCTGACATCGGTGGTGGGGAAGATGCCGGAGTCAATTATAAAATATGAAATGACGGCACATTTGGATAGCAGTAACAGGATCGGTCCGAGTCAGCATTAGGCTGTGGGCCGAGGTGCTTTTTCGCTTCATTTCGTGCCCCAAATCACGTATCTTTGGTTTCAATCTTTTTATTAGAAGCAGTTGTGCAAAAAACGTGTCAACTTTACAGCTCAATGAACACCTTCAATTTTAACACTTTCCAAAAAGTACAGTAAATTAAAAAGAAGGAGAAGGAAGATGAGAGAGAAAAAGAAAAAAAAGGAGATATATCCGTCGACTCTCCCGTACGCCCACTTACCCAGCCCTACGAGTAATTTCGAATTTGTGTTCAAATATTGTATTGTCCTGGAAAATCAATAAAAGATGACCACATTTTTTTAATTGCTTCAGTTTATCGTTCAAGATAAACCTAATTATCTCTAGATGTAATGTATCCGTAATTTCTGTAATCCACATCTTCACTAGTGGGACCAGCATTTTTCCAGAATTGAAGTGTGAGGTTTTTGCTGATATTAGTCCACAGGCGACAAAGCGTCGCAGAAAAACTGTCAATTTACTATATGTCTCTGATTTATTATCAGTTTTGAGTCTGGCTCTAATGGGATTTTCAGCAGTATTATCAGTTTTGAGTCTGGCTCTAATGGGATGTTCAGTATATTGCAGAGTATGCTGAATACGTCAGTCCAAACACTTTCGAATTTTGTTCAAAGTACAAAACTGTGTCTATGTTTCTATGTTTCTATGTTAAAGTGGGTTAAAGTGGGTTCTTCAAACGGTTACTCGTCGCAGAGAGGGAAAACACTGGGGAATTTTTTATTCAGTTTGTTTTTTGAGCAGTATAACCTGTGCAGCACATTGAACAGTATCAGGCAATGTCTGGCATTTATGGAGCAAGTATCGATACATTGTAAGCTTTCGACCCATATATCATTTGTGATTTGATGACCCATCTCATCTTCCCATGCACGCTTGTAAACCTCACATGATGGGGTGTTGATGTTTTGAAGAACATTGTAAATGACGGATATCAACTTCTCTGTTTCTGCATGTCTATTCAAACATTCATCGAGTGTATCTGGAGTTGCAGTGTTGTAGTCTTGCATGTATGTTTTCACATAGTCGCTAACCAGAAGATGTCTGAAAACATTATTCGTGTGCAAATCGTATTTCTTCCACCACTCTTGGAAGGAGGAACAAGTCCCCTTCCAATATAGGTATTCCACAGTGTTGATTCCTTTGTTCTTCCATTGGGTGAAAACACCATCTAAAGTAGATGGTTTAAAAGAGGGGTTGTTTGCAATAGGAAGAAGGAGAGACGTGTCTCTCAATTTGTGACTTAACTTCAACTGTTTCCAGATCAGAATAGTACCATGTATTATAGGGTTATGATTATACATTGACTTATACAGGGGTATTGGAGACAGGACAATCCGGCCTATGGAGAAAGGCAAGCAATCTTCTCTTTCCACTTTTAGCCAAATGACCGGTTGGTGTTAGTCATCCAACCCAAAGATTATGGTTTTAATATTTGTTCCCAGTAATAAGAAAGGAAATTGGGTAAGTCTAGTACTCCATCCTCTTTGGATTTGCATGGGTGTCGCTTATGTATTCGGTGGGTTTTGTGGTGCCAAATTGAAGTTAATAACAATGTAATCAATGTTTTAAAGAAAGATTTGGAAAGATATATCGGTACTGTCTGAAACAAATCTAAAAGCTGCGGAAGGAAGATCATGTTTAAGGCTTTCAATGTGTCGAGGAGGGAAATAGGCAATGTTTTCCAAAATCTTATATTACTAAAAGTCTGATCTTGACCACTTCCTGTTGTTCTGTATATTGATTTTAGAACAAACGCTGCCACTTACAGCTGTGATTTTTGGCCATCTTACTCAGTTCCCCTCCGCTGCGCAGGACAAGAGGAATTTTTCCATCGAATGTGAGTGGTTTTACTGACCTGTCAGGGCCCTTAATGTGGTTTGAAAATATAGTTTGGAAATGCTAAAGCTGTGTTGCGTTTGGTTTGGAAATGCTAAATCTGTGTTGCCTTTGGGTTGGAAATGCTAAAGCTGTGTTGCCTTTGGTTTGGAAATGCTAAAGCTGTGTTGCCTTTGGTTTGGAAATGCTAAAGCTCTATTGCCTTTGGTTTGGAAATGCTAAAGCTGTGTTGCCTTTCGTTTGGAAATGCTAAAGCTGTGTTGCCTTTTTTTGGAAATGATAAAGCGTATTGCCTTTGGTGTTGCCTTTCGTTTGGAAATGCTAAAGCTGTATTGCCTTTGGTTTGGAAATGCTAAAGCTGTGTTGCCTTTCGTTTGTAAATGCTAACGCTGTGTTGCCTTTGGTTTGGAAATGTAAAGGAGTGTTGCCTAATTAAAGTTGCCTTGCCTAATTAGAGGATAGGTGAAGGAGTAGGCCATTCGGCCCTTCGAGCCAGCACCGCCATTCATTGTGATCGTGACTGATCATCCACAATCAGTACCCGTCCCTGCCTTCTCCCCATATCCCCCCGATTCCACTATCTTTAAGAGCTCTATCCCACTATCACTTGAAAGCATAGAGATAATTGGCCTCCACTGCATTCTGAGGCAGAGAATTCCACAGATTCACAACCCACAGTGTGAAAAGGTTTTTCCTCTTCTTCGCTCTAAATCGCTCACCCCTTAATCGTAAACTGTGGTCCCTGGGTCTGGACTCCCCCAATTTAATGCAGCAGTAAATGTCTACCTCTTTCTGGGAGATCAAGTTACTGAACCAAGTCAGTACGCTCTCTGCAATGCTGCTGTAGAAATTTGTAGTAGAAGTTACAATGCACTACTGGGGACCAAATCTCCACAATCTTCTGAGGAAGTAGTAGGTATTGATGAGCTTGCTTCATTCTTGAAGAAGAGTTTCGGCCCGAAACGTTGCCTATCTCCTTCGCTCCATAGATGCTGCTGCACCCGCTGACTTTATCCAGCATTTTGTGTACCCTTGCTTTGTTCTTGTATCATTGTGCTGGGTTCAGCACCAAATCTTCAGAGATGTACACTCCCAGGAACTTGAAGCTGTCGTCTCTGTCCACTGCCGTCCAGTTGATGAAGCCAAGTTCATGGATCCCCTCCTGAAGTCAACAATCAGCTTCTTGGTCTTGCGGACATTAGAGTAAGATCGTTACTCTGGGACCATCCAATCAAATCATCCATCTCCTTCCTGTACTCATCATTACCCAATGAATTTTTTAGCAGAATAATTTAAAATGCATGGATGTGTATTTGAAGAGTCATGATCTAAAATACTTTAGATCAAGTGCTAGAAGCTGAAATTAGGCTGATCGTTCTTTTTAATGGCATACATACAATGGCCTGAAATGCCCTTCTGTATCATAAACATTCTGGGATCCTACAATTCCATGTATATTCCTTATTGAAGATTGGAAGACAATTACTTATACTGCCTGCAATGTGAACTATGCTCCATTCCTTTCTTGGTCCAATGCTTTCTGTCTTTTGCTTCCACTTTCCAGATCTAAATTGGTAAACGTTCTTTGTCTATTCTTTCCTTAAGTTTGCTGTGAAGTTATTTCTTCTTGGATCTCCTTAGATCTAATTTTCGTAATCTGCTCTTTAATTATAGTTGCCTTGCCTGATTGAAGTTGCCTTGCTTAATTAAAGTTGCCTTGCCTTCTTTATAATTAAAAGTCTAATCTTGGCCTCTTCCTGTTTGCGCTTTATATTGATTTTAGAAAAAACGCTACCACGTACGGCTGTAATGGTTTTGACCATCTTACTCAGAGTCCCCCTCCACACATGAGGTGCCGATGACTTTTCCCATCGATGAAAAATAAAAGGGTTATTAGTGTTTAAAATATGTTGAGATTCTCTCTCCTGTCAATCACGCTATGAAGGCCACGCCCCTTCCGATTGGAGGGATAAGGACTATAAAACCCGGAGGTGTGTGGGTGGCTCAGTCTCTGCAGGATGGAGCAAGGAGAGGTCACGGCTCGCTGTCTTTAGTGGCCTTGCACCCTACTTGAAATGGTATGAAACTGCACTTGAATTTGGTAGCCTTGCACCCTGCTTGAAGTGGTAAGAAACTGCACTTGAATTTGGTGGCCTCGCACTCTGCTTGAAATGGAATTTCAAGGAATAGCCCTGAGTCAACTGCCAGCCTACCAGCCGTGAATCAGTGAGCTGCCAGCACAACAGGCTTGAGTGATTGAGCCGCCAGCCCAAGAATCTGTATCGAACTT
The DNA here is from genome assembly GCA_035221665.1 of Okamejei kenojei. Taxonomy (NCBI): domain Eukaryota; kingdom Metazoa; phylum Chordata; class Chondrichthyes; order Rajiformes; family Rajidae; genus Okamejei; species Okamejei kenojei. The sequence goes on along the minus strand of CM069160.1, from coordinate 1,726,201 downwards.
CTCCAAATGCAAACGCTTCAAGTTACGCTTCTTGTGTGGTGGTAAGGGGGAGGGGAGATGCTAGGATAAAATACCATATATTTGCATTCATATAGCGATCCTGCTGCGAAATATTTAAGTTGAAAGTTGTATTTTATTTCAAACTGGGAATTGGAAGATAGGGACAGAGATGTTACACAGCGATTTTGATAGGAAGGAAACATTACAGCAGCTGAATAAAAGATTGGTCAAATGGTAGGCTCAATAAAGATCGGGCGAGGGGGATTGGGGTGGGGGAAAAGTATCTATAGCTTGGGACTTGCCTAAATGAATATTGAGATGGATTATCATTCCGCACCAAATTTCTTAGATGATAATACCTTTTATGCAATTATCACAATAGTCTGTTGGATATGGATCAACGGACTCTGTATTGAACATGCTCGTAAATTAGGAAAACAAATGTTCTTCTTTAAGTACTGTTGTTTCTGGGATGGGGTGACTGATAACAAATAACCCACATTCTATATTTTGTCATAATATGGCTGAACCAATAGCATATTTTGTGATATTTATTGAGGTAGAAAGACACAACTGAGTTTGGGCAAGATATTACCTTGCAACATTCTGTTGTCTGATAGATGTTGAGAAATGGAACTCAGAAATGATGGGAGGATTACATAAAACTACAATTCAAAGGTAATGAATATACAGGGTATTCTTATTTCCATCATGAACATACAATAGTGATATAGGACACCAGGTCCTACTACGGTAAACTCATGAGCTACTGCGGTATGACTACGTGTTAAAAAGTATCACATTTTTTACATCCTGAGTATATTTTGCTCGTGGACATTTTTCAACATGATGAAAAATCTTCACGAGTTACCACGTTTCCCAAGTAACTGTCGTTAGCGCTAAGAAATGGCATGTTGGCCTTTATAACAAGAGGAATCGAATACAGGAGCAAAGAGGTCCTTCTGCAGTTGTACAGAGTTCTAGTGAGACCGCACCTGGAGTATTGTGTGCAGTTTTGAGGAAGGACATTATTGCTATTCCTGGGAGTGCACATCACAGATGATCAGACATGGTCCACCAACACCATCTCCCTAGTCAAGAAAGCACAGCAACGCCTCCACTTCCTTCGACGGTTGAGGAGAGCCGACCTCCCCCCTTCTGCCCTCACCACCTTTTACAGGGGTGCCATTGAGAGCATTCTTACCAGCAGTCTCTCAGTCTGGTATGGCAGTTGCTCTGCTGCTGACCAGATGGCCCTACAGAGAGTGGTGAGGACAGCGGAGAACATCACCAGATCATCCCAACCAGCAATCCAGGACTTATACCCATCTCGCTGTCGCAAGGGAACAACCAATATCATCAAAGACACCACCCATCCAGCACACAAATTGTTCACCCCCTTCCATCTGGCAAGCGCTACCGCAGCATGCGGTGCAAAACCACCAGATTCAAAAACAGCTTTTTCCCTCAGGCCATCAGACTACTCAACTTACTCAAGAAAATTCCATGAACATTACACAAACAAAGATCAACTGACTGTCAAATAACTTTAACTCAATGTCTGCAGTATGCAATTTGCACTTTTCTATATTGTACCTTTTATTATTGCACTTTAATAACATACCTCAAAATGTTACCAGACTCTGGCACACTATATAATGTCTATTTTTAATGGTATAATGTTTAATGGTATTTTTAATGGTAGATTGTCTGCCTGTGTTATAAATAAATATTACTTGAACATTTGGAGTATGGGGAAACGCAATTTCAATCCTCTGTGTAACTACTTGTTGCATCATTTGACTTGACAATAAAGTTTACTTTGACTTTGACTTTGGTCCCCTAATTTGACGAAGGACATTCTTGCTATTGAGGGAGTGCAGCGTAGGTTTACAAGGTTAATTCCCGGGATGGCGGGACTGTCATATGCTGAGAGAATGGAGCAGCGGAGCTTGTGCACTCTGGAGTTTAGAAGGATGAGGGAATCTCATTGAAACATATAAGATTGTTAAGGGCTTGGACACGCTAGAGGCAGGAAAAATGGCCCCGATGTTGGGGGAGTCCAGAACCAGGGGCCACAGTTTAAGAATAAGGAGTAAGCCATTTAGAACGGAGACGAGGAAACACTTTTTCTCACAGAGAGTGGTGAGTCTGATGAATTCTCTGCCTCAGAGGGCGGTGGGAGCAGGTTCTCTGGAAACTTTCAAGAGAGAGCTAGATATGGCTCTTAAAAATAGCGGAATCAGGGGATGTGGGGAGAATGCAGGAGCGGGGTACTGATTGGGGATGATGAGCCATGTTCACATTGAATGGCGGTGCTGACTCGGGGCCGAATGGCCTATTGCTGCGCATATTGTCTATTGTCTAATGACAAATCAATCGAACACCGCCGTAACCCAGACCAAACAATCAATTGATACGAAAGGCAGGACCAGTTGTACGCTAGAAATGGGAGTCAAATACGGGAATTATCCATCTTTAATCTCGAAGACGTTTGACTGTTGACAAATCAAATTCCGTGAATGTTTACATACTAGGCTACTATATTACAGCCATAGAGTCTTGGAGTCATAGAGTAATACAGTGTGGAAACAGGCCCTTCAGCCATATACGCCCACACCGGCCAACAATGCCCCAGCTACACTTGTCTCATTTGCCTGCGCTTGGTCCATATCCTTCGAAATCTGTCTTATCCATGTACCTGTCTCGTTGTTTCTTAAACGATGGGATAGTCCAAGCCTCAACTACCTCCGCTAGCAGCTTGTTCCATATTTGTGTGAAAGGGTTACTCCCGGATTCCTATTAAATCTTTTCCCCTTTACCTTGAACCTATACCCTCTGGTCCTCGATTCCCCTTCTCTGGGCAAGAGACCCTGAGGATCCATCCGATCTATTCCTCTCGTGATTATCAAGGACGACTCGTAGATTTCCTCTCTTGTTTTGTGCAATGTCCTAGAATATACTGTACCTGATCAGCGCCTGGAGATGAATGTGATATGAAAATGAATTGGGTGTCAAATTAAACTTCTTTTTATGCTTTATCTGATGAGATCAATTGCAGACTTGATTTTTAAAATCTCAAAATGTTGTAACATTGCTAGAAAATGTACCTGCATCTTGGAGGCCGAAGGTTAGGTTGTTAGCCGAGAAAGATAGACCTCGTTATCCCTCAGTAAAGCAACATCAAGAACCATGTTGCTGTACTGAGGTATAGCCAGGTCTATCCTTCATTGCTAGCAGCTGATGGGAAGCGGCTGTAAAAGGACAGCGCTGCTGGGGGAGGGGGAGTTCCTTTCAGAGCGTGTGGGTAGTCTGTCCAGGGCAAAGTAGCGGGGAGAGCAGGAGTGTTGAGAAGAAGGGGGTCGGCCGGGGATCATCCAGCTCAAGAGCGGGTCAGCGGGCGATGGATAACAGGACAGCGGGCGGTGGAGCTTACTCCATATGTCAGGGCGAGTAACTTCAAATGATCCCTTGATCGCGCTGACGCATGAGTAAGCTTCACCACCCGCTGTGATGTTATCCATCACCCGCTGACCCACTCCGCTCTATGATCTTTGCTCTTGAGCTGGTCCCCTCACTGTTCAGACGGTGAGCACTGCCAGAGGTGAGCGGGATGGCAGAAGGCGCTGAGATGGCAGTCGGTTCCGCTGTCCGGTGATGGCGGCCGCTCGTAGCCACGCGAACTGCTTCCCTCCCCGGCCACAATGCGGTGGATCCGTGCCCGGAGCGCCGCGGCAGCGGTGAGTGAGCGAGTTACTGGCATGAACCCGACCCCCTCCTTCTCAACGCTCCTTCCCTCCTCGCAACTTTATCCCTGGCTAGACTCCCCACACGCTGTGAAAGGAACTCTCGCCCGAATTGTCATGTTACTCACGACACGTGACTCATATATAATTATTTATTTATATTCCTATGAATATGTTTCCCAATTGGGCCCCGCACCTCCTAAGGCCAGCCCTGTGTGTGTGTGTGTGTGTGTGTGTGTGTGTGTGTGTGTGTGTGTGTGTGTGTGTGTGTGTGTGTGTGTGTGTGTGTGTGTGTGTGTGTGTGTGTGTGTGTGTGTGTGTGTGTGTGTGTGTGTGTGTAAGAGAGAGAGAGAGAGAGAGACCTTCGGCCAGGTCAGAGACATGTTCCTTGTGGGCATCCGGTTCCCGGTCCTGTCTGGACACCTCACCTCTAATGATGTATGGGAAGTAACTGCAGATGAGGGTTTATACCGAACATAGATACAAATCGCTGGAGTGATTCAGCAGATCAGACAGCATCTCTGAAAATAAAGGTGGATGACGTATCAGTTCGGGACCCTTCCTCCGACCCGCTGAGTTATTTCAGCGCTTTATGTCGATCTGACGTGGAAATATATTGTCCACGTCAGCCATCGGTCACCCGTACACTAGTTGCACGTCATATCATTGTCACATCCTAGATAGAAAATAGGTGCAGGAGGAGGCCATTCGGCCCTTCGACCCAGCACCACTACACACTTGTGACAGTTTCCGGAAGTTAATTTACAGAAGTGGAGGGAAACCGGAGCACCTGGAGGGATCCCGCAGGACCACGGGGAGAAAAAGCAAACCGCATACGGCCAGCACCCGTGGGCAGGACCGAACACAGGTCTCTGGTTCTGTGACAGCGGCTCCAGCCGCAGCGCCACTGTGCCGCTCTTAGAGTCACATTGAGAATAGGTTGGGTAACACATGAACTATCACTGTCCTACACCAAGGGCAATTTACGCCGGAAAAAAACGCATGCAGTTCATGGGGAGAACGTACAAACTCCGTACATATTGCACACGTGGATTGAATCTGGGTCTCCGGCGCTATGTGTATGAGGCAGCAACTCGACCGCTGCGCCAATCTGCGGCCCCATTTCTACTTGATGGTGCAGCCTGTGTCAAGCGCACACTGATTCACATCCTGAATCACCAGCTGTCGCCCAGTGACTGAGACGGGTTGTGAAGGTCGCTGAGAAATAAAGTGAATTAAACGCCATTCCACTGCACAATGTCTATTGTAAAGAAAGCTTTAATCAGTTGTAGCCACACTAGTTCACGAACTGATCGAGCTGAGAATACATCGTTCACAGCAGCAAGCGGGGGTTGGAAGGGGCTGGGGTGGATTAATAATTGAAAGTGCTGGCAGGCCAGGGAGCATCTGTGGGGGACATGGGTAGGTGGCGGTTAGGGTGGAGAACCGAACAGTCAGACTGATTCTCGGCGGGTGCGGGGCGGGGTGGGGGGGGGGGGGGGGGGAAAACTGAAAGAGAAGATGAGATGATGGTTGGGCAAAGCCTGGCAAGTGATTGGTGGATAAAGATGAGGGGGGTGCTGGATGGCAGATTGGTGGAGTAAGTGACAAAGTGGTGGTGGATGGAGCAGAGATAATGAATGGAGCAGAGAAACAAAACGGGAACGATCACCATGCTGTGAATGTACTAAAGACCCCCAAATTGTCAGCGTGAAATGGAAGAGTAAATACGCCAGGAGTCGCAGGCAGCTGTAAAACCATTACAATTGTCATAATAAGGAATTTTAACTTCCGAACATAGGCTGGGACTGTCATAATATCGAAGGCTTAGACGGGGTGGAATTTGTTAAATATGTTCAGGAAGGTTTCCTCGGGCCATATAAAGAGGGCCCTACTCGGAAGACGTCAATGCTGGGACTACTGTTAGGAAATTGGGAAGGGCAAGTAACTAAAGTGTCGTGGGCGAGGCTTTTGGGCGCAGCGACCTCTATTGTATGTGTTTTAAATCGTTATGGATGAGAACCGGTGGGGCCATAAATTAAAGTTCTGAACTGGCCAACTTTGATGGTATTAGACAGGGACTTGCTGAAGTTGAGCAGAGTAGGATGTATGTAGGCTAACTAATGTCTGGAAATGGGATGTTTGTAAAGTGTGTGGTGAGGAGAGTTTAACGCGTGCATGTTCCTGTTAAAGTGAAGATTAGTCGGGGGAGAGGAGGCTTGAATGACGACAGAAACTGAGCACTGGTCAGGAAACGGACGGGGGCATGGGACATTTATAGGCAGCTGGCATTAAGTGTATCCCTGAAGAAGCTTCGGGAACTGAGGAGCATACTTAAGAAGGAAACCAAGAAGACAAAAGGGGAGAAAGATATATAATTAAGGGAAATCCAAATAGATGTTATGTACAATAAGGCAAAGAGAGAAGAGAGAGAATTTGGCCCCTCAGAAACCAAATCAGGCACCACTGTGTGGTGCTGCGGGTGATAGACAAGATTCCATGAGAATGGGCCGAATGGCCGAATGGCCGAATGGCCTGCTCCAGCACCTAATTTCTAATGTCTTCACGTTTTATACCGTGGACAAAGAGATGGGGACTGAGGAACTTGGGACAGTCATGAGGACAGTCAAGGTCAATGAGGTGCTAGATATTCTAAGGTGTATGAAGGTAGATAAAGCTCTCAGTCAAGATCACATACATCTGAAGACATTGCAGGAAGCGAGAAGAGGTTGCGGGATTCCTGACTGAGATATATGAATTGTTAGTATGTACGGGTAAGGAGCTGGAAAACTGGAGGGTGGCAAGTGTCGTGCCTCTATTTAAGGCTGCAAGGAATAGCCTGGGACTCTAGACCAGTGCGCTTAACAGCTGTGGTCGGCGTTAATGGGAAGTGATAAGATATATATGAATCTAGATAGGCAGTGGGATAGATGGGTGCGGGGAGGTGGCGAGGGGGTCGGATAAATGAAGGCTTCTCAGAGAACGTGGGAGATCGCGGGAGAACACGCAACTTAGGAGATCGCGGGATAGTGCTGCTCCGAGCCCCGGGATGGGACGCGGGAGTTCTTGGATGACGTCTGTAGTGGGTTACAGTAGGAAGGGGAGATGCTGGGGAATGCTACAGGTCCCCGCCCTCGGTCCCCGGCCATCCTGCCATCGCCCCCGCCCCCACCCCCCACTCTCGCCGCACCTTCCCTGGGTCTAGACGTAGCCGGCCCCCGCCTTGGCCTCCTGCCAGCGGGTGAAGGAGGTGGAACGGATTCTGGTGGTGACCTCGCGGGTCCGCAGCGTCACTCCGAAAATGTCCTCGTGGTAACGGTTCTCCTCCTAGACCGGAAAACCATGGGTCAGGGACGGGCACAAACGGCGAAACTGAGATCATGGGCGGGCGGGGCGGGCGGCGCGGGCGGGGCGGGCGGTTGGGGTGGGGGGGGGGGGGGGTTGGGCGACGCGAATATGTGAGCTGCAGGAATGCACGTTGCATTGGATTGAGAAAACAGAACTGCGTGGTTGCATTGATTTGAGGTGCGGGGTTGCTCAGCTACATCGGGTTACGTTGCCTTGCTGCATGGTTGCAGCTGGGTGATTCCGGGTTTGGGTTGCATGGGTGGATTTGTGCAGGGCGGGGACTGCACGGATGGACTGGTTCGAGGTGAGAGCTGTTTGGTCGCATAGATTGTAGGCGAGGGCTGCACGAGTGAGTTTGTTCTGGGTGGTGGGGTTAGTGCGGGGCAGGAATGGGAGGGGTTGGAGGCGGGGGTTGGTCGGTTCAGAGAATGTGCTGCGCGGGTGGGTTGGTTCTCGGGTGGTTTTGTTTCGGGGCGGTGTGGGTTGGTTCGGTGCGGGGGCTGCGCAGTTGGGTTGGGTTGGTTCTGGGGCGGGGCGAAGGGGTTGATGTGGGGCGGGAAGGGAGCAGGGGGAAGGCCTACCTTGAGACGGGTGATGTAGGCGGCTGCCTGGCCGAGGCTGAGCCCTCCCTGGGCGGCAAGGATCTCCTGCACCACGCGTGAAACGTCCTGTGCCATGGTCACGTCTCCGCACACGTACAGATGGCCGCGCAGGGTGTGCAGCGACCGGTAGAGCTGCTCTGCCAGCCGCTCCCGCAGCACGTCCTGCACATAGACCTGCGGCAGCACAGTGGCATGGTCACTGCGGGAGGGGGAGAGGGAGAGGGGAGAGGGGAGACGTGGAGAGAGGGAGAGGGAGGGGTAGAGAGGGAATGGGGAGAGGGGGGGGGAAGGGGAGCAGCAGCGTGGAGCGGCACCGGTCGCTGTGAGAGGCGAGAGAGGAACGGGTAAGAGAGGGCGAAGGGTGGGGACAGCAGGCTCAGGGCGGCTCGGTCACTGGAACTAGGGAGGGGAGCAACGGGGGAGGGCGAGGGGCAGCGGGAGAGGGAGAGAGGGAGGCCACAAGGAGGGGGGTAGCGGGAGAGGGGGAGAGCGGCACGTTCACTGCGAGAGAGAAGATTGGCAGCGAAGACGGGGAGCGGGGGCCAGGGGCACAAGGAGCACGGGGAGAGGGGGTGGGTGGCAACGGGTGACGGGGAGAGGGGCAAAGGCTCACAGGAAGAGGGGCAGTGGGAGAGAGGCTGCGAGTCTCAGGGAGCGCGGAGAGGGCCACACAGACCCACGTGGTGCCTGCCCAACATTACATCCTCACCAATTACACCACCCACGGACTTGGGCAATTTGCAGCGGGCCCGCACATTCCACACAGACTGCACCCGTGGTCGAGATCGAAGCCGAGCCTCTGGGGCTGCGAGGCAGCGGCGCCATACCGACCCTTACTGCCAGCTCGCCCCTCTATGCCTTATCACGCACTCGCCCAAATACACCCCTCCCCCTCCCCGCCCCCATCACCCCTCTTACCATCCCGTCGCGCACTTCCCCGCTCTCTCCGCCAAACTGCACCCCCTGGCCCGTTTTCTGCCCGTCACAACACTTCACCACATCCTTCCTCCCCCATCATATCACTTCCCACAACCTCTCCCCCCTCCCCGCCCCATCACCCTCTGTCCATCTCTCCTTCCCTGCTCACTGACCACACCCTTCACTCCCAGCGCCCTCCCCATCCTCCTCCAATCCCGTCACCCCTGCCAGTCCCCCTCCCTCCACCCCACCCGCACGTCCCCCCTCCCCCCCCCCGACTGTCCCCCCCCCCCCCCCCCCACCACCCTGTCGCCATCACCAAAAGCCCTCGCTCCTCGTACCTTGGTGTTCTGGTCGCGGGAGTAGGCGGTGCAGACTTCCGTGAAGACCCCCATGACCCTCGCCTCCTCCATCTCCTCCCGGTAAATATGGTCCTGGTCGGAGCGGCGGCAGCCGAACACCAGCGTCATGGGGCACGGGGCTTGCCCTGGGGAGAGAGGGGTGGGGGCCATGGTGAGGGGGGAGCGGGGTCAGTGATGGGGGGTGGGGCGGTTCAAGGCGAGATAGGGGGTGCGGAGGGGTAGGGTGAGTGTGAGGGGACGGTTTGAATGACGGTTTGGGTAGAGAGTAACGCGAAGGTCGAGGGGGTAGGTGGGTAGAGAGGGGGAGATGGTCGGAGGAAAGTGGACGGAGGGGGGGGGGAGAGGACTTGGAGAGAGGGGTAAGGGAAAGTGGTAGGAGAGAGCTGTAGGAGAAAGTAAATAAGGGAGAGAGGGAGAGAGAGAGAGGAGAGAGGGGGGATGGTGAGAGGGTGAGAGAGCGCGAGAGCAGTATGGGGAAGGAGGAGGGGAGAGAGGGAGGAGGGAGAGGGGGAAGGAGGGGGAAGGAGGGGAAGGAGAGGTGAGAAGGGAGGGAGGAGGGCGGGGTAGGAGAGGGTGGGGGGAATGGGAGGGCAGTGATGCAGGGTCTCAGGTCGGGAGTAGCCGGGGCGGGGAGGTGAAGGGGTGGGGCACGGCTAGGCACTCACTTAGGTCTTCGGGGCGGGCGGGCACTCACCTAGGTGCTGGATCTCGAACAGCCGCTGCTGCCAGAAGCCGCGGAAGGGGGCGACGCCAGTGCCAGGTCCGACCAGCACGCAGGGAACCCGGGGGTCATCCGGCAGCCGAAAAAGGGGTGCCCTGGCAGCGAGGGATGGAACACGTCAAATTCTACGCTGGGGCGTGGTGTATGTATGCTGTACACGGGGCGTGGTGTACACACGGGGTGTGTTTGTTTCGGTGTTTGGATGCTGGGTACCCTGTAGTCGATGTGTTGTCACCCAGTGCCCAGTCCGTGCCCCACGCCTACCCCGCAGGTGCCCCGTGTGTTCCCGTGTGTGCCCAGTCCATTCCCCACACATGCCCCGCCCATTAACCGTCAATGCACCGTTCATGCCCCGTCCCTAATCTTCCCTTCCCTGCCCCGTCCCATACCGT